>OY726526.1:11026317-12275067 GCA_963383655.1 Bathymodiolus septemdierum | reverse complement strand
AAATAAGAAATAAGTGCATTGTTGTACTGATTTAATGACGATTCGACAAACTCTGTAAACAATGCCGATAATTAATAAGATGGCATCCATTTCTTGATCGATCTCAAAATACGAGCAGTTGCACCTTTTATCCCTGATGCAAATACATTTCATAACATTTATAATTACAGAAACACGTTTTATTCAGGCATCAATCATATCTGATAGTTTTTATGGGTAACACAAATACATGATTTTGGCAGATAATGCCCCTTTAAATAACAATTTTAATAACAAATTTAATGTGTGTCACTTCAAATCAATATTCTGACACAGTTTCCATACTCTGACCTGTAAATGCAATTGACCAATGAAATTGCTTGTTACATAACCAATTGTATTAAAATGTTGTTTTCACATTGATAAGTCGTTTCCATGGAAACCAGAAGTAAAAATTTGTAGCTTTCAATTTTAATTTTGTATCCCCCATTGTTGGAATACTTGGATATTTCCAAGTAAAACCATCTGTCCCCTTGATTTTGACACAGCAATGTTTAACTATATTGACCTATACTGGCGTCAATTTAAAATATTGATTTGTTTGACTTTTTCAGCTTTTATACACAAATTTACGAGCACCAGTTCAAACAATGTATGGAGTTTCCTGCACAACATAGATACAGTATTGTGTTTCCAATGATTTGTGGACATTTTATGAATGCAACACATGAATTGTGTCCAGAGGAGGTATGATTCTGTTGAAGACTATTAAGGATTAAAAGTCAAAATTTACGGGAAGTTATTTCATATGTTTAAAATTTCTGTTGAAAAGTTCAAGTACATGTTAAACTATGACAAATTTTGTTGGTATGAATCAATGATAACTCCTTAGGCAATTAGAATCACTTTAATGGTGTAATGGTTAGCGTACTTGCCTTAAATGCAGTGGATCAGGAGTCTGACACTGTCAGGTCAAACCAAAGACTTTAAGATTAATATTTGTTACTTCTCAGCTAAGCACACAGAATTAGGAAGTAAAAGCAGAGACTTGCAGGCATCAGGAGAAAATGTAATGAAATGTCGACTTGTTTTTGCAGGCGTGGCATCAGGAGAAAGTGTAATGAAATGTCTACTCAAAGGGTTAGCACTATAAAATCTAACTCTGTTGTTGATCTAGTACAAAGCAGTAATTATCATCATCTCATAAAAAAATAACTTGTTCTCGCCACGATATAGCTAAAAAAATGCTCACTTGGCGTTAAACAACAATTACTCAATCACTCTCTTGCTATACCATTTATAGCCATTAGTCTTAACTCTGAAACTCTAGTGGTGATAGATACTGATTGTATGCATGTATATGCAGGGTTAAAACTTATAAAGAGCCCCCGTAGCCCAAGACAACTAAAATTTGGCCTGGGCCTATAAACATTTTCAGTTAATAGCCCTTGGCTCCTGAAATTCCGAATATTTCATGTGCAAAGTCGGTTGCTGAGCCTAAAGAATTTTGCTGGGCTACTAAAATTGTTATTCTTAGGGAGCCCAGCTGGAAAATACGACAAAAATGCCAACTATTATACGATAACGACCAGGACAGTGCCTAGATAAAAAATTTAGAAATGCATATGACCATATGAAAATGTATTTATTGGTAATCAATTGTTGTATTTTCAGAGACATTCAATAGGCACTACCAGTGTACAATATACTCACTGGTTCCTGAAAGAAATGTCTGATGAAGTGAACCAGGTCATAACAGCTATCTGTGAAGAGCAGTGCATGCTGAGTGATAAGGTATGTATACTGTATATTTACTGGATCTTGAGGAATTTTTGATTGATAAAGGTATATTTTTGTTAATGTTCCAACAATGATGAGGTCTGCAAAGTTTTTTTGTGAGAAACTTTTCGAAAGGTTCATTGTTACACTCACCGATCTTTATCATTGAAAAAAATATGGCCAATGTAATTGTTCATTTTTATTGATTATTTTGTATATAAACTATTGATCGTAATATTAATGATTAATCTGGATTTATTGAATTATTACTTTTCAAGTTATTACCGAAGCATAGTGCAGATATAATAATTCAGACAGCTCAGAAAAAACGACCACATGATAGGAAGAAAAAAACAGTAGTAGAACCAGTCAAGCCAGGACAAGAAAGTGTAAGGAAGAACAGGGAAAATTTTACAAGGTGAGGAAAAATGTAGGGGAGATTTGGGTAAGTTCAGACAACTTTCTTCAATGACGTTTCATGCACTGTTATGGACCTGCACCTTCATACAAGAAAAAACATTGTTAATGGGCTGATCAAGAGGTGTTCCAAATGACAATGAATCTCTATTATTTCACAAAGTGAAAGGAAGATATATAGAATCTAACAACGGGGGGAGTACAAGATTGGGAAATCTCCGACACCTGAGGGTAAGATTTCAATCGTTGTCTTACGAGGTTTGCCGAGTTATAGAACAATTGAAATCTTACCCAAGGGTGTCAAGAGTTTTCCTTATCTTGTACTTTTTCCGGTGTTTGATTTTATTTCTCTCTAAATACCTTTGTTTTGTTTACATTCCATCGTGCGTTTTCCTGCAAAATTGTTTTCCATTGCTGAAGTAAATAGTCGATTTATCGATATACATCCGTGTCTTGGCAGTATTCTAAATGTATTTCATAATAAAATACATAAACATATTATAAATGCTACTACAACAGCGATAAATACCTGTAAAAAAAAAATGTATTTGAATTTGGTCAAAGGGAGGTAATTTCTTTCTTTACGTTAGTTACTAACAAGGGAGAGCACTCTATTATTTACTCAAAGTAAACAAATATTGACAGGGAGGTGAACATGATCGTTAAATCGTTGGCTAGCAGATAGTATACATAGATTAATCTTAAGATACTTATGTAGTAGAATCGTGGTTTTATTGATGAGAATAAAGTTGAACCGTGATGAAGATATGAATAGATTTTTTCCGTGAAAAAGTGTGTTTATTTTTCTTGTCTTGTGTGGGGGGTACAAGACAAGAATATCTTCCACCACTAAAAATAGGAACTGGCTTATCTTTTTAGTGAGAAATTCATATGTTAATCAGATGTGTAAGAAGTAGTCTGAACTTTTGCGTCTGTCTGAAGTAACACTAATCTTCCCTACGATATATAAAACTTTGACAGTAAAAGATTAGAAGTGGTACAGTATGCAAAACCTTGATAGTACAAGGTTAGAAATTAGGATACATTGTGTAATGTACAAAACAGTGTCTAATGAACAATAAATGGAAAGAAAAGGGAGACAATTTTAGTATTATGATGGAATGAATTTTAATGACGGAGATGAAAAAATATATTTTATAGAGAAAAATCTGAACATTACTTTTTTGTTTTGTATTAATCTTGTCAACCTTGAGTGATAAAGTTTGTCAGTGACTTACGGCAGGTCGGTGGTTTTCTCCGGGTACTCTGGTTTCCTTCACCATTATAACTGACTGCCACAATATAGCTGAAATATCATTGAAAGTGGCGTTAAACACCATAACCATAAATATGAGGGTTATTGTTATTTATTGTCAAAGTCAACAAATTTTCAGCTTTATCGTAACTACCAGATTTAATGGTGGAGAAAAAACCAGACAGTCGAAACAAACTGACTGGTTAAACCCTCTGCCTTGACACAGGTATTAAGGCAGAAATACACATCAGTGATGCTAGGCTTCTGGTCATAAGTCAACATCATAAACCATTCAGCCAGCAAGGCCCCTTCTTCAACCATGACCATAACATTTTATTGGAATGTTTTTTTATTTACAGAATGGACAAACTACACATGGCATTAACAGAATTGTGCTATGCTATTAACTACTGCAATGTAATACAGGTGTGGGAACATGGATTTGTCCCACGGGAATTCTTCTTACAACACCTTGAAACAAGATTTAATAAGTGAGTACATTCTTCTTACAACACCTGGAAACAAGATTTAATAAGTGAGTACATTCTTCTTACAACACCTGGAAACAAGATTTAATAAGTGAGTACATTCTTCTTACAACACCTGGAAACAAGATTTAATAAGTGAGTACATTCTTCTTACAACACCTGGAAACAAGATTTAATAAGTGAGTACATTCTTCTTACAACACCTGGAAACAAGATTTAATAAGTGAGTACATTCTTCTTACAACACCTGGAAACAAGATTTAATAAGTGAGTACATTCTTCTTACAACACCTGGAAACAAGATTTAATAAGTGAGTACATTCTTCTTACAACACCTGGAAACAAGATTTAATAAGTGAGTACATTCTTCTTACAACACCTGGAAACAAGATTTAATAAGTGAGTACATTCTTCTTACAACACCTGGAAACAAGATTTAATAAGTGAGTACATTCTTCTTACAACACCTGGAAACAAGATTTAATAAGTGAGTACATTCTTCTTACAACACCTGGAAACAAGATTTAATAAGTGAGTACATTCTTCTTACAACACCTGGAAACAAGATTTAATAAGTGAGTACATTCTTCTTACAACACCTGGAAACAAGATTTAATAAGTGAGTACATTCTTCTTACAACACCTGGAAACAAGATTTAATAAGTGAGTACATTCTTCTTACAACACCTGGAAACAAGATTTAATGAGTGAGTACATTCTTCTTACAACACCTGGAAACAAGATTTAATAAGTGAGTACATTCTTCTTACAACACCTGGAAACAAGATTTAATAAGTGAGTACATTCTTCTTACAACACCTGGAAACAAGATTTAATAAGTGAGTACATTCTTCTTACAACACCTGGAAACAAGATTTATTAAGTGAGTACATTCTTCTTACAACACCTGGAAGCAAGATTTAATAAGTAAATATAGATTCAGTCTTTTACCCCTATCTGTAGAGGGGCTGTCGTGGTTGTGATCGTATGGTATTTGGTTTTACAACTACCTGTGCAATCAGTGCCTATTACCACTAACGTTGTGAGTTCAGATCATAAGGCGAGGTGTACTCGATACGACATTATGTGACAAAGTTTGTCAATGACTTGCAACAGGTTGGTGGTTTTCTCCTGGTATTATTATTATTATTTACATTTCTTATGGAGCGCTTAATCTATATACAATACTCCAAGTGCTTTACATTGGAGTAGTTCGGTTTCTCCACCAATAAAACTAACCGCCACGATATAACTGAAATATTGTTGAAAGTTGCGTTAAACACCATAACCCTACCCCCATCTGTAGTCATACAGTGACACCTGTCTAAATTAAACCAACTTTTTGTTTAAATTAATAAAGATTTTCTACATTAAAACTTTAAACTTTGGCTTGTATAGGATTCCCATTTATTCAGGGTTTGGTTTAGACAGCTTTCACTGTAAATTCACAAATTCATGCAAAGTTTTTTTTTATGTTCTTCTTTAGATGGAGTGCAATATGGTTTACGGTTGTCTGCCAGTCCTCCCGTCCAGTGTAAACATGTCGAGCTTCTTCAAACTTTACAATATGTTTTAGAAATAATGGTTTTAGGTTCTGTATTAAATAGTTTGTCATGACTGATTTTCTTCACACCTTACTAGATTATTAGGAATGGTGGTCTGAGGGTCTGTATTTTTGTAATGATTTTTACTTTTCTTGTTCCATATCTAGAGTTGTGGGACTTGTTTGATCAAAACATAGTCTGTCGTTAAAATGTTGTTTGATTAAATAGTTTGTCATGACTGATTATTTTCACATCTTATCAGATTATTAGGAATGGTAGTCTGAGATTCTATCTCCATTTTGACTTGTTTCACTATCGTTGTTCAAGAGTTATGGGACTTTAGCTGATGAAAAAATAGTCTGTTATAAACGTGTTGCTTGCTTACTTGAATAAGATTGACTGATTTTCTTCTAATCTTTATGTTTTCTATCTTTTTTTAGAGCCTTGGTTGGAATGATGATGTATAATCCTGACACTTCAGAGATAGCCAAGCCATCAGAGTTACTGAACAGTGTTAAATCTATAATGAATGTATTACAGGGATTAGAAAACTATGGTTTGTAGATGTTGTATTATAAATATCACATTAAGAGCCAGTTAGAAGCAAATGAGACACAGTAGTCAAGATGTATTGTAGACAATTAGATATGAAGATCAATTGCATTGGTCAGCAACTTCCTACTCCTCCCCCAAATAAAAAACAATCAAACCTCCAACTGGTCATATTTCAGTTGTTTTGGGATTTTATGCCCCCGCTGCTAGACTTTGGGGCATTAAGTTTTACCCTTGTTCGTATGTCCATCTGTATGTCCCATATTTGCTTTCCGCTCATTTTTGTGTTGCTATAGGCCATCTAACGGAATCCTTCATTGTGTTATAAATTATGACTTTACAAGTGAAAATTTGAAATACTTGTTTGATAATTATTTAAAGTGAAACGTTCTAATCATATTAAGGGCCTCGAGTGCGGTAGATCATGGGTTCAATACCTGGTCGGGTCAAACCAAAGACTTTGCAGCTTTAAGGAGTAAGAGCAAAGATTTGGCTCAGAATCAGGATAATATGTCCTAGTGGTTGTTTTAGTGAGCTAGCACTATAATATTCCAATTAAGCATGTTGGTCTAGTACAAAGTGGACATCATCATTTCATTGAATGTAACTTATTCTCTCCATGATAAAGATGAACAATTACTCATTTAATATTAAACAATAACACTCGTGCACACACACTCACTCACTAACTCACTCACTCAAGAGTGAGGAAATAAACGAGAGCAATACAAATACTACGGCTAGGAGTGAGGAATCTATTGGTTGTAGGTAAAAGAAGTTTATTCAATGTATTGTCTTTGAATGATAGTGTGTTATTAACTTTCCTTTCTATTTATAGTAAATATAGACACAGCAAGAGTCTTCAACAGTGTACTTCCACAACAAACTCAACACATAGATAGTTTTACTGGAGAGAAAACTATTACAGCTAATTATACCAACTGGTAAGAATAAAAACAGTGTGCTTTCATCACAAATACATTCATTTCTAGGCCCTCTCTTATATGACTCCTCTTATCAGGATAGATTTTATAGGCTCTTAAGATTGTAAAATACTACTAAATTGTCTCCCCTGCAATAGAGACTCTTATTATCCCCTCGCCAACGAAGTTGCGAAGGGATATAGTAACGCTACCGTCCGTCCTTCCGTAACATCCTTGTGAACACTCTACAATCAACATCCTTCAATGGATTTTGACCAAACTTGGTACATACTTAGTCCTTAAGAGAATCTGGTATCCTATTGATTTTCAAGGTCAAAGGTCAAGGTCACCAGGTCAAATTTTTACTGCATAACATCCTTGTGAACACTAGAATCAACATCTTTCAATGGATTTTCACCAAACTTGGTACATACACAGTCCTTAAGAGAATCTGGAACCCTATTGATGTTCAAGGTCATAGGTCAAAGGTCAAGGTCACAGGGTCAAATTTTTAGGCGAGGGGATACGCCATGCTTTGCGTTGCCCTTGTTATGTCTCTTTTTCATTGCAGAAGGAGTGTCCTTATAAGAGGGGTATTACTGTATATCATTCATAAAGTATGATTTTCACTAAATAATTATTGCTGTATTTCATTCATAAAGTATGATTTTCACTAAATAATTATTGCTGTATTTCATTCATAAAGTATGATTTTCACTAAATAATTAGATTTTTCACTAACATTACAGGTATTTGGAAGTGTTGTTACGTAGAGTTACAGTAAATGCTGGACAACATCCTGTTATATTTTCTCCAAACCACAAAGCCTTTGTCAGTATGCCTGGTGAAGGGAACCAGTTGATAGCTGCTGAAGAATATGCAGATTTGACAGAGTTACGGGCCTTGGCTGAGCTCATTGGTCCATTTGGGATGAAGTATATGGGAGAGAGGCTTATGAGTCATGTTGCCAGTCAAGTAGATGAGCTGAAGGTGAATGATTGATCTTATTTTTTTAATTAGAATTTTAAAGGGAATTAATTTACACCAATGAATTTAAATAGTGTATCATTTCCTAAATAATACGTTTTCTTCATTTATTTACTAGACATTCACAGAAAACTGAAGGTTGAAAATTAGAAATTAAGTAGTAATGGTCAACAATATAAACAAACAAAACAACATGAAACACTCCTGTTAAATATCAAACTCCAAAAACAACTGAAGCTGATATAGAAAACTAGGTCACATCTTGGGACAGACACATAAATTATGGTTAATTAAAACATGTGGCTGCTCTATACATTTTGATTAATAGTTAAGTTATCTATTACTAGCTATTCACCTTGTGTATGATGTGTTTTGAACCACTAAAACGGGTTCCCTGTCAATGAATCGAGGAAACTATGGAAACCAGATTTTGATTTTTCTGCTGAAACCATACATGTATATTAAACAATGGTACCATTCAGTAGTTTGCTTTATGTGCATCTTTGTGTAATTCTCAATTATTGAAAAGTGTAGCATTATTTTTGAAAGGAATCAGTAAATTATTCTAGTACATTAGATATTAGAGTGATCACTTCTATTCACTATGTTTTTTTTCTCCAATGTTAATGTTCTTGTTGTGTCTTTGTCTTATTTCATATGTATGTATTTATGTTATAATAACTGTATGCTCATGTTGCATACTGTGCCTGAGCCTTGTTAATAAAATCTTGAATCTTGAAAAAAAAAAAAAAAAGTACGAGTACAGAGTTTTATACTATTTTTCTACAGGTAAACAAAATTATTGGAAAATCATAAAAAAATATCTAAATATGTTAACAATCGCTCCTCAAAATACCATTTGTTTTTGCATCTTAACAGGGTGTCAAGTGATCATATATTACTGTAGTTTCCAGATTTTGCTATGTTTCCTATATTTGCCAAAAATGTCCTATATTACGTCTGAAAATCCTATATTTTTCTAAATCTATGAGAAAAAAAAGTTTAATGATACTGTTTTTTTCATTTGTTAGTAAAAAGGAGGTGAGGCATAGTTACAGGGGAGGTGGAGGTCATGTATTTTTTGCTAAATATACCTTAACTATATTTATCCAATATATTCATAAAAAAAATAATATTTACCTATATATTTTTTGTCAAAAGTGACTGGACACCCTACATGCAATTCATCAATAGTTAAACAATAGAGCTATTTTATTTTATTATAGAAACTTGTTGTTGGTAATAAAGAAGTACTACTGAAATTGAGAACCAACTATGACAAACCAGAAGTAATGAGAGATTTGTTCAGACAGTTAACAAGTGAGTTATAGTGTACACTGGTCAGAGTGTACTTCCACTAAGTCTGCCCATTTAACAAAAGTAACTTTAAATGGGTGAATTTATTGGACTTTGTTAGATTTAATTTGTTTAGGTAAAATTTTATTATATTCAGTTGTGTACAGTACTCACAGTTAGGACTGAAAATTATTTTGTCATATTTAGTTTAGAAATACCTGACCATGTTCAGTTGTGTAAAGTATACGCTTTTGTGGAAATTACATGCTTTTAGCACTGAAAATCTTTTAACCAGCCTTTTTAACCACCTTTTAATCAGAGTAAGTATCATACACAAGAAATCAGAAAGCTTATATACATCTGTTACAATACTTCTGTAAGAACCAGTTATTTAAAGAATCCAGTAAGGGGGGTCCATATTATACTGTACACAGTCAATTATGGTAAATTAAAAAAAAACAACAGCTCATTTATGCATAGCTACTTTGTCTAAATCACCTTTCATATTTGTGGTGTTTAGCTAATGTCA
Source organism: Bathymodiolus septemdierum (assembly GCA_963383655.1). Classification (NCBI taxonomy): domain Eukaryota; kingdom Metazoa; phylum Mollusca; class Bivalvia; order Mytilida; family Modiolidae; genus Bathymodiolus; species Bathymodiolus septemdierum. Next base: position 12,265,318 of record OY726526.1, on the reverse strand, counting down.
GACAGAATAAAGGGTTTATGGTTAACATGTTAAATTGGTGCTGAATCTTTCAATATTTTTATGACCTAGTTGTGCATTAGTCATTTTCACATAAGTAGAAGAATGTCACGATAGTATTTATTTCACCTTCATTAAAACTTGCTTGATGGAAGAAGCTTGTTTGTCATTTGCTATATTTAATTTTAATATATAGATGTGTATGAACTTGCACAGATTGATAGATTTAGTTGTTAGGATATTTTCATAGAATACAACAGTTATAGAATAAATGAAAACCAAAAAATACCACACTGTCCGAACGGTTCCAAAATCCAATAGAAAAATTGCTGAAAGAGGCAAAATCGATACCCCTAACACACAAATATATGATGGCTCACTTTTCATGCTTGGAACAGGCACTTCAATAAAAAGTGGCAGGGTTAAACTAGTTTGATGTGCTCAAAAAGACCATGTTTACAACTAGAAAAAAGTAAATAAACCTCAAAATTAGTTATGATTTAAATTACATTGGGTAGTAAATCATTCTTTTTGACTTTTGTAGACACTTGGTATTATTGTATATTTTTGTCCACCATTCTTTTAAAATCTTTTTGGCAGCTTTGTTTGACAGATTGCTGTTTTAAAAGGAATAGTCATGTAAATGTCCCGTCTTATTTGAAATTTTGTTATTAATTTTCATTTAAATCAAGCCTTAAATAAGTGTCATTGACTATTCTTTACATTTATGTACATGTATGTATTACTATGTTTGGCGTTTAGTTCTAAATTTAAAAAAAAGTGATTATTTAAAACCGATGTATAGTAAATTTTAAATGTTAAATATTTTGAATAAGATCTTTTTAAAAACATGAAAATTTTGATTTTTAATTCAAATCATTTTTACCTTGAAAATTTGCATGCAAATTTGAGATATGTCATTTTTGTTTGTGGAAATTATGTTGAGTCTAGGGAAAAGAAATATCGCAATATGTAAAGCAGTTGTGTGCAATTCACAGTTTTTTTTGTGTGTGCAACATTTGAAATCTTTAAATGTTTGCCTCTAAGTATATTAAAGCTGACATTTTCAGGACAATAGAATTACGGTAATGTGGAAATCATTGTTTTTCATACAAAATGTTAAAAATGTATTTCATGACAAATTAAACTACTGTAAAATTTTCATGGGGGGATTTTTTTTTTTGCTAGTCTGAAATTTATATTGATTTAGAAAATTCTTTTTAATAAGAAATATGTATGATAAGGGCCATATTTGACCCCACACACTTTACTATAAATTTTATGGAAAAACTAATCATGTAACACAACCAAGTTATTGGTCCTATTTCTGACTACCGGTAGTTTAGAGAAATTTAAGGTATATTATTGGATTTTTGAAACAGAATAAAATGTCAGATTCCACATTTATATACAGGGATGGTTTTTTTTCAGTTATTTAACTGATTTCAGCTATTTCCATTTGGAAAAAAAATCCAGAAAGTTGCAGGACACGGTCAGAACAAGTCAAAAATTGAGGTTTTGAAAGAGGGTGTAGATGGTTTCAGCTGTTTTCCATAGATTTTCAGTTATTTCATTTTTTAATCAGAAATATGATTATTGTAATATAAATTTCATTGTATAATATACAATGTTGGAAAATTCAGGTGTGACATTTTATTGAAATGACAAAACAATATTGCAAGCATCACAGTAAAAATTAAAATATTGCCATGACTAATTTTCCAGCATTGTACTTTTGTCAACCAATTAACATAGTTTTATTAATTACTGTAGAACCAAAGTTGGCAGCAAGTAAGAACTGATTGTTGTTTATTCCTTTGTCTGTGCTTGCAGCAGGTTACTGCCAAAGTGACTTGTTTTTATTGCATCAATCTGTTTATTATCAAGCCATGCAGCAAGTCATGTGATCTGTTCTTGTAGCAAGTCATGTGATCTGTTCTTACATCTGTTTTTGCACAGGTTACAGGTCATATATGACTTGTTTTATTGCATAAATTTGTGTATTATCTGGCAACGCAGCAGCTTGCTAGTCATATGATTTGCCTAATTTATTCTTTTATATTATCTGGCATCACAGCAAATCATGTGATCAGTGCTGTTTAGCAATTTATTGGTCATGTGATTTATTTTAATGCATTATTGGTGTATTATCTCTCCTCACAGAAGATCACGTGATCTGTACTTTCATCATGTTACTGGTCATGTGACTTTTATTATTTCTTTATCTGTGTATTATTTTGCCACACAGTAGACAGGGACATGAATTTTGAAATCTTTTTGTTTAGAAATCTTGATAAAAGTAAGATTTAAAAAAACAACAACCTTGAATTGTGAAGTTGGTGTATGCACGACCTTATAACCTTATAATTATGTTAATTTTGACTAGATAATTTACCATCAAATTTAACACTACAAAAAAATAATAATTACATGATACTTGAATGACTAAATACCTTAATTTTTTCTTATAAGAAAGGGAACATCTTATGTAAATTTTTTGTTTTATGTTTTTTTGGATTCATCTTTCTTACCTTCTAAATTAATTTGATTTTCTTTATTATACAGAAATCATAGGAATATGTGGCTTAACAACACATTGTTCAACTTCAATATTTGCTTAAAAAGCCAGCCTTGTTAAAAAATAATCCTCTAATTTGTAATAAAAGTACTGATATTCTTATATAGATTTATCAGACATGTTGTATAACACATTTAATTGTAGCCCCCCCCCCCCCTCTGTAACTGGTTACAAAATCCATCTTGAACAATGGCACTGCACAGCCTTGCTTTTGCAATTGTCTGTTAATCTTCTTTACATTTCATATTTACAGCAATCTAAATACATGGTGTATGCTAATATCATAATGTTTATATTGAGAAAAGCTTGAAGATACCAAAGGGAGGTAATCAGAATTTGTATATCAAAGAAGGACACACAACACAATAGTCAAAAGAAAAAGTACAAAAGGACAAACAACGATCTACAAAACAGACACATAAAACTAAAGATCGAGTAACATGTACCCCACTAAAAATGGTGGGTGATTGTTTTCCTTTCAAAACAAATATTTGACAGAGATACACTATGAATATTTTCAACAAGAATCATATATGCAGTATTCTTTCCTTTTCATGGAGATGGTCACCTTATTGCAACCAACTATGACCAGAGTTTCCACACAGGGTTTTATTCAACTGAAAAACCAAAGTACCACAATGTCATATCAGTTCCAAATTTTAAAATCCAATTAATAAACCGTAGAAACATGGATACCCCTAGCATACATATATATATAACACTCACTTTCCATAACATGTTCTCAGTAATAAAGAAAACTATTTGATAAATTCTCATTTAAACATTTCTTGAATTGCTAAACAGTCAAACCTGCCTTAAAGGGCACCCCTATATAACAAATCACTGTCTATAAAGAGCAGCCTCATTTTCCCCATTAATGAATAGTGTATATAATTTTAACCTGTATATAAAGGGGAACTGCTCATAAAGGCCACATTTTCAGGTTCCCTTGAATTCCCTTTATAGACAGGTTTGACTAGTTTGCAAAGTATATTTTTGCCAATTACAACTTAACAAAATTGCACATTTATCATGAAAGGATATGATTGATTGATTTATTGATTGGTTTTTAACACCAACTTTAGCAGTATTTCAACTATGTTGTGGTGTGAACAAATTTATAAATCAGTTTCCTCAACTACAAGACCCTTTTAAAACAAGACATATAAAATGATAGAGGTCAGTGAATATGACAGAAAATATATCAGAAGCTCGGGTCAAAATCGGCACTTTAATACCTGTTCTCTATCTCACAATCACATAGAATAACTGCAGTTTGTCTGATAAGGACTCACGTTATTGTTTTATCTGTAACATGTAATATGTTCACACTGACTAATAATTTTCAGTATCAGAGAGAGTACGTTGATACTGAAAATATCTCTCTGTGAGAACAAAGGGAAAATGCATAAATTACAGATAATTAAAACAGTTCTTACGATCAGTACCAGTCCCCCTGCCCAAGACCAGTAAAACTTTGTTTGGACTAGTAAATTTTTCTGTTTTTATTTAGAAATATTTAAAAATACATTCTAGAATTTGTTTTGGACCAGTAAATCAAAATTTTCATTTCGAGGACTGTTAAAATCCTTATCTTACCCTTTGAATATTTCATATTTTCACTGTATTTTGTGTATGCATGTATATATTGTTTTGTGTACAATTTGATTTTTTTTCTCCAGTTTTTTTCAGTTTCCAATTACATGTACTGTCTTTCCAATATGATATATCACATATGACATATTTCTGTCTTTTTAACATATTCCCTAATAACAAAAGATTTGATTAAGTTCACCTGACCAAAGACACTGGTCTTTAGACATCACTTTGCATCCTGGAGTGTCAGCATTAACTGTTTACTTTTAAGATTTTAATATTCTATTGGAGAACTGTACAATCAAACTTGTCGGGGAGAATTGATAGAGTTACTGAAAATAGACATTATGTATGAACAGTTCTTCTCAAAGAAGAAGCAATAAAACAAAAATGTAAATAATATTATGTTTTCCGTATGACATCATTGTGATATTGTAGATTCTGTTTCATACAAATGAACGACCCTATGTTGTATTGGATCCAACCCTTGATTGCCGAAAGTTTAAAGTAGGCTGTCTTTATAAAAGTTTTGATAATCATTCATAATCAGCGTAGGAAGCACAAACTTTATTTGACAAGAAGTATCATAGTGATATCTAAGATCGTATGAAGACCTCTGCGTTTATCAGGTCTAAACCTTATCATAATGGGAAAACATTGTTAAAAAGGTTTGTTTTGTAAGAACTAGCTTTCAACATGGAAGCCTCATTGTGGTATGTGGATTCTAGACTGCACAAATGAAATTACTATTGTCTATTTTGGGATTAGGGTTGTGGTGTTTAACACCACTTTCAACAATATTTCAGTCTATTTTGCCGAAGACCTGGGTGCCCAAAGTTTACAATTGTCTGCAATGGGAATTATTTTTTAATATTTATCTATGGTATGTGGATTCAAGTTTTGACAAATGAATGTTCCATGGTCTGTGGGGTCCAAAGTCCAGGGGCTAAAAGATTTTACAGAATCAGATGCTACAGTATGGAATAATGTTTTCCCCTTCTAAATCTTCTTTTCCAGGTGAGCAATGCAGCCTCTAGGTTTAATAATTTAAAATACAATATATGTACATACATAACATTTCTGTCTATTTATATATTTCTTCAGTATTATCAGTTAATATGTGAAAAAAGTTAATTTTAAAGAAAAATATTTACAGAATTATTTAGCGTAACTAGAAAAGAAATATTTGTTTTAAAAGAATAGAAGTTTTTTACATTAATTATTTATTCTAATCAGTAATATGGTGACAAATCCTTTAATGAAATAATTTAACAAGACTATGCTAATTAACAAATTATTACTGGTAATTAATTTCTAATACATATTGGTATTTTATCTGCAAAAATGTTGTGAGAATATTTTTTTTAAAAGATTTTTCACTTAAATTTTTAGATAGTAAAAACACCTCATCAGGTAAGTGTTGCATTGCACCAGCATGTGCATAGAATATAATGTGCTTATGTCTACTGCGAATTATTTTCTGCTGCAAAATAAAATGTCTTCTGCTGCAAAATAAAATGTTGTCTGCTGCAAATGAAATGTCGTCTGCTACCATTAGAACTAATGAATTTGATATGTTGATGTTTATTTTGTACATTGTCAAAGGATAGCATGTGTATTTGAATGTTTTTAAAGTAAAATGCTAGTCTGGGTTTATTGGAATGAATGTTTGTGTATGTGTAAAATAAAATGCTAGTCAGGGTTTATAGGAATGAGTGTTTGTGTATGTGTATAGATACTTCATGTAAACATAGGGCAAAAGATGAGCATGAAAATGTAAGCTTGCATCGACATTTTGCATTAAAATTTGACTTGAAAGAGAAAAATAATATTTGCCTTTTTTTATTGGACAAAGCATATTCTTTATAGATGTATGTTTATCTGATTGTGACATAGACTATGTCAAAATCTTCTTTTGCAAAGATTAATTTTTTACCAATTATATACGTCAAAGATGGACATATTTACCTTCACCAATTAAAACCTGTAGATTATTTTCCTCCTTCATAGAAAGACAGGATAAATGGAGGATTTTATTTTTCACAATGTGGATAGTGCATGGATATGTATTTGCAAAACAGTAATGGTTGTTTATATTACCAAATATTACAGTACACCACGAAAGCTCTTCTATAGTACACTTTGTTACCCTGGCCACCAGTCTAATTGTATGAATCGTTGACTGACGTTTTTTTTTACTGATTTCAGTATAGAATAATTTTGTTATTTAAAATTTAGTCCAACAATTGTTTCTGATATACAAAATCAGCTTATGTATGTATTGAAAACAAATAAAATATTTTAAAATAGGTCCGGAATGATAATATATCGGGTACACTTAATTTTTAGTTGGCGCTATATCCTAGTCATGGAAGAAGAAAAAAAATAAACGTATTCTTCTAAGAATACTGTCTGCAATACACAAACTTGTGAATCTGAGAACAGATTTACTGAAGCCTGGTGTCTAGATATAGCGATCATGAAAATAACATTTTTTGTTTCAACCCCCTCTTTTTTTTCATTTTTTTGGCCAATACTTCACAATTGTAGATTGTAATAATTATTTGCCTACAACATCTTTAGCCATATTCAAACTATTCTACGTATATATTAAATCAGTAGCTTCTTCAATATTTATAACTTATAATAGTAAGTTGTTCGTTTATATTGGTAATCAAATGAAAAATAATTTCCTATATAGCTTATTTGTTATATGCAAATTAGCAGGATATACTTTACATATTCATATACAGACTAATGTATATTAAGATACATCCAAAGTTAATTTGAATAATTTAAGTGCATATATTATGAATACATTTTAAGTAGAATATAAAATGTTATTCATATAATGCTTATTTGTTGCTTTTTGTTGGGAAAAATAGTAATTGACGCAACCTGTAATTATATACAATATAAACCTAATGTTTTTTGAGGTTTATTTGTAACAGGGTTAGAAACAATGGCGAAATGAGATTCACAGAGCATTTTCCTAATTTATAGCCAAATGCAAATGAATCTTTTATTTATTTTGTGCATAAACTGACAATGGAACTTCTTCATACTGGTTCCTCTGAATCCTAGATTTGGAAATGAGTACAGAAGATCGTCCATTAACTCTTTATGTCAACAGAAAATATTAGTGGCATAGGTGACCAGTTTTGATATAAAAAAATCACAATATTCAGAAAGTTCAGTTTTAGACTATTGGCAGATGGATAGCATGAAATATATGTGTGTATGTCTGTTACTATGGTTACTGTATTATGATAGATGGAATGGAAATTGATTAGCATGTTTATTTGGTATTTCTGTAAATAATATATGATTTTGTCTTATTTTATAACTTTATATTTGACACAGTTTTAATTTTTTTTAAATAAATACAATTTGAAATTGAGGGCCATTCCTTTCAAACATGCGCTGGACAATGGAAAAATGGATTAGTTTTATTGATGGAGGAAACTGAAGAAAACCACCGACCATGGAAAGCCACCAACAAACTTTATCACATAATATTGTATCAAGTACACCTCGCCATGGGTGTGATTCAAACTCACAACTTTAGTGATGTAAATCTAACTACCATATGATCACGACCATGATGGCCCCTGAATGGGTATGGTTATGGGGGTGAAAATATTAATTGAGTGCTTTCTGAATTTAGCTATTGGAACAAAGTTTATCAAATTATCTTTAAGAGTTTAGAATAAAAGAAAAAAATCTATGTTCCGAACCATCTACCCTTGAAATTTTGACATTTATAGCAACAAACATGGCTTCTTTGAAAAGGGAGTTTATTGTAGTTTGAACAGGAATGTGTCTGCATTTCAGTTTTATTTAAGAGATAATATTATTTATGATTAATTTTATTTATCATTATTTATTTTTATTTAGTAATTTACATTATGATGTAATAGACATTTTATATTCTAATTTTATTTATGATTTCACAAATGCATGTGTTATAATTTAATTTAATTTTTAATTTTATTCAAATTAATTTAATTTTATATTTTCTTTCATTTTTATTTAAATAAAATATAAAATAACACATGATTAATAATTTGAATGATTTAATGTTGTTGGCATGGCAATTTGATGTTTCTTGTGATGTATTTTTCATTGCACCTGCCGTTGTGTAGAATTTCACAGTCTTGTACAAAGTAAGTCTTTTCTGTTATATTTCCAGAAAAAAAAACTGCAATTGTTTTCCAAATAGGACAAAAAAGCTAGAAGTATTCTAATAGCTCACAGTTGATTAGAGTACTCTCCCCTTCTACCTTCAAGTGTATTTTTGTTCTTTTCCTTGTATAGAGTTCTTTCCCTTGTCATTATCCCCTCTGCCTTTCCCGATATCACTACATCAATGCCTCCCTACACCTAAAATTGTTCTGAGAGAGAGAGAGAGAATGTATCATTAAGAATTTCCCGCTTTTTCTGTCAATTGCAACAACAACTTACACCAAGCGATCACATCGTTTAACCTGTAGTCTCTTACAGTTAATAATCACCACATGTATATTCATTTTGCGAAGGCACAAATTTCAAGTTACCAAAAAATTATGCAAGATAAAATTCGAACATGTGGAAAACACCCACAGACTTCACTTCATCTCTTCAAGTAAATTTGCAAGAAATTAGAAAATGTTAGTCGCAGTAGACTGGAAAATCTTCCACACTTTTCTTGGAAAATAAAACAAACACCTTCAATAAAATACTGATTTCAATTATTTAATTTTGATTGTTATCATTAAGAGATACATCTGCTCATACAGTTTTTATACGACCACAAGTTTTTAGCTCACCTTGCCAAAGGCAATGTGAGCTTTTGCCATCACTTGGCGTCTGTCCGTTAACTTTTCACATTTTAATCTTCTCCTCTGAAACCGCAAAGCCAATTGATGTGAAAGTTGGTAGAAAGCATATATGGAAAGTCCTCTATCAAGATTGTTCATTTTGTCCCGATCCATTTGGGTCATTCTACAGTACTGATGTATGATATGGGACATTCATACCATTTTTTAAAGTAAAGATATGTTATGATTTTCAAGCTTTTTGTTCACAATAGAACATTTTTCTTCCATATTCAAAATGAAAAAAGATAGTTCTCATCCATTTAATTTGTCTAAACTTAATGTGTCCTGTCGAAAAAGTAACGCTTGTTACGTGGTGTCCAATGTATACCTGTTTTATTTAAATTAGTCTTAAAACAACCTAAATGTTGAATTGAAAATGTTTTTCAACCTTTAGAATAATCAAAGAAACAGTGAAAATTATGTTTTCTGCAGTCAGGAAACTATTTTATAGCCATACCATTTATGATGTAAATCAGTACTTGTCATGATTGCAAAAATTGAAATATTCTATTAAATAAAATGTTCTTTCCACATTGCTATGTCTTACATTTACAGAGAATAATTAGATAAAGTAATGTAAAACCAAGACATTTCAGTAATGTAATTACATCGGTTACATGATAAAACCTTCCAGTTGATAGAAAAGTAACGCATGTTACAAGGGACGCCAAGTAACGAATGTTACATTTTGGACACTGTTTTATGAGCATATTTTAACTTGTTATTATTTCTAAACGTGTACACTGGATAAACCAGGCTTTGAGAAACAAATTCTTCGAATATTTACACTCACTATATATGAGAAATTAGAATGTAAATATGCGTAACATTGTTATATGAGGCTCTCATTTCTAGTAATATCATTGGACACCAAAGTAACAAGCGAAACTACATTTTAATTTTCTTCAGAACTTTTATTCAGAATATAATTATGGGGATTTTATGGACTTAAATTCATCAAGAAAATATCTTTAACGTACTCCGCCCTACCTTTAAACAACTAGCTGCATAATTTGCATGGAATAATTTGTCAAAGTGACCCACCCCATGTTTGTCCCAATTAATAACCATTATTCTATAGTAATTTCAAACTTTTTATTCATCTGTAGGTAAAAATAGATAACATAATGCATTTTTTTTATGTTTTTTTATTTAACAAATACATGGTGCACACAAAAATAAACATAATGTGCATAGTGCATATATGCAAATAAAGAAAAAATACGTTTATTTGATGCCACCTCCTGTTTTCACCAACTCTGTGGAATGACCCATTTACAAACATGGCCGCCACAGGCAATTCTTGTTTCTAACTGACCGATTTTTAAAAATCTTCTCCTCTGAAACCGCTTGGCCAAATGAACCGAAACTTGGTAGGAAGCATCGATGGAAGATCCTCTAACTCATTTTGTTCCGATCGGTTAACAAACATGGCCGCCACAGGCAATTCTTGTTTCTGATTGGTTGATTTCTAAAAAATCTTCTCCTCCGTTAAAAGAAAGATAACTCTTGCCATTATCTCCCTTAGATATTAACTAATGCTGACATAGTGTAACATGTTTATTCTATACATTACAAGTAGGTATTCACATTTTAATATTCTCTTTAGCAAACCTTGCCAAAGGCAATATGAGCTTTTGCCATCACTTGGTGTCTGTCTTCTGTCATCCGTTTACTTTTCACATTTTAATCTTCTCATCTGAAAACCCTCAGCCAAATGAACTGAAACTTGGTAGGAAGCATCTAAAGAGTGCACATTTTGTTATGATCCATTACCAAACATGGCTGCCACAGGCAATTCTTGTTTCTGATTGGCTGATTTTTAGTAATCTTCTCCTCTGAAACCGCTTGGCCAAATGAACCGAAACTTGGTAGGAAGCATCTATGGAATGTTCTCTATGAAGATTGCTCATTTCGTCCCGATCGGTTAGCAAACATGGTCACCACATGCAATTCTTGTTTCTGATTGGTTGATTTCTAAAAGATCTTCTCCTTTGAAACTGCTTAGCCATATGAACCGAAACTTGGTAGGAAGCATCTACATGTATGGAAGGTTCTGTATTAAGTTTCCTCAAAGCAGAATGAAAGGTGAGCGACACATTTAGCAAGGTCACATTACCCCCTTTTACACACTCGCCATGAAAACTTAGAAGGACTATAGTTAAGTCAAGATTGCAGTTGAACGCTGACATAAAGTTGTTCTGAATGAAGTTTAAGTTTTACAAGTCTGATGTTAAGTAATGTATATAACATATACATGTTTAGTGTAAGTTAGATAATTTAATATTTTGTTTTGTATTATCAATATTTTATTAATACCAATAAACCAGAATATGAATTTATTATATGCAGAAAAAGCTATTGATATTATGCTAATCGGGAAAGTGAACTCTTTATATGGAAAAAATAGAAGTTGTTGAATACAGTTTACCTATATAACAAAATAACAATAAAATAAAAAATACCACACCGTCAGAACAGTTCCAATATCCTATAGAAAAATCGTAGAAAGAGGCAAAATCTATACTCCTAACACACAAATACATGACAGCTCACTTTCTTGGCTTGGTACAGGCACTGTGATAAATAGTGGCAGGGTTAGATTAGTTTTATGAGCTCAAACCTCTCTTAGTGAAATGATGCAGTCATGTAAGTGCTTTCCACATGTGAGTAAAATGCCACCCCTCACATATTACCGGGGGAACAGCATTATTATAAAGAACACTATTATCTTGAACATTATACATGATATATTTAATCTTTGTGACAAAATTGTTATTTGAAATAAGCATATATCATTATGATGTGTAATTTATGAAAATTTTGGTATATTCAATCAACTATGGTCAAACTTAATTTTTAGAAACTTTTAGATAACTCAATTTTTAGAAATTTTTAGATAAGGTCAAAATTTGGTCCGTTCATAGTTGCCCTTGTTTTAATTTAAAAGTGGATAAGTTAAATATTCTGGATACAACATTATGTGATAAAGTTTGTCAGTGACTAGCGGCAGGTCGGTGGTTTTCTCTGGGTACTTCAGTTTCCTTCACCAATAAAACTGACCGCCACAATATAGCTGAAATATTTTTGAAAGTGGCATTAAGCACCATAACCCTAACCCTAACCCTTAAATTTTCTATTATTTCGACTTTGACACAACATGGTTCAGCTATACTGTATTTGAATAATAAGTGTGTCATACATTTTAAACTTAGATACACTGTACATTTTTTTGTTCTTATTTTGTTATTTTAAATAGTTAATTTTTTTTCTATTTGTTTCCTTTGTTAAATTTTATTTGTTATGTAGATGACTATGAAATATTTGTAGCTTAAAAAATAACACTGGTAATCTCAGAAGTGAAATTTTTTAATTTATTTTTGTATTCTCAAATATTGTATTAATACACACATTTAATCCCACACAATAATGATATTTTCATCACAGCTTTTACTTTTTTATTAATTGCTAATAATGCTAAAAAAAAATTAATAAACAATAATAACTAATTACATTGTTTATCAATTATGTATAAAAATGTAGTCACTCATGTCCATATATATAAGGCCATAGCACTGATCTATGCATTATAAATTAATATGTTTTGTGGCCATTTGTGATTACTTTTTTTATAGAATAAAAAAATATGACAATTAATTATATTAGAATTGATGATACAGTAAAACCTGTCTATGCTGAACACCTTTGGATCAACTGTTTGTAATAGACAGGTGTTCAGATTAGACAGGTAATAATTTCATAGATTTCAGACATAGAAACTAAATATGGACGTTCAGATAACACATGATTCTGTTTTATCCCAAATTCATGATATTGTTTATTAATTGTTTGATAATTTTTTTGTGTGGCAATTTTATTTTATGACGTACCATGTGCATCTAGTTAAGCAAAAGTAGCAATTTATCGTTTTTGTACAAGTATGCAAAATCGTGGAAAGTGGCGCTGGAGTTATTAATACAGATAATATCCATAATTTCAGATGTCGACAGTGTGTTACTCAGAATGACCATTATTGGGGTGCTACTGTCCTTCAGACAACTGGCTCAGGAAGCTTTAGAAGATGTAAGTTTTACAAATGTAATTACAGTGATTAAAACAGTCGACATTACCACTTGTACCATTACACCATTACACCATAGATTAGTCCTCGAAATGAAAATTTGAATTTACTGGAATTTATTTATAGATATATTGAAAAATTAGTCTTGTTTGGACAGGCTACATCAAACCAAAAATATTCTATGGATGGCCTAAGGCTCATTTACTGAAGATTAAAATATTCTATGAATGGCCTAAGACTCATTTACTGTGGAATCATTATTATTTTCATGGATTTTATAGATAATGAGTGATTTTTCAGCTATATCATGGTGAGAACAAGTGACATTATGATGAGATGATGACGATGATGTCCGATTTGATTTGGACTAGATAGCTGAAACAATTGTTTGTGTGGCGAGCTACCGCTGCTATCGGACACATTATTCTGATTCCGAGCCAACCAATCTTTAATCTTACTCGTAAGTGCTGTGTGCTTAGCAGAGAAACAACAAATGCCAATTTATAGTCTTTGGTTTGTGGCCCTATCTTCAAATTCAATTTTTTCATGCTATTCTGCTAGTATTTAAATACTTGTGTGATTGCTTTTATAATTTTTTTTTATCTTCTACAGGTCCTTGAAGACAGAATTCCATTTTTAATGGCATCAATAAAAGATTTACAACATTTTGTACCCAGTGCCAAAGACATGAAGGTACTTAATATAATTATATAAATTGCTTTTTTTGGTTTTTGCTGACATTTTAGACAACACTTGCCATCTTCCTCAATAATATGTTTTTCTACAACAGCAATTTTTAATATTATTATACATGAAGGTACAAGTTTGTATCAGTAAAAAAATGTCACATTCAAGTTTCCTGCATTGTAGTTTGAAACAGCAATTTCAGACATTCTGCAATAAGGTACAAGTCTGTATCGGTAAAAAATGTCGCATTTAAGTTTCTTGCATTGTAGTTTGAAATATGAGATAAACATATGCAATCGTCAATTTTTTTTAGTTGTATTGGATTTCTCAGAGCAATATCACATCAAAAGCAATGCTTGTTGTGCAAGATATGCTATCTTTGATATGTTTTGCAAGATTGGATTTGTCAGAGCAATATCTCACTGAAGGCAAAGCTTGAAATATGAGATAAGATGAAAAGTCTATTTCAAGCAAAATGTATTGTATTAAATGATACAAATAGAGGTTATTTTCAGTTTTATTATCATTTTTTTTTATATTTGCTCCTTATTTAAGATGTTCTGGCATCACATTTATTTTTTAAATGCCAAACAGGACATAAAGCAAGTTTTTGTTCATTATGATCTGTTTTTATCATGTACTAATTGCCATCTGTTTTTATCATGTTCATGACGAAATAAAAAAAAAAATGGTTTCGATATAATAATGAAATAAATTTTTTAATGGTTCGAAGAAAATGATTTTTTAATAAATTGTTTAGTCACTGCAAAAATTTTGTTTTCATACAATGACAGATTGTAATTTATCTTCATGTTTTAATGTAGAAATAAAACGTTAAAGATAAAGGGTTCCAATCCCATATTTAGATGTGAAAACTGATAAAAAAAACAGAACCATATTTATAAATATATGATATTCATGTTGGAATGCAGAACCTGAAAGATGATAATTTTGAATATTAATGTATGACTGGTTAGCAATGAACATCTGAAAATGGAAAAGGGGGGGATAGTTCTCGGCTTGTTTAAAGCGTTCTGTCAGATTCATTACTGTTCTGTGACAAACTTGTATATTTAAAAAAATAGAAAAAACCTGATGTATATTTTAAGAATGCATAGAACCTTGTTTTCTGAAATGTATGAAATGGCCAAACACCCACCATATTTTTAATAATGCATGGCAGTTACTTTTATTTACTTCAAAACATATTTTACCATTGAAAAAAACATATTTTTACCATAATCAGCTTATGGAGAATATTATAGTATACATTTTTATAGTAGTTTGTCAGTAACTTGCGACAGGTTGGTGGTTTTCTCCAGGTACTCCGGTTTCCTCCTCCAATAAAACTTACTGTCACGATATAACTGAAATATTGTTGAAAGTGGCATTAAACACCATAAAACCAAACCATTTTTATAGTTGACTAAAAGTCCATGAAATTTCAGTATACATGTATTTTTAAATGATTAAAGATATGTTTACTTAACTAGGTCAAACATGCTATCAGCAAGGTATGGACGGAATACAGGGATATATTTAATGTGGCTTTTTATGTTCTTTATTTCACTGGAATAATAAGTTTTGTCTAACAGGTCACGAATGGCTCATTTGCTTTACTTAATAAAATATAAAATGTAGCAACAATAATTTATATAATATTTACTTAAAAATCTTCAGTCACTGTCACTTGTCACAAAAAGCTGCATGAAATTACAATCCAATGCTGATTGATGTACACGTTGTTTAATGACATCTTAGTACACATGTACATAAATTTAAAAATCAGGGAAAAAGCAAATTAAACCAGATTTTTTCATTTTGGGAGAACTGTTTCTTATGATGTTTTTTTTATAGGTACTGACCATAGACAATAGTTTGTCTTTTTGTTCCTTTTCTTTTGACCATTGTTTTGTCTGTTCTTCTTGAATCATGGCCTAGTGGGCCTCTGATTACCCCTTTGCTATCTTCAAATTTTATGTAAACTTTTTTTTTTTTTATAAGGATACACAGTTTGTATCGGTAAATGCAATAATAGATAAACACAAAAAAATATATTTGCTTACTACATTTCAAGTCAACATTCCATCATTCCCTCCTACACCACCCTACCCCTCCCAAGAAGAAATGAAAATACTGTTTTTTGTTTGCTTCACAGTGACATGTCTATGATGATTTTGCTCGACAGTGATTTAATAATATTTCTTTGATTAATATTAAGTTTAGCTTGAGCAGTTTGGAAAGCGGAAGTAATTGGTTTGTGTTTGTTAAAAAAAAACTTTGTAATGAATCAGACCATTTATTTTCAAGATTTATTTCTTTTTTTAGCTCACCTTGCCAAAGGCAATGTGAGCTTTTGCCATCACTTGGGCCACAGTTAAAAATATTTCTGTTTCCCCTTACCCGACCCACAATTTTGGAAGTGGGTAGGTAGGTAGGCTTTCTTTTTTTTTTGACGACAAAGATGTGCTTGGTAATGCGAAAATATCGATTTTTTGGCGAAACGAATCTAAAATACAGAATTTTCAGCAAAACGAATTTTGAGCGAAACGAGAGGAAAAAAAAAAAAAAAAAAAGTGACAGAAAATTTCCAATAATTTTTTTTCGGTCGGCTGATTTTGACAGGGTCGGTCGGGTAAGGGGAAACAAACTTATTTTTAATTTTGTCCTTGGCATCGGTTGTCTTGTTAACTTTTCACATTTTAATCTTCTCCTCCGAAACCCCTCAGCCAAATGAACTGAAACTTGGTAGGAAGCATCTATGGGCGGTCCTCTCTTAAGATTGCACATTTTGTCCCGATCCATTAACAAACATGGCCACCACAGGCAATTCTTGTTTCTGATTGGCCGATTTTTTTAAATCTTCTCCTCTGAAACCGCTTGGCCAAATTAACCGAAACCTGGTGGGAAGCATCTATGGAAGGTCCTCTATAAAGATTGCTAATTTTGTCCCGATTGGTTAACAAACATGGCTACCACAGACAATTCTAGTTTCTGATTGGTTGATTTCTAAAAATATCTTCTCCTCTGTTAAAAGAAAGGTAACTTTTGCCTAAACTGTTAAAAGAAAGATAACTCTTGCCATTATCTCCCTTAGAAATTAACTAATGCTGATATAATGTAACATGTTTATTCTATACATTACAAGTAGGTATTCACATTTTAATATTCTTTTTAGCAAACCTTGCCAAAGGCAATATGAGCTTTTGCCATCACTTGGTGTCCGTCGTCTGTCATCCATTTACTTTTCACCTTTTAATCTTCTCGTCTGAAAACAATCAGCCAAATGACCTGAAACTTGGTAGGAAGCAGCTATGGAAGGTCCTCTCTAAAGAGTGCACATTTTGTTATGATCCATTACCAAACATGGCCACTGCAGGCAATTCCTGTTTCTGATTGGCCAATTTTTTTAAATCTTCTCCTCTGAAACTGCTTGGCCAAATAAACCGAAACTTGGTAGGAAACATCTGACTATGGAATGTCTTCTATGAAGATTGCTAATTTCATTCCGATCGGTTAACAAACATGGCTACCACCGAAACTTGGTAGGAATGATCTATGGAATGTCCTCTATGAAGATTGCTCATTTCGTCCCGATCAGTTAGCAAACATAGCCACCACATGCAATTCTTGTTTCTGATTGGTCGATTTCTAAAAAATCTTCTCCTTTGAAACTGATTAGCCATATGAACCGAAACTTGGTAGGAAGCATCTACATGTATGAAAGATTCTGTATTAAGTTTCCTCAAAGCAGAATGAAAGGTGAGCGACACAGGCTCAGCCCACTGAGCCTCTAATTTTTATTAAATTAAATGAATTCAAGAAATATTGCACTGGTGATAGAAATATATAAATAATTTGCATTTGTGTCATAAGGTTACCCAACCAAATAAATTTAAGCAACACATGGGTGATTTTACAATGATATGTTTACCATTACCCATAGCTATAGTTATAATCATTTCATTATACAGAACTCTTCAATGAAACAACAGGTTTGTGTGTGTGTGTGTGTATGTTTGTATTTTTTTGCCAGATTGTAGATGTTATGTAGCATTTTAACATCATGCAGACACCTGAAATCTTCCATTTTGTCTTGATATATGTACTATATTTGTTTTTGCCTTATTTTTGTGTTTTCTGCTCCTAACCCTTTAATGCATGCATATGCTTATTATGACATATAATAGGATTTTATTTGTGAATGTTCTTAATTAATTTTTTGTTTTTACATGTCCCTTTGTGAGTGTTATTGAAAGATAAATTTCTACCTTTTTAGACATTTCATTTCCATTTAACAGATCATAGGAAATTCCAATAAAATGATTGAAAAAAAAAAAACTTTTGTGTACCTGAAGAAAACAATCCTCTTTTTCAAAGTGATATCCAATTATATAATTGACCAATCAATGATCAGCATTTGAGATACGAAAACAATGTTTGGAGATGACGCCAAGCATATTCCTCTGAATTCGAGTGCCAAAATTTGTGTTGTTTTCCATTCATTGGGCCTTTGTTACGGTAAATCCAACTACCATATCATTGCTGCTAAACTTTGTGTTGTTTTCTATTCATGTTTTCCAATTGTTGTGGCCTTTATTAAGGTAGATCCAACTACCATATAATTATGATTGCTGCCAAGATTTGTGTTGTTTTCCAATTGTTGTGGCCTTTATTGAGGTAAATCCAACTACCATATAATTATGATTGCTGCCAAGATTTGTGTTGTTTTCCAATTGTTGTGGCCTTTATTAAGGTAGATCCAACTACCATATAATTATGATTGCTGCCAAGATTTGTGTTGTTTTCCAATTGTTGTGGCCTTTATTAAGGTAGATCCAACTACCATATAATTATGATGGCTGTTAAATTTTATATTGTTTTCCATTCATTGGTTGGCTTTCATTAAGGTAGATCCAACTACCGTACAACAATGGCCATGATGGCCGCTGCCTTTTTTAATCCTAATTTTGCTGTGTTTGTTTCTGTTAATGCTAAATCTAATTTGCTTGAATGTATTGGGCTAATGACTGAAATCGATTAATCATGTTTAATTTTAACCTAAATAAACAAATGTATCTTAGAAAAAGAAGAAAACAAAACACATGGTTCAAACCGACAAAGTGTTGGGTTTTTTCTTGAATATTTTGCTCTAGTTTAAGAGAGGATAGACTTGTGTTTCTTAATGTTCAAATCTTTTTTTATTTTTTTCCCCAACTTTTGTAGCTATGATTAGTGAATATAAATATGTAAATCAAAAAGAAAAATGCATCGACGATTCAATTAGGATTCAAAACTAATATTCTAGTACTTTGTCTTTTCCATTGCTCTAGCATGGAACGGAAACCATTTTGCTCGCCATAAGGGAAGTAACTCTTGTTAAAAAATGTATAATTTTAGAAGCAAGTCTCGAATGTTCAAATGATCATGATCTATTAAAAAACACAATGATAAAAATAATTTACACTTAACTTTGTATGTAGCACTGGTGTTAAACTGATGATAGTAGCGATCGTTACAACCATCTTAAGATGGCGGAGGGAAAAACCTGTAAGATCAATTTTGCTTATTATTTCTCTTTGTGTTGTGTATTTGCGAACGATATGTTGGTAAGAATAAATCCACACTAACAACAAATATGGTCATGCGTTATTTTATCTTGCATACTGCTTTTATGGACAGAAAAAACAGCGAGGACGATAGTAACGCAAATGAACGATGATAGTAACGTCATCTGATGATGATAGTAACGACGAAAAGATGATAGTAATGACACAAGGATGATAGTAGCGTCAGAAAAATTATCGAATAGCAACTGTAAAATATTTGTTTTACAATAGTGAATACAGAAAAACTATCCCAGATTTTGTTTTACAACCTTCAGGAAAAGTTTTTCGAACTTTTCTTGCCTTATACTGAGGCGAGCAGGTGTACGAATTTAAAAGTTTCGGAGTTTCTTGCCTTGTGGATAATTAGTATATATAGGATCGAAACATGTAAATTGCTGTTAACATAAGATTGTATGAATATTGACACGAACAAGTTAAAATAAGAAAAAAGAGATGAAATATTAAAGAAATAAAAGAAATTTTATTGAAAATAAATATGTAAACAGAAAGTTGGAAAAAAGGTGATAGACCTGTACTGAGTGCACATGTAGTTGTAAATCAAACTACCATACTATCATGACCACGACGACCACTCTTATGTGCACGCTTACTTTCTTTAAATGTGATTCCATTGTCATCGCTGAACGTCGACCTTTAAAGACATTACATATATAGAAATACAAGAGGCAAGTGTCATCGATGACCAGGTGTGTGCCGATCTGATGGACATGTCTAAATACCGGTATATAGTAAAGATAACGACGATTTCGATTATGTTCATATAGTAATCACAGGCGCTCGTGGCATGGAATTACCCCCCCTTTTTCTAACTTTCTGTTTACATAGTTATTTTCAATAAAATTTCTTTATTTCGTTATTATAAAATTTCATCTCTTTTTTCCTTATTTTAACTTGTTCGTGTCAATATTCATACAATCTTATGTTAACAGCAACTATCATGTTTCGATCCTATATTATACAATTAATTACTCCCTAAGAAGTCAATACCAGGATATGAGGACCTTGAGACTTGGCACTCAAGATGACGTTACTATCATCGTTCTTTTGCGTTATTATCGTCCTCGCTGTTTTTTCAACGTCGATTTTCTGTCCATAAAAGCAGTATACAAGATAAAATAATGCATGACCATATTTGTTGCTAGTGTGGATTTATTCTTACCAACATACCGCTCGCAAATACACAACACAAAGAGAAATAATAAGTAAAATTGATCTTACAGGTTTTTCCCTCCACTATCTTGGGATGGTAGTAACGATCGTTACTATCATCAGTTTAACACCAGTGATGTAAGATGATAGATGGTATTTGAAAAAGGTCAATATCTAGTATGATCTGACATTATATTAAGTTTCTTAGTTTAAACAATATTTATTTCATGAAAATTTCAGCATTCAGTTGTTCAAATACATATAATTACAATGTTTGATAGGATTCAGAAACAAGTAATTAAACTTAAGTAAATCTGTCTCCCTAATTAGATATTGATAACATTGGTAAGCAGTGGTAAGTAAAATGATCATGATGATAACAAGTAGATATGTAAATTTTTGTTAAATTGAAACAGAATATTTATAAATCAAAATTACGAAGACGGAACTGTCACACACTATCCTCACGGTCTACAACCCTGTGTGCACTGTTTCTTGTTTTAGAAGATTTTAATTTCATAAGTTTTAAGTGAATGGAATATTTACACATGAATGTATTCCGCCTTTAAGTTATCAAAAATAATTCCCATTTCCTAATATATTTAATTTAGAAATATCAGAAACTCCATGAAATTGAAGAATCAGTATTATAATGATTGATATTCTGTTCTACGTATTAACAGGTCGTGAATGAGATGTCCTCGGCATCAGGGTTAACATGTGATGTAGATCCAACACTTATTAATGCATTAAGACAACAAAAGACTGGTAAGTATAGACACATGTGACGTATATAATGTTACTCCCATCAATCAACTATTGAGGACCATGGTGGCTGAGAAATTCTGGTCGTTGAATTTGGATCACAAATGTAACATCATTGATTTGAGTTTGCTCCTCGATACCTATATCAAGAGTTAAGGTGAACAGACTCCTACAATGTGCACATGCTAGGGTGTTTTGCCCCTCAGTTTGTTTTAGCTGTCTGAGTGTTCTTTCTTCATTAAGGCTGGTAGTCACGATATAACTGAAAAAATTGCTGAAATTGCTGATAAACACTTGTAACCTTATTACCTAATTGGGTGAGGTTTAATATCACAGAAGTTTAACAAATGTGCCACTGGTGCTCTAAATTAGTATTAACCTTGTCTGCTACATCTTTCTGATCGTAAAAAAAATGTTATCAGGAATTCAAACAAATAAATAATCTGTCATTAAAATAATCTTTTTTTTAACCAGATATTTGAAGTAAAAAAATATTATACCTACCCACTTAAAAAATTATTAAAACGGGTACTGCAAAAGCAAGTGTTTTTAAGAATGACCTAAAAATTGATGTTCCAAGTTTTTTTTATATGCCTACCTGAATTAAGGTATGAGATAGCATGTTTACTGATGGTATTTTTAGCATTGCAGAAAAAAAATAAAAAATTATCCTGTTTATTTGAATAAATTACAGAACGTAAAGAAAATGAATATGAGATAGCCTGTTTACTGATGGTATTTGTAGCAGTAGCTATCCCTAAGTTAGCCAGACAAGATTCTTCTGTATATAAAGCATCTCTTGAAGGTAGGTTTTATGTTAAAGTAAATGTGTGACAATTCTTAAAGTCCATTTACATGATAAAAGTTTTCGTCAAATATTTGCTCAAAGAAAACTTTGTCAAAATTATCCCATTTACACGATCAAAGTTTTTATCCCGATATCAGCGATAAATTCAAAGACACACAAAATGGCTGAATTAGATCTTGATTCCGAAAAGATGTTCTAATTGGTCAATTTCCAGCAAAGTCCGTCAAAGTTTTTAGAAAAATATGATGGGTTTCTATTCCGTCAAAGTTCTTGGACATAGTTTTTGATGCAGGTTTACACAATCAAAGAATTTTGTCAAAGAAAACTTTGACCAACTTTTTGATGGACAACTTTGATCATGTAAACAGGCCTTTATGCAAAGGTAACCTAAGGGAGAAGAACCTAAGTTTTAGTAATTAAAAATTACAATATTTAGAAATTAAAAGTTCTTACAATTTTGATACTTAGCTATAATAATTAAAAGCAAATTTTAAAACAGATATTTACTTGACATTAAAATTATAAAAGTCACATTGCATACAAACAAAATAATAATTCTTCAGATACAAACATGGCTGAAAATACTGGGTACTCTTTTTTTGAAACCAAAAGTATAAGCTGCACAAGAATTATTTCTCATCCAGTGGTAATTTTCCATTTACAAAATTAATTACATAATGGTATTATGATCTGGATTATATTATTTTTCAGGAAATGTAAACAATTGCCACTGTTTAGCTTTAGCTGTTAACCAGTTAGCTGGTGCCCTGTTTTCTATTCATGGTCCAGGTGATGTTCATGACAGGTTACAGGAATTCTTAGCAGTAAGTTTGGTATTTTTACAATTTCTGAATTTGTCCATCTTTTTTCCTGTATTAAAATACATGTACAGTCAAACCTGTATTAAGAGGTCACCTTTGGGAGACAGAAAAAGTGGTCTTTTAAGACAGGTGACCTCTTAAAAGAGGTTCAATTCATATGAAATTTTGAATGATTGGACAAGAAAAAGGTGACCTTTTAATACAGGTGACTGCTTAATAGAGATGACCTCATTGGCAGGTTTGACTATTAGATAATTAAAGTCTGTAGTGTCCATGGGAGAATTATAGTAGGTTGTTTTATATCATTACTAAGCATCTTTATCTGTCTTGATCTGAATCACCTCTGTGATTTAATGGTTACAATTCTCACCTTAAGTGTAGAAGATCATTGGTGAGATATCCAGTCGGGTCAAACAAATGAATTTAAAATTGTTATTTGTTTATTCTACAAATAAAAAATTTATAGGATGTGATATTGCAGAAAAATTGCTCACATGTCACTAAGCATCAATCACTCACTCTTCTGTATCTCTTGACATCTCAGGATTGTAGTTGAATTTATTTTAAAGCAACAATACTGAAACTGGAATGATCTATAGATGATAAGAAAAGATATTTTTTCATATTGAAGTGAACTTGTATCCAATACTTCTGTATATAGTATAATAGTTTCTCATTGGTCGGAATATAAAAATATCTCTAGTTTGTTTGAACCATTCAGAAATTATATATGTATGATTTTACAAGAAAGTTTCCTTCTCATTGGTTGAAATGTAAAAAATATCTCATGTTCTGATTGGCTGATTTATGAAATATAGGGCTATAAAACACATGAGTAATTACTAGCTACACAGATTGGTTTTGATGTTTAATGCCACTTTCAACAATATTTCAATTATATCGTGGCTGTCAGTTTTATTGGTGGAGGAAACCAGAGTACCCGGAGAAAACCACCGCCCTGTTGCAAGTCACTGACAAACTTTATCACATAATGTTGTATCAAGTACACCTCTCCATGAACAGGGTTCAAACTCACAACTTTAGTGGTGATAGGCACTGATTGCACAGATAGTTGTAAATCCAACTACCATACGATCACGGCATGATGGCCCCAGCTACACAGAGCTTCTTATCTTATCTTTATAATTATACAATTTAATGTTTCAGCTTGCATCCTCTAGTTTACTAAGACTTGGTCAAGAGAATGATAAAGAGGCTGTAAAGAACAGGGAATCAGTCTACATACTACTTGATAAGGTACCAGCCAATTTTAAACATATATCAGCACATTGTTAATACTCAACATGGATATACAAAATCAATTTACAAAAAAGTAGTGGTTAACCTCATTGGTGAAATGTTTAGCATGCTTGTCTTGAGAGCTGAAGATTGTGGGTTAGATTCCAGGCTTGATCAAACAAGGAACAATAAAATTGGTATTTGCTGCTTCTCTGCCAAGTTATGACCCTTGTTTTAACTTTCTATTGTATGGATAAGCAACACAAGTCTTACAAAAATGTATCTTTTTACAACTTTGATAAATTCTTAAAAATTGAGAATAAAGATGCAAAATACCAATCTTGTGTCCTGTCTGACAGGACTGACGAATTTCACGAACTCTGTAATAAAGTATTAACATTTTTCTTCTTTTGTTGACCAATGTTTTTAAGCAAACAAATAGAGTATCATACAGAACAATAATAGAGATGGACATTAATTATGAGATACAATTCACTTATTTGGACTTTTTGTTTCAGATTGTCACAGAATCTCCCTTTTTAACCATGGATCTGTTGGAATCATGTTTTCCTTATGCTCTTCTAAGAAATGCTTACCATTCAGTGTATAAAGCTTCTGCAGTAGACAATTGAATATGGACAATTTATTTTACATATGGTCATCATGATATAACTGCAAAATTGCTGAGTTGGTGTTAAACAACAATCACTCACTCACTTTAACGTATGGACAACTGCAGCAGACATTTTGATATGGACAATTTATTTTTTTGCCAGCAACATTCTGAAAATCGGCTGCAAACATTTTGAATTTGGATTTTATTATTTTTTTTTTTTATATATCCTCATCTGACAATAAGTCGGTCAGTCATTGGATAATGTTTGATTATTTTTTTCATGTTTGAAAAGTAAACATTTTTTTCTTTTTAATTATGTTCCTCATCTATTCTTGCTCACATGTGTAAAGTTCCATGGAAAAAAGATCGATAATAATTACACACTGACCCATATTTGTTTACTACCCTTTTTCCAAATGGCGTCCTATTGCGTCACATAAAGTTGGTCAAAGGTCAATAAAGCACATGATTTTGTCATAGGCCAACCAACCTTAAAAAGTAAACCAGATTAAGAAAGTACAGTATTTTAGCTTTTTCAGTGTAATTGTTTTGTCTGAAAAATTTCAAAAGATGCTTTTTTTAAATAGTTTGAAATTGAAGTATTAAAAATTAATTATTTGATGCAAATATTAAACTTGCTTACCCACATAAAAAGTATTTAATCCAGTGAATTTGGTGTTTTTGCTTTTGTCAATATAATCTTATTAGACTGACTACATCCTGCCATATTTTTGTAAAACAATTAATGACTGATTTCAATATATTTTAATCGCATTTATTATCACAGAATGGTAACAATACAGTTTTGTTGATGCTATTTGTAATAATGACAGTTTTTTTTTACCCAGATAATCTCATTTTTCTGTCTGGTTAATTTAATTCTCTGTTCAATTTATGTTATAAATTTTGATTATTGCTGTTAAATTAATTCTTTTTCTATCTTCTCTGAGAATTTTATTTCATTACCCCAAGAAGTAAGGGGTATATTTGTTATTAAAGCAGTAGTGGAAATGCAAAATAATCTGCCATTTTGTGACTAATGGAGAGTACGTGCATGTATTTTCCCGGTAAAGTCGGCCATTTTCTAGAAAATGGTGGAATCTGAATGATCAATCATCATATTTTCAAAGTATTTTAAAATACAATTTGCTTGTCCTACATTCCAGAAACGGTCATTAACTGTGATGACGATTATGTCAACAAACCGTAAAAAAAATATAAATGCTTGGGGAATACCATCGATGGAAACATATTTAACAAGCATAATGATCAGGAATAAAAAGCATTAGAAAAAAGGATCTTTTTTACTTGCATGGAATTTATTCAATTCAAACTTCTCTGTTTTAATCTCATCTTGTAATTTTGACGTTGAAAAGAATTCCCTCTGTGTTTATGTACGCTATGAATATACAGAATGACGTCATTGGTCTCGTGCTGCAGGAGAATTGTAAATCAAAACAAGTGACCGACTTTATTGCATGAGCGAGCAGATGTCATGTTAGGATATATAAACAAACAACAAACAACACACTATTATGCTTCTGCCACATACATTTAAACGCATCTATTTTTAATTTCTGTGCACATAAAATCTTAGTTTATTTGCTTGAAAATCTTATGAAGCAGTAATTTGACTACTTCAAGATGAACAAATATGTTTACCAGGCTTAAACTAAAACAATATTACTAAGGAAATAATTAGATCAAAATTAATTACTTAATCAATAATTATATTATTTTATTGACAAAAAAGAGGCGTTGTGGTCGTGATCCTATGATAAATGGTTTTATAACTACCTATGCAATCAGTGCCTATCACCACTAATGTTGCGAGTTCAGATCCATCTCATGGCAAGGTGTACTCGATACAACATTAATGTGATAACGTTTATCAGTGACTTGCAACAGGTCGATGGTTTTCTCTGAGCACTCCGGTTTCCTCTACCAATAAAACTGACCGCCAGGCTTAACATATGTAGATTCACATTTATTTTGAGCAATTTGACTAAATATATCATATATGATAACAGTATTGTGCAATATGTTCATTTTATGTAAAAATTTCTTGCATGTATAAAAATCCAGTGCTGTTTGTAAATTATGTATAAATTATTTTAGATGATATATATGTATGTAATTTTTAGTTCACCTGGACCGAAGGTCCAGGTGAACTATTGCTATCACTTGGCGTCCGTCGTCTGTCGTCTGTCGTCTGTAAACTTTTCACATTTCAAGCTTCTTCTCCGAAACCACTTTGCCGATTGGAACCGAACTTAGCAGGAATGTTCCTTGGATGGTCCTCTACAAAGTTACTGTTTTTCGTTCCAGTCGAATATTCAATATGGCTGCCAGGGCCAATAATATGCTCTGATTGGCTGAAATTTCAAAGATCTTCTTCTCTGAAACTAATGAACTGACTGAACCCAAACTGTAAAGGAATGCTCATTGGAATGTCCTTTACCAAGTTACTGTTTTTTATGCCGATCGGAAATCCAAGATGGCCGCCATCGCAGGACATAGATTAACATTGAACCCTATGGGAAAATGTTCAAATGCCTTCTTCTCAGAAACTACAAATATGATTAAAGCCAAACTGTACATGAATGTTCATTGGATGGTCCTCTACAATCTTAAGGTTTTTTGTTCCGATATGAAATTCAAAATGGCGGCTACGGCAGGACTTAGTTTAACATTGGACCCTATGGGAAAAATGTTTCAAAATACTTCTTCTCTGAAACCACTTGGACAGTTGAAACCAAACTGCCCAGGAATGATCATTGGAAGGTCCTCTACAAAGTTTATGTTTTTTATGCCGATCGGAAATCCAAGATGGCCACCACCGTGGGACATAGATTAACATTGGACCCTATGGGAAAATATTCAAATGCCTTCTTCTCAGAAACTACAAATATGATTAAAGCCAAACTGTACATGAATGTTCATTAGATGGTCCTCTACCAACTTTACGTTTTTTGTTCCGGTATGAAATTTAAAATGGCGGCTACGGCAGGACTTAGTTTAACATTGGACCCTATGGGAAAAATGTTTCAAAACGCTTCTTCTCTGAAACCACTTGGATAATTGAAACCAAACTGCCCAGGAATGATCATTGGAAGGTCCTGTACAAGGTGTGTGTTTTTTATGCCGATCGGAAATCCAAGATGGCCACCACCGCAGGACATAGATTAACATTGGACCCTATGGGAAAATGTTCAAATGCCTTCTTCTCAGAAACTACAAATATGATTAAAGCCAAACTGTACATGAATGTTCATTGGATGGTTCTCTACAAACTTTACGTTTTTTGTTCTGATATGAAATTCAAAATGGCAGCTATGGCAGGACTTAGTTTAACATTGGACCCTATGGGAAAAATGTTTCAAAATGCTTCTTCTCTGAAACCACATGGACAGTTGAAACCAAACTGCCCAGGAATGATCATTGGAAGGTCCTTTGTTTTTTATGCCGATCGGAAATCCAAGATGGCTGCCACCACAGGTCATAGTATTAACACAGAACCATATGGGGAAAATACAGAAATATATTCTTCTCTGAAGCTATTGCACTGATTGAACCTAAACTGTGCATCAATCATTGGAAGGTCCTTTACAAACTTTGTGTTTTTTATGTTGATCGTAATTCCAAGATGACTACCACTGCAGGACATAGTTTTTACATAGGACCAATTGTTTTTTTTTATTACCAGGTGAACGATACAGGCTCTTGAGAGCCTCTGGTTATACAAGTGATGAAATACAAAGATATTTAATTGTGCACTGTTTTATTTTTATTTAATTCCATAAAGGTTGAGTTGACACTCCCCTACAGTTGAACCAACCTAATGAGATATTGTATATTTGAATATACAGTGGTCTCCCCATATAAAGCTACCCCTCTTGTTAAACCAGAATACAGATGCACAGAGATAGTGCAATACTACTAAATTATCCCCTTCCAGAGAGGTCACCCTCTTATAAGGTCACTTTTCATGATAGAAGGGGTGGTCGTATAAGAGATGGACTAATGGATCAGTTAGTTGATACTCTTTCAGGGTTTGGGGTTATGGTATTTAATGCCACTTTCAACAACTGGCGGTCAGTTTTATTGGTGGAGGAAACCAGAGTACCCGGAGAAAACCACCGACCTGTTGCAAGTGACTGACAAACTATATCACATAATGTTGTATCGAGTACACCTCACCTGAGGAGAATTCAAACTCACAATGTTAATGGCGATAGGCACTGATTGCATAGGTAGTTCTAAATCCAACTACCATACGATCACAACCACGATGGCTCCAAATATTCTTTCAAAACACCAAACTATTTTGTTTGTATTCAATCAAACATTATAGCATACTGGATAACCTTATTTATATTTATTTGTAATTTATAATTTTTTTCTAGCAAATTGTCTTGTCATACTGATGATAATGTCAATCTCGTCCTTCGTAACTGCTGTTTTTCTGTATATATCGGCCATTTGTGATACAGGACCTTACACCAACTAGAAAGGATTCTGTTCCCACTTCCTTAACAAGGTGTGAGAATTTTTTTTTCTGAAATCTGGGCATCAGATACATGGAAATGAGACAAAAAATCAGAAATCAACATTTTTAGGAACGCAAAATTTTGTGCTTGTATTAGTGATATATTATGGTGCTGTCATTGTCCATCTGTTGAACGGTTTCTGTGTGATAACTTATCGTGGTTGTATTAGTGGTATGCTATGGTGCTGTCATTGTCCATCTGTTGAACGGTTTCTGTGTGATAACTTATTGTGGTTGTATTAGTGGTATGTTATGGTCCTGTCATTGTCCATCTGTTGAACGGTTTCTGTGTGATAACTTATTGTGGTTGTATTAGTGGTATGTTATGGTGCTGTCATTGTCCATCTGTTGAACGGTTTCTGTGTGATAGCTTATTGTGGTTGTATTAGTGGTATGCTATGGTGCTGTCATTGTCCATCTGTTGAACGGTTTCTGTGTGATAACTTATTGTGGTTGTATTAGTGGTATGTTATGGTGCTGTCATTGTCCATCTGTTGAACGGTTTCTGTGTGATAGCTTATTGTGGTTGTATTAGTGGTATGCTATGGTGCTGTCATTGTCCATCTGTTGAACGGTTTCTGTGTGATAACTTATTGTGGTTGTATTAGTGGTATGTTATGGTCCTGTCATTGTCCATCTGTTGAACGGTTTCTGTGTGATAGCTTATTGTGGTTGTATTAGTGGTATGTTATGGTGCTGTCATTGTCCATCTGTTGAACGGTTTCTGTGTGATAGCTTATTGTGGTTGTATTAGTGGTATGCTATGGTGCTGTCATTGTCCATCTGTTGAACGGTTTCTGTGTGATAACTTATTGTGGTTGTATTAGTGGTATGTTATGGTGCTGTCATTGTCCATCTGTTGAACGGTTTCTGTGTGATAACTTATTGTGGTTGTATTAGTGGTATGTTATGGTGCTGTCATTGTCCATCTGTTGAATGGTTTCTGTGATAACTTATTGTGGTTGTATTAGTGGTATGTTATGGTCCTCTCATTGTCCATCTGTTGAACGGTTTCTGTGTGATAACTTATTGTGGTTGTATTAGTGGTATGTTATGGTGCTGTCATTGTCCATCTGTTGAACGGTTTCTGTGTGATAACTTATTGTGGTTGTATCAGTGGTATGTTATGATGCTGTCATTGTCCATCTGTTGAATGGTTTCTGTGATAACTTATTGTGGTTGTATTAGTGGTATGTTATGGTCCTGTCATTGTCCATCTGTTGAACGGTTTCTGTGTGATAACTTATTGTGGTTGTATTAGTGGTATGTTATGGTCCTGTCATTGTCCATCTGTTGAACGGTTTCTGTGTGATAGCTTATTGTGGTTGTATTAGTGGTATGTTATGGTCCTGTCATTGTCCATCTGTTGAAGGGTTTCTGTGTGATAGCTTATTGTGGTTGTATTAGTGGTATGTTATGGTGCTGTCATTGTCCATCTGTTGAACGGTTTCTGTGTGATAGCTTATTGTGGTTGTATTAGTGGTATGCTATGGTGCTGTCATTGTCCATCTGTTGAACGGTTTCTGTGTGATAACTTATTGTGGTTGTATTAGTGGTATGTTATGGTGCTGTCATTGTCCATCTGTTGAATGGTTTCTGTGATAACTTATTGTGGTTGTATTAGTGGTATGTTATGGTGCTGTCATTGTCCATCTGTTGAAGGGTTTCTGTGTGATAACTTATTGTGGTTGTATTAGTGGTATGTTATGGTGCTGTCATTGTCCATCTGTTGAATGGTTTCTGTGATAACTTATTGTGGTTGTATTAGTGGTATGCTATCGTGCTGTCATTGTCCATCTGTTGAACGGTTTCTGTGTGATAGCTTATTGTGGTTGTATTAGTGGTATGTTATGGTCCTGTCATTGTCCATCTGTTGAACGGTTTCTGTGTGATAGCTTATTGTGGTTGTATTAGTGGTATGTTATGGTGCTGTCATTGTCCATCTGTTGAACGGTTTCTGTGTGATAGCTTATTGTGGTTGTATTAGTGGTATGCTATGGTGCTGTCATTGTCCATCTGTTGAACGGTTTCTGTGTGATAACTTATTGTGGTTGTATTAGTGGTATGTTATGGTGCTGTCATTGTCCATCTGTTGAATGGTTTCTGTGATAACTTATTGTGGTTGTATTAGTGGTATGTTATGGTGCTGTCATTGTCCATCTGTTGAACGGTTTCTGTGTGATAACTTATTGTGGTTGTATTAGTGGTATGTTATGGTGCTGTCATTGTCCATCTGTTGAATGGTTTCTGTGATAACTTATTGTGGTTGTATTAGTGGTATGCTATCGTGCTGTCATTGTCCATCTGTTGAACGGTTTCTGTGTGATAACTTATTGTGGTTGTATTAGTGGTATGTTATGGTGCTGTCATTGTCCATCTGTTGAATGGTTTCTGTGTGATAACTTATTGTGGTTGTATTAGTGGTATGTTATGGTCCTGTCATTGTCCATCTGTTGAATGGTTTCTGTGATAACTTATTGTGGTTGTATTAGTGGTATGTTATGGTGCTGTCATTGTCCATCTGTTGAACGGTTTCTGTGTGATAACTTATTGTGGTTGTATTAGTGGTATGTTATGGTCCTGTCATTGTCCATCTGTTGAACGGTTTCTGTGTGATAACTTATTGTGGTTGTATTAGTGGTATGTTATGGTGCTGTCATTGTCCATCTGTTGAACGGTTTCTGTGTGATATCTTATTGTGCTTGTATTAGTGGTATGTTATGGTGCTGTCATTGTCCATCTGTTGAACGGTTTCTGTGTGATAACTTATTGTGGTTGTATTAGTGGTATGTTATGGTCCTGTCATTGTCCATCTGTTGAACGGTTTCTGTGTGATATCTTATTGTGGTTGTATTAGTGGTATGTTATGGTCCTGTCATTGTCCATCTGTTGAACGGTTTCTGTGTGATATCTTATTGTGGTTGTATCAGTGGTATGTTATGGTGCTGTCATTGTCCATCTGTTGAACGGTTTCTGTGTGATAACTTATTGTGCTTGTATTAGTGGTATGTTATGGTGCTGTCATTGTCCATCTGTTGAACGGTTTCTGTGTGATAACTTATTGTGGTTGTATTAGTGGTATGCTATGGTCCTGTCATTGTCCATCTGTTGAACGGTTTCTGTGTGATAACTTATTCTGGTTGTATTAGTGGTATGCTATGGTGCTGTCATTGTCCATCTGTTGAACGGTTTCTGTGTGATAGCTTATTGTGGTTGTATTAGTGGTATGCTATGGTCCTGTCATTGTCCATCTGTTGAAGGGTTTCTGTGTGATAACTTATTGTGGTTGTATTAGTGGTATGTTATGGTGCTGTCATTATCCATCTGTTGAACGGTTTCTGTTATAACTTATTGTGGTTGTATTAGTGGTATGTTATGGTACTGTCATTGTCCATCTGTTGAACGGTTTCTGTGTGATAGCTTATTGTGGTTGTATTAGTGGTATGTTATGGTCCTGTCATTGTCCATCTGTTGAACGGTTTCTGTGTGATAACTTATTGTGGTTGTATTAGTGGTATGTTATGGTGCTGTCATTGTCCATCTGTTGAACGGTTTCTGTGTGATAACTTATTGTGGTTGTATTAGTTTTATGTTATGGTCCTGTCATTATCCATCTGTTGAACGGTTTCTGTTATAACTTATTGTGGTTGTATTAGTGGTATGTTATGGTCCTGTCATTGTCCATCTGTTGAAGGGTTTCTGTGTGATAACTTATTGTGGTTGTATTAGTGGTATGTTATGGTGCTGTCATTATCCATCTGTTGAACGGTTTCTGTTATAACTTATTGTGGTTGTATTAGTGGTATGTTATGGTACTGTCATTGTCCATCTGTTGAACGGTTTCTGTGTGATAGCTTATTGTGGTTGTATTAGTGGTATGTTATGGTCCTGTCATTGTCCATCTGTTGAACGGTTTCTGTGTGATAACTTATTGTGGTTGTATTAGTGGTATGTTATGGTGCTGTCATTGTCCATCTGTTGAACGGTTTCTGTGTGATAACTTATTGTGGTTGTATTAGTGGTATGTTATGGTGCTGTCATTGTCCATCTGTTGAACGGTTTCTGTGTGATAGCTTATTGTGGTTGTATTAGTGGTATGCTATGGTGCTGTCATTGTCCATCTGTTGAACGGTTTCTGTGTGATAATTTATTTTGGTTGTATTAGTGGTATGCTATCGTGCTGTCATTGTCCATCTGTTGAATGGTTTCTGTGATAACTTATTGTGGTTGTATTAGTGGTATGTTATGGTGCTGTCATTGTCCATCTGTTGAATGGTTTCTGTGTGATAACTTAATGTGGTTGTATTAGTGGTATGCTATGGTGCTGTCAGTGTCCATCTGTTGAACGGTTTCTGTGTGATAACTTATTTTGGTTGTATTAGTGGTATGTTATGGTGCTGTCATTGTCCATCTGTTGAACGGTTTCTGTGTGATAACTTATTGTGGTTGTATTAGTGGTATGCTATGGTGCTGTCATTGTCCATCTGTTGAAGGGTTTCTGTGTGATAGCTTATTGTGGTTGTATTAGTGGTATGCTATGGTGCTGTCATTGTCCATCTGTTGAACGGTTTCTGTGTGATAATTTATTTTGGTTGTATTAGTGGTATGCTATCGTGCTGTCATTGTCCATCTGTTGAATGGTTTCTGTGTGATAATTTATTGTGGTTGTATTAGTGGTATGTTATGGTGCTGTCATTGTCCATCTGTTGAACGGTTTCTGTGTGATAACTTATTGTGGTTATATCAGTGGTATGTTATGATGCTGTCATTGTCCATCTGTTGAACGGTTTCTGTGTGATAACTTATTCAGGTTGTATTAGTGGTATGTTATGGTCCTGTCATTATCCATCTGTTGAACGGTTTCTGTGTGATAACTTATTGTGGTTGTATTAGTGATATGCTATGGTCCTGTCATTGTCCATCTGTTGAACGGTTTCTGTGTGATAACTTATTGTGCTTGTATTAGTGGTATGTTATGGTCCTGTCATTGTCCATCTGTTGAACGGTTTCTGTGTGATAACTTATTGTGCTTGTATTAGTGGTATGTTATGGTCCTGTCATTGTCCATCTGTTGAACGGTTTCTGTGTGATAACTTATTGTGGTTGTATTAGTGGTATGTTATGGTCCTGTCATTGTCCATCTGTTGAACGGTTTCTGTGTGATATCTTATTGTGGTTGTATTAGTGGTATTTTATGGTGCTGTCATTGTCCATCTGTTGAACGGTTTCTGTGTGATAACTTATTCTGGTTGTATTAGTGGTATGCTATGGTGCTGTCATTGTCCATCTGTTGAACGGTTTCTGTGTGATAGCTTATTGTGGTTGTATTAGTGGTATGCTATGGTGCTGTCATTGTCCATCTGTTGAAGGGTTTCTGTGTGATAACTTATTGTGGTTGTATTAGTGGTATGTTATGGTGCTGTCATTATCCATCTGTTGAACGGTTTCTGTGATAACTTATTGTGGTTGTATTAGTGGTATGTTATGGTACTGTCATTGTCCATCTGTTGAACGGTTTCTGTGTGATATCTTATTGTGGTTGTATTAGTGGTATGTTATGGTCCTGTCATTGTCCATCTGTTGAACGGTTTCTGTGTGATAACTTATTGTGGTTGTATTAGTGGTATGTTATGGTGCTGTCATTATCCATCTGTTGAATGGTTTCTGTGATAACTTATTGTGGTTGTATTAGTGGTATGTTATGGTACTGTCATTGTCCATCTGTTGAACGGTTTCTGTGTGATAGCTTATTGTGGTTGTATTAGTGGTATGTTATGGTCCTGTCATTGTCCATCTGTTGAACGGTTTCTGTGTGATAACTTATTGTGGTTGTATTAGTGGTATGTTATGGTGCTGTCATTGTCCATCTGTTGAACGGTTTCTGTGTGATAACTTATTGTGGTTGTATTAGTGGTATGCTATGGTGCTGTCATTGTCCATCTGTTGAACGGTTTCTGTGTGATAACTTATTGTGGTTGTATTAGTGGTATGCTATGGTGCTGTCATTGTCCATCTGTTGACCGGTTTCTGTGTGATAACTTATTGTGGTTGTATTAGTGGTATGCTATGGTGCTGTCATTGTCCATCTGTTGAACGGTTTCTGTGTGATAGTTTATTGTGGTTGTATTAGTGGTATGCTATGGTGCTGTCATTGTCCATCTGTTGAACGGTTTCTGTGTGATAATTTATTCTGGTTGTATTAGTGGTATGCTATGGTGCTGTCATTGTCCATCTGTTGAATGGTTTCTGTGTGATAACTTATTGTGGTTGTATTAGTGGTATGTTATGGTGCTGTCATTATCCATCAGTTGAACGGTTTCTGTGTGATAACTTATTGTGGTTGTACTAGTGATATGCTATGGTCCTGTCATTGTCCATCTGTTGAACGGTTTCTGTGTGATAACTTATTGTGCTTGTATTAGTGGTATGCTATGGTGCTGTCATTGTCCATCTGTTGAACGGTTTCTGTGTGATAACTTATTGTGGTTGTATTAGTGATATGCTATGGTCCTGTCATTGTCCATCTGTTGAACGGTTTCTGTGTGATAGCTTATTGTGGTTGTATTAGTGGTATGTTATGGTGCTGTCATTGTCCATCTGTTGAACGGTTTCTGTGTGATAACTTATTGTGGTTGTATTAGTGGTATGTTATGGTCCTGTCATTGTCCATCTGTTTAACGGTTTCTGTGTGATAGCTTATTGTGGTTGTATTAGTGGTATGTTATGGTGCTGTCATTGTCCATCTGTTGAACGGTTTCTGTGTGATAGCTTATTGTGGTTGTATTAGTGGTATGTTATGGTCCTGTCATTGTCCATCTGTTGAATGGTTTCTGTGATAACTTATTGTGCTTGTATTAGTGGTATGTTATGGTGCTGTCATTGTCCATCTGTTGAACGGTTTCTGTGTGATAACTTATTGTGGTTGTATTAGTGGTATGTTATGGTGCTGTCATTATCCATCTGTTGAATGGTTTCTGTGATAACTTATTGTGGTTGTATTAGTGGTATGTTATGGTCCTGTCATTGTCCATCTGTTGAACGGTTTCTGTGTGATAACTTATTGTGGTTGTATTAGTGGTATGTTATGGTGCTGTCATTGTCCATCTGTTGAACGGTTTCTGTGTGATAACTTATTGTGGTTGTATAAGTGGTATGCTATGGTGCTGTCATTGTCCATCTGTTGAACGGTTTCTGTGTGATAACTTATTGTGGTTGTATTAGTGGTATGCTATGGTGCTGTCATTGTCCATCTGTTGAACGGTTTCTGTGTGATAACTTATTGTGGTTGTATTAGTGGTATGTTATGGTCCTGTCATTGTCCATCTGTTGAACGGTTTCTATGTGATAACTTATTGTGGTTGTATTAGTGGTATGTTATTATGCTGTCATAGTCCATCTGTTGAACGGTTTCTGTGTGATAACTTATTGTGGCTATATCAGTGGTATGTTATGATGCTGTCATTATCCATCTGTTGAACGGTTTCTGTGTGATAACTTATTGTGGTTGTATTAGTGGTATGTTATGGTCCTGTCATTGTCCATCTGTTGAACGGTTTCTGTGTGATAACTTATTGTGCTTGTATTAGTGGTGTGCTATGGTGCTGTCATTGTCCATCTGTTGAACGGTTTCTGTGTGATAGCTTATTGTGGTTGTATTAGTGGTATGTTATGGTGCTGTCATTGTCCATCTGTTGAACGGTTTCTGTGTGATAGCTTATTGTGGTTGTATTAGTGGTATGCTATGGTGCTGTCATTGTCCATCTGTTGAACGGTTTCTGTGTGATAACTTATTGTGGTTATATTAGTGGTATGTTATGGTGCTGTCATTATCCATCTGTTGAATGGTTTCTGTGATAACTTATTGTGGTTGTATTAGTGGTATGTTATGGTACTGTCATTGTCCATCTGTTGAACGGTTTCTGTGTGATAGCTTATTGTGGTTGTATTAGTGGTATGTTATGGTCCTGTCATTGTCCATCTGTTGAACGGTTTCTGTGTGATAACTTATTGTGGTTGTATTAGTGGTATGTTATGGTGCTGTCATTGTCCATCTGTTGAACGGTTTCTGTGTGATAACTTATTGTGGTTGTATTAGTGGTATGCTATGGTGCTGTCATTGTCCATCTGTTGAACGGTTTCTGTGTGATAACTTATTGTGGCTGTATTAGTGGTATGCTATGGTGCTGTCATTGTCCATCTGTTGACCGGTTTCTGTGTGATAACTTATTGTGGTTGTATTAGTGGTATGCTATGGTGCTGTCATTGTCCATCTGTTGAAGGGTTTCTGTGTGATAGTTTATTGTGGTTGTATTAGTGGTATGCTATGGTGCTGTCATTGTCCATCTGTTGAACGGTTTCTGTGTGATAATTTATTCTGGTTGTATTAGTGGTATGCTATGGTGCTGTCATTGTCCATCTGTTGAATGGTTTCTGTGTGATAACTTATTGTGGTTGTATTAGTGGTATGTTATGGTGCTGTCATTATCCATCTGTTGAACGGTTTCTGTGTGATAACTTATTGTGGTTGTACTAGTGATATGCTATGGTCCTGTCATTGTCCATCTGTTGAACGGTTTCTGTGTGATAACTTATTGTGCTTGTATTAGTGGTATGCTATGGTGCTGTCATTGTCCATCTGTTGAACGGTTTCTGTGTGATAACTTATTGTGGTTGTATTAGTGATATGCTATGGTCCTGTCATTGTCCATCTGTTGAACGGTTTCTGTGTGATAGCTTATTGTGGTTGTATTAGTGGTATGTTATGGTGCTGTCATTATCCATCTGTTGAACGGTTTCTGTGTGATAACTTATTGTGGTTGTATTAGTGGTATGTTATGGTCCTGTCATTGTCCATCTGTTGAACGGTTTCTGTGTGATAGCTTATTGTGGTTGTATTAGTGGTATGTTATGGTGCTGTCATTGTCCATCTGTTGAACGGTTTCTGTGTGATAGCTTATTGTGGTTGTATTAGTGGTATGTTATGGTCCTGTCATTGTCCATCTGTTGAATGGTTTCTGTGATAACTTATTGTGCTTGTATTAGTGGTATGTTATGGTGCTGTCATTGTCCATCTGTTGAACGGTTTCTGTGTGATAACTTATTGTGATTGTATTAGTGGTATGTTATGGTGCTGTCATTGTCCATCTGTTGAACGATTTCTGTGTGATAGCTTATTGTGGTTGTATTAGTGGTATGTTATGGTCCTGTCATTGTCCATCTGTTGAATGGTTTCTGTGATAACTTATTGTGGTTGTATTAGTGGTATGTTATGGTACTGTCATTGTCCATCTGTTGAACGGTTTCTGTGTGATAACTTATTGTGGTTGTATTAGTGGTATGTTATGGTGCTGTCATTATCCATCTGTTGAATGGTTTCTGTGATAACTTATTGTGGTTGTATTAGTGGTATGTTATGGTCCTGTCATTGTCCATCTGTTGAACGGTTTCTGTGTAATAACTTATTGTGGTTGTATTAGTGGTATGTTATGGTGCTGTCATTGTCCATCTGTTGAACGGTTTCTGTGTGATAGCTTATTGTGGTTGTATTAGTGGTATGCTATGGTGCTGTCATTGTCCATCTGTTGAACGTTTTCTGTGTGATAACTTATTGTGGTTGTATTAGTGGTATGCTATGGTGCTGTCATTGTCCATCTGTTGAACGGTTTCTGTGTGATAACTTATTGTGGTTGTATTAGTGGTATGCTATGTTGCTGTCATTGTCCATCTGTTGAACGGTTTCTGTGTGATAGCTTATTGTGGTTGTATTAGTGGTATGTTATGGTCCTGTCATTGTCCATCTGTTGAATGGTTTCTGTGATAACTTATTGTGCTTGTATTAGTGGTATGTTATGGTGCTGTCATTGTCCATCTGTTGAACGGTTTCTGTGTGATAACTTATTGTGGTTGTATTAGTGGTATGTTATGGTGCTGTCATTATCCATCTGTTGAATGGTTTCTGTGATAACTTATTGTGGTTGTATTAGTGGTATGTTATGGTCCTGTCATTGTCCATCTGTTGAACGGTTTCTGTGTGATAACTTATTGTGGTTGTATTAGTGGTATGTTATGGTGCTGTCATTGTCCATCTGTTGAACGGTTTCTGTGTGATAACTTATTGTGGTTGTATTAGTGGTATGCTATGGTGCTTTCATTGTCCATCTGTTGAACGGTTTCTGTGTGATAACTTATTGTGGTTGTATTAGTGGTATGCTATGGTGCTGTCATTGTCCATCTGTTGAACGGTTTCTGTGTGATAACTTATTGTGGTTGTATTAGTGGTATGCTATGGTGCTGTCATTGTCCATCTGTTGAACGGTTTCTGTGTGATAACTTATTGTGGTTGTATTAGTGGTATGTTATGGTCCTGTCATTGTCCATCTGTTGAACGGTTTCTATGTGATAACTTATTGTGGTTGTATTAGTGGTATGTTATTATGCTGTCATAGTCCATCTGTTGAACGGTTTCTGTGTGATAACTTATTGTGGTTATATTAGTGGTATGTTATGATGCTGTCATTATCCATCTGTTGAACGGTTTCTGTGTGATAACTTATTGTGGTTGTATTAGTGGTATGTTATGGTCCTGTCATTGTCCATCTGTTGAACGGTTTCTGTGTGATAACTTATTGTGCTTGTATTAGTGGTGTGCTATGGTGCTGTCATTGTCCATCTGTTGAACGGTTTCTGTGTGATAGCTTATTGTGGTTGTATTAGTGGTATGTTATGGTGCTGTCATTGTCCATCTGTTGAACGGTTTCTGTGTGATAGCTTATTGTGGTTGTATTAGTGGTATGCTATGGTGCTGTCATTGTCCATCTGTTGAACGGTTTCTGTGTGATAACTTATTGTGGTTGTATTAGTGGTATGTTATGGTGCTGTCATTATCCATCTGTTGAATGGTTTCTGTGATAACTTATTGTGGTTGTATTAGTGGTATGTTATGGTACTGTCATTGTCCATCTGTTGAACGGTTTCTGTGTGATAGCTTATTGTGGTTGTATTAGTGGTATGTTATGGTCCTGTCATTGTCCATCTGTTGAACGGTTTCTGTGTGATAACTTATTGTGGTTGTATTAGTGGTATGTTATGGTGCTGTCATTGTCCATCTGTTGAACGGTTTCTGTGTGATAACTTATTGTGGTTGTATTAGTGGTATGCTATGGTGCTGTCATTGTCCATCTGTTGAACGGTTTCTGTGTGATAGCTTATTGTGGTTGTATTAGTGGTATGCTATGGTGCTGTCATTGTCCATCTGTTGACCGGTTTCTGTGTGATAACTTATTGTGGTTGTATTAGTGGTATGCTATGGTGCTGTCATTGTCCATCTGTTGAACGGTTTCTGTGTGATAATTTATTCTGGTTGTATTAGTGGTATGCTATGGTGCTGTCATTGTCCATCTGTTGAATGGTTTCTGTGTGATAGCTTATTGTGGTTGTATTAGTGGTATGTTATGGTGCTGTCATTATCCATCTGTTGAACGGTTTCTGTGTGATAACTTATTGTGGTTGTACTAGTGATATGCTATGGTCCTGTCATTGTCCATCTGTTGAACGGTTTCTGTGTGATAACTTATTGTGCTTGTATTAGTGGTATGCTATGGTGCTGTCATTGTCCATCTGTTGAACGGTTTCTGTGTGATAACTTATTGTGGTTGTATTAGTGATATGCTATGGTCCTGTCATTGTCCATCTGTTGAACGGTTTCTGTGTGATAGCTTATTGTGGTTGTATTAGTGGTATGTTATAGTGCTGTCATTGTCCATCTGTTGAACGGTTTCTGTGTGATAACTTATTGTGGTTGTATTAGTGGTATGTTATGGTCCTGTCATTGTCCATCTGTTGAACGGTTTCTGTGTGATAGCTTATTGTGGTTGTATTAGTGGTATGTTATGGTGCTGTCATTGTCCATCTGTTGAACGGTTTCTGTGTGATAGCTTATTGTGGTTGTATTAGTGGTATGTTATGGTCCTGTCATTGTCCATCTGTTGAATGGTTTCTGTGATAACTTATTGTGGTTGTATTAGTGGTATGTTATGGTGCTGTCATTGTCCATCTGTTGAACGGTTTCTGTGTGATAACTTATTGTGGTTGTATTAGTGGTATGTTATGGTGCTGTCATTGTCCATCTGTTGAACGATTTCTGTGTGATAGCTTATTGTGGTTGTATTAGTGGTATGTTATGGTCCTGTCATTGTCCATCTGTTGAATGGTTTCTGTGATAACTTATTGTGGTTGTATTAGTGGTATGTTATGGTACTGTCATTGTCCATCTGTTGAACGGTTTCTGTGTGATAACTTATTGTGGTTGTATTAGTGGTATGTTATGGTGCTGTCATTATCCATCTGTTGAATGGTTTCTGTGATAACTTATTGTGGTTGTATTAGTGGTATGTTATGGTCCTGTCATTGTCCATCTGTTGAACGGTTTCTGTGTGATAACTTATTGTGGTTGTATTAGTGGTATGTTATGGTGCTGTCATTGTCCATCTGTTGAACGGTTTCTGTGTGATAACTTATTGTGGTTGTATTAGTGGTATGCTATGGTGCTGTCATTGTCCATCTGTTGAACGGTTTCTGTGTGATAACTTATTGTGGTTGTATTAGTGGTATGCTATGGTGCTGTCATTGTCCATCTGTTGAACGGTTTCTGTGTGATAACTTATTGTGGTTGTATTAGTGGTATGCTATGGTGCTGTCATTGTCCATCTGTTGAACGGTTTCTGTGTGATAACTTATTGTGGTTGTATTAGTGGTATGTTATGGTGCTGTCATTGTCCATCTGTTGAACGGTTTCTATGTGATAACTTATTGTGGTTGTATTAGTGGTATGTTATTATGCTGTCATAGTCCATCTGTTGA
The DNA here is from genome assembly GCA_963383655.1 of Bathymodiolus septemdierum. Lineage (NCBI taxonomy): Eukaryota > Metazoa > Mollusca > Bivalvia > Mytilida > Modiolidae > Bathymodiolus > Bathymodiolus septemdierum. The sequence continues at coordinate 12,223,085 of OY726526.1, read as the reverse complement.
ACGGTTTCTGTGTGATAACTTATTGTGGTTATATCAGTGGTATGTTATGATGCTGTCATTATCCATCTGTTGAACGGTTTCTGTGTGATAACTTATTGTGGTTGTATTAGTGGTATGTTATGGTCCTGTCATTGTCCATCTGTTGAACGGTTTCTGTGTGATAACTTATTGTGCTTGTATTAGTGGTATGCTATGGTGCTGTCATTGTCCATCTGTTGAACGGTTTCTGTGTGATAGATTATTGTGGTTGTATTAGTGGTATGTTATGGTGCTGTCATTGTCCATCTGTTGAACGGTTTCTGTGTGATAGCTTATTGTGGTTGTATTAGTGGTATGCTATGGTGCTGTCATTGTCCATCTGTTGAACGGTTTCTGTGTGATAACTTATTGTGGTTGTATTAGTGGTATGTTATGGTGCTGTCATTATCCATCTGTTGAATGGTTTCTGTGATAACTTATTGTGGTTGTATTAGTGGTATGTTATGGTACTGTCATTTTCCATCTGTTGAACGGTTTCTGTGTGATAGCTTATTGTGGTTGTATTAGTGGTATGTTATGGTCCTGTCATTGTCCATCTGTTGAACGGTTTCTGTGTGATAACTTATTGTGGTTGTATTAGTGGTATGTTATGGTGCTGTCATTGTCCATCTGTTGAACGGTTTCTGTGTGATAACTTATTGTGGTTGTATTAGTGGTATGCTATGGTGCTGTCATTGTCCATCTGTTGAACGGTTTCTGTGTGATAACTTATTGTGGTTGTATTAGTGGTATGTTATGGTCCTGTCATTGTCCATCTGTTGAACGGTTTCTGTGTGATAACTTATTGTGCTTGTATTAGTGGTATGCTATGGTGCTGTCATTGTCCATCTGTTGAACGGTTTCTGTGTGATAGCTTATTGTGGTTGTATTAGTGGTATGTTATGGTGCTGTCATTGTCCATCTGTTGAACGGTTTCTGTGTGATAGCTTATTGTGGTTGTATTAGTGGTATGCTATGGTGCTGTCATTGTCCATCTGTTGAACGGTTTCTGTGTGATAACTTATTGTGGTTGTATTAGTGGTATGTTATGGTGCTGTCATTATCCATCTGTTGAATGGTTTCTGTGATAACTTATTGTGGTTGTATTAGTGGTATGTTATGGTACTGTCATTTTCCATCTGTTGAACGGTTTCTGTGTGATAGCTTATTGTGGTTGTATTAGTGGTATGTTATGGTCCTGTCATTGTCCATCTGTTGAACGGTTTCTGTGTGATAACTTATTGTGGTTGTATTAGTGGTATGTTATGGTGCTGTCATTGTCCATCTGTTGAACGGTTTCTGTGTGATAACTTATTGTGGTTGTATTAGTGGTATGCTATGGTGCTGTCATTGTCCATCTGTTGAACGGTTTCTGTGTGATAACTTATTGTGGTTGTATTAGTGGTATGCTATGGTGCTGTCATTGTCCATCTGTTGACCGGTTTCTGTGTGATAACTTATTGTGGTTGTATTAGTGGTATGCTATGGTGCTGTCATTGTCCATCTGTTGAACGGTTTCTGTGTGATAACTTATTGTGGTTGTATTAGTGGTATGCTATGGTGCTGTCATTGTCCATCTGTTGAACGGTTTCTGTGATAACTTATTGTGGTTGTATTAGTGGTATGCTATGGTGCTGTCATTGTCCATCTGTTGAAGGGTTTCTGTGTGATAACTTATTGTGGTTGTATTAGTGGTATGCTATGGTGCTGTCATTGTCCATCTGTTGAACGGTTTCTGTGTGATAACTTATTCTGGTTGTATTAGTGGTATGCTATGGTGCTGTCATTGTCCATCTGTTGAATGGTTTCTGTGTGATAGCTTATTGTGGTTGTATTAGTGGTATGTTATGGTCCTGTCATTGTCCATCTGTTGAACGGTTTCTGTGTGATAACTTATTGTGGTTGTATTAGTGGTATGTTATGATGCTGTCATTGTCCATCTGTTGAACGGTTTCTGTGTGATAACTTATTGTGGTTATATCAGTGGTATGCTATGATGCTGTCATTATCCATCTGTTGAACGGTTTCTGTGTGATAACTTATTGTGGTTGTATTAGTGGTATGTTATGGTCCTGTCATTGTCCATCTGTTGAACGGTTTCTGTGTGATAACTTATTGTGCTTGTATTAGTGGTATGCTATGGTGCTGTCATTTTCCATCTGTTGAACGGTTTCTGTGTGATAACTTATTGTGGTTGTATTAGTGATATGCTATGGTCCTGTCATTGTCCATCTGTTGAACGGTTTCTGTGTGATAGCTTATTGTGGTTGTATTAGTGGTATGTTATGGTGCTGTCATTGTCCATCTGTTGAACGGTTTCTGTGTGATAACTTATTGTGGTTGTATTAGTGGTATGTTATGGTCCTGTCATTGTCCATTTGTTGAACGGTTTCTGTGTGATAGCTTATTGTGGTTGTATTAGTGGTATGTTATGTTGCTGTCATTGTTCATCTGTTGAACGGTTTCTGTGTGATAGCTTATTGTGGTTGTATTAGTGGTATGTTATGGTCCTGTCATTGTCCATCTGTTGAATGGTTTCTGTGATAACTTATTGTGCTTGTATTAGTGGTATGTTATGGTCCTGTCATTGTCCATCTGTTGAATGGTTTCTGTGTGATAACTTATTGTGGTTGTATTAGTGGTATGTTATGGTGCTGTCATTGTCCATCTGTTGAACGGTTTCTGTGTGATAACTTATTGTGGTTGTATTAGTGGTATGTTATGGTGCTGTCATTGTCCATCTGTTGAACGGTTTCTGTGTGATAACTTATTGTGGTTGTATTAGTGGTATGCTATGGTGCTGTCATTGTCCATCTGTTGAACGGTTTCTGTGTGATAACTTATTGTGGTTGTATTAGTGATATGCTATGGTCCTGTCATTGTCCATCTGTTGAACGGTTTCTGTGTGATAGCTTATTGTGGTTGTAATAGTGGTATGTTATGGTGCTGTCATTGTCCATCTGTTGAACGGTTTCTGTGTGATAACTTATTGTGGTTGTATTAGTGGTATGTTATGGTCCTGTCATTGTCCATTTGTTGAACGGTTTCTGTGTGATAGCTTATTGTGGTTGTATTAGTGGTATGTTATGTTGCTGTCATTGTTCATCTGTTGAACGGTTTCTGTGTGATAGCTTATTGTGTTTGTATTAGTGGTATGTTATGGTCCTGTCATTGTCCATCTGTTGAATGGTTTCTGTGATAACTTATTGTGGTTGTATTAGTGGTATGTTATGGTACTGTCATTGTCCATCTGTTGAACGGTTTCTGTGTGATAACTTATTGTGCTTGTATTAGTGGTATGCTATGGTGCTGTCATTGTCCATCTGTTGAACGGTTTCTGTGTGATAACTTATTGTGGTTGTATTAGTGATATGCTATGGTCCTGTCATTGTCCATCTGTTGAACGGTTTCTGTGTGATAGCTTATTGTGGTTGTATTAGTGGTATGTTATGGTGCTGTCATTGTCCATCTGTTGAACGGTTTCTGTGTGATAACTTATTGTGGTTGTATTAGTGGTATGTTATGGTCCTGTCATTGTCCATTTGTTGAACGGTTTCTGTGTGATAGCTTATTGTGGTTGTATTAGTGGTATGTTATGTTGCTGTCATTGTTCATCTGTTGAACGGTTTCTGTGTGATAGCTTATTGTGGTTGTATTAGTGGTATGTTATGGTCCTGTCATTGTCCATCTGTTGAATGGTTTCTGTGATAACTTATTGTGCTTGTATTAGTGGTATGCTATGGTCCTGTCATTGTCCATCTGTTGAATGGTTTCTGTGTGATAACTTATTGTGGTTGTATTAGTGGTATGTTATGGTGCTGTCATTGTCCATCTGTTGAACGGTTTCTGTGTGATAACTTATTGTGGTTGTATTAGTGGTATGTTATGGTGCTGTCATTGTCCATCTGTTGAACGGTTTCTGTGTGATAACTTATTGTGGTTGTATTAGTGGTATGTTATGGTGCTGTCATTGTCCATCTGTTGAACGATTTCTGTGTGATAGCTTATTGTGGTTGTATTAGTGGTATGTTATGGTCCTGTCATTGTCCATCTGTTGAATGGTTTCTGTGATAACTTATTGTGGTTGTATTAGTGGTATGTTATGGTACTGTCATTGTCCATCTGTTGAACGGTTTCTGTGTGATAACTTATTGTGGTTGTATTAGTGGTATGTTATGGTGCTGTCATTATCCATCTGTTGAATGGTTTCTGTGATAACTTATTGTGGTTGTATTAGTGGTATGTTATGGTACTGTCATTGTCCATCTGTTGAACGGTTTCTGTGTGATAGCTTATTGTGGTTGTATTAGTGGTATGTTATGGTCCTGTCATTGTCCATCTGTTGAACGGTTTCTGTGTGATAACTTATTGTGGTTGTATTAGTGGTATGTTATGGTGCTGTCATTGTCCATCTGTTGAACGGTTTCTGTGTGATAGCTTATTGTGGTTGTATTAGTGGTATGCTATGGTGCTGTCATTGTCCATCTGTTGAACGGTTTCTGTGTGAGAACTTATTGTGGTTGTATTAGTGGTATGCTATGGTGCTGTCATTGTCCATCTGTTGAACGATTTCTGTGTGATAACTTATTGTGGTTGTATTAGTGGTATGTTATGGTGCTGTCATTGTCCATCTGTTGAACGGTTTCTATGTGATAACTTATTGTGGTTGCATTAGTGGTATTTTATGATGCTGTCATTGTCCATCTGTTGAACGGTTTCTGTGTGATAACTTATTGTGGTTATATCAGTGGTATGTTATGATGCTGTCATTATCCATCTGTTGAACGGTTTCTGTGTGATAACTTATTGTGGTTGTATTAGTGGTATGTTATGGTCCTGTCATTGTCCATCTGTTGAACGGTTTCTGTGTGATAACTTATTGTGCTTGTATTAGTGGTATGCTATGGTGCTGTCATTGTCCATCTGTTGAACGGTTTCTGTGTGATAGCTTATTGTGGTTGTATTAGTGGTATGTTATGGTGCTGTCATTGTCCATCTGTTGAACGGTTTCTGTGTGATAGCTTATTGTGGTTGTATTAGTGGTATGCTATGGTGCTGTCATTGTCCATCTGTTGAACGGTTTCTGTGTGATAACTTATTGTGGTTGTATTAGTGGTATGTTATGGTGCTGTCATTATCCATCTGTTGAATGGTTTCTGTGATAACTTATTGTGGCTGTGTTAGTGGTATGTTATGGTACTGTCATTGTCCATCTGTTGAACGGTTTCTGTGTGATAGCTTATTGTGGTTGTATTAGTGGTATGTTATGGTCCTGTCATTGTCCATCTGTTGAACGGTTTCTGTGTGATAGCTTATTGTGGTTGTATTAGTGGTATGTTATGGTGCTGTCATTGTCCATCTGTTGAACGGTTTCTGTGTGATAACTTATTGTGGTTGTATTAGTGGTATGCTATGGTGCTGTCATTGTCCATCTGTTGAACGGTTTCTGTGTGATAACTTATTGTGGTTGTATTAGTGGTATGCTATGGTGCTGTCATTGTCCATCTGTTGAACGTTTTCTGTGTGATAACTTATTGTGGTTGTATTAGTGGTATGCTATGGTGCTGTCATTGTCCATCTGTTGAACGGTTTCTGTGTGATAACTTATTGTGGTTGTATTAGTGGTATGTTATGGTCCTGTCATTGTCCATCTGTTGAACGGTTTCTATGTGATAACTTATTGTGGTTGTATTAGTGGTATGTTATGATGCTGTCATTGTCCATCTGTTGAACGGTTTCTGTGTGATAACTTATTGTGGTTATATCAGTGGTATGTTATGATGCTGTCATTATCCATCTGTTGAACGGTTTCTGTGTGATAACTTATTGTGGTTGTATTAGTGGTATGTTATGGTCCTGTCATTGTCCATCTGTTGAACGGTTTCTGTGTGATAACTTATTGTGCTTGTATTAGTGGTATGCTATGGTGCTGTCATTGTCCATCTGTTGAACGGTTTCTGTGTGATAGCTTATTGTGGTTGTATTAGTGGTATGTTATGGTGCTGTCATTGTCCATCTGTTGAACGGTTTCTATGTGATAGCTTATTGTGGTTGTATTAGTGGTATGTTATGGTGCTGTCATTGTCCATCTGTTGAAAGGTTTCTGTGTGATAACTTATTGTGGTTGTATTAGTGGTATGTTATGGTGCTGTCATTATCCATCTGTTGAATGGTTTCTGTGATAACTTATTGTGGTTGTATTAGTGGTATGTTATGGTACTGTCATTGTCCATCTGTTGAACGGTTTCTGTGTGATAACTTATTGTGGTTGTATTAGTGGTATGTTATGGTCCTGTCATTGTCCATCTGTTGAACGGTTTCTGTGTGATAACTTATTGTGGTTGTATTAGTGGTATGTTATGGTGCTGTCATTGTCCATCTGTTGAACGGTTTCTGTGTGATAACTTATTGTGGTTGTATTGGTGGTATGCTATGGTGCTGTCATTGTCCATCTGTTGAATGGTTTCTGTGATAACTTATTGTGGTTGTATTAGTGGTATGCTATGGTGCTGTCATTGTCCATCTGTTGAAGGGTTTCTGTGTGATAACTTATTGTGGTTGTATTAGTGGTATGCTATGGTGCTGTCATTGTCCATCTGTTGAACGGTTTCTGTGTGATAACTTATTCTGGTTGTATTAGTGGTATGCTATGGTGCTGTCATTGTCCATCTGTTGAACGGTTTCTGTGTGATAACTTATTGTGGTTGTATTAGTGGTATGTTATGGTCCTGTCATTGTCCATCTGTTGAACGGTTTCTGTGTGATAACTTATTGTGCTTGTATTAGTGGTATGTTATGGTGCTGTCATTGTCCATCTGTTGAACGGTTTCTGTGTGATAACTTATTGTGGTTGTATTAGTGATATGCTATGGTGCTGTCATTGTCCATCTGTTGAACGGTTTCTGTGTGATAGCTTATTGTGGTTGTATTAGTGGTATGTTATGGTGCTGTCATTGTCCATCTGTTGAACGGTTTCTGTGTGATAACTTATTGTGGTTTTATTAGTGGTATGTTATGGTCCTGTCATTGTCCATCTGTTGAACGGTTTCTGTGTGATAGCTTATTGTGGTTGTATTAGTGGTATGTTATGGTGCTGTCATTGTTCATCTGTTGAACGGTTTCTGTGTGATAGCTTATTGTGGTTGTATTAGTGGTATGTTATGGTCCTGTCATTGTCCATCTGTTGAATGGTTTCTGTGATAACTTATTGTGCTTGTATTAGTGGTATGTTATGGTGCTGTCATTGTCCATCTGTTGAACGGTTTCTGTGTGATAACTTATTGTGGTTGTATTAGTGGTATGTTATGGTGCTGTCATTGTCCATCTGTTGAACGATTTCTGTGTGATAGCTTATTGTGGTTGTATTAGTGGTATGTTATGGTCCTGTCATTGTCCATCTGTTGAATGGTTTCTGTGTGATAGCTTATTGTGGTTGTATTAGTGGTATGCTATGGTGCTGTCATTGTCCATCTGTTGAATGGTTTCTGTGTGATAACTTATTGTGGTTGTATTAGTGGTATGTTATGGTCCTGTCATTGTCCATCTGTTGAATGGTTTCTGTGATAACTTATTGTGGTTGTATTAGTGGTATGTTATGGTACTGTCATTGTCCATCTGTTGAACGGTTTCTGTGTGATAACTTATTGTGGTTGTATTAGTGGTATGTTATGGTGCTGTCATTATCCATCTGTTGAATGGTTTCTGTGATAACTTATTGTGGTTGTATTAGTGGTATGCTATGGTGCTGTCATTGTCCATCTGTTGAACGGTTTCTGTGTGATAGCTTATTGTGGTTGTATTAGTGGTATGTTATGGTGCTGTCATTGTCCATCTGTTGAACGGTTTCTATGTGATAGCTTATTGTGGTTGTATTAGTGGTATGTTATGGTGCTGTCATTGTCCATCTGTTGAAAGGTTTCTGTGTGATAACTTATTGTGGTTGTATTAGTGGTATGTTATGGTGCTGTCATTATCCATCTGTTGAATGGTTTCTGTGATAACTTATTGTGGTTGTATTAGTGGTATGTTATGGTACTGTCATTGTCCATCTGTTGAACGGTTTCTGTGTGATAACTTATTGTGGTTGTATTAGTGGTATGCTATGGTCCTGTCATTGTCCATCTGTTGAACGGTTTCTGTGTGATAACTTATTGTGGTTGTATTAGTGGTATGTTATGGTGCTGTCATTGTCCATCTGTTGAACGGTTTCTGTGTGATAACTTATTGTGGTTGTATTAGTGGTATGCTATGGTGCTGTCATTGTCCATCTGTTGAACGGTTTCTGTGTGATAACTTATTGTGGTTGTATTAGTGGTATGCTATGGTGCTGTCATTGTCCATCTGTTGACCGGTTTCTGTGTGATAACTTATTGTGGTTGTATTAGTGGTATGCTATGGTGCTGTCATTGTCCATCTGTTGAACGGTTTCTGTGTGATAACTTATTGTGGTTGTATTGGTGGTATGCTATGGTGCTGTCATTGTCCATCTGTTGAATGGTTTCTGTGATAACTTATTGTGGTTGTATTAGTGGTATGCTATGGTGCTGTCATTGTCCATCTGTTGAAGGGTTTCTGTGTGATAACTTATTGTGGTTGTATTAGTGGTATGCTATGGTGCTGTCATTGTCCATCTGTTGAACGGTTTCTGTGTGATAACTTATTCTGGTTGTATTAGTGGTATGCTATGGTGCTGTCATTGTCCATCTGTTGAACGGTTTCTGTGTGATAACTTATTGTGGTTGTATTAGTGGTATGTTATGGTCCTGTCATTGTCCATCTGTTGAACGGTTTCTGTGTGATAGCTTATTGTGGTTGTATTAGTGGTATGCTATGGTGCTGTCATTGTTCATCTGTTGAACGGTTTCTGTGTGATAACTTATTGTGGTTGTATTAGTGGTATGTTATGGTCCTGTCATTGTCCATCTGTTGAATGGTTTCTGTGATAACTTATTGTGCTTGTATTAGTGGTATGTTATGGTGCTGTCATTGTCCATCTGTTGAACGGTTTCTGTGTGATAACTTATTGTGGTTGTATTAGTGGTATGTTATGGTGCTGTCATTGTCCATCTGTTGAACGATTTCTGTGTGATAGCTTATTGTGGTTGTATTAGTGGTATGTTATGGTCCTGTCATTGTCCATCTGTTGAATGGTTTCTGTGTGATAGCTTATTGTGGTTGTATTAGTGGTATGCTATGGTGCTGTCATTGTCCATCTGTTGAACGGTTTCTGTGTGATAGCTTATTGTGGTTGTATTAGTGGTATGCTATGGTGCTGTCATTGTCCATCTGTTGAACGGTTTCTGTGTGATAACTTATTGTGGTTGTATTAGTGGTATGCTATGGTGCTGTCATTGTCCATCTGTTGAACGGTTTCTGTGTGATAACTTATTGTGGTTGTATTAGTGGTATGTTATGGTGCTGTCATTGTCCATCTGTTGAATGGTTTCTGTGATAACTTATTGTGGTTGTATTAGTGGTATGTTATGGTCCTGTCATTGTCCATCTGTTGAACGGTTTCTGTGTGATAACTTATTGTGGTTGTATTAGTGGTATGTTATGGTGCTGTCATTATCCATCTGTTGAATGGTTTCTGTGATAACTTATTGTGGTTGTATTAGTGGTATGTTATGGTACTGTCATTGTCCATCTGTTGAACGGTTTCTGTGTGATAGCTTATTGTGGTTGTATTAGTGGTATGTTATGGTCCTGTCATTGTCCATCTGTTGAACGGTTTCTGTGTGATAACTTATTGTGGTTGTATTAGTGGTATGTTATGGTGCTGTCATTGTCCATCTGTTGAACGGTTTCTGTGTGATAACTTATTGTGGTTGTATTAGTGGTATGCTATGGTGCTGTCTATGTCCATCTGTTGAACGGTTTCTGTGTGATAACTTATTGTGGTTGTATTAGTGGTATGCTATGGTGCTGTCATTGTCCATCTGTTGAACGGTTTCTGTGTGATAACTTATTGTGGTTGTATTAGTGGTATGCTATGGTGCTGTCATTGTCCATCTGTTGAACGGTTTCTGTGTGATAACTTATTGTGGTTGTATTAGTGGTATGTTATGGTCCTGTCATTGTCCATCTGTTGAACGGTTTCTATGTGATAACTTATTTTGGTTGTATTAGTGGTATGCTATGGTGCTGTCATTGTTCATCTGTTGAACGGTTTCTGTGTGATAACTTATTGTGGTTGTATTAGTGGTATGTTATGGTCCTGTCATTGTCCATCTGTTGAATGGTTTCTGTGATAACTTATTGTGCTTGTATTAGTGGTATGTTATGGTGCTGTCATTGTCCATCTGTTGAACGGTTTCTGTGTGATAACTTATTGTGGTTGTATTAGTGGTATGTTATGGTGCTGTCATTGTCCATCTGTTGAACGATTTCTGTGTGATAGCTTATTGTGGTTGTATTAGTGGTATGTTATGGTCCTGTCATTGTCCATCTGTTGAATGGTTTCTGTGTGATAGCTTATTGTGGTTGTATTAGTGGTATGCTATGGTGCTGTCATTGTCCATCTGTTGAACGGTTTCTGTGTGATAGCTTATTGTGGTTGTATTAGTGGTATGCTATGGTGCTGTCATTGTCCATCTGTTGAACGGTTTCTGTGTGATAACTTATTGTGGTTGTATTAGTGGTATGCTATGGTGCTGTCATTGTCCATCTGTTGAACGGTTTCTGTGTGATAACTTATTGTGGTTGTATTAGTGGTATGTTATGGTGCTGTCATTGTCCATCTGTTGAATGGTTTCTGTGATAACTTATTGTGGTTGTATTAGTGGTATGTTATGGTCCTGTCATTGTCCATCTGTTGAACGGTTTCTGTGTGATAACTTATTGTGGTTGTATTAGTGGTATGTTATGGTGCTGTCATTATCCATCTGTTGAATGGTTTCTGTGATAACTTATTGTGGTTGTATTAGTGGTATGTTATGGTACTGTCATTGTCCATCTGTTGAACGGTTTCTGTGTGATAGCTTATTGTGGTTGTATTAGTGGTATGTTATGGTCCTGTCATTGTCCATCTGTTGAACGGTTTCTGTGTGATAACTTATTGTGGTTGTATTAGTGGTATGTTATGGTGCTGTCATTGTCCATCTGTTGAACGGTTTCTGTGTGATAACTTATTGTGGTTGTATTAGTGGTATGCTATGGTGCTGTCTATGTCCATCTGTTGAACGGTTTCTGTGTGATAACTTATTGTGGTTGTATTAGTGGTATGCTATGGTGCTGTCATTGTCCATCTGTTGAACGGTTTCTGTGTGATAACTTATTGTGGTTGTATTAGTGGTATGCTATGGTGCTGTCATTGTCCATCTGTTGAACGGTTTCTGTGTGATAACTTATTGTGGTTGTATTAGTGGTATGTTATGGTCCTGTCATTGTCCATCTGTTGAACGGTTTCTATGTGATAACTTATTGTGGTTGTATTAGTGGTATGTTATGATGCTGTCATTGTCCATCTGTTGAACGGTTTCTGTGTGATAACTTATTGTGGTTATATCAGTGGTATGTTATGATGCTGTCATTATCCATCTGTTGAACGGTTTCTGTGTGATAACTTATTGTGGTTGTATTAGTGGTATGTTATGGTCCTGTCATTGTCCATCTGTTGAACGGTTTCTGTGTGATAACTTATTGTGGTTGTATTAGTGGTATGCTATGGTGCTGTCATTGTTCATCTGTTGAACGGTTTCTGTGTGATAACTTATTGTGGTTGTATTAGTGGTATGTTATGGTCCTGTCATTGTCCATCTGTTGAATGGTTTCTGTGATAACTTATTGTGCTTGTATTAGTGGTATGTTATGGTGCTGTCATTGTCCATCTGTTGAACGGTTTCTGTGTGATAACTTATTGTGGTTGTATTAGTGGTATGTTATGGTGCTGTCATTGTCCATCTGTTGAACGATTTCTGTGTGATAGCTTATTGTGGTTGTATTAGTGGTATGTTATGGTCCTGTCATTGTCCATCTGTTGAATGGTTTCTGTGTGATAGCTTATTGTGGTTGTATTAGTGGTATGCTATGGTGCTGTCATTGTCCATCTGTTGAACGGTTTCTGTGTGATAGCTTATTGTGGTTGTATTAGTGGTATGCTATGGTGCTGTCATTGTCCATCTGTTGAACGGTTTCTGTGTGATAACTTATTGTGGTTGTATTAGTGGTATGCTATGGTGCTGTCATTGTCCATCTGTTGAACGGTTTCTGTGTGATAACTTATTGTGGTTGTATTAGTGGTATGTTATGGTGCTGTCATTGTCCATCTGTTGAATGGTTTCTGTGATAACTTATTGTGGTTGTATTAGTGGTATGTTATGGTCCTGTCATTGTCCATCTGTTGAACGGTTTCTGTGTGATAACTTATTGTGGTTGTATTAGTGGTATGTTATGGTGCTGTCATTATCCATCTGTTGAATGGTTTCTGTGATAACTTATTGTGGTTGTATTAGTGGTATGTTATGGTACTGTCATTGTCCATCTGTTGAACGGTTTCTGTGTGATAGCTTATTGTGGTTGTATTAGTGGTATGTTATGGTCCTGTCATTGTCCATCTGTTGAACGGTTTCTGTGTGATAACTTATTGTGGTTGTATTAGTGGTATGTTATGGTGCTGTCATTGTCCATCTGTTGAACGGTTTCTGTGTGATAACTTATTGTGGTTGTATTAGTGGTATGCTATGGTGCTGTCTATGTCCATCTGTTGAACGGTTTCTGTGTGATAACTTATTGTGGTTGTATTAGTGGTATGCTATGGTGCTGTCATTGTCCATCTGTTGAACGGTTTCTGTGTGATAACTTATTGTGGTTGTATTAGTGGTATGCTATGGTGCTGTCATTGTCCATCTGTTGAACGGTTTCTGTGTGATAACTTATTGTGGTTGTATTAGTGGTATGTTATGGTCCTGTCATTGTCCATCTGTTGAACGGTTTCTATGTGATAACTTATTGTGGTTGTATTAGTGGTATGTTATGATGCTGTCATTGTCCATCTGTTGAACGGTTTCTGTGTGATAACTTATTGTGGTTATATCAGTGGTATGTTATGATGCTGTCATTATCCATCTGTTGAACGGTTTCTGTGTGATAACTTATTGTGGTTGTATTAGTGGTATGTTATGGTCCTGTCATTGTCCATCTGTTGAACGGTTTCTGTGTGATAACTTATTGTGCTTGTATTAGTGGTATGCTATGGTGCTGTCATTGTCCATCTGTTGAACGGTTTCTGTGTGATAGCTTATTGTGGTTGTATTAGTGGTATGTTATGGTGCTGTCATTGTCCATCTGTTGAACGGTTTCTGTGTGATAGCTTATTGTGGTTGTATTAGTGGTATGCTATGGTGCTGTCATTGTCCATCTGTTGAACGGTTTCTGTGTGATAACTTATTGTGGTTGTATTAGTGGTATGTTATGGTGCTGTCATTATCCATCTGTTGAATGGTTTCTGTGATAACTTATTGTGGTTGTGTTAGTGGTATGTTATGGTACTGTCATTGTCCATCTGTTGAACGGTTTCTGTGTGATAGCTTATTGTGGTTGTATTAGTGGTATGTTATGGTCCTGTCATTGTCCATCTGTTGAACGGTTTCTGTGTGATAACTTATTGTGGTTGTATTAGTGGTATGTTATGGTGCTGTCATTGTCCATCTGTTGAACGGTTTCTGTGTGATAACTTATTGTGGTTGTATTAGTGGTATGCTATGGTGCTGTCATTGTCCATCTGTTGAACGGTTTCTGTGTGATAGCTTATTGTGGTTGTATTAGTGGTATGCTATGGTGCTGTCATTGTCCATCTGTTGAACGGTTTCTGTGTGATAGCTTATTGTGGTTGTATTAGTGGTATGTTATGGTCCTGTCATTGTACATCTGTTGAACGGTTTCTGTGTGATAACTTATTGTGGTTGTATTAGTGGTATGTTATGGTGCTGTCATTGTCCATCTGTTGAACGGTTTCTGTGTGATAACTTATTGTGGTTGTATTAGTGGTATGCTATGGTGCTGTCATTGTCCATGTGTTGAACGGTTTCTGTGTGATAACTTATTGTGGTTGTATTAGTGGTATGCTATGGTGCTGTCATTGTCCATCTGTTGAACGGTTTCTGTGTGATAACTTATTGTGGTTGTATTAGTGGTATGCTATGGTGCTGTCATTGTCCATCTGTTGAACGGTTTCTGTGTGATAACTTATTGTGGTTGTATTAGTGGTATGTTATGGTCCTGTCATTGTCCATGTGTTGAACGGTTTCTATGTGATAACTTATTGTGGTTGTATTAGTGGTATGTTATGATGCTGTCATTGTCCATCTGTTGAACGGTTTCTGTGTGATAACTTATTGTGGTTATATCAGTGGTATGTTATGATGCTGTCATTATCCATCTGTTGAACGGTTTCTGTGTGATAACTTATTGTGGTTGTATTAGTGGTATGTTATGGTCCTGTCATTGTCCATCTGTTGAACGGTTTCTGTGTGATAACTTATTGTGCTTGTATTAGTGGTATGCTATGGTGCTGTCATTGTCCATCTGTTGAACGGTTTCTGTGTGATAGCTTATTGTGGTTGTATTAGTGGTATGTTATGGTGCTGTCATTGTCCATCTGTTGAACGGTTTCTGTGTGATAGCTTATTGTGGTTGTATTAGTGGTATGCTATGGTGCTGTCATTGTCCATCTGTTGAACGGTTTCTGTGTGATAACTTATTGTGGTTGTATTAGTGGTATGTTATGGTGCTGTCATTATCCATCTGTTGAATGGTTTCTGTGATAACTTATTGTGGTTTTGTTAGTGGTATGTTATGGTACTGTCATTGTCCATCTGTTGAACGGTTTCTGTGTGATAGCTTATTGTGGTTGTATTAGTGGTATGTTATGGTCCTGTCATTGTCCATCTGTTGAACGGTTTCTGTGTGATAACTTATTGTGGTTGTATTAGTGGTATGCTATGGTGCTGTCATTGTCCATCTGTTGAACGGTTTCTGTGTAATAACTTATTGTGGTTGTATTATTGGTATGCTATGGTGCTGTCATTGTCCATCTGTTGAACGGTTTCTGTGTGATAACTTATTGTGGTTGTATTAGTGGTATGCTATGGTGCTGTCATTGTCCATCTGTTGAACGGTTTCTGTGTGATAACTTATTGTGGTTGTATTAGTGGTATGCTATGGTGCTGTCATTGTCCATCTGTTGAACGGTTTCTGTGTGATAACTTATTGTGGTTGTATTAGTGGTATGCTATGGTGCTGTCATTGTCCATCTGTTGAATGGTTTCTGTGATATCTTATTGTGGTTGTATTAGTGGTATGCTATGGTGCTGTCATTGTCCATCTGTTGAAGGGTTTCTGTGTGATAACTTATTGTGGTTGTATTAGTGGTATGCTATGGTGCTGTCATTGTCCATCTGTTGAACGGTTTCTGTGTGATAACTTATTCTGGCTGTATTAGTGGTATGCTATGGTGCTGTCATTGTCCATCTGTTGAATGGTTTCTGTGTGATAGCTTATTGTGGTTGTATTAGTGGTATGCTATGGTCCTGTCATTGTCCATCTGTTGAACGGTTTCTGTGTGATAACTTATTGTGGTTGTATTAGTGGTATGTTATGATGCTGTCATTGTCCATCTGTTGAACGGTTTCTGTGTGATAACTTATTGTGGTTATATCAGTGGTATGTTATGATGCTGTCATTATCCATCTGTTGAACGGTTTCTGTGTGATAACTTATTGTGGTTGTATTAGTGGTATGCTATGGTGCTGTCATTGTCCATCTGTTGAACGGTTTCTGTGATAGCTTATTGTGGTTGTATTAGTGGTATGTTATGGTGCTGTCATTGTCCATCTGTTGAACGGTTTCTGTGTGATAGCTTATTGTGGTTGTATTAGTGGTATGTTATGGTGCTGTCATTGTCCATCTGTTGAACGGTTTCTGTGTGATAGCTTATTGTGGTTGTATTAGTGGTATGTTATGGTGCTGTCATTATCCATCTGTTGAATGGTTTCTGTGATAACTTATTGTGGTTGTATTAGTGGTATGTTATGGTACTGTCATTGTCCATCTGTTGAACGGTTTCTGTGTGATAGCTTATTGTGGTTGTATTAGTGGTATGTTATGGTCCTGTCATTGTCCATCTGTTGAACGGTTTCTGTGTGATAACTTATTGTGGTTGTATTAGTGGTATGTTATGGTACTGTCATTGTCCATCTGTTGAACGGTTTCTGTGTGATAACTTATTGTGGTTGTATTAGTGGTATGCTATGGTGCTGTCATTGTCCATCTGTTGAACGGTTTCTGTGTGATAACTTATTGTGGTTGTATTAATGGTATGCTATGGTGCTGTCATTGTCCATCTGTTGAACGGTTTCTGTGTGATAACTTATTGTGGTTGTATTAGTGGTATGCTATGGTGCTGTCATTGTCCATCTGTTTAACGGTTTCTGTGTGATAACTTATTGTGGTTGTATTAGTGGTATGCTATGGTGCTGTCATTGTCCATCTGTTGAACGGTTTCTGTGTGATAACTTATTGTGGTTGTATTAGTGGTATGCTATGGTACTGTCATTGTCCATCTGTTGAAGGGTTTCTGTGTGATAACTTATTGTGGTTGTATTAGTGGTATGCTATAGTGCTGTCATTGTCCATCTGTTGAATGGTTTCTGTGATAACTTATTGTAGTTGTATTAGTGGTATGCTATGGTGCTGTCATTGTCCATCTGTTGAAGGGTTTCTGTGTCAGAACTTATTGTGGTTGTATTAGTGGTATGCTATGGTGCTGTCATTGTCCATCTGTTGAACGGTTTCTGTGTGATAGCTTATTCTGGTTGTATTAGTGGTATGCTATGGTGCTGTCATTGTCCATCTGTTGAATGGTTTCTGTGTGATAACTTATTGTGGTTGTATTAGTGGTATGTTATGGTCCTGTCATTGTGCATCTGTTGAACGGTTTCTGTGTGATAACTTATTGTGGTTGTATTAGTGGTATGTTATGGTCCTGTCATTGTCCATCTGTTGAACGGTTTCTGTGTGATAACTTATTGTGGTTATATCAGTGGTATGCTATGATGCTGTCATTGTCCATTTGTTGAACGGTTTCTGTGTGATAACTTATTCAGGTTGTATTAGTGGTATGCTATGGTGCTGTCATTATCCATCTGTTGAACGGTTTCTGTGTGATAGCTTATTGTGGTTGTATTAGTGGTATGCTATGGTGCTGTCATTGTCCGTCTGTTGAGCGGTTTCTGTGTGATAACTTATTCTGGTTGTATTAGTGGTATGTTATGGTACTGTCATTGTCCATCTGTTGAACGGTTTCTGTGTGATAACTTATTGTGGTTGTATTAGTGGTATGCTATGGTGCTGTCATTGTCCATCTGTTGAACGGTTTCTGTGTGATAACTTATTGTGGTTGTATTAGTGGTATGCTATGGTGCTGTCATTGTCCATCTGTTGAACGGTTTCTGTGTGATAACGTATTGTGGTTGTATTAGTGGTATGCTATGGTGCTCTCATTGTTCATCTGTTGAACGGTTTCTGTGTGATTCAGGTTCTCAGTCAAAAGATTGGAAAGTGGAATAATTTAAAAGACTTCAGGAGCAAGAAAACCAAAGGTCTAAACAGGATAGCCTAAACAGGATAGTCTAAACAGGGCAGTCTAAACAGGATAGCCTAAACAGGATAGTCTAAACAGGATAGCCTAAACAGGATAGTCTAAACAGGATAGCCTAAACAGGATGGCCTAAACAGGATGGTCTAAACAGGATGGCATAAGCAGGATAGCCTAAACAGGATAGTCTAAACAGGATAGCCTAAACAGGATAGTCTAAACAGGATAGCCTAAACAGGATGGCCTAAACAGGATGGCCTAAGCAGGATAGCCTAAACAGGATAGCCTAAGCAGGATAGTTTACAGAATAGCGTAAACAGGATAGTCTAAACAGGATCGTCTTAACAGGATGGCCTAAACAGGATGGCCTATACAGGATAGCCTAAGCAATGTAGCCTAAACAGGATAGTCTAAACAGGATAGCCTAAACAGGATGGCCTAAACAGGATGGCCTAGACAGGATAGCCTAAACAGGATAGCCTAAACAGGATAGTCTAAACAGGATAGCCTAAGCAGGATAGTCTAAGTGGGATATCCTAAACAGGATAGTCTAAACAGGATAGCCTAAGCAAGATATCCTAAACAGGATAGTCTAAGCAGGATAGTCTAAACAGGATAACCTAAACAGGATAGTCTAAACAGGATAGTCTAAGCAGGATACTCTAAGCATGGTAGCCTAAACAGGATAGTCGAAACAGGATAGCCTATACAGGATGGCCTAAACAGGATGGCCTAAGCAGGATGGCCTAAGCAGGATAGTCTTAGCAGGATAGCCTAAACAGGATATTCTAAACAGAATAGCCTAAACAGGATGGCCTAAACAAGATGGCCTAAACAGGGTAGCCTAAGCAGGATAGCCTAAGCAGGATGGCCTAAACAGAATAGCCTAAACAGGGTAGCCGAAACAGGATGGCATAAACAGGGTAGCCTAAACAGGATGGCCTAAGCAGGGTAGCCTAAACAGGATGGCCTAAACGGGATAGCCTAATCAGGGTAGCCTAAACAGGATGGCTTAAGCAGGATAGCCTAAACAGGGTAGCCTAAACAGGATGGCCTAAGCAAGAGTCTAAACAGGATGGCCTAAACAGGATCGTCTAAACAGGATGGCATGAACAGGATGACCTAAACAGGATGGCCTAAGCAGGATAGCCTAAACAGGATGGCCTAAGCAGGATAGGCTAAGCATGATAGTCTAAACAGGATGGTCGAAATAGGATAGCCTAAACAGGTAGCCTAAGCAGGATATCCTAAGCTGGATAACCTAAACAGGATGGCCTAAACAAGACAGCCTAAACAGGATAGCCTAAACAGGGTAGGCAATACAGCAGTTTAAATTTACACATCAAACCAAAGGGCCTAAGCAGGATAGCCAATATAGCAGTTTAAATTTACACATAAAAAATATGCTATCTTAATGTCCCTATATCATGGTCATTCATTTTTGTGATAGGGTGTTGTCATTTTGGATGGAAGCGAATGTGTGCAAGTTTGATTATTTTTTGTTCATATTTGCTTTGATATTGGGAATCTAATTATCAAGAGAGGGAGTGTTGGGTTCCCCAGTATTCACTTTAATTCCACCACATTGTTGTGCTTGTCCGACGACAGGACCTGGGCTTCATCGACATAGGTCATGATCTTTTCTTTGTGTACAACTATATCAATGGTGTAATGGTCAACGAGTTTGCCTCAAGTGTGATAGATCACGGCTTTGAGCCCAAAACTATAAAATTGGGATTTGCCGTTTCTCCACTGAGTACACACCACAAAAGAGTAAGAGTAAAGGCTGACTGGCTCAGACTAATGTTTCAAAGAGGAGCGACATGTCTACCAGTAAAGGCTGACTGGCTCAGATTAATGTTTCAAAGAGGAGCGACATGTCTACCAGTAAAGGCTGACTGGCTCAGATTAATGTTTTAAAGAGGAGCGACATGTCTACCAGTAAAGGCTGACTGGCTCAGATTAATGTTTTAAAGAGGAGCGACATGTCTACCAGTAAAGGCTGACTGTCTCAGATTAATGTTTTAAAGAGGAGCGACATGTCTACCAGTAAAGGCTGACTGGTTCAGACTAATGTTTCAAAGAGGAGCGACATGTCTATCAGTAAAGGCTGACTGGCTCAGACTAATGTTTCAAAGAGGAGCGACATGTCTACCAGTAAAGGCTAACTGGCTCCGATTAATGTTTTAAAGAGGAGCGACATGTCTACCAGTAAAGGCTGACTGGCTCAGATTAATGTTTTAAAGAGGAGCGACATGTCTACCAGTAAAGGCCAACTGGCTCAGATTAATGTTTTAAAGAGGAGCGACATGTCTACCAGCAAAGGCTGACTGGCTCAGATTAATGTTTTAAAGAGGAGCGACATGTCTACCAGTAAAGGCCGACTGGCTCAGATTAATGTTTTAAAGGGGAGCGACATGTCTACCAGTAAAGGCCGACTGGCTCAGATTAATGTTTTAAAGAGGAGCGACATGTCTACCAGTAAAGGCCAACTGGCTCAGATTAAAGTCTTAAACAGGAGCGACATGTCTACCAGTAAAGGCTGACTGGTTCAGATTAACGTTTTAAAGAGGAGCGACATGTCTACCAGTAAAGGCTGACTGGCTCAGATTAATGTTTTAAAGAGGAGAGACATGTCTACCAGTAAAGGCTGACTGGCTCAGATTAACGTTTTAAAGAGGGGCGACATGTCTACCAGTAAAGGCCGACTGGCTCAGATTAATGTTTTAAAGAGGAGAGACATGTCTACCAGTAAAGGCCGACTGGCTCAGATTAATGTTTTAAAGAGGAGCGACATGTCTACCAGTAAAGGCTGACTGGCTCAGATTAAAGTCTTAAACAGGAGCGACATGTCTACCAGTAAAGGCCAACTGGCTCAGATTAACGTTTTAAAGAGGAGCGACATGTCTACCAGTAAAGGCTGACTGGCTCAGATTAATGTTTTAAAGAGTGAGATGTCTACCAGTAAAGGCTGACTGGCTCATATTAATGTTTTAAAGAGGAGTGACATGTCTACCAGTAAAGGCTGACTGGCTCATATTAATGTTTTAAAGAGGAGTGAGATGTCTACCAGTAAAGGCTGACTGGCTCATATTAATGTTTTAAAGAGGAGTGACATGTCTACCAGTAAAGGCTGACTGGCTCAGATTAATGTTTTAAAGAGGAGTGACATGTCTACCAGTAAAGGCTGACTGGCTCAGATTAATGTTTTAAAGAGGAGTGACATGTCTACCAGTAAAGGCTGACTGGCTCATATTAATGTTTTAAAGAGGAGTGAGATGTCTACCAGTAAAGGCTGACTGGCTCATATTAATGTTTTAAAGAGGAGTGAGATGTCTACCAGTAAAGGCTGACTGGCTCATATTAATGTTTTAAAGAGGAGTGACATGTCTACCAGTAAAGGCTGACTGGCTCAGATTAATGTTTTAAAGAGGAGTGACATGTCTACCAGTAAAGGCTGACTGGCTCAGATTAATGTTTTAAAGAGAAGTGACATGTCTACCAGTAAAGGCTGACTGGCTCAGATTAATGTTTCAAAGAGGAGCGACATGTCTACCCATGGAAGAGCAGTGAGCTAGCACAATAAAATAAGTGTTGGTCTAGTACAATGCGGGGATCATCATCAATTTTATTTGGCATCACAATTCTGTTGGATTAAGGGGTCATCATGGTCGTAATCGTATCGTAGTTGGATTTATAACTACCTATGCAATCAGTGGCTATCACCACTAACGTTTTGAGTTCTAATCTTACTCATGGTGAGATGTACTCGATACAATAGTATGTGATAAAGTTTGTCAGTGACTTGCGACAGGTCAGTGGTTTTCTCCGGTTTCCTTCACTAATAAAACTGACCGCCACGATATAAATGAAATATTGTTGAAAGTGGTGTTAAACACCATAACACCCTGTTGGATTAAAAACAATAAAAGTATGAATTTTAAATATGATATAACCATTTATTTCTATCAATAACATAAAAATTACAATGAATGACCGTAAAAATGACTAAAATTATGATTCGATAACAAATTCTAATATCATCATATTTCATATAAAATGTCTTATTTACAAAATTGTAGATATATTTGAAGCACCTGTTCCGCATATTAAAATTAAAATGATTTATAATAAATGAAATCAGATTACTAATTTTATCTAAAATATTTTTTATTTAAGGATAAAACATATGTATATATATTTATACATCTTTTAGTACGATATGTGCCGGAAATTAAAATTAAAAAAAATCTTGAATAGATAAAAAAAAAAACAATGAGAATAGTACTTGATCAATATTTATGAACATCAATTTTTAATAATTTTTTTATATGAAGAAATTAGTTATCTATTTGAAATTCAATTAGTGGACAGTTGAATTAATAACAGGTAGGTACTCAAGTACATATATAAACACTTATCATACACATTGGCATTTATCTCCCCTTCACTAGTTAAAGAGAGATAATAAAATAGTCACACCTTTAAGACTCTACATCTCTTTAACCATACTTAATAAAGGGAGATAACTCACTACTGATTTTCATTGAAGCTAAGTTTTAGTGTTGTAATAGTGTATCTACAATCAATTTCATTTAAAAAAAACTTGATTTAAATGATATTATTGGAGGTAGAGATCATTTTAGAATAAAATGACTTTTCTGTATAATTGAGCGATGTATTCAAGGAATGTTATAGTTTTGATAAATACAATTGGAGAAGTGCTTAAAAGTACTGCATGAAATTTGCTGGATTTCATAAAAAATAAATGTACAATAATATATACACAAAATCACATTAATATTATATTTTAAGTTCTATATGAAGATGTGTAATTACTCTAAATATACAAGGATGCTTTTTTTGGCTGTAAAATCTAAACTTGAAAAAAGGTATTTTTTTGTGCAATAATATTAAATTTATAAATGTTTAAATAAGTGGAGAGATTCACAATTTACAAGTTATGCAAATAGAATAGAAGTATTTAAATTCTATATTTATCCCTTGCACATAGTTAAAACTTAAGATATGAGGCAATTATGAATTTAAGCACATTGTATGTATTTTGTCATACAAATTTTAACTTAAAAAATTACGTAATGAAAGGGACTCTTGTTGTAAAGCTTTTTGAAAGCAAGTCGTCATATATTTTTCTTTCTCTACAATGCATACATGTATATAATTCTCTGACAAATAATTGCATAGCGATGATAGCGTACAATATCATAATTTTATATGACAAGGAATGTTATTAAATAAGGTATGTATTATTCTAATTAAAATTAGATTTTTTTTTTGGGGGGGGGGGGGGGGGGGGGGGGGGGGGGGGAGGAGGTCTTTTATATTTTTTTTAAATCAGAGTTCCTCTAACATCATCCTGTCTAAGGTCAAGTCAGGTGACCTTTCATTCTTATTTGGAAATTATCCATTCATTCATAAAACAGCTTTGTTGTTCAAGACTTAAATATTTTGTAAGCTTGTTGCTAATTGGTCTTTTTAAATGTGACCTCTGTGGGGTCAACAATCATCTGATTTTAATAAGATGGTGAATGTATTGAAGTACTAACTGGATAAAAAATCTACAAAAAGTTTTCTTAAAAAATATGTCTTATTCTAATAAAAAATGTTATTTTACAAGAGTCAATAAATCGTGGAATGAGATAATCTTTCATTTTTTCAATTACAAACAATTAAGATTTCGATTTTTTTTCCTTTCAATTAATTGCAGTGTAGTGTATAGAAAATAAAAAATCAATTTTTCAGCTGAAAATTTTTATGAAAAATTGTATATATTTATCAAAAAAATATATAAATTTTTCCGTTGAATTTTTTTTATGAAAAGTTGTATAAATTTATGAAATAAAATATCCATTTTTCAGTTTCAAATGTTCTTGTCAGCTGTGTTGGCCTTGTAATACATGGTGGTCTTGGACTTATGGTGAATGGCTTCCTGTTATAGATAGTTCACTGTAATTGAAACCAATAGCACAGTACAATATCACAGATACACCAATAGTTAACATGCTCCACATGAATGCGTATCCCGCCCACTTCTGTGAATATCTCAAATCACCATCGTTGTAAGATCTGGTTGACATGTCTGAAAATAAATCAAAACAATTTAATTTTTATATGATTTATAGTGAAACCTGTCTAAACAGAACCCTTTATAAACCAAAATCCTGTATACACCAAACTTTAGATAAAGTCCAAATAAGGGAAATCTTTTATCTATTCCAAACACAAAATTTGGTCCCAGGGAACTTCAGTTTAGACAGATTCCACTGTAATATTAAGAAGACATGGGCTTTTACATTTAAATATATAAACACTAATCACAAAGTTAGACCATCCATGTATTCTCTAATGTTTATTGTTTGCTATAGCATAAACCTAACAGTCCCACCCACAAAACCTGCCAAAATCATCTCAAAAATTGTATCAGGAACTTCAAAGCATTTTGTTTCATATTATTTCAGCCTTAGAATAAGTTATTATTCAGATACAGACTATGAGCTGTTTCACACTCATTTTAGGGTATTATGCTCATTAAAGATCCTATTGTGACTGTGAGATGTAGAACACCAATACAAGCACTGTTCCTTTACTTGAATTTGTGTGGAAGTGTTAAGTTGGATAGCCTCTCATGTTCATTTACATCCATATCCTTTCTTACTAGTACTACATGAAAGAAATATTTTCCTGTCTACCTACCCCCTTGAAATCTTCAATATTTGTATACATATCAGCATTGTATACATGAATCATGTCGATGGAGGGAAGATTAGAATACTCTTTCTCAAAATTTAGGATATTAAAATAATTATACATTTTTATGTTACAAAACACAGTGTTAAAACTGACTCAATACTTACATGCAAACAGAATTCCAACTGGTCCCAAAAGTGGGTTTAATACAGTAACTGCTATTGCCAAGGGGAGGTAAGTGTGTGGTCTCACTCCAATGTACCTTCCATTAATAATATTTTTGTTGATGAAAACAGGATCTCTCGTTACAAGTATTGCCTTGTCTCCCATGTTGTACCTTTCTGCAACGAACAAGAAAATCGTTATAGAATTATGCATTAAGTTTGATTTGTGTATGAATAAAAGATATATATTACATAGTAAACAGGGGCCTCTGTGGCTAGCTTCATTGTGTGGATTGATCTACATCTACATCTACAATTGGTACCTATCACCACTAACATTATTTTTTTCAGTTTGATTTAATTCTGATAAAGTTTGCCAGTGACCTACAATATATGGAAAGTCTGTCAATTTCTCCTGGTACGTTTCCACTATCAAATGAAACTCATTGCCATCATTGTAACAGAAATATTGTTAATAAACGCCATTAACACCTATAAACCTAATTTAATCTACCATTCAAACACACCTTTTTTTTATTCCCTGTACATGTACAATCATTTAAAATCTTTTCTTTTCTGATTTTTTTTTTTTTTTTTTTAATAAATCTGAAATACAAGGCTAAGAAAAGCAAGCAAGAGTCAATTTTTTAATGCAATCGGTCGTAAAACTTCCAAGTGACTTTGTGATAGAGATTTGACATTTTGCCCCTCCCCCTTAATTTTTGTACCTACAGTAAACCTAAGAAAAACCCACTGGTTTCTTTCTTTGGTCTTCAGTTGACTTGTTAAATGCCATCAAACACTCTAAACCTACTGGTCTCAACCTAATCTTGTTGAGATTATGCTTCCGAAGAAATTTTGTCTGTATCTTCATCTTAGAAATTTTCTGTCTGTATACAGACATCAAATTTCTTCGGAAATCTAATCTCAACGAGATTAAACCCAGATCTACAATGCAATTACTCTTCTGTATACCTCATGAATGGTAAAATCTGAGAACTTTAATTGTCTGTCTGTGGTGGTCATCAATATTCCAAACAGACAAAATTTGTAAAACCTAACCCGTTTCAGTTCTGCCGAAACCACACGTACAGTTCCTTATATTAATGTTGGTCAATGTTACAACAATATAATGGTGTAAATGAGATGTGAGTCGTCCACTATGTACAGTAAACTTGAACAATATTAAAACATCCGGTATCCACAGTCGAAAACAAACCCTGTGGTTCACATTTGTGGTGAATCTGTAAACATTGTGATGATTAATGTTTGGACCAGTTCAAATCTGAAACCGTTTTTATTAACGTGAAAATGTGGGAAAAAACTACTGATTTAAAGACAGTAAAAGCTAAGTTTGTTATTGAAATCTACATCTTACCTATTTCTTCAGTGCATTACACAAAACGGCTTTATATTTCGTAAATTTACTTCCGCTAATTTACCTGACAGGTAAAACATAAACAGAGCATGCGCATAGATGAAATGATTTCATTTCCGTTTACCTTTAAACAGGTAAAAATTGGCCAACGCGCAATCTCAATGAATAAGTAAAAATAACAAAATCATTAATCATCTGCGTAGGAAGTGTATTGACAATGAAATAAAGCCGAAGGCGGCTCACGTTCAATAAGAAGTATTAAAGTATTAGCTAATGATATATTTATTCTATTTACAGAACCATGTAAAAACAATAACTATGTCATTAGCATTCAAAATGTCCTAGCAATGTAAATTACAAATCGTAATTAGTATTACATAAGCTCATCCGAAAGACAGATTTATGTGTCTCGATCCTCGCTTTCCCCTATATATAATAGATAACATGTTAAAACGGCTGATCGTTCATGTCTTGACAATAAATGCTTGCTTTGACTCTCCCAGTAACCTTTTTCAATAGTGGCGGATCCAAACTGGGACTAATAACAAGGTTTATTAGGGTTTAAGAATATTTCAGCTATATCGTGGCGGTCAGCTGTTTTATTGGATGAAGAACCGAAAAAACTAAAAACAAAAAACGTTTTTCTCAACAATATTTTGTAAGACTATAACATTAAGTCGTTAGCAGCTACTGCTAAACTACTCTTGTTGGGGAAAAATATCAGTAAAATATGTATTTTTTTTTTTTAAAAGAAGTATGTGAAATATCTTTATAAAATTACGAAAACATCAAATGTGTTGCCCATAAAAGGCTACGTGTATCATAAATTCTAAAATGCCAAAATTAATTTCCCCAATATAAAACCTTATACTGTATTTGTGGATAAGTTGAATTCATCACTTCGAAAGTTTTCATGGTCGCCATCATAACTTGGTTGACCGTTATGGAATATCTGTGTCACAAATGATATGTTCCATTTGTAGTAAACACTTCCTGCTCCTTTCCTCATTCATGACTTATCACCGGGTTTGTAACTAGATTATAACACGACGGGTGCCACTAATGGAGCAGGAACTGCTTATCCTTCCGGAGCACCCGAGTTCACCCCCGGTTTTTAGTGGGGTTCTCGATCTTTAGTTTTATGTGTATGGTTTATATATCGTTGTCTGTCCTTTTTCTTTTGGTCACTGTCCTTCTTCGATTTACGGATTCTGGTTTCTCCTTTGGTATCTTCAAACTCTTCTTCATAAGTATATCATATATGATATTTTCCCAAAGTAATATTTAACACTGTGGCTCTACAAATTAAGTTTATGTTTGTTTGTTTGATGGTGTTTAACTCCACTTTCAACCAGTATTTCAGTTATATCGTGGCGGTCAGCTTTATTGGTGGAGGAAAGCGGAGGACCCGGTGAAGACCACCAACCTGTCGCATGTCACTGACAAACTTTATCACATAATGTTGTACACCTCACCCTGATTCGAACTAACAACATAAGTTGTTCTAGTTACTTCTTATTTCGAATAACTGTTGAATATTAGAAATCTTAAACTATTATTTTATTTTAACATCGGTATTATTATGTCACTTTGATCTGTTTATATTTTGCATCAATAACCAGTTCAGGCTCCATTCTGCCAATTAATTATTCAACTCCCCCTCTACAATCTATTGCAGGGGCGTAGATGAGGCTTAATAGTGTGCACTCCAGAATTATTTTTGACGAGATGCAAAATGGTGCGATCTTGGGCCATTTCAGGGTTTCATATAACATAGAATCAAGCACAATTTTAATGACTGATAGACAAGAATATCTTAAAATTGTCAAAAATCTGTCCTTCGTGTCTTGGCAGATACGAACACTTCCATTGCTTTATACAAGTCCACTTCAAAATCTCGGTGAATATGCATCAATCCCAGAGAAGATAGCCTGTCATTCTTCATAGCTGAAATAACACAAGTTTTCAAACGTCTCAGTACACTAAATGACATTTTAGCAGTAGCGCTTGCTGCTGGCATGTTTAACAAAACACATAATATTGTATCTATAGAAGGATAGAGAACTGGATTTACAGAATCTAGTGTGGTACAAAGTAGGGCCTTTGAGAGGGGGTTCATCCGATGCATCGGTATGGAGAGCCAAGAAAGGGCCCGTGAATCTCTGAAGTGCCTCATGGACTTAGCCATTGACGTTTTATTTTGATTTGTTCATTATTTTTTGGGTATTTTCAACTCAAATCCACAATTTTGAGAGAAGTTTCAGCCTGTCCTCAGGCCCCAAAGCAGTATTGTTCTGCCTTGCAATATTTCTTTTGGAGGCCCTGTTGCCGGTATATCATCATAATTCTTTTTTCACAACCTGTAATAAAATGAAAAAAAAAATATCACACTCGGAAAAGTTACAATAATTCAATAGAAAAATCGTAGAAATAGGCAAATTCGATATCCCTAGCACACATATGCATGACCGTTCACTTTCCTGACTTAGTACAGGTACTTCAGTAAAAAGTGACGGGGTTAAACTAGTTGGATTATAACTTGCCATTGTCTTAATAAATACCAGTATAGCCACATATCCTCTATACTGTTGATGGAGGAAAAAAAGATAATATACTAGACAGGTAGCATGTACATCGTACTTGATAAATCCTAAATTTGGTTGTTGTCAGTTGCATATTATTTTAATTAATAGCAAAATAATTAGATTCCGGACGCCCGTCAATGGGGTTCGCAATTAATATTTCGAATATACAATAGCGGCATCTGCCCAACATGAAAACAGGACAGATTGGTGTACTTGATAAATCATTCCCTCTTCCTCTCCCCAACATGTGAAAAACAGAAATATCCTTATGAAATTTAAATACGTTCTAACTCCATTACATGTAAACTGTATGATGCTGTTTGATAAAGACCTTTAACTGGAACAGGACCCGGAGAGCCAAGAATCTCTGACATTTTATTTTGTTTTTTTTCATTATTTTTTTTTGTATTTTCAACTCAAATCCACAATTTTGAGAGAAGTTTCAGCCTGTCCTCGTGCCCCAAAGCAGTATTGTTCGGCCTTGCAAAATTTCTCATGGAGGCCCTGGTACAAAGTGTTGACAAATCATTACGTTTTGTAATGGCCCAGCTGGTTCGCCATCTGGCAACTTCTCTCTTGGAATCCTCTAATGACAAATCAATGTCAGCCTGGTATGCCTCGTATATTGAAACGACATAATCATTAGTTATTTTGTCTACAGCACGGAGCAGTAGATGCTGTGCATGGAAGCGGTTTTCCGTTGTAAGGAGACGTGATTCAAGTTCTGTAATCAAATGGTTCAAAAATGGATAGTACAAAGAAATTCGCCAATACTGTTTTGGCCCTTCCGCGGTGCGATTGACTCTAATAGTCTGTCTACCACATCAGATATATCAAATGATTTTATTTCCTAATTATTTTATAACCTGACGATGTGCATACCATAGCGTGACAACGTATATGCAGCTACGCCTCTGTATTGAAACATACAACATACATGCATCAGATATGAGCTTAACCATTTCAGCAATACAGAGGGAACCGTTTCGGAAGATTGTGGGTTAGACCTTGGATTGCCAGGATAAACCATCCTTTTTAGAGTAGTTTGGGTTGGATATATCCCATAATTCTGTCTCCTGTTCCTTTGACCAAATAACATCACTACTTTTCCCCCTTTCCAGTCATGTTTTATTTACCATGTGCTGACCATGTGCTTTTATTTGCTGATGGTGTTGTAACCTCCTGACCTCAAACCAAGATCTCTGATTGGTCAGAGATAAAATGTATCGTGACCCTTGCTGCACAGAATAGAACATGTTCTATCCCAAAGTGTGTATCATACAACTTCTAAAAGTTGCATGATACATCTAGTAATAGCACTTTTTACACTGTATTCTTTAGTTGATGATACAAGGATCATGATACTTGCTTTACCGTGTAACAGGGGCTTTACAAACTGCTTTAGTACATGTATTTCACATAGAGAATACTTTCAACGACATTGTGTACTTTTAAAGAGAGAAAAGGGCCCAATGTAAATAATAGGTTGTCATCAAAAGCTTATAGTTGCAACCTGCCGCTATGCAGTTCAGTAGGATGATAGTTGTATTAAAACCAACAACATAAATAGCCTTACACCATGCCAAACGAAACAAAAATTCATAGTCTGAGGATACTACCAAGATGACACATTCTGTATTTGTAATCATTCCAATTTCAAAATACCCAATAGCCGACAGCTCATGTCAGCAAACACAGCCGACAGCTCATGTCAGCAAACACAGCCGACAGCTCATGTCAGCAAACACAGAAAACCATTACAAGACTGACAATCACTTCCACTTTTATTTTAAAATGACAAGTTAATATCAAAACATTTATTTTTGCTCATCTATCATTTTGACAATATCCTCATCCCGACACCATGCGAATCCAAATATTTCCTCCAGCGTCTTCCGATCAAGCGAGATGGCCAGTGTTGATGTCGTTTCACACCACTTAGTTATATTTCTATTAAGATGTTCGAGGGATCCGCAAATACGTAATTTATCAAAACTAACCCGCCACCCGTAGGTACATATTGGATTTTACCCATTGGTCTTCTTAAAACGTTACCTTGAAATATGATGTACAAGATTTCATGAACTCCGACACTAATATATACGTTAAGAAATGGCAATAAAGATAAGAACTTGTGTTCTTAGAACAATCTAACCAATCAGACAGGAATTACATGAATTTTCTTTCATGTTTGTTTCAAATGACAATATATAATTTTAAATGAAACATAAAAGAAATATTAAGCAATTGGCGTGTGATTGTTGAATTTTAATATAAGTTCGAGGTGAACTTTTTTCTGTTTTTTTTGTTTTTAATCAGAGGTCTTTAATCTTTAATACAAAGGCTAAAAGAAATGAGACAAAACACAAACAATAAACAATGATTGACAAAACACTACACAGAAAACAAATTATTTCAATGAGCAACACGAACCCCACAAAAGGACGGTGGGGTGAACGCAGGTACTCCGGAGGGTAGCAATTACTGCTCCAGGTGTGATACACATCCTATTAGAAATCCGGTGATAAGTCATATAGAAGACTTTGACCGAAACATTACTAAATTAATATCATAACATTTAAATATATTTCTTTGTGGATGGAAATTTCATGAACAAATTTTGAAAATAATTCGTGTAAGTTCATCTGTCTTTTCATACGACCAACGCGAGCAACAACCCTTCTTTTTGATCTTTGTGATAGTTTCAGGACAGTGCATTGACTTTAAGCAGAATCACTAAGTGATCGGCTGATTATCTACAAAAGTCAGAATTCCACTTTCATGCCTAAATTTAAAATTAAATGATAGTAGAGATAAGGCTTGACTTATTTAGACACGAACAGTCAAAGGAATAAACCACTAGCCATTGATACGAATAACGTTAAACTATGCTGCCACTTATAGTACTGTTGTCTGTGTTAGGTGTGGGTAACTGTATTGTATGTACCCCTCAACTGTGTGCTAATGCAGTACAAGAGCCACTGAATTGTCCAGGCTCAATTGTTGAAAAGGGAGGTTTCTGTGGATGTACAGACGTGTGTGCCAAAGTAAGTCTTGTTTTTGTTTTGGTACAGTCAAACCTCTATTAAAAGGCCACTCCAGTGAACCTGAAAATGTGGCCTTAATGAGCAGTTGTCCTTTATATACAGGTTAAAATTATATACACTATTCATTAATAGGAAAAATTAGACTGTCCTTTATAGACAGGTTCAAATTATATTTAATAGGAAACATTAGACTGTCCTTTATAGACAGATTAAAATTATATACACTATTCATTAATAGGAAAAATTAGACTGTCCTTTATAGACAGGTTAAAATTATATACACTATTCATTAATAGGAAAAATTAGACTGTCCTTTATAGACAGGTTAAAATTATATACACTATTCATTAATAGGAAAAATTAGACTGTCCTTTATAGACAGCGAAATGTTATATAGAGATGCCCTTTAAGACACGTTTTATTGTATTTTTAATAAAAATGTAGATATTTTATTTACTGCCCACGACACGTTTCTGGAATAATCTTCACCGGGTACGTAACGATTGGAAAGCCAAATAATTGAAAAATCTTTTAGAGCGTGTGTATGTATACCAACGGCCATAAACAGGCATATTTCAATATACTGAAACTGGCTATTTATCGGTGATTTATAATGTTTTGTTTTGCCATACATTTAAATGCTAATAAAAACAATAATATAGATTTGGAAGTTTAAAATAATTTATAGTATTTTAAGTTTATATATACCTGTACATCGGTTGATTTTAAGAATTTCGAGAATACATAAAAATAGTAAATTATATATTTTTCAGTAATTATTCTTTCCATTCTTGTTTTGACTATATACGAATTAAAGAGAGAAGAGTAACACAGCTGGCAACGGAAGTACTGGTTGACTTATTGTTTGCTGTAAAACGCCACGTGGGCAGTATTTCAGGTATACGGGTATTTGTGAAGAAAACCAGTTTACAAAAAAATTAATCGTGTAGGGAAAAAGTGGCACCAGGACGCATTTATGGACAGAAATTTAGATTACCACAGGAAAACAAGGATATGGTGTATAGGTATAGGATCGAAATAAAATTGCCTTACAATGGATCACCAACGACCAGTCCTATCAAACTGTTGCTTATATTAGGAGCTGAACACTTCATGCATGTTGTCTTTTACCTACAAGGAGCAAGACATTCTCTATATACACGGTTCGAAGGACCGATTTAAATCCTGTCCTATAGGCGAGTTGTGTATCATCTCACACTACTAGAAGACACCCCTATCGGATGGGGTTATATCACAAGCGTGAAAACTATGTCCTATTTCTTCACCCTGTGGTTCCCTCAAGGATTGGAATTAACTGTACTCTTTGCTAATTAAGTATGGTATAAGTATGTAATATGACCAACGTCTTGGATTTCAGCAAGAAAATGAAGAATGTCAAGCTCGTTATGGTTTCGGTATAATCCCTGTTGGGAAATGTGACGATGGATTAACATGTGTGCAAAATGCCAACGGACCAATGGAGTTTGGGAGAGGACTTTGTGTGAAAACGGAAAACGCTGACCACCGTAAGTTATTCAGCGAATATTCTATTTAATAATAGGTCTAACTCAAAGTATGGTTATCTTGAACAATAATATACATGATGTAAAGTATATATTAAAATAAATAATGAATAAATCAGAGGGAAAAGACAGTGAAATCGTGAAATCGGTGTCAAATACCGGTAACTTAGATTAAATCATATCCAGATGTTTTGATGAAGAAATGTCCCTAAAGCGAGAGAATTACATATACCATATCTCGATAAGGGCAAGCAAGTATAATTTTGATGTGTCAAATGTAAATGTGAAGAAGACTGGTACAACTCTTTATTCCGTTTCGTACTTTTTAAGTACCAAGAACATCAAGTCGTTCAAATCTGTTAAATTAGAAAAAAATTGTAAACCGAGTGTAGTGATGAAGATCCAAATAATGTTTGTTGCTACTTGTTGTCCTAAAGAATTCGTTTAAAAAAAAATAGTATTCTTATGTGAAATAGGTTGCTTCCATCTATTAGTTGAAAGTGGCGTTAAGCTCCATAACCCCCTCTATTAAGACCTCATTTGAAATCAGCATAATAAACTTTATGCAGGGTAATCTATCATAAAAAACAAAGCTTTAATATCAAAATTTTGAATTGTAATGATACCCTAAATTTACTTAGAAAAAAACATATTGTGAATTATCGAGCGGTGTATGTTTGTACAGTTTCCTATAAATCTACATTTGTATTTGTATATTGTCCACCATATATTGAGTTTAAATGTCAATAATGCCATCTCCAAGAGGCAAGGGTCACGAATCCTTAGTTTAAGAGTCAATAACGCCATCTCCAAGAGACAAGGGTCACGCGTCCATAAGTTTAAGTGTCATTAATGCCATCTCCAAGAGGCAAGGGTCACGCGTCCTTAAGTTTAAGTGTCGTTAATTAACACCACCTTCCGGAGGCAAGGTCACACATCCTCAAAGAGCATACACACTCAAGATTGCAAACAAATAACAAGCTGGTTATGTACAGGAGTGAAAAATAACCACTGTCACATGCATCGTCGGTAACACGCCGATGCTCATCACAAATGAGTGGAGAGTATCGTAGCGTGATCAGGTGTGAGTTCCCGACGATCCGTCACATGCTTTATTTGAATATCATTGTAGGACGTGCAGTTCCAGAAAGTTTGACTGCGTGTCAACAGCAGTATCGTATTAGAATGATATCTATGGTTGTATGGAGAGGTATGTGGATACCTAAATGTGACGCGGAAGGAAATTTTGAACCTCAACAGTGTGACAATACGAGTACGTATCTAAAATTGTTAGTATTAGATACTTTAATCCATATATACACATCCATTAGATGCCCAGATCCCCATTTTTTTTTATTCAAACATGATTACGAAAATGTTCAAAATGTTAAACATTGAAAGGGAATTGTATAGTATGGTAATCACAATTGTTTCTATTCACATTACCATACATTAACAAGCGATCGACCATTGTGAATTAAATATGTTCATGCCAGACAACGGACGGGTCAGGATCAACTTCATGAGAATTACTTAATTAATTATTTATAATAGTAGCATCAGGTTTATTCAAAGCATTTAAAACCTCCATTCCATCAAAAAAAAAAAAAAAAAAAAAAAACAACCAACCAAACAAACAAACAAACAAACAAACAAACAAACAAACAAACAAACAAACAAAAAAAAAAACAACAACAACAAAACATAAGTTGTATTAATACATATTTTTATGGTGTGCAAAAATTCATGATATCGTTTAACCTTCGGATACTTCCCTATTCTTTATCGATATATACACATTCTCGCCATTTCTTAATGAATAGAGAAGACGCTTAAACCTCCACTTTTTACTGAATTGCATGTACCAAGCTTGGAAAGTGAGCTGTCATGTATTTGTGTGTTAGAGGTATCGATTTTGCCTCTTTCATCGATTTTTCAGTTGGATTTTGGAACTATTCCGACAGTGTGATATTTTAGAACTATTCCGACAGTGTGATATTTTTTGTTTTTCATTTTATTGGTATAATGTAATTTAATCTTCAGAAAAATGTTTCTGTGTGGACGTGAAAACTGGTGACGTAGACAAGACAACAATGGTACAAGGTCCTGCCACGTGCGCTGTAAGCAGACGATCAACAAAGACAAAATGTCAACAGATGTACGCGATTAGACAGATATCTTTTGTAATATGGCAGGGAATGTGGGTACCAAAATGTGACGCAGTTGGCAATTTTGAACCCGAGCAGTGCGACAATACAGGTACATGTGTAATTAAATATGGGACTTGTACAGTTGAAACATAAATGATTGGAATACACTGTGAACATATGACCGTCATTTGTGAAGGAAAGCAAGACGAGTCCCTCTATTGAAGGAAAGTTTTGAAGAAAAAAACAAGTCAGGGTTCCAAAATTCCAACCCTCTTTCGTACATAATGTACTTCAAACCACTTTATATGTCTAATATGATAAAGTTTGTCATTGATTTGCTGCAGGTAGGTAGTTTTCTCTGTGTATTCTTGTTTTCTCCACCAATGAAACTGACCGTCACGTTATAACTAAAACAACATTATCAAAGTGACGTTAAACACCTGATACCATATAACAGCACATCATTGATAAGTATACTTGATAAGTTTTGTTTTTCAAAATTAAATGATGTTGAAGGAATCACAAGAACTGGTAACATTCATTGCACGAAATGACTCAAATCCCCTGATTTTAATAATATATATGTATATACGTACATATGGAGTTTGGGTCATTTCAAGCGTTGATTGCTACCGACACTGTAGAAGGAACTGTTATGATACGCTTTTTTAACGACAATGTCCAGGTTCATGAAAATAGATGTTGTAATTACCTCAAGAATTAAAACGGTCACGTGAGTGTGGTTCAATACATAATTAATCAGAAAAACGACATATGTTTAAGATTTCAATTTATAGTGATGTTTTATTTATTGAATTGTCTTCTACAAGTGGACATAGAAACCCTGACATATGATGGTTACATGTGTAATAAAGGGTTACGTTCTACGTCAGCATGAAACGGCAACAGGAAGTTGAGTTGGGAATGTTAGAACACATGTAGTTTCATACCGTAACTTACTGTTGTTTTTTTGCGCCTCTGAGCATCTATTGGTAATAAAAGATATGCCGCAGATGTAAATGAACAGGAGAGACTATTCAACATTACATTTTGACATAAATTCAAGTAAAGGAACAGCGCTTTTATTGCCATTCTGTATTTCACAGTCATAGTAGGGTCTTCAACAATGAACAAACCGGTACCCATACCCTAAAATTAGTGTGAAACGCCCCGAGCCTACAGTTGAGTGATACTGTTTACTTCTGCTGATAAACACTAGTTTGTAAACGCACAAGACTTAGAATACTCAAAATTTGTCAGAACCTCTATTCTATCTTATGGATGACAATGGTATTAAATAGTCAAACAGAACTTAAGTTATTGTGAAACAAAATACTGTATCTACAATATAGTCTACAGACGGAAAACGACAGACAACAGCACATACATACCATAATAAGTTCTGGTTGAACAATAAGATAAAATTAAAGATACAAAAGGGGTAATCAGAATTCTGAATCGAAAAAGGATAGACAATACAATGGTCAAAGGAAAAAGGATAGACAATACAATGGTCAAGGGAAAAAGGATAGACAATACAATGGTCAAAGGAAAAAGGATAGACAATACAATGGTCAAAGGAAAAAGGACAAACAATCATCTACAAAACAATATAAAGAAAACTAAAGATGGAGCAACATGAACTTCACATAAAACCGGTGTTGAACTCGGGTTTCTCCAGAGGAGTAAGCTCCACTAGTGGTACCCGTTGTGTTAATATTGTTACAAACTCGCTCATAAGTCATGAATGGGGAAAGGACCGAATTGTGAATTAATACGAACAACGGAACATATCCCTGGTCATTTGTGACACAGTTATTCCCTAACGATCAACTAAGTCATAGTAACATTTTTTTCAGGATATTGTTTCTGTGTAAGTGCTGTAGATGGAACGGTAGACACATCTACCAAGGTACTAGGAAGTGCAGATTGTATAAAAAGGAAACGTCAAATGAAAATGACAAAATGCCAACAAATAAGACAGCTCAGAATGATATCGTTCGCAATATGGAGAGGACAGTGGACACCAAAATGTGATGCTCTTGGAAACTTCCAGGCAGAACAATGCGATAACATAGGTACAGATTTAAATGTGTTTAAAAGTCTGCAGGATATTAAGAATTTCCCTGTCGTTGTATATGCAATTCGTCTGGTTCTGGGTTAAGGTTATGGCGTTTAACACCACTTTCAACAATATTCCAAGTTTTATCGGAGGAGGAAACCGGAGAGCCCAGATAAAACCGCCGACCTG
Organism: Bathymodiolus septemdierum; assembly: GCA_963383655.1. NCBI lineage: Eukaryota > Metazoa > Mollusca > Bivalvia > Mytilida > Modiolidae > Bathymodiolus > Bathymodiolus septemdierum. Next base: position 12,185,668 of record OY726526.1, on the reverse strand, counting down.
TCTGGTTCTGGTATTTATTAAACTGTTCAATCAGTATAGGCGTACATTATATTGTTTTAACAATAATTTTAATATACAGTTGTTTGTAATGGACATTAGACTTCTAGAACTGTAACACAATATTACAGATCAAATATACAGTACTGTTGTTCAGTAAAGTCCTGTTTATTGACGTGGCCAACACTTAAAATAAAGATGCCACTTTCTACAATATAAGGTACTCTACCTTCAGAAATTTGTGTTAATATACATTTTTATGGTAACTAATCTGCACAGGTAAAACAACACACCTATGCAGATGCAAAGAGGATTGAATACACTAGTTGAATGTGATTTGATCCACAGGGACCAAAACCTCAAGACATGTTTGAAGATACCACAGGGGTAATCAGAAGCCGTAAATTCAAGAAGGACAGACAACACAATGACCACAAGATACCAAAGGGGTAATCAGAATCCGTAAATTGAAGAAGGACAGACAACGCAATGACCACAAGATACCAAAGGGGTAATCAGAATCCGTAAATTGAAGGAGGACAGACAACGCAATGACCACAAGATACCAAAGGGGTAATCAGAATCCGTAAATTGAAGGACAAACAACACAATGACCACAAGATACCAAAGGGGTAATCAGAATCAGTATATTGAAGAAGGACAGACAATACAATGACCACAAGATACCAAAGGGGTAATCAGAATCCGTAAATTGAAGGAGGACAGACAACACAATGACCATAAGATACCAAAGGGGTAATCAGAATCCGTAAATTGAAGGACAGACAACACAATGACCACAAGATACCAAAGGGGTAATCAGAATCCGTAAATTGAAGGAGGACAGACTATACAATGACCACAAGATACCAAAGGGGTAATCAGAATCCGTAAATTGAAGGAGGACAGACAACACAATGACCACAAAATACCAAAGGGGTAATCAGAATCCGTAAATTGAAGGACAGACAACACAATGACCACAAGATACCAAAGGGGTAATCAGAATCCGTAAATTGAAGGAGGACATACAACGCAATGACCATAAGATACCAAAGGGGTAATCAGAATCCGTAAGTTGAAGGAGGACAGACAACACAATGACCACAAAATACCAAAGGGGTAATCAGAATCCGTAAATTGAAGAAGGACAGACAATACAATGACCACAAGATACCAAAGGGGTAATCAGAATCCGTAAATTGAAGGAGGACAGACAACACAATGACCACAAGATACCAAAGGGGTAATCAGAATCCGTAAATAGAAGAGGGACAGACAACACAATGACCACAAGAAGGACAGACAACACAATGGTCAAAAGATAAGGTTAAACAACGATCTTAATCTACACAAAGAACTAAAGATTGAATAACACTGACACCACTATATGGTGCCCGATAAAGGTAAGCAGTTTCTGCTCCACTAGTGGCTCTTGTCGTGTTCAACAGATATATATGCCTCCAACTATATTAACCAACAAGACGGAAGGTATAAGAGGTGGAGTATCAACATCGAGATATAATCTGGGTTTTAGAATTTTGTAGATAAAAAATGTATATCTGGCATAACAATGGTTCAGGTTTAGGTTTATGGTGTTTAATGCAACTTTCAACAATATTTCAGTTATATCATGGCTGTCAATTTTATTGGTGGAGGAAACCGGAGTACCCGGAGAAAACCACTGACCTGCCGAAAGTCACTGACAAAACTTTATCACATAAAGTTGCATCGAGCACACATCAACTGAGCGGGATTCGAACTCACCACATTAGTGGTGATGGCACTGATTGCATAAGTAGTTGTAAATCCAACTACTATACGATTAGGACCACAATGGCATAACAAGTAAAAAGGTTTATAAATTCAATTTAGTTAAGAATTATTGTTTTTTTACATTTACTCTTGACATTTTATTTGTTATAGGCCAATGTTTCTGTGTTAGTGCCGTAGAAGGAACGGTTGATGAATCCACTAAAGTGTTGGGAAGTGCAGACTGCTCTAAGAGTCTTAATTTTATCACCGCTGGACAATAAACATATATAACTACATTTTACATATATATTTTAATTAATTTTACAATTGACCACATTGACAGGTAATTAATGGTTAGCACGCTTGCTTTGAGTGGGTTTGATCCACCAGAGTATCAAATTGGTATTTGTTGCTTCTCCTCTAAGCACGCAGCAATAAGAAGCAAGAGCAGAGACTAGTTGGCTCTGTATCATGATAATGTGTTTGAGTGGAGCGACATGTCTACCCATGGACTTGTTGTTTCAGTGAGTTAGTATAAAACAAATATAAATATAATCGTCATCTAATCGAATGTAACTTTTTCTCCCAACGACACTGAAATATTGCTTGTTCGGCAACACACAACAATAACTCACTCATTTATAATTTTATTAAATGAATATGACTTGTTTAGAAATTAAACCATGCCACTTGCTGATAGATGTTTCAAAATCAATTATTTTTGTATTTTCTGAAATTCCAATATGTGTTGATTTGTTAATAGAAATGCTTTCATTTTATTTGGGTTAAAAGTTACTAGACGGTCTTGTGTGACTACGTTGATAATTTTTCTGAGTCATTATTGATAACATCTTGGATAATCAAGAGAAACTGGCAACATCTGGCACACAAGACACAGGACGAAGACAAACAAAACAAAAAACACAACACAGAAAACTAAAAAGATGAACAACACAGACCCACAAAAAAACCGGGGGAAAACCCTTGCTACTGATAATTGAGATGAACAAAGCTCCACCTAGTCACATGATAAATATAGGATTGACAGCAAAATCAGGTTTTTGACAGTAGTGGGGGTATACTATCTATCACCACATATACTTCCAATGGTATCCTACCGTGACATCTGCTCGGTCATGCAATAAAGTCGATCACTTGTTTTGATTTACAATTCTCGCGCAGCACGAGACCAATGACGTCATTCTGTATATTCATAGCGTACATAAACACTGAGGGAATACTTTTCAACGTCAAAATTACAAGATGAGATTAAAACAGAGAAGTTTGAATTGAATAAATTCCATGAAAGTGAAAAAGATCCTTTTTACTAATGTCTTTTTTTCCTGATCATAATGCTTGTTAAATATGTTTCCATCGATGGTATTCCCCAAACATTTGTATTTTTCCGGTTTGTTGACATAATCGTCATCACAGTTCATGACCGTTTCTGGAATGTAGGCCAAGCAAATTGTATTTTAAAATACTTTGAAAATATGATGATTGATCATTCAGATTCCACCATTTTCTAGAAAATGGCCGATTTTACCAGGAAAATACATGCAAGTGCTCTCCATTAGTCACAAAATGGCAGATTATTTTGCATTTCCACTGCTGCTTTAATAACAAATATACCCCTTACTTCTTGGGGTATTGAAATGAAATTCACAGAGAAGATAGAAAAAGAATTAATTTAACAGCAATAATCAAAATTTATAGCATAAATTGAACAGAGAATTAAATTAAACCAGACAGAAAAATGAGATTATCTGGGTTAAAAAAACCTGTCATTATTACAAATAGCATCAACAAAACTGTATTGTTACCACTCTGTGATAATAAATGTGATTAAAATAAATTGAAATCAGTCATTAATTGTTTTACCAAAATATGTCGGTCTAATAGATTGTATTGAAAAAAGCAAAAACACAAAATTCACTGGATTAAATACTTTTTATGTGGGTAAGCAAGTTTAATTTTTGCATCAAATAATTAATTTTTAATACTTCAATTTCAAACTATTTAAAAAAAACCATCTTTTGAAATTTTTCAGACAAATCAATTACACTGAAAAAGCTAAAATACTGTACTTTCTTAGTCTGGTTTACTTTTTAAGTTTGGTTGGCCTATGACAAAATCATGTGCTTTATTGAACTTTGACCGGCTTTATATGACGTCATACGACGCCATTTGGAAAATGGATGGTAAACAAATACAGGTCAGTGTGTTATTATTATCGATCTTTTTTCCATGGAACTTTACACATGTGAGCAAGAATAGATGAGGAACATAATTAAAAAGAAAAAAATGTTTACTTTTCAAACATGAAAAAAATAATCAAACATTATCCAATGACTGACCCACTTATTGTCAGACGAGGATATGCAAAATTACAGAACTTTCTTAAAGAAAGTGTAATAATCAACAATAAATAAAATAGTTCTGTATCCTATTTTATTTCACAAAAGTACAGCATTCAAACATAATACATGTATCTTTCATAAAAAAAAGAAAAAAAAAAAGAAGAAAAAAAAAGGAAACCATCTTAATCATAATTTTCAACTTTTACCTATTTGATAAAAAAAACCAATCTAATTAAAATTAGATCTTTAAATAATTCCTCTTGTCTGATATGTCTCAGCATAAAGATCTATGAAACTCTGTCAGGGGTCACATCCAGGTGACCTTTACAACTATTCCAATCAAATTGTCACACAGCAAACTTTAAGGTACTCTGATTTGGGGAGTCTAATTACTTTGGTTCATATGCCAGTAGTGAACTAACTTTCCGTGTTTATAAGAAATGCATTATGCAGAAATATATACTGAAATTAAAGAGAATAATGGTACATGTAGTGCCTTGAAGAAAGACAAAAATTCCATGATTTAAACAATGAATTTAACAATCCTATCTATGACAGACAGTAGTAACACAGTACTAACACCGAAGATTAATGTACAACTTAAAAATTGAAATGACTACATAATTGAAACTAGAAAAGAAGTATGCCTCCGCACTTGATAATTATGGACAAAGTTGTTTTGTTAGGAGTGATTTTTTAAAAATGAAGTGTGTCTGTAAGACACAAATGATGCCCGCACCTGACCATAAGAAATTATAAACAAGTCAAAAACTGTAGTAGGAGCCATACAAACCATGTTTCCATTATGTAGCTAGTACGAAGGAAATGAAGTCCAACTACCTGTCATTTTGTGAATATTTGAAAAAAATCCCCCCCCCCCCCCGACTTTTCGTCGCAGGGGCATAAAAAAATGACTAAGTCCAACTACCTGTCATTATCAAATATTTGATGAAAATCAAAATCCTGTGGACATGCACACCTCCATTATGTGCATAAACATCATACAACATATTAAAGCTGTAGCTCCAAAACTGTAGGAGGAGATAGCCGGACAAATCATGTATCTATATCTGGACGGACGAATAAGTCCAACTACCTGTCATTTTCAGAATATTTGAAGAAAATAAAAATCCTGTGGTCATGCACACCTCCATTATGTGTATAAATATCCTACAAAATATTAAAGCTGTAGCTCCAAAACTGTAGGAGGAGATAGCCGGACAAACCATGTATCTATATCCGGTCGGACGAATGGACGAACGAACAAGGGTAAATTAATATGCCCCCCCCCCCCCCCCCCCCCCGACTCCTCGTCGCGGGGGCATAGAAAAAACTTGTTTTAAACTTTCTGATAATTGAATGTCACCAAGGAGGCATAAACTGTCCTTGAAGAAAAAAAAACTGACGATTGGTCAGTTCTAACTTTATCGAAGAAAAAAAAAGTCATCTGAATGCGACCCCGTATGGAGTTTCGATAAATCTTTATGTGCAACTTATAAGCAAAGGGGTGCAATTAAGATCTAAATTTAATCAGATTGACCAATAAATAAAAAATAGTTAGGTAAGGTGACCTTTATTTTCTTAAAATATTTTGATATTCATTTTCATATTTGACAATAAATAACATATAACATGTATGGAAATAGAATGCAATGGGAAATTATAATGTAAAAAGATTCATTTGAGCTTTTAATTATAGCTTTCAAATATCATAGGCAAATTTTAACCTATTTTGATCACTTATTTCAAATACACATTTAAGCCTTTACATCTATTTAAAATGTAGAAAATATTTGTCCCGTTTAATGCTACTGAATTAGCAATTGCTTACATTAAATAAATTAATGGAAATATGGCACAAATATGGATTTTTGTTTGCTTGATGGTGTTTAATGCCACTTTCAACAATATTTCAGTTATATCATGGCGGTTAATTTTATTGGTGGAGGAAACCACCGACCTGTCGCAAGTTACTGACAAACTTTATCACATAATGTTGTACACCTCGCCCTGATAGAGATTCGAACTCACAACATCAGTGGTGATAGGCACTGATTGCATAGGTGTTGTAAATCCAACTACCATACGATGACGACCACGACGGCCCCTACATATATGGGAAGATATGATCTAACACAGAACATTGTTTTTACACAATATGTTCTTTCTTGGAAATTTTTTGTAAAATTACATTTTAATGAAATTGCTACTAAATATCAACTTTTAATTGTTATTTGTCATCACCAATTATGAGCTTGATTCCAGTTCATGGGGGGGTATACTTGATGCAAACTTACATGATCAATTTGTCAGCGACTTGCAGCAGGTCCGTAGTTTCCCTGGGTACTCCAGTCTTTTCTACAAATAAAACTGAATGCCATGATACACCAGTAACTGAAATATTGTTGAAAGTGGCATTAAATAACAATAACCCATCTCTTTCATTCTACATTTATTTCGATACATACCCGATTGTATATTCACAATTTTGTTTTAGGAAGTTCATTCTAGCAATTATACACAGATATCCCATTAGTAAAAACCAGAGGCTCTCAAGAGCCTGTATCGTTCACCTGGTTATAAAAAAACCAATTGGTCCTATGTAAAAACTATGTCCTGCAGTGGTAGTCATCTTGGAATTACGATCAACATAAAAAACACAAAGTTTGTAAAGGACCTTCCAATGATTGATGCACAGTTTAGGTTCAATCAGTGCAATAGCTTCAGAGAAGAAGATATTTCTGTATTTTCCCGATATGGTCCTGTGTTAATACTATGACCTGTGGTGGCAGCCATCTTGGATTTCCGATCGGCATCAAAAACAGAGGACCTTCCAATGATCATTCCTGGGCAGTTTGGTTTCAGAGAAGAAGCGTTTTGAAACATTTTTCCCAAAGGGTCCAATGTTAAACAAGTCCTGCCGTAGCCGCTATTTTGAATTTCATATCAGAACAAAAAACGTAAAGTTTGTAGAGGACCATCCAATGAACATTCATGTACAGTTTGGTTTTAATCATATTTGTAGTTTCTGAGAAGAAGGCATTTGAACATTTTCCCATAGGGTCCAATGTTAATCTATGTCCTGCGGTGGTGGCCATCTTGGATATCCAATCGGCATAAAAAACACACACCTTGTAGAGGAGCGTTTTGAAACATTTTTCCCATAGGGTCCAATGTTAAACTAAGTCCTGCCGTAGCCACCATTTTGAATTTCATATCGGAACAAAAAACGTAAAGTTTGTAGAGGACCATCCAATGAACATTCATGTACAGTTTGGCTTTAATAATATTTGTAGTTTCTGAGAAAGCATTTGAACATTTTCCCATAGGGTCCAATGTTAATCTATGTATTGCGGTGGTGGCCATCTTGGATTTCCGATCGACATAAAAAACATAAAATTTGTAGAGGACCTTCCAATGATCATTCTTGGGCAGTTTGGTTTCAATTGTCCAAGTGGTTTCAGAGAAGAAGCGTTTTGAAACATTTTCCCCATAGGGTCCAATGTTAAACTAAGTCCTGCCGTAGCCGCCATTTTGAATTTCATACCGGAACAAAAAACGTAAATTTGTAGAGGACCATCTAATGAACATTCTTGTACAGTTTGGCTTTAATCATATTTGTAGTTTCTGAGAAGAAGGCATTTGAATATTTTCCCATAGGGTCCAATGTTAATCTATGTCCTGCGGTGGCGGCCATCTTGAATTTTCGATCGGCATAAAAAAAACATAAACTTTGTGGAGAACCTTCCAATGATCATTCCTGGGCAGTTTGGTTTCAATTGTCCAAGTGGTTTCAGAGAAGAAGCGTTTTGAAACATTTTCCCCATAGGGTCCAATGTTAAACTAAGTCCTGCCGTAGCCGCCATTTTGAATTTCATACCGGAACAAAAACGTAAAGTTTGTAGAGGACCATCCAATGAACATTCATGTACAGTTTGGCTTTAATAATATTTGTAGTTTCTGAGAAGAAGGCATTTGAACATTTCCCCATCGGGTCCAATGTTAATCTATGTCCTGTGGTGGTGGCCATCTTGGATTTCCGATCGGCATAAAAAACACAAAATTTGTAGAGAACCTTCCAATGATCATTCCTGGGCAGTTTGGTTTCAACTGTCCAAGTGGTTTCAGAGAAGAAGCGTTTTGAAACATTTTCCCCATAGGGTCCAATGTTAAACTAAGTCCTGCCGTAGCCGCCATTTTGAATTTCATATCGGAACAAAAAACGTAAAGTTTGTAGAGGACCATCCAATGGACATTCTTGTACAGTTTGGCTTTAATAATATTTGTAGTTTCTGAGAAGAAGGCATTTGAACATTTTCCCATAGGGTCCAATGTTAATCTATGTCCTGCGGTGGTGGCCATCTTGGATTTCCGATCGACATAAAAAACATAAACTTTGTAGAGGACCTTCCAATGATCATTCCTGGGCAGTTTGGTTTCAATTGTCCCAGTGGTTTCAGAGAAGAAGCGTATTGAAACATTTTTCCCATAGGGTCTAATGTTAAACTAAGTTCTGCCGCAGCCGCCATTTTGAATTTCATACCGGAACAAAAAACGTAAAGTTTGTAGAGGACCATCTAATGAACATTCTTGTACAGTTTGGCTTTAATAATATTTGTAGTTTCTGAGAAGAAGGCATTTGAATATTTTCCCATAGGGTCCAATGTTAATCTATGTCCTGCGGTGGCGGCCATCTTGGATTTCCGATCGGCATAAAAAACATAGACTTTGTAGAGGATCTTCCAATGATCATTCCTGGGCAGTTTGGTTTCAATTGTCCAAGTGGTTTCAGAGAAGAAGCGTTTTGAAACATTTTTCCCATAGGGTCCAATGTTAAACTAAGTCCTGCCATAGCCGCCATTTTGAATTTCATACCGGAACAAAAAACGTAAAGTTTGTAGAAGACCATCTAATGAACATTCATGTACAGTTTGGCTTTAATAATATTTGTAGTTTCTGAGAAGAAGGCATTTGAATATTTTCCCATAGGGTCCAATGTTAATCTATGTCCTGCGGTGGCGGCCATCTTGGATTTCCGATCGGCATAAAAAACATAAACTTTGTAGAGGACCTTCCAATGATCATTCCTGGGCAGTTTGGTTTCAATTGTCCAAGTGGTTTCAGAGAAGAAGCGTTTTGAAACATTTTTCCCATAGGGTCCAATGTTAAACTAAGTCCTGCCGTAGCCGCCATTTTGAATTTCATATCGGAACAAAAAACGTAGAGTTTGTAGAAGACCATCTAATGAACATTCATGCACAGTTTGGCTTTAATCATATTTGTAGTTTCTGAGAAGAAGGCATTTGAATATTTTCCCATAGGGTCCAATGTTAATCTATGTATTGCGGTGGCGGCCATCTTGGATTTCCGATCGACATAAAAAACATAAACTTTGTAGAGGACCTTCCAATGATCATTCCTGGGCAGTTTGGTTTCAATTGTCCAAGTGGTTTCAGAGAAGAAGCATTTTGAAACATTTTTCCCATAGGGTCCAATGTTAAACTAAGTCCTGCCGTAGCCGCCATTTTGAATTTCATACCGGAACAAAAAATGTAAAGTTTGTAGAGGACCATCTAATGAACATTCATGTACAGTTTGGCTTTAATCATATTTGTAGTTTCTGAAAAGAAGGCATTTGAATATTTTCCCATAGGGTCCAATGTTAATCTATGTATTGCGGAGGCGGCCATCTTGGATTTCCGATCGGCATAAAAAACAGAGACTTTGTAGAGGACCTTCCAATGATCATTCCTGGGCAGTTTGGTTTCAACTGTTCAAGTGGTTTCAGAGAAGAAGCATTTTGAAACATTTTTCCCATAGGGTCCAATGTTAAACTAAGTCCTGCCGTAGCCGCCATTTTGAATTTCATATCGGAACAAAAAACCTTGAGATTGTAGAGGACCGTCCAATGAACATTCATGTACAGTTTGGCTTTAATCATATTTGTAGCTTCTGTGAAGAAGGCATTTGAACATTTTCCCATAGGGTCCAATGTTAATCTATGTCCTGCGATGGTGGCCATCTTGGATTTCCGATCGGCATAAAAAACAGAAACTTGGTAAAGGACATTCCAATGATCATTCATTTACAGTTTGGGTTCAGTCAGTTCATTAGTTTCAGAGAAGAAGATCTTTGAAATTTTAGCCAATCAGAGCATATGATTGGCCCTGGCAGCCATATTGAATATCCGACTGGAACGAAAAACAGTAACTTTGTAGAGGACCATCCAAGAAACATTCCTGCTAAGTTTGGTTCCAATCGGCCCTGTGGTTTCGGAGAAGAAGCTTGAAATGTGAAAAGTTTACAGATGACAGACGATGGACGCCAAGTGATGGCAATAGTTCACCAGGTGAACTAAAAAACAATGTTAAATTTAAGATATGTTTTTATGGCCAATAAGATCGTATACCTACAAATGATAACTGAATCAGATTTCCGACTTAATTCTAAAATTATACGATTTTACATGTTTTTATCTGAGTTATTTCCCTTTTCTGTAGACAAAAAGGTTCCCTTTCATGCTAAGTTTAAAGTTTCTCCTTATTCTGTACAAAATTGTCTCTACTAAAGTTGTGAGTTTAAACCCCGTTCATAGCGAGGTGTACTCAATACAACATTCTGTAATAAAGTTTGTCAGTGACTTGTGGCAGGTCTGTGATTTTCTACGGATACTCCGGTTTCCTCCACCTATAAAACTGATCACCACGATATAACTGAAATATTGTTGAAAGTGGCATTAAACACCATAAACCAAACCAACATACAAAATGTTAATGTTGTAACAACTGAACTTGTGAATTTTCTAATTGCAATAAAATCATCCTCCATTGCACTTGCTAAAACAGGTACCATTGTTGCTTGCTGTAAGGGAAATAACTTCTTAAAAAAACCGTATACTTTTAGAATCAAATCAGAACTGTTCAATAGGTCTATTAAGAATAGATTCAAATGTTACTTTAAAAACAGCTAATAAAAGCAGTGAATCAATTGAAGATACAGGTAAATGTTTTTCCCTATAACACGATCATATACTTCAAAGAATAATTTGTTTTCGTGATTTTCAAATTACCACACAAGTAAAATTACTGATATTTGACTATTATCATCTTCTCCAAAGAATAATTTTTCTTTTCATGATTTTTAAATGATCATATAAGTAAAATTACTGATTTTTAACTATTATCATATTCTCCAAAGAATAATTTTTCTTTTCATGATTTTCAAATGACCATACAGGTAAAATAAATATTATTTAATTATCATATACTTCAAAGAATAATTGTTCTTTTCATGATTTTCAAATGACCATACAGGTAAAACTATCATATATTCCAAAGAATAATTTTTCTTCATGATTTTCAAATGAGCATACAGGTAAAATCCAATAATATTTGACTATTATATACTTCAAAGAATATTTTTTTCTTAATGATTTTTAAATGATAATGCTGGCAAAATAAATAATACCTATATATGTAATTAATAAGTATGATTATATATATGTAAAATGCCTTATATTTACTTGTATTCTGTAATATTGATAAATAAATAATAACAATTATATTATAACAAGAATAATAAAAAAAAAATACATGTATATTTTGTATCGCACTATACATTTCCATCTAGTAGTGGATAAAAAAGAAAAAAAAACCCAACAACATTAAATGCAAAAGAACCATAATATCGACTTAAGTTTCAACAATTCTGCAGTTTCTGAAAAAAAAAATGATTTTCAAATTCTGTTTCTCATAGAGTTCTGTGTTAAAATAAGCACAGCAGCAAATAGAACGTAAGTTATTGTGAAGAATTATTGTGTCTTCAAAAGGAAAACAGTGATGACATAGAAAACAGATACACCACATCATAAAACAACAGCGAAAATGTTGCAGTCTTAAAGATACGTATCATTTGATTATTTAATTGTTTGCTTTTTGCCATTTTCAGAAATTTATTGTTACCAAGGTGACCAGGCAAAGGAAGCCAGACTTCTTGAAGAAGACTATCAAGAATTTTGATTTCACATAAAAATTGAACATAGCATGTAGTTAAAAGTGGATACACATAACAAAATTGTAGCATTCATTGAAGGGGATTATAGAATATATATATATATATATATATATATATAATGAAACCAGTCTAAACCAAACCCTGAATAAAACGGAAACCAGTAGAAACCGAACTTTAAAGTCTCATTGTAGGAAATCTGTGTTAATTTCACCTGTATAAATCGAACACATCTATTCCTAATACATAAGCTGATCCCAAGAGGGTTTAGTTTAGACAGGTTTTACTATAATATTGTAAATGTTTGTTGTTTAATGCCCTCTTTGGCAATAAAACAGCCATATAGTGGCATAAAATACAATTAAAAAAAGTACTTGCATTGAAAACTATCATATTGCATTGATCTATAGAAATGTACTGAAAAAAACATTTCAACATAAACAATAATGAATTGCATTGAATATTCAAATTAAGCAGCGATCATTTCACTCTGTGAACTTTGGCTAATAAAAGGGGAATGACATAATAAACAAATTTCCCATGTTACCTTAAATTTTACAAATTCTGGTAAACACAGCTGTTTATACTTTAATTTATCATTTGTACAAAAAATAGAGAACAAAATTTTCATGATTTATATTTTTTCTCTTGAAATAGAAAAATGCAGATATATGTGTTAAAAATAATATTTTGATAGCAATGAATTTTTAATCTAAATTCATATTCTAAATAAATGAAACTTTTAGAAAAAATAAATCTTTCTTGAAGTTAAAAAAAATTACATTGTTGTGAACTTAATCACTACAAATATTTGGGAACACGAACAAAAAACCCAACAAAATCATGAACCTGAGATCCAATATGCCCTTTATCTGAATATACTTTGTTTTAACATACATTGTAAATGATAACAGTATTCTATTACACTATTACATTATGCTTCAGCTATCATAAACAAGTTCTTATTATGCTAACCTAATTTTTGTCAGTCAAAGTACAATGTAACTGAAATGATCAATGTGTGAACGAAATATGGTGAACCTAGATTGTATGGCAATGGAAAAACTGACATAATCACAAAAATTTGATGACAATTTAACAAAGTCATTAAACCATGAAAATCAGGAAAATATCCGACTACACATATTCTAATCATGACCCATGTGTAGACCTAATATGGTGAACCTAGGTTGTACAGGTATGGGCAGACAGTGTGATCCAATCACAAAAACTTGACACTGTTAATGTTGTTGTTGTTGCTGGAAAACCAATATCTAGGTCTCATCTTCTGTGAGCTTCATCACAGACAAGACAAAAATAAAGTAATTTGAAGCAATGGAAACTATTTAAGGTAGGACAAATTTAAGCTGGATACATCTGTCCTAGGAAGGGGTCAATTTAAGCTTCTACTTTCAGTTTAAGGAAACAATCCTATTTTTTAGTACAAAATAATTAATATACATACAGACTTCAATATCTACAATAAATAACATATCATTTAGCACGAAACAAAATTGCATTGACAAAGCAAAATTATACAATATAAAATATAAACAAAATTTTTACTGACATGGAGACTTTTTGAACATATAGGTATGGTGCATTGATTGAAACAGGATCTGGTACCCATTGCTTCCGGGACTAATATTGACAGGGAACCATACATGAACCTAGCTTTGTGGTTGGAACTAATTAATGAAACATATTCCTGGAGTCTAATAACTAAAACGTTTAATATCATAATTAGCTTACTGAATTTATTCTGATTTCATTTGTGGAATGATGATGAAAAAGATGCTGTCTCCTGCTTAAAAATTAAGTCAAATAACAAAACAATATTTATAATTATAATTCAATATCTAACATAATAAAGCAATAAACACAATAATTAGCAGAAGATTTCCTTTTCTTCAAATATTGTAATACAAACCTTTAAGTTTTTATTAAAATTAAATCAACAACTAATCTGACTTTCACTAAACAAACAAATTCTGGTACAATATACAGCAATCCCTCTTTTCCATGACCACCCCCCATCAAAGGCCACACTGCGATGGTAAAATACTACTAAATTATCCCCTCAAAAGAGGCCACCCCTCTTATAAGGCTACTTTTTCATTGCAGGATAACGGTATTAACTAGTTTTCAGCCACTGTACATACTAAGTACAATATTCCCTCTCTTATAAGGTCACTCCTTCTGCAAAGCAAAGAAGGGGTGGCATCTCTTGAGGGAGATAATTTACTACAGGTAGTATTTAGACAGTGCAGCATTTTTTTGCTTTCCATTTTTACTATCTCAGTTCATCTGAAATCTGTTTTGAAAACAGGGGTGGCATTTGTTGGAGGGAGGGGGATTACTGTACTGTTCCGTAATTTGCTTCATATTATAAATGCTTCCTAGCAAACACAGTTAAAAATAAATGAATGTACTGTATAGATGTCTTATGCCATTATAATCTCTATCTAACATATCTTTGTAAACCTGCATTAGTGACCACCTCTATTAATCAATAACTTGTATTATGTGATCTTAATTTTAATTTCCCTTCACAGTGCATTTTATATTAATTAAACCTGTATTAAGCGACCACCTGTCTTATGTGACCCTATTTCAATGTTCCCTTGGAAGGTAACATAAGACAGGTTTAACTGTATATAAATATATAAAAAATAAACAAAAATAATGTTAAAATGTGGAGAATGAGTTCCAATCTGATTAATATCACATCTCTCATTCGCTCCTATTTACTAATATGTCGTGATGCGCGAGAGCTACAACCCTATTATGGGTCACATGCGAGTGATCCTATGTCATGACCTTTACCATCAAATGGAAATGGCATTTGGGAGACTATGAAAGTGCTATAATTAAAATTAAACAGCTTTGTTTGTTACAATCAATCCTATTGGTTGAAAAAAGGTCATAACCTGTATTTATCATACTGCTAAATATTCATGACATGTGATTTCTTTGGATCTCCCACGCCGTGACATATCAGTAAAGGGGAGCAAGTGAGCGATATGATTTTAAGCAGATTGAATGAGTACAAGCTCATGATCAGACAAAAATTCTTTTTGAGTATATTTATTTTTCATTCCGGTCCCTTTACAAATTCAATATGTGTACTGGGCTTAGTACATGTATAATGATTGGCTATGCAAATAAAGAAATTACAATGTATATTTTATAATAAATGTACATGACAAATGGCACTAAAAATCATAATTAACAATAAAACATAACATTTCTACCAAATAATAACAAATTGCAAAATAAACAAAAATGGTGCATTCAGACCTCACGGTCATAATAATTTCAAGTAAGAGTTTAGGACTCGTACACCAAAATCATCCACTCAGAACAATGCATTTATTGTAAACAATGTTCTGATTGGATGTTTTTCGAGTGTGAATACAAAACTCTTACTCAAAATTTTAATGACCGAGAGTTCAGTTGTGTATAGTACTCACGTTTTTTGTCGAGAAATTACCCTCGACCAGCCTGGCAAGTACTATATACAAACAGTCAGAAAAACTGATGAAACGGGGGGGGGAGGGTACATCAAAATGAAAGTTTATCTTCAATGTACAAATGTCATACCACAAAACCTAACTAAGTGTTATATTGAATTTTATTCTCCTATCAGAAACAACAAATTTACCAAATAATAACATGTGCTATCAGACCCCCTTTACTGTAAACAAAAGGAACTCATGGCAAAATGTGTAAGTTTGTCATCTAATTATCTCAGGATGTTAAAAAAAGAGATCGTTAAAAAGATGATTTTGCTGGATATTAAAATATAACTTAATTTTTATGCATTAATTTTGTTTCCAAAAATTAAAGCAAAACATTTAAATGGTTGTTAAAGACGATTTTGATGGAAAATTAAAAAAAAAGCTCAACTTTTAAGCATTAGGCTTTTCCAAAAATTTATGCTCAACATTTAAATGCTTATATTGCTGAATTTAGAAGCAATCACAGAAATGTCCAGCGGCAATATAATATTTTCTTGTAATTTGTATATCATTGTTAAAAGCCCCCTCCGGAATATAAAACCGCAAAATATCTCTGTTAAAATAGAGCCTTGAAAAAAATAGACGAGAGCTTTAAAAAAAAAACCCCAGACAAGTCCAAAAATTCTATTTGACAATGACAAATTTTATTTGAGTATTAAACAGAGATGAAAATGTTGATTGATAAAAAGACAGGAAACTCACTATACAGTTCTAAAATAACCTCATTTAATTTTTATCTGTTTGAACCAATTTCGACACATTTTATTTCCAAATATTTTGTTAAAAAAAAAAAAGAGGACTTCCGCTGTTATAAGAAATCTTTCATCACTGATTCAAACGAAGATTTTATTTTAATTACAACATTACACTGTGTGAGCTTGTTGTTTTTTAGCATATACCTCGTCATACAAAGGTATCGATTAATTCATTAATTAATTAAATCATTCACATGTCTTAATATACATTTTGATTCATGATGGTATTTCTTGCAACAGCATAAATTTGATATTCATTTAATGAATACAGGGAAATGGCAATTAGCATTTAAACATTGGGGAAAAAAAATTAAGAAAGAACATCTTTCGTCAGCAGAATTAATTAAAAGACAAAGAACTTTAAATTTATAAAGACAGACCTTCAAAGATTTCTGTGCAAATCTTGAAAATTCTATGACATTTTTAATTTCGAGATGAATCCATTGAGTCAAATCTTCTGTACTTTAAGCACATGATGTACTCAGTCAATTTGAACTAAAATAGATTTTTCAGTCATATCCTGACTAATAGACTAATTGGGGGAGGAAAGCGCTGACAGATATTACATACTGACCAATGAAAACCTCGGCCTTGGGTAGGTGTCAGGAAACTTTAGCAATTAAGATGGGTATTGCAGACTGAGCACATGTCAGTGGTGTTAGATTTGTGGTCTGAAGTCAGCGAACCTTAAAAACCACTCAGCCACATAAACTCCTACTTTTCTATGAAATTTTAAACTAAAATAATGAAGAATTGTGTCAGAAATTACCATTATTTGTATAAAAAGGAAAGCATAAATTATAGAAACTTAATGGAATACAAACAGCTCAAAACAAAGTATTAAGTCATGAAATAAAACAAGAAAACAAACAAATAACAGACAGTTTTTTGTAACGTACATCTCTTTCACACAACATCACAGATTCTTTTAAAACATATAAACTTTAAGACATAATGTTAATACAGACCCCGCCACAATAACTGCAGTCCTAATTATACTGATGGTAAAAATGATACAATTTTAGTGCAATGTGATGACACAGATGACAACAGCTCATACTAAAGGATAACAATTACAGTGAAGGGTCTATGCTACCAAAAAAAATAAGAAGATTCAATCTAAAGCAGCAGGTCGAACACCTTTTGGCATTATACTTATAAGCAACATCAATTTATCAGCTAACCAAACGGGTAAAAACGGATAAATCAACATAATAAATTCTGCTCCGGTACCGCATGGATAACGATTCCGAGGTCGTTTTGACAAAAGACCACTCCTCATTGCTCGTATGACACACGTCAGATCGTCTGGGTAACGGTTTGATCCTTCTATTATACTTCGATAAATATTGTCGAAATACTTTTGCCCATACACAATTTTTGTTTCTTCATCTATGGAATTCAATATTTCTGTTTTTCTACTTTCAATTACATGTTCTTTCATATTTTCTGAAATAATAAAATATATTTTATACTTTTCACCTACTTGCCCGAAAGCCAAATTTAGAAAAAAAATTCTATCTATTGAAACAAATTCTTTCATAATTTTCACTTGTCTGAATTCAGCTTTACTGGTCCTGGGCTTCGGGCAAGTGGGTTAGTGTGAAGACTGTGCTCTGTGACACCATATATCGAGTCAGTTGAAAATGTCGGAAACAAAAACCACTTACTGTGTTGTGTCAAATTAAAATGCATCCGAGAGATAAAATTGAGTGAAAGTTAAATTCCACAAAAATATATCCTTCATTTGAATCATTTTGAATGTATATGTTTATTCACGTGTCATAGAAGATTTAACATGGACTTTTCAGCCATTGCTTATACCAAAACTGTAACCAGGATGCATCAGGGATGAAAATTAGCACTCGTCCAGTCGCCCATGGCGAGTAAAAAATCACATGAGTGACCAAAAATTGAAGTGTATTAGCCCAGGTGGCGAATGGTTTTAATCCCGATTGTTAGCCTAATTTAAGTCATTAAACTGCTACTACGCCAAATGTTTTGTCAAAGTTTAATTTTACATGCTTCGATCTGAAAATTTGCAGTCAACAAACTGGTTCTTGGCGTATTTTCTCCACTTGTCATTTATGAAAATGTCGATATCGTGTACGTGTATATTGAAATCTATCGTATCCGTTAAGTATTTTGAAAGTGATTTTCTTGGAAAGTAATCCATTACGGTTCATAGAAACTTTAATTTCTTTCATTAGAGCTTATGTTTATATATGTCCAACTTAAAATAAAACTATTTGTATTTGTTTTCCGTAAACAAACAACATTTTGGCACCATTTTGGAAAGGGGACGCAATGCGGTATTGTGCTATGGGAAATGCTGACCGAACTTTTTGTCAAGCTACTTTCAACAAAACAAACTTTTAATTTATTTTTTCTCATTTCTGTGACATAAAATCATAGTTCTCATATAAAATATTTTCATATATGCGAAGATTGGCAATTCAAAATACGTTGAAATGCATGGGACGCTTCCGCATATTTATCCAACCGCATTGGTATTTTATACTCGACACCGGGTTAATATTACGATCTATCAAACTGTTTATTTACATCCAGACATGTGTAAACGTTAATGCATATCCAATTAAAAAATAGACTTTGAACTACAGTAGCTTTACTCCATTGTTGCAATCTGAATTGAGGCCTGGCAAATGATAATTACAGCCTTTACTTTCTTCAGTTTTTGACTGACAGTGGCAATTTACGTTTGTGCTATATTTTCATTCCGAAGCTATATATAGTTGGACATCATTCTTCTGCTAAAGATTACACAAATATGAGTTATTACAATTTGTGTGGTATTTGATCACAGCACAGTAATATTTATTTCAAAAGGAAAAAGGGGGGGTCATATAAAAAATCACTGGTATGCAAGACTCAAATAGTCAAGGTAGACAGAAATAAAAATGTGACATTGAATAGATGTCCTCAAGGTAGTTATGAATAAAAAAAACCCCAGAACAAATCAGTTCAGACAGCTTTTTAACTATTTACTAAATTTGGGCAGGGTAACTTTCTATTATTTTTTATATATATGCCTGGGTCCCTAAGAATGATTCTGGGTCCCTGGATTTTAAATTTCAGGGGCCCAGCTGGCTACTAGGTTCATAATTTTAGTTTTCATCCCTGTGCATTTGGTGGGATGTTATCAAAATTCTTTTTAATGTCAATTGGAAGGTAAAGGGAAGACAAATGACTGGCAGACAATTAAGCATTTTCATATTCAATTCACAGACAAATTTCAGATACCCGTAAACAGAAAGTTATTATTGAAAATTTAGAGGCAAAATTAACAAAGCAAGATAAACAACTCAGTCTCCCATTAGAGAAAGCAAAGATGGCGACCAACGTAATGCTCCGTTTGTTTGTTTAATGGTGTTTAACGCCACTTTCAACAACATTTCAATTATATTGTGGCAGTCAGTTTTATTAGTGGAGGAAACCGGAGTACCCGGAGAAAACCACCAACCTGTCGCAAGTCACTGACAAACTTTATCACATAATGTTGTACACCTCTCCCTGATCGAGATTCGAACTCACGGTGGTGATAAGCACTGATTGCATAGGTAGTTGTAAATCCAACTACTGTACGATCACCGCCACGATGGTCTGTCGTAATGTTACGTCTCTGTAGAGAAAGTCAAGGATGTATTTCTTCTTTCAATATGAAGATAAACAAACAGTACCTGTATAAAATCCTGTTGGTTCTATAATAGAAACATGTACATCCCATTTTTTCATCTCTTGTCGTAGGGTATCGGAATAAGCAAGAAGGGCATGCTTAGATATACTATAGGCTCCGTTTCCTTCCATCGTTAATCGTCCTGTAGAAAATAAATATAGTACACACAGATGTAATTGACTTAAACATAATCAACCGGGGAGTTTACAGTCTGGTTCTTTACCAACAAATGTTACATTGATTGACATCATAATATCATATCATTTACAAGTTTGTCCTGGTTTTAGAAGTTGCTCAGTCAAGGACCAATAATTTACCTGACACATTTATTGATAAAAAATTTCAAAATATTTTGGCTTCTAGAAGTAGTTGATATTTGTTGCAAAGTCATGTTCATAATTAATATTGACTGCCATCAGATTCTGTCGTCATTCCTGTGTTTAGAAGCTTATTGTTGGATAGAGTTGTGATTGGCTCTTATTTTGGTTTTATTGCTCCCAAAACTTAAAATTATTTGGCTTTCCAATCTTTCGATTTTGAGCGCACCTGATGAAAGTTATTCCAGAAACAGGTCGTGCACACTTTATTTGATATCTATAATTTTATTACGATCATTGGGTCGATATTTCTGCTGGTGGACTATTAGTCCCTGAGGGCTATCATCCACCCAGTAGTCAGTGTTTCAGCACTGACATGGTTTATTAGATATATTTATCACTGAAATTTACAGTTCCTAAATTATGTAATTATTAATACAACAAAGGTTTTTCTCCTCCCTCAGACATGGGTGACATTAGCAGATTTTGGCTATCCTGTTTAGGCCCTATGGTTTTATTGCTCCCAAAATTTTAATTATTTGGCTTTCCAATCTTTTGATTTTGAGCATACCTGATGAAGGTTATTCCAGAAATGCATCATGCACACTAAATTTGATATCTATATTTTTATTATTGACCATTACTGTTCTGCTGATTATTTTCAATTTTTATAGTATTCACTTTCTTTGCGTTAAGTTCCATGTTTATATACTCAATAAACCATAATCACTTCAAATTGACAACACATAATTCATCAATGACATCCTCCATTTGTAAATGGAAATCATATCTTTTTCTAGAACACTTTTTTAGTATTATTAGAATCAAAATAATTTATGTAGACCATTACTGCTTACCGGAGTAACTATTAATTTTCAATATATTTTCAATTATTTACCCATTAGACTTGAAACATTGACAATCCTTCCTTTTGATCTTCGTATTAATGGCAACAAAGCTTTTGTCAGTCTGATAGCACCAAATAAATTAATCTCTAAGACTTTACGAAATATTGTCTCCGATGTTGTCTCAACTTCTGAATAATACCAGACACCTGCATTGTTCACTAATCCCCATAAACCTGCAAAAAATACATACAACATGTATTTTATGTACAGTACATACAATTGAAGATGAGGACAAATTTTATCAAATTAAAATTTGCTATGAGATTTCACAAGATAACATTTTAATAAGTGGTCAATACTAAGTTAAACTAATGATGTAAAGTGTCCTTATAAAGAACCAGAGATTTTGGGATTAGAATGTGGCTATTTGTCAATATCAAAATACAGGACACTGGTATACATTGAAAAAACCCAATAATTTGAAGTTTTAATTTTTTTTTAGCATAAAACATGAAGTAATAATTTGAAATTGATTTTAAATTGTAAAAATGTGCTTTAACTGTGTATATTTTATTATTATATACAAAACAGATAAATTGAATCTGTGGAATTATGTATAGTCAAACCTGTATTAAGAGGTCACCTTTAGGACAAAGAAAAGGTGGTCTTTTAAGACAGGTGAACTCTTAAAAGAGGTTCCATTCATATGAGATTTTCTATGACAGGACAAGACAGAGGTGACCTTTTAATACAGATGACTGCATGGGCAGGTTTGACTGTACATACATGTAGAAAGAGTACAGGAAATATGCATAATTTTCAATATAGGTGTCTTAATATGAAAATCAAATACTCTTTGAGATAAAACAACCATTATATCGTGGCGGTCAGTTTTATTGGTGGAGGAAACTGGAGGACCCGGAGAAAATCACCGACTCATTGCAAGTCACTGACAAACTTTATCACGTAATGTTGTACACCTCGCCCTGATCGGGATTCGAACTCACAACGTCAGTGGTGATAGGCACTCATTGTATAGGTAGTTGTAAATAAAACTGCCATACGACCAGGGCCACGGCAGCCCCCAACCAGATTTTAAACACATTGTATTGTGCTGATTAATTAAAATGTAATGTTAATAAAAGCATATTTTTTTTTCTTTTAGTTGCTTGATACCAAAAAATCCCAGACATCCACATATGCCATACCTTCTTCTCCTACATGTTGTCTGACATACTCTACCGTTGATTCTATGTCCTTCTGACATGTTACATCTAATTGTAGTAAATGTACCCTATAAAATACCAAAGCAAAACAGAGGTTAACAAGTATCTTACAAAACAAATTAACAAGTGAAGTGGCTTACAATATCTTACACCTGTTTATTCATGAACTATTTAGATTTTATCAAGATTAGCGTTTTCCATCTTGAATATACAACGGTATATAGCTGAAATACTGTTCGCTGGACATTTATGTCATTTAGCAATAATCAATTAGTTTATCAGTTCAAGATTTCATATTCTGTTAAACAATGTCATGTGAAGTGGTCATCTAGGGTTTCTGATTGATAACAAATATCAGATATTTTGTAGAGATATTTATGGAAAATTGCAGAGCACCCCGCATGATACATTACACATTTTCTGTGGTCATGGCTATTTTCCGCTTTCCAATCCATACAAAGGGCAAGGGTGGCTCAATGAGCTAGGTAGTTGGATTACCTAACAACTCATACAAGCCTATCACTAATATGACATGGGTTCGCGTCCGGCTTTGTAAATTACAAAAAAGGATGCATTTGACTTGTAGCCGCAAGTGATAAAGTTTACCAGTTGTTTGCCCATGGTCCTCTCCGGGTACTCTAGCTTCTTCAAAAACTAAAACTGGTCGCCATGATATAGCTGAAATATTGCTGAAAGTGACGCTGAACACAATAAATCAATCAATTAATCAATAAAACCAACCCATACAAAAAAGGAAGCACTTGTAATGACCCTCCAATAATTATTCATGTACGAATTGAGTTCTATCGAAACTTGAAAGCTTTATGACTATAAGGTAAGGCGTTAATCAAATAATTATCTGAAAGCATCCTGTTTCATCCAGGTTACCTAAGATGGTATATTGCGAAGAAATAATCAGTAACAAAATAACAAACTCATTAGGTATTAGTGGTCCCTTTGAAGGCATAAAGAGCTTCTCAATGTAAACAAACAATTAACAGACATTATCAGATACAGGAATTTTTTAGATGTTTGTGGATTACTAGATATTTATTTTTTTTAAAGATTCCATGAGTATCTAATTTAACAAATATTGCATTTCTGGCAGCAATGAATGTGTGGTTGGCCAACATGGTGATTAGGGAGACAAAATATGAAATGTATATTACCTTCCAGAACAAGCTAACTGTAAAGATACAGCACCAGGACTGTTCAGGCTAAGACATGTGGCAAACACCTTCATACCTATACTGTCCAACTTTTTCACCAAACTGTTTCCAAACCCACTGTCACATCCTACGGAATAAATATGGAATCTTATTAATAAAAAAAAAAAACCAAAAAAACACAAGTAATGTAATTTTGTTAGTAGCTTGGGTACTGGTGACAGGTGATCTTTCGCATTGAGGTATCTTTACTACATGTACACTAGATTGTGAGGATTTTTCATATAAATTTAACAATTTGAAGAATGGTTTATTTCTATAAAATATGATGTTTGCGTTATTAAGATTAATTTCTCAGACATCAATTTACATGCCGTTTTAATCACAACTAATTATAAGTTTACCATTAATTAATAAATCCAAAGAAAATTTGTATTAATGGTGTCAATCAATGTCATTTACGAAAACACAAGGTATATCAAATGAACCACAGCAACTTTTTTAAAAGCAGTGCTGAAATGACTTGCTACCAATAGGTACTAGATACATGTATGCAAATTGTTTTTCTTTCAAATATCTTGCATGGCTTGCAATTGTCTAACTTTTCAGGACTTAAACTTGAATTCTGACAAGTAAAAAATAAAACTACTTGTCTGAGGGACTTGTAAAAAAATATGAAGAAAACAATGGTTTTTATTGACTAGACAAGCATCATTTGCCTTTGGACAAGAAAAAATACATACAATTACTAAGCTGCAGAACCGTAGCCCTTATGGTCCTTGGCCGGTTTTCTGATATTTGCAGACTGCAAATATCAGAAAACTGGCCAAGGACCATAAGGGCTACGGTTCCACAGCTAACAATTATTTCAATGCAAAAAAAAATAATTTGACTTCCCGACAAATTACCATTATTTTTTTTGAACGTCTCATAATCATGAAGTATTGAAGAATTACTTCTTCATCAACAATAAGTTGAATAAATAATAATAATAAAATGTAATAGATGTTTATCATGCATACATGTATCCTTAAGTAAATATTTTTTATCACTAAATATGTGCCAGTACCGTAATAATGGCAATAGTCATTTTGTACTTTTATAGAAGAAGAGGAAAACAAAATAAACTACCTGTAATTAGCACTGCTTTATTTCCCACTGGAAGATGACTAGCTGGCAAGACTGTATAGATAACCAAGCAACACATTGCAAATGCTACAACACCACCTGGTCCCTTAATGAAAAACTGACACAATGGTTCACCCAAAAACAAAACAGCTAAGCTTAAAACAGATCTAAATCCAAATCGAAATTCATTTGTTAAAAATTTGGAAAGAACTGCCATTGCAAACAAGACAGTTATACTTGAATACAGGACTGAGTAGAAAATAATGTCATTATCTAGATATTCATCATAATCAATATTTGTATTCATGATGGAATCAGCGGGGGAGAATGTTAGAATTGATATCATTATTAAGAATTAAGAAAAAATCATCATCATTTTTCCAGATTAAGTTCTTTATCATCATCCATTTTGAAACAATTTCCGAAATCGTTTCGTTAAGATTATTTTGATTGGTCAATGAATTTGTTAACGCCACAGCTATTTGTTAACGCTGAGATTTGACCTTTCGTGACCCCATACAATTAAAGATGTCTGCGCCCATAGAAAATATCCTGCTGATGTTATTGCTATTAGTGAACGTATTTATAGGCATCATAGTGCGTAATTCTTAGAATTGACATGTCTCAGGTGTTGATGAGCATTTTCTCAGAATGACATTTACGTGTAAACATTTTGTTTTTATGTTAAGGTTCATATTGAGTAATGCCGACACGGCGACGGGTGGCCGGCAATATTTGCCACCCCTTCGCTGCTTCGCATCCCAAAACTTACAAAAGAGGGTAGACTAGAGAAAATAATTTAAACAAAATAAAAATCTTACTAGGCAATCTAACAAACTAGAACTACTCCAATCCACTTCAAATTTGAAATAAATTCAAAAGACAATGATAGAAACGGATCAATACG
The DNA here is from genome assembly GCA_963383655.1 of Bathymodiolus septemdierum. NCBI lineage: Eukaryota > Metazoa > Mollusca > Bivalvia > Mytilida > Modiolidae > Bathymodiolus > Bathymodiolus septemdierum. Next base: position 12,159,981 of record OY726526.1, on the reverse strand, counting down.
ACAATAGACAATACACTATATTATTAATATGATTATGAGACAGGCACAACCTGTTTAAGGGCAAAGCCTATTTGATGATAATGACAATTAAGAGGGAGCCATCTACATCTACATAGTACGACGATCCATCAAAACTCTGATGCCATTTTTGAGAATTTCACAAATCACTGTGAATCGATAAGAGACATAAATCGAGGGGCACGAGAATAAATAAAAATCCCCCAATCATAGTCCGAGATTCCTCTGCCGTCGGCAGCAAAGGAAACTTGGACTACCCCAATCATAGCTGCGGAACCGTAGCTCTTTATGGTCCTTTTTTCTTTTCTTCTTTTGTTCGCCAAAAAAAAAAAGGAGGACCATAAAGAGCTACGGTTCCGCAGCTACCCCAATCACCGATCATGAAAAAAAAAATGGTGAAAGAGAGAAAAAAAATGCATGCATGGCAGTAAAAAGGAGAGTGAGGGTCAGACGAAATTGCAATTTTGTTAACCTTGCCATGGAAAATGTGTTAAAAGGCTTTCCGAGATCAGTTGTCCAGACAACATACACAAATTACACATTTTTGAATCTCTTTTGAGATCATGGAGATGATATAGGTTTCCTGTATACATAAAAACGATGCAGAGCTGTTCTTCAATGTTTGACACCAGCTCACAAAGTTTTCAGACAGGATGACCAAGAACTTAGAAGTGCATGCAATTTCATGTTTCCTCTCCGAAGCAGACAAAATGCAATACATATATGTGCACACTAGAAAATGACATCATCCATGAACACCTCGGTCGTAAACGATCATTTCTCGTAGCATGCGATTTTGATATTATAATTTTTTTTTAAGTTTATTTCAATTGAGAAGAATTGAAATAGTTACAGATTTGCGAATTTCTTATTGAAATAATTTTTATTTTGTTTTTAAATACCACTTTGTTCTATAATATCATGCTTCCGGTGAAAAGATATTTGGCTATGAATACATTTTGTAGGAGTATGACTTATTACCAAAAATCATATAGCCTACAGTTAAAAGGGCTTTGCCCTTTATTATATAGAAGATGTCGACAGTCTGACTTAAATCTTGAACTTGTGACAAAAATGAAATGTGGCAGGGTTATGCCAATTAATGATCCTTCCTTGAATTGATAGCAAGTTTAAATTGCCCTGGCATGACTTCAAACTGACTCGGCTTTGAAATTAAAATTGATCCAGTCAATACCTGTGATATTTCTCGTCTGGTACTCGTAACCTCTCAGATTTAGTTGTTGTTAGAGGAGTCAGGTAATGGCTGAATCCATGTTTTTAATGGTGCCTCCATTGGCAACAAGAAACTATTGATTGAAGGCGTGTCTTAATTTGGAATTTGGCATCATTCAAACCACACGTTTGTTTTTATCCTTAAGATATTTTAAAAGGAGAAGACAAATATTTTCACGGGTTGTCCTCCCCTTTTACAATAGTTTCAGAAATATATATAATAGTAATGAACACTTTCATTCATCATAAAAAATATTTTTTTTGTATATATTTTTCATCACCTGATTCATAGCTACAGAGAAGACATAATATCACAATAAATATCTACATGTACAATATATACAATATATTCATGTAATAATTGAAAGGAGGATTAAATTTACATAATTAGATTTTGTGTATGTTTTAAGCAGTGTAATGAAATGTGCCACTTTTATAAAAATGCCAAAAATAACACTCACTAAATATTAATCCATCTTATGTATTGAAATGGTAGCTTATGATTATTAATTACAAATTGATACAAATTTATATCTAAAACATTATAACTAATATGAACGAAAGTCCTATTATATATTAGAACAAACTTTTTAATAAAATTTCAACTGGGGTACAAAGACCTCATACTGTGTGTGTGTGGCCATACATCCCCGATGCAACATTATGTGTTAAAGTTTGTCAGTTTTCTCTGGGTACTCTGGTTTCCTCCACCAGTAAAACTGACTGCCACGATATGCATGTAACTGAAATATTGTTGAAAGTAGTGTTAAAAATCATGACCCAAAGCCCTTACATCCCGGGGAGACAAGAATATTCCTACATAATGTGGAAATTTTAAGCTCACAAGTATTTGGAACAAATTGAAATTCTTGTGTAAAAGATTGCAAATTAAGAACATGGAATAAAATGAATTGTCTCTCTTTAATTGTCAAAGTATGATTTTCCATGAGTTGCTCTTTCTCTACCAAAACATTTTATCAGTCACATAGATTGTATGTAAGTATGTTGTATGGAGAGAACAAGTGAGATTACCCATAGTGCAATTCGTTGACGATGCACATGCCTTGATTAATTGTGGAAATTTTCATCGCTTCAACATTTTAAAACAGTATTTGTAAATATATAAAGCCATAATTACAGATATAAAGTGAAAATATTTGTCCTAAATACCAATCATTAATAAAGTATTGACTTTTTGTAGATGTACATGTGTATCACCCATATTTCATTCATAATCCCGCCTATTATGGGCGGTCAAGACTCAAATTTAGATTTCAAACTTTTCTCTTCTCTCCGAATATTGAAGAGGAGCCGTCATTTTTGTGATAATATAAATAATATAAATATTTTTTCAATGTATAGAAGGAGTTTTATTGAAAACAGTGTTCCCCATTTGTATTTATTAAGAATTGTTTACCATCATTTGTCAAAATGGCAGAGTTCTGGGCGGAAATGGGGGTGGCCTATTTAGAAATCAATGAACTTCCTTGTTTACATGAAATCGACAAACCAAAGTGTATAAATGTGTAGTTTAGAGTGTATTCGATATATAGAACAAAACTTGGCGTGATTGGTTGCTTTGTTTTATCATTTTTAATATGTTTTTAGATGTATGAAACTCTACTGTACTTTTTTTTTTATATTTTACATGTATGAGGGGGGATACAGAAAAAAATCAAAAAACTTTTCCATTGAACATATATCGACAAATCCAAGGATTGTTTTGTGTAGTGTAGTATATAGACGATGTATAGAACAAACTTTGGTGCATTTGGTTGATTTTCCTACCTCTTTGGTATCTTTTGGCCATTGTATTGTCTGTCCTTCATCGATTTACTGATTCTGATTACCTCTTTGGTATCTTTTGGCCATTGTATTGTCTGTCCTTCATCGATTTACTGATTCTGATTACCTCTTTGGTATCTTTTGGCCATTGTATTGTCTGTCCTTCATTGATTTACTGATTCTGATTACCTCTTTGGTATCTTTTGGCCATTGTATTGTCTGTCCTTCATTGATTTACTGATTCTGATTACCTCTGGTATCTTTTGGCCATTGTATTGTCTGTCCTTCATTGATTACTGATTCTGATTACCTCTTTGGTATCTTTTGGCCATTGTATTGTCTGTCCTTCATTGATTTACTGATTCTGATTACCTCTTTGGTATCTTCAAACTATTCTAACATTTTAGTGGCAGTATTATTCAATTGCAAATTTATTGAAAGTGTAAATTTTTATGTACCGATAAAGAAACAAAGAAATTACGCCTGTTTGTGTATAGAATCTTAAATTATACTAAATGTGTCTTGTTTCTATTACAGGCAGATGAAGAATTTGAAGGATTAAGAACTTTTAACATAGAACACAGCTTTGACACTGGTAAGTAAAAAGATAACACACACAGCTTTGACACTGGTAAGTAAAAAGAGAACACACGCAGCTTTGACACTGGTAAGTAAAAAGAGAACACACACAGCTTTGACACTGGTAAGTAAAAAGAGAACACACACAGCTTTGACACTGGTAAGTAAAAAGAGAACACACACAGCTTTGACACTGATAAGTAAAAAGAGAACACACACAGCTTTGACACTGGTAAGTAAAAAGAGAACACACACAGCTTTGACACTGGTAAGTAAAAAGAGAACACACACAGCTTTGACACTGGTAAGTAAAAAGAGAACACACACAGCTTTGACACTGGTAAGTAAAAAGAGAACCAAGTTTTGACACAGGTAAATAACTAGGGAACAGGTAAATTGGAAGGGAACACAACTTTGACACATGATAAGAAGAAGGGAACACATTTTTGTCACATGTAATGAAGAAGGGAACGTGTGTATTATTTTGTTTTATGACTCAAGAAGACATTTCTGAAAATTTTAGTGAGTCCTACAATTTTAAGAATCTAAAATTTGAAAAATTTGGTAAGTCCCAACTGAAAATGGTGAGTCTAGGACTCATCTAGGTGAGTTTCGAGGATCTCTGGAGTAATGAAGAAATAAACACAGATTTGAATAAATGATTAAGGAAGGAACACAGCTTTGACACATGTATTGTAATGAAGATTTTTGTCTTGCTGTAACTGTTTCATATTCCTAAAGTATTCAAACTTCGTATATCAAAATGTTCTGATTGTCTAAGAATTTTTAAAATCAAATTAGGATGACCTGTCCAGTAGTTGTCAGTTTTTAGTTCACCTGGACCAAAGGTCCAGGTGAACTATTGCCATCACTTGGCGTCCGTCGTCTGTCGTCTGTTGTCTGTAAACTTTTCACATTTCAAGCTTCTTCTCCGAAACCACTTGGCCGATTGGAACCGAACTTAGCAGGAATGTTCCTTGGATGGTCCTCTACAAAGTTACTGTTTTTCGTTCCAGTCGAATATTCAATATGGCTGCCAGGGCCAATAATATGCTCTGATTGGCTGAAATTTCAAAGATCTTCTTCTCTGAAACTAATGAACTGACTGAACCCAAACTGTAAAGGAATGATCATTGGAATGTCCTTTACCAAGTTACTGTTTTTTATGCCGATCGGAAATCCAAGATGGCCGCCATCGCAGGACATAGATTAACATTGAACCCTATGGGAAAATGTTCAAATGCCTTCTTCTCAGAAACTACAAATATGATTAAAGCCAAACTGTACATGAATGTTCATTGGATGGTCCTCTACAATCTTAAGGTTTTTTGTTCCGATATGAAATTCAAAATGGCGGCTACGGCAGGACTTAGTTTAACATTGGACCCTATGGGAAAAATGTTTCAAAATGCTTCTTCTCTGAAACCACTGGGACAGTTGAAACCAAACTGCCCAGGAATGATCATTGGAAGGTCCTCTACAAAGTTTCTGTTTTTTATGCCGATCGGAAATCCAAGATGGCCGCCACCGCAGGACATAGATTAACATTGGACCCTATGGGAAAATATTCAAATGCCTTCTTCTCAGAAACTACAAATATGATTAAAGCCAAACTGTACATGAATGTTCATTAGATGGTCCTCTACAAACTTTACGTTTTTTGTTCCGGTATGAAATTCAAAATGGCAGCTACGGCAGGACTTAGTTTAACATTGGACCCTATGGGAAAAATGTTTCAAAACGCTTCTTCTCTGAAACCACTTAGATAATTGAAACCAAACTGCCCAGGAATGAAACCAAACTGCCCAGGAATGATCATTGGAAGGTCCTCTACAAGGTGTGTGTTTTTTATGCCGATCGGAAATCCAAGATGGCCACCACCGCAGGACATAGATTAACATTGGACCCTATGGGAAAATGTTCAAATGCCTTCTTCTCGGAAACTGCAAATATGATTAAAGCCAAACTGTACATGAATGTTCATTGGATGGTCCTCTACAAACTTTACGTTTTTTGTTCCGATATGAAATTCAAAATGGCGGCTACGGCAGGACTTAGTTTAACATTGGACCCTATGGGAAAAATGTTTCAAAACGCTTCTTCTCTGAAACCACTTGGATAATTGAAACCAAACTGCCCAGGAATGATCATTGGAAGGTCCTCTACAAAGTTTCTTTTTTTTTATGCCGATCGAAAATTCAAGATGGCCACCACCGCAGGACATAGATTTACATTGGACCCTATGGGAAAATGTTCAAATGCCTTCTTCTCAGAAACTACAAATATGATTAAAGCCAAACTGTACATGAATGTTCATTGGATGGTTCTCTACAACCTTAAGGTTTTTTGTTCCGATATGAAATTCAAAATGGCAGCTACGGCAGGACTTAGTTTAACATTGGACCCTATGGGAAAAGTGTTTCAAAATGCTTCTTCTCTGAAACCACTTGGACAGTTGAAACCAAACTGCCCAGGAATGATCATTGGAAGGTCCTCTACAAAGCTTCTGTTTTTTATGCCGATCGGAAATCCAAGATGGCCACCACCACGGGACATAGATTAACATTGGACCCTATGGGAAAATGTTCAAATGCCTTCTTCTCAGAAACTACAAATATGATTAAAGCCAAACTGTACAAGAATGTTCATTAGATGGTCCTCTACAAACTTTACGTTTTTTGTTCCGGTATGAAATTCAAAATGGCAGCTACGGCAGGACTTAGTTTAACATTGGACCCTATGGGAAAAATGTTTCAAAACGCTTCTTCTCTGAAACCACTTGGATAATTGAAACCAAACTGCCCAGGAATGATCATTGGAAGGTCCTCTACAAGGTATGTGTTTTTTATGCCGATCGGAAATCCAAGATGGCCACCACCGCAGGACATAGATTAACATTGGACCCTATGGGAAAATGTTCAAATGCCTTCTTCTCAGAAACTACAAATATGATTAAAGCCAAACTGTACATGAATGTTCATTAGATGGTCCTCTACAAACTTTACGTTTTTTGTTCTGATATGAAATTCAAAATGGCGGCTATGGCAGGACTTAGTTTAACATTGGACCCTATGGGAAAAATGTTTCAAAATGCTTCTTCTCTGAAACCACATGGACAGTTGAAACCAAACTGCCCAGGAATGATCATTGGAAGGTCCTCTGTTTTTTATGCCGATCGGAAATCCAAGATGGCTGCCACCACAGGTCATAGTATTAACACAGAACCATATGGGGAAAATACAGAAATATATTCTTCTCTGAAGCTATTGCACTGATTGAACCTAAACTGTGCATCAATCATTGGAAGGTCCTTTACAAACTTTGTGTTTTTTATGTTGATCGTAATTCCAAGATGACTACCACTGCAGGACATAGTTTTTACATAGGACCAATTGTTTTTTTTTATTACCAGGTGAACGATACAGGCTCTTGAGAGCCTCTGGTCTTATTTTTTTTCTTTTTGAACATTAAATTTAAATGTTTATAGAGATGCCATAAAACCCCCCCCAAAAAAACCACATTATTGGAACAGTTCCACAATCAAATAGAAAAAACATATAAAGAGACAAAATCGATAACCCTAACACACATATACATGACAGATCATGCACACATATACATGACAGATCATACACACATATACATGACAGATCATACACACATATACATGACAAATCATACACACATATACATGACAGATCATACACACATATACATGACAGATCATACACACATATACATGACAGATCATACACACATATACATGACAGATCATACACACATATACATGACAGATCATACACACATATACATGACAGATCATACACACATATACATGACAGATCATACACACATATACATGACAGATCATACACACATATACATGACAGATCATACACACACATAAATGACAGATCATACACATATATACATGCATAGCTGTCGTAATCTCTTTCCTGTCTGTCAGACAATAGGTCTGGCAGATGTGGACAATGTGTCAAACCTATCAAACATTTGCCGGACCTACATATTTTTTACAACTTCAACTGAATTACACATATACTGGCTAAATCCATAAAATGGTTTGTTTACAGCTTCAAGTGATACCTTGGAATACTCAAAGTTAGTACAACACATTTTTGTGTGACATGTGGAAATATACATACAATACAATAGACTTGTGTATGAAATAAACAAAGATACCAAGTTTGCATAATGCTAGCTATGCACATGTTTCAAGGTGTTACCTCTTATACAAATGTAAGTAGCTTTAGGTCTGGATAGAATCAATTGGATGAATGACAAACTAGGCCTAAATTAAAATTAATTTTGTTTCCCCTTTCACCAACCGACCCTTTAAAAAGCCGCTGAGTCAAAAAAAATTATTGCCAAAAATAAAAATTAAAAAATAATCGTAATTTCCGGAAAATCGATGCGCGTCCGTCCGGAATCGGTTACACATTTAGTAGTCAAACTCTTCAATGTGAAGTCAAAATTTGATTATATAGACAAAAATAAAAAAAAATCGGAGATTGCAAACAACGACAAGTTTGAGAAGCGAAATTAAGTAATGATGCCGGTCATCTTCAAGCGTTTTGTCGGTCCCAAGTTACTGAAAAATTGCTCCGGACATTGGGTCTGACGCGAAAAAGTTTAAATCGGACCTAGTCAATTTTTGTCCGACAGTCCGATAGGTCCGACGATTTTCGACAGCTCTGACATGACAGATCATGCACACATATACATGACAGATCATACACACATATACATGACAGATCATACACACATATACATGACAGAGCATACACACATACATGACAGATCATACACACATATACATGACAGATCATACACACATATACATGACAGATCATACACACATATACATGACAGATCATACATGTACACACATATACATGACAGATCATGCACATATATACATGACAGATCATACACACATACATGACAGATCATACACACATATACATGACAGAACATACACACATATACATGACAGATCATACACACATATACATGACAGATCATACACACATGCATGACAGATCATACACATATATATATGACAGATCATACACACATATACATGACAGATCATACATGTGCACACATATACATGACAGATCATGCACATATATACATGACAGATCATACACATATATACATGACAGATCATACACATACATTATATACATGACAGATCATTTTCCCATGAGGACATTACTTATAAGTTTGATTAAATTTATCCATATGTTAATTTTTATGATTAAATTAATGCACATGTTTATTTTTAGGTACCAATCCAACATTTACAAAGAGAGGAACAATAGCAGTCAGGTCAATTAAAAGTAACAGAGCACATTTTTCACAAACCTCTCCATTGTCAGTAGATGAAAGAAAGAGATTAGAGGTAATGTTGGATTGGTTGATTGATTGATTGGTGTTTTACACCAACTTTAACAGTATTTCAGCTACAGTGCTCTCTCGTTAAACCGCCACCTTCTGTGCAGTTGGTAGTTTGGCGGTATAACAAGTTTGGCGATAAACTGAGGGACATTGAAAACTGGAAGTCATGTGATCAAATGAAAAGATAAACTTTCTCAAATTCGACTGACATACATTTTGCACTTGTACAAAGACATAGGTATAAATAATACATGTTTAATAAATAAATAAATTAGAATAAATATTTACATTCCATTTCTGTCTATTTATATCTACAAGTAAGTATGTGCACAGTATCTTGATGTTTTATCTAGCGAAATAATAGAGAAAAATCTGTATATTATATATAAAAGACACAAGTAATGAAACAAGTTTTATTTAGCCATTGTGCCCATAACTTCTGGTTCGGCAGCAAATAAAGTTGACAATAAAACTATTCCAATAATGGAAATGACCTGAAAAATTTTCCGGGTTCAGGACTACTTCTGGCAGTATGCATGGAACTAACACAACATGCTTTTATGCATCCTCTTCCTTTTGCAACCTTTTGCCATTATTTTTCTTAAAGGCAGTATGGAATAGAAATAGTTGACACTATGTGTACACATACCAAGCTAGTAGGTCCAAATATTTAGACATTTCATTTCATTTCAATCTACCAATTTGAAGTGGCCGCCAACATTTTTTTTATGATTACCTCCATTTTCGGTAAATGCTAGAGTATTGTTACAGTTGGTATCTTACAAAATTATATACAAAAAACATAATAAAAATTAACTACGAATGCTACTTACCTTCAATTATTTTTTGATAGATGTAAAGCAAATACTTTATTTGTCAACTGTATTTGCTGCCGAAACGGAAGTTATGGGCACAATGGCTAAATTTCAAAACACGAAAGTCTGTCTGCTGTGAAAAAAGACAATAGGTAGGGAACAAAGCAATGTTTGGTACAAATAAACTATGCATGAAAGGGATTTACCTTCCAACATTCCAACGTAGCATTATTTTACGGGCGAACGAAGGTTACAAAAAATAGACCAGAGGGAGCACTGTATATCGTGGTGTATTGTCGGATTGGCCCACCAGACTGCCACTATAATTTTTGCCCACTTATTCGGTACCAGGTCAAAAATTGGTGGGATAAATAACTTCTGTTGATCCCTTGTCTGACGAGACAAGTGGGGCCGTCGTGGTCGTGATCGTATTGTAGTTGGATTTACAAATACCTATGCAATCAGTGCCTATCACCACTGAAGTTGTGAGTTCGAATCCTGCTCAGGCAAGTTGTATTTGATACAACATTATGTGATAAAGTTTGTCAGTGACTTGCGGCAGGTCAGTGGTTTCCTCAACCAATATAACTGAAATATTGTGGAAAGTGGCGTTGAACACCATAATCCTAACTGTAACCTTGACGTGACAAGTGATGCAAATCATTGACTTATTGGTATACAATGAAGAATTATTGTAGGTAAATTGTAAACATTGATTATTAACTCCTGAAATGGGAGGATTTTAATGAGTTGTTCATATCTTGATATTGCAGCTGACATATTTGTAGCCATGTGTATAGAATTTCTGCATCTATTACTATTTCTGTACAGTACGATATTCAAAAATCAGTTAGTCAGTATCATTTAAACTCTTTATTAGAAGGAAACTTGATTCATTGAGTTTAGGGTTAGGGTCATGATGTTTAACGCGACTTTCAACAATATTTCAGTTATATCTGTCGCATGTCGCTGACAAATTCATTGAGTTTAAGAATAATTGTGGCACAAATAAAAACAAAACATGAACAGACATGAACAACACTAAATCCGTCGGTGTAAGGGGGAGATAACTTGAGGAGCAGGATAGTTTCATTTCTGATTTGATGGTTTGAAGTGAACATTACCAATAAATAGGCCAGGAGGGCTTGGAAAAATTAATACAAGAAAACATTTGAAATCTAATTTTTAAAATTCGTACTGAAATTTTATTAAGTGTAGCTATCCGATTCCTGATACAGTTTTTATTAATATTTGTTGTTGTATGTATTACAATTGCTTTTTTGTATTTTTGCAGGATTTAGCAGACAATAATGAAATCTATAGACTTAGAATATCAGTGAGAAATACAGGAAATCCTGATGAAGATTTTGTTACCACATATACCCCTGCTGTAAGTTGTTATCTATAAATAGTTATATACAGGAAATCCTGATAAAGATTTTGTTACCACATAACCCCTGCTGTAAGTTGTTATCTATAAATAGTTATATACAGGAAATCCTGATGAAGATTTTGTTACCACATATACCCCTGCTGTAAGTTGTTATCTATAAATAGTTATATACAGGAAATCCTGATGAAGATTTTGTTACCACATATACCACTGCTGTAAGTTGTTATCTATAAATAGTTATATACAGAAAATCCTGATGAAGATTTTGTTACCACATATACCCCTGCTGTAAGTTGTTATCTATAAATAGTTATATACAGGAAATCCTGATGAAGATTTTGTTACCACATATACCCCTGCTGTAAGTTGTTATCTATAAATAGTTATATACAGGAAATCCTGATGAAGATTTTGTTACCACATATACCCCTGCTGTAAGTTGTTATCTATAAATAGTTATATACAGGAAATCCTGATGAAGATTTTGTTACCACATATACCCCTGCTGTAAGTTGTTATCTATAAATAGTTATATGCAGGAAATCCTGATGAAGATTTTGTTACCACATATACCCCTGCTGTAAGTTGTTATCTATAAATAGTTATATACAGGAAATCCTGATGAAGATTTTGTTACCACATATACCCCTGCTGTAAGTTGTTATCTATAAATAGTTATATACAGGAAATCCTGATGAAGATTTTGTTACCACATATACCCCTGCTGTAAGTTGTTATCTATAAATAGTTATATACAGGAAATCCTGATGAAGATTTTGTTACCACATATACCCCTGCTGTAAGTTGTTATCTATAAATAGTTATATACAGGAAATCCTGATGAAGATTTTGTTACCACATATACCCCTGCTGTAAGTTGTTATCTATAAATAGTTATATACAGGAAATCCTGATGAAGATTTTGTTACCACATATACCCCTGCTGTAAGTTGTTATCTATAAATAGTTATATACAGGAAATCCTGATGAAGATTTTGTTACCACAGATACCCCTGCTGTAAGTTGTTATCTATAAATAGTTATTTATACTCCACGGCAGTATAATAGTGGTTTTAAAAGGTAATACAGACTCATAATAACCTGATTTTTTCTTTATAAGTCTATGTAGAATTTACCTATTATAACTATCAAGTTTTCTGACTATTTATCTGCTGGGAGCGTTGTGGTTGTTTTGTCTATAATTTTAGCTCAAGTGTAATGTGATGTTGAACACAATGATAACGGTATTTGTAAGATTACTTCAACCATATTTTGTTTTCCTGTTGATTATCCCACTTCTGGGAAATAAGATTATATACACCAAATAACATCAACATTTTAGGGTATGAGTTATTGCTCCTTTGTTGAAGACCACACTGTGGCTGTGAAATGTAGAACTGCAATAAAAACACTGTTCTTTACTTTAAGTTTTGTGTAAGTGTAATGTTGGATAGTCTATCATGTTCATATTTATTTAAATTACACTACGTTTTTATTTTCCCTATTTGTCTTTGTTAGCACAGCCGGTCACTATTTTCGTATATGGACCGGTCACTATTTTAGTATAGGCCAGGTCCTGCATTATTATTTTAGATAAAAAGTATAATATAGCAAATAGTTCATGTCACTTCGGGTCATTTGGCAGTATATGGACCGGTCCGTCACCAAAAAAATATTATATGAACCTCAGAAGCTTTGGTCAATATAATATTTTTTTGGTAACAGAACGGTCCATATACTGCCATATGACCCTCAGTGCCATGAACTATTTGCTATATATCGACGCATACTAATGTATTGTCCACTTTGACAAGAAAATATGACACCAGTTTTGTTAAGGTCCAATGCTAATGATGATCTGCATTTTGAATAAGATTAACTGGTATGTAATATAAATATACTGTAGCTATTTCAATAAATGCCATGCATTTTTTGTTGATTTAAAAAAAAAGATTATTCTTGATATGTTTACATGTTTGTATTTGTTTATTTCAACAGATTGGATTTAACTAGCGCCTATCATCAATAAAGTTGTGAGTTCAAATCCCGCTCATGGTCAGGTGTACTTGACACAACATTATGTGATAAAGTTTGTCAGTGACATCCAGTTGGTCGATAGTTGTCTCCAGATATTCCGGTTTCCTCCACCAATAAAACTGACCGCTATGATATAACTGAAATATTGTTGAAAGTGGTGTTAAACATCACAACCCCCCTGTATTTGTAAATTTCAAGAGTCACTGCGTATTTATTTTCTGCAGAAGACTGAAGTATGTTACTGACAAATATATATATATTTTTAATTTTTCAGTGTGGTATTTATGAATCAGCCTTGTCTGATCATATATGGCTACATTTTGACCAATCAGGTGAATTGTTAGGTGTTTCCTTGGTTACAGAGCCAGCTGAATGCAAAAGCATTATGGTGGATAGTTTTGATTTAATGCATTGGAATACAACAGTAGATATTACACAAACAGTTCAAGGACCTCAGTAAGTTTTAGAACTCCTTCGATGTTTCAGTGAGCTAGCACTATTAAAATATAACCCTCTAAAAATGTTCACGTCTCAATATAGCTGAAATGCTGCTAAAGTTGGCATTAAGCACCAATCAATTATAATTTTACCCATTTTACTACAGACATCATCATCATCTCATCAAATAGTAACTTGCTTTTGCTGAAAAAATACTCACTCTGCACTAAGTAACAATCGTCCCATCAACTTAACCAAGAAACCAAGAATAATCCTGAGATATCAAAAATATTAAAGACCCAGGACTATTGTGGAAGGTGTTTTATGCCAAAGAAAAATCAGATTAATTACTTTAAGCTTCTTCTTTATGTGAACTTTCAATATGAGACCTAATCTTTAATATCTTACTCCCAAGTCTTAACTTTGATGAAGAAATATCTATAAAATCTGCTCTGAAATTCCTCAAATGAATGTCAAACAGAAAATGAGTGTTCTTTTGATTTCATTGAAATGCAAGCAGGTTTACAAATGACCATAATTATGATTCAATTACAATTAAAAGGGGAAGCAATCTACATTTTGTTGGTGGGGGGGGGGGGGGGGGGGGGGATGGGCTTGGTTGGCTATTTATGTAGTCAAATCCACCCACAATTTTCAACTCGGGTATTTGAAACTTGTTTTTAGTAATTTGTTTATTTTTAGAGAAAAGCAGAGGTTCTTGTAACTTTACAGCATGTTTTCATGTATATAGAAGTTGTGCACTGCACATTTTAGAAACTTTCCAGAAATTTCACATAATTTTTCTGTTTTCAAATTTGCAGAAAAAGTTGCAACTAAGGGTGCCTATTTATTGTGGTCAACTCCTTCCACATTTTTCAATACAGATCCTTGAAACATTGCATCATTTTGCACTTAAAACACCAAAATACACCCATCCCATGAAAATAAATCATCATTTCACAGTTCTATAAAATTTGTCTGTAAAAGAACATATTAAAAACATTTGTAGTTCCAATAGTTTTTTTTGTCCATTATGAAATTGTGCTGAATGAAATTTAATTTGGAGGAAAAAATAAAAATCTCCCTAAATATGCCTTCGAAATTGAAAAGAAAATAGAGTTTGGTGTGGCCTACAGATAAATATCTTACAGTGAACATTTCTTATGTGTTACATAATAGAAAAGTTAATGTGTTATTTAATATTATTGTAGATCTGATACTCAGACATATATAGAAAAGTTAATGTGTTATTTAATATTATTGTAGACCTGATACTCAGACATATATAGAAAAGTTAAAGAAAGAAGAAATGGAGAAGTCAAAAGGAGAACAAGGAGACAACAGATCATTCTTTGCTAAATATGTGAGTACTGGTCGAGGACCAATTATCAGCATTTTTTTCTTGTTTTTGTCAGATTATTTCTATATAGTCCAATACACCCCTTCAAGCACCTCATAATTTTGAATGTTATCAATCGACTTACTTTGGACAGAAATATAAATAATTTTCATGTGCATGCTCGTATTGGGGACCCTTTGTAAAGTTTTTGATTTTTGTCACTGAATCGGGAGGAAAGAGTACCATTTAATGCCATCTTGTTATATGTGGGAAAATATAAATATAAATCAACTGTGTCGCCAGTATTTTGCGATCATTAGAACACCAATCTGCTATATATTTTTCTGTTAATAATAGCGACTGGCATCTCCGCTCCGTTTACGTGACCCCCGTGAGGTTTATGTAAAGAGGTATGGTTTCTAATGGGGTTTTACCTGATTTCTTTTGAATTAGCCAAGATACAAATGTAGGATTTTGCTGTCTGCTTTGTCACCATTTATTATTGTCGTCTGCAAAAAATGGCCAGAAAATTCATGTGTGCTCGTGAGTAACGTGCAATTTGGCGATAATTGGTACTTGGCAATAATTGGTCCTCGACCAGTAGTGATAAAAACAGACGAATATACATGTATACTACAAAGATCAAGGGGGCTGTCATGGTTGTGATCATATGATTTATAACTACGTATGAAATCCGTGGCTATCACCTCTAAAGTTATGAGTTCTAATTCCACTCAAGCCCCAAGAAATATCAAGATATCCAAATGGTGTTGCTGCTGCCATAATTGTATTGTAGTTAGATTTACATGTACTTATGCAAGCTGTGCCTATCACTACTAAAGTTTCTGAGTCAGATTGTCATCCATGGTGAGGTGTACTTGATACAATCTTATATGATAAAGTTTGTGAGGAGCTTTCAATCACAGTAGGCTGCTTGTTGTCTCCACCAATAAAACTGACTTGAAAGGCCCAGGGTTTCATACCCTGAGGCATGCAAACTTGTCTTAATGAGGAATAATTCATCTGCTTAAAAGTCATATATGCAAGTGCGACCAAACCTTTTTTCACCTTTATGGAAATCCAAGCAGAGATTACCTTGATTGATAAATCAACGTGACTGACTTTAAAGACCACTGCAACTTTTTCATGAACAAACCCACTTCAAATTCTATTTCATTTCAGCAAGAAATAGAATTCAAAAAGTAAATAATCCAGAAGTCTTTCACAGGGCCATGGAAAACTCATGATGGACCCTGTCCACATTATAAATGAATTTGAAGATTTAAATGAAGATTATGATGATAAAATATGGCGTGAGGAAATGGATGAGTTCCCCTCCCAGACTCAAGTAGATAATTTAAGGGAGAACGTCGTAGTAGATATCTATGGAAGCCCCCAGACTATTCTCCCAATTTTCTTGCATTATGGATTCCGTCATGTAATGGAATTGTCAAAGTCTCAAAATTAGCTTCTTGAATTCACTTTCCTGGTCAGAGCTCTCCTTCCAATTGCTTTTATCTTCAAGAAACACATCTAACAAATTGTGATAATATTTCTTTAAAAAAAATGACTCCATTTATGATACAATGTACATATGTTGATGAGGATAAATGAGCTTGAGGAGGCTCAACAATCGTTCAGAGGTCACATTGATGTGAAATTTGGATATTTTTGCATGCAAAATTTTGAGATTCTCACACAGATTCAATTGAAACTGGTGAAAAGTGCACCCAAGATTGGGAAATAAATTGACCAACTTGCATACAGGATAAAACAAGGTTGTAGTACAAAAATAGACATTACTATGGTTTTTCAGTGATGCAGGAATTTGGTTGCATATGTTGTGTAATAAGTGTAGAAGACAATTTGTTTTGTGTATAGATATAAGCGATTCATAGCTCGGAAATACCCTTATCTAATTATAGAAGGGAATGCCCTTATTGATTTATATCTATGAATGGTTAATAGCTTTATCAATAGGAATTATGGCTTCTGATTAATTGATTGGTGTTTTTAGCAATATTTCAGCTTTATCGTGGCGTTCATAGTTTCTGTGTGATAACGTTGCTGACAATAGTCTCCTTAGAGTGAAATAAGTTTTATGTGTCATATGCTTATTTACAACCAAAAATGGTTCACATTCAGCAATATATTTTGCCTCTCGACTGCTGGATTTTTCTATATCATTGTATTTCAGATCATGAACAAGATATATTTGTATATGGGTGTTCTTGAAGGGCCTGGGTGGCTCACAGAGTTAGGTAGTTGGATTACCTAACAACTCATACAAGCCTATCACCAATACAGCGTGGGTTCGCGCCCGGCTTTGTAAATTACAAAAAAGGGTGCACTCGACTCGCAGTCGCAAGTGATAAAGTTTATCAGTTGTTTGCCTATATGGTCGGTGGTTCTCTCTGGGTACTCCGGCTTCTTCCACCACTAAAACTGGTCGCCATGATATAGCTGAAATATTGCTGAAAGTAGCGTTAAACACAATAAAGCAAATGCAAAGTATGTGTGTTTCGAAACATTTATAAAAAAAACATGCTGTATGAATATCTTTATTTTTCACTTTGAAAAAGCTTATGAAAAAAGATGGAAATACATACATGTACATGTATGGAATTTTAAAAGATCTTTTTGGTGTGGGGTTAAAAGGTAGATTACGTGATCGTGATTTCATATCTTATGTTTTTTTTTTGACAGACGGAACATTTAAAGTAAAAGTAAAGTGAACATTATCTGATCTTTTAGAACAAGAAATGGATGTGTCCTGTCTTTTACATCAATTAGCAATAAGACAAATAGTTCACTTAAAGTTCATGAAGATAACATGGAAGTGTCTCTCTACGTACGTGAATGATTTCCTTGATATATTATCGAGGACAAAATATGAATAACATTGAAAGTTAATTAAAGCTATGTCTTAGTAAAAAAATTAGGTTAATTGACTGTTGAGAATTACGTCCTGTCCCCGAACTAGCGGAGCAGGAACTGCCGCAGCCCATAGTTGTTGAGTCACTCAGTTGAAACATTCAAGGCTGCTGTCTCTTCTATCAAATACTTATTTGTAAAACCTGTAAATAGTTGAAACACTTTTCAATTGTCATGTTTAACATCTTACATAATCTTCAACTTGTTAAAGGGGGGTCAGTATTTGGTAGAAGTAGAAGTAGCAGACATCTGGAGTTTACATTGTTTTCAGTGGGGCTCCTGTCACTGAATCCATCGTTTTCTTTGTAGTATTTTGTCTATCATTGTTTGTCTTTTTGTCATTGTGTTGTCTGTCCTTCTTTGATTTACTGATTCTGATTACCTCTTTGGTATCTTTTTGTCATTGTATTGTCTGTCCTTTTTTGATTTACGTCTTCTGATTACCTCTTTAGTATCTTTTTGTCATTGTGTTGTCTGTCCTTCTTTGATTTACTGATTCTGATTACCCCTTTGGTATCTTTTTGTCATTGTGTTGTCTGTCCTTCATTGATTTACTGATTCTGATTACCTCTTTGGTATCTTTCTGTCATTGTATTGTCTGTCCTTCATTGATTTACGTCTTCTGATTACCTCTTTGGTATCTTTCTGTCATTGTGTTGTCTGTCCTTCTTTGATTTACTGATTCTGATTACCTCTTTGGTATCTTTCTGTCATTGTATTGTCTGTCCTTCTTTGATTTACATCTTCTGATTACCTCTTTGGTATCTTTTTGTCATTGTGTTGTCTGTCCTTCTTTGATTTACTGATTCTGATTACCCCTTTGGTATCTTTTTGTCATTGTGTTGTCTGTCCTTCTTTGATTTACGTCTTCTGATTACCTCTTTGGTATCTTTTTGTCATTGTGTTGTCTGTCCTTCATTGATTTACTGATTCTGATTACCTCTTTGGTATCTTTTTGTCATTGTATTGTCTGTCCTTCTTTGATTTACTGATTCTGATTACCTCTTTGGTATCTTTTTGTCATTGTGTTGTCTGTCCTTCTTTGATTTACTGATTCTGATTACCTCTTTGGTATCTTTCTGTCATTGTGTTGTCTGTCCTTCTTTGATTTACTGATTCTGATTACCTCTTTGGTATCTTTTTGTCATTGTGTTGTCTGTCCTTCTTTGATTTACTGATTCTGATTACCTCTTTGGTATCTTTTTGTCATTGTGTTGTCTGTCCTTCTTTGATTTATGTCTTCTGATTACCTCTTTGGTATCTTTTTGTCATTGTGTTGTCTGTCCTTCATTGATTTACTGATTCTGATTACCTCTTTGGTATCTTTTTGTCATTGTGTTGTCTGTCCTTCTTTGATTTACGTCTTCTGATTACCTCTTTGGTATCTTTTTGTCATTGTGATGTCTGTCCTTCATTGATTTACTGATTCTGATTACCTCTTTGGTATCTTTTTGTCATTGTGTTGTCTGTCCTTCTTTGATTTACTGATTCTGATTACCTCTTTGGTATCTTTTTGTCATTGTATTGTCTGTCCTTCTTTGATTTACATCTTCTGATTACCTCTTTAGTATCTTTTTGTCGTTGTGTTGTCTGTCCTTTGATTTACTGATTCTGATTACCTCTTTGGTATCTTTTTGTCATTGTGTTGTCTGTCCTTCTTTGATTTACATCTTCTGATTACCTCTTTGGTATTTTTTTGTCATTGTGTTGTCTGTCCTTCTTTGATTTACATCTTCTGATTACCTCTTTGGTATTTTTTTGTCATTGTGTTGTCTGTCCTTCTTTGATTTACTGATTCTGATTACCTCTTTGGTATCTTTTTGTCATTGTGTTGTCTGTCCTTCATTGATTTACTGATTCTGATTACCTCTGGTATCTTTCTGTCATTGTGTTGTCTGTCCTTCTTTGATTTACTGATTCTGATTACCCCTTTGGTATCTTTTTGTCATTGTGTTGTCTGTCCTTCATTGATTTACTGATTCTGATTACCTCTTTGGTATCTTTTTGTCATTGTGTTGTCTGTCCTTCATTGATTTACTGATACTGATTACCTCTTTGGTATCTTTTTGTCATTGTGTTGTCTGTCCTTCTTTGATTTACGTCTTCTGATTACCTCTTTGGTATCTTTTTGTCATTGTGTTGTCTGTCCTTCATTGATTTACTGATTCTGATTACCTCTTTGGTATCTTTTTGTCATTGTGTTGTCTGTCCTTCTTTGATTTATGTCTTCTGATTACCTATTTGGTATCTTTTTGTCATTGTGTTGTCTGTCCTTCATTGATTTACTGATTCCGATTACCTCTTTGGTATCTTTTTGTCATTGTGTTGTCTGTCCTTCTTTGATTTATGTCTTCTGATTACCTATTTGGTATCTTTTGTCATTGTGTTGTCTGTCCTTCATTGATTTACTGATTCCGATTACCTCTTTGGTATCTTTTTGTCATTGTGTTGTCTGTCCTTCATTGATTTACTGATTCTGATTACCCCTTTGGTATCTTTTTGTCATTGTGTTGTCTGTCCTTCATTGATTTACTGATTCTGATTACCTCTTTGGTATCTTTTTGTCATTGTATTGTCTGTCCTTCATTGATTTACTGATTCTGATTACCTCTTTGGTATCTTTTTGTCATTGTGTTGTCTGTCCTTCATTGATTTACTGATTCTGATTACCTCTTTGGTATCTTTTTGTCATTGTGTTGTCTGTCCTTCATTGATTTACTGATTCTGATTACCTCTTTGGTATCTTTCTGTCATTGTGTTGTCTGCCCTTCATTGATTTACTGATTCTGATTACCTCTTTGGTATCTTTTTGTCATTGTGTTGTCTGTCCTTCATTGATTTACTGATTCTGATTACCTCTTTGGTATCTTTCTGTCATTGTGTTGTCTGCCCTTCTTTGATTTACGTCTTCTGATTACCCCTTTGGTACATTGTATCTTCAACATTTTCATTATACAACTCCCTGATTTAAAATAGTAAAAGAAAAGTCAAAGTTTTGGATTGATATTTGAGAGTAAACTCAACCTTAGTCCTCCTATGAAAATGAAACACTTAACAATTTACAGTTTGTGTCAAGCACAAACTGGGATGCTGACAGCACCATTTTATTACTTTGATATAGATCATTACTTTGTTAAAATTAGATTATGGTAATATAGTTTACAGGTCAACTTGTAAATCATATACAACATTATGTGATAAAGTTTGTCAGTGACTTGCAATGGATCGTTGGTTTTCTCCGGGCACTATGGTTTTCTCCACCAATAAAACTAATAGCTGCGATATAACTGACTTATTATTGAAATTGGCATTAACCACCATAGATCCAACCAACCAATTATTGTTCTTGTTCAATCGTGTGTTGGATATTTGCTGAAAAAATAATTTTGTTTTTGATGTAAAACTTAGGACATAGAGAAAATTTAAGTTTATATTTAGGTACGAAACTTATATTTCTGATATTAGAAATATTAGCCATAGAAACATTCTTACACGTTTTCATACTAGTAACCACAAGCTCCATATTGAAACCGGTCGATATACCCGTCCGATTACTCCTGTTGAGAACCGTATATGTTCCAATTGTAACTCTAAAAGCGTAGAAGATGAACTTCATTTTCTAATGTATTGTCCTAAGTTTGAAAACCACAGAAGAGAACTCTTTTCAAATGTCCTTAATTATAATGCAGCTATATTAAGTGCAGAGGATAAATTTGTTTGGATATTGAGCAACGAAGATCCACCTTGCATCAGAACTCGCAAAATTTATTCACTCGTGTTTTCATATGGCACCATAGTTCTCTGCATGCATGTTTTATATTTTATCTTTTCCAAATACAGTTATCTCTCTTTCATTGCCTTCCAATGCAAACTATAACGCAAACTATAACCTATAATTGTATTTGTTATTTTATTATGTCATTCTTTCATGTACTATCTCATAATCTTTGTCAACCTTAATGTTCAATGATTGAGCTTTCTTTAATAAAGTATTTCGTTTCGTTTCGTTTGTTACAATCAACAATGTTTGAAACAAAAGAATCTCTTTACTACAAACAAATTTAGAGAACCATTCTTAGCTTCTAGTTGTTGGTATATCCTTATTAAATAAATAAAAAAATCCATTAATTTAGATCTCATCTGGCCAGCAGAAAACAATTAAACATGGGACTCAAGGCGCAATATCATTAAAAAGAATTCAATTTTATCTTTCGACTAGTATATAAGATTTTATAAACACTTTTGAGTTTATAGGCCTCTAGCTGGTCATATTGAAAAATCAATATCTGATTTTGTTGTTGTTGTAATTTTACTTTTTATTGTTGCCTAATAGACAATTTACATACATCATGTTTATGTCTGCATAATAAATATATATGTATACAGTTTGATCATGCAAAAGAGTTTCTGTTTTTGATTGTTAAGAAAGAATTGAAGACTAATAGTTTTGTTTTAAGATATTTTTTCCTGTTTGAATCATAACCTAGATATTTGTTGAAAAGGAAATAACATCTTTTTTTTTTTTTTGTTAGAAATGTTTTGAACGTAAAAACCTCGCCACTCCATACATGTTTTGTCCTAAGAATGATAAAGAACCATGCAAACACGTTTCCTTTCAACATTTATATTTGATTTCAGAATGGCATTTCTTGGAAATTTCAAGTTCAGTTTTGCTTTTTTGTTTCCTGTTCCAGGAAATATTAAGACAAATTTCCTTTCTCAACTTGATAAAGATGGAGAAATTATGTCAATTTTTAAGACAATAGTGTTAATAGCTATAAATGATACGAAAAAAAAAGACCATGTGTTTATTTAATATCAGAAACAAATGATTCCTAAACTGACTCATGTAATTTTAGTTGTTAGGGACTTGATAATACCATAACTTTTTTTAATGATGATAATTATATATAGATTCACTTTCTGCTACCAGTGGATTATGATATTTCTCCACTGGAGATAGTTTGATAGCTCAAGGTTTATAAAATTTTTGAATATAGCTTATGCCGAAATTTAACATCCATGGTGATTAAAAATATTTACGAAAATTTAACTGGTTAAACACGCAAAGAATAGGAGGAGATTAGATGTCTTGGAAGTAGACAATGTATTTTATGACCTTCATTGTGGGTTTTTTTTGTAATGCCTCTCATTTTGTAACAAGGTATGAAAAGAAAGTTTAAACAGTGATGGTCAACAATTCCACCAATATCGACCAATCACGTCTCATCTCCATGAACTCACTGAACACAAAAAAGACTGTGATTTATGACATTGGAAATGCAGGTCTTGGCTTGGACAGGCAAAAACATGTGGCAGGGTTAAACACAAACCAGCTAATTGGATCCCAACCCTCCTATCTTGATAACTGTATCCCCAACAGCAATGCATATATAAACATACGATAAAAAAACTTTACCGATATTATTCCATTCAAAAAGACCACATACTACCGGTATCACAAAAATGATTGACAGCATAAACATGGACAGTACAATAGCTGGGTCAATGAATGCTTTCTGATGACAGAAAAGGGACAATAATCTTGAACATTGCAGGGTTAGGGTTGGTTCTGGTGTTTAACACCACTTTCAACAATATTTCAGTTATATCGTGGCGGTCAGTTTTATTGGTGGAGGAAACTAGGGAAAAGCACAGACCTGCCTCAAGTCACTGGCAAACTTTATCACATAATGTTGTATTGATTACACCTCGCCTGAGCTGGATTCGAACTCGCAACTTCAGTGGTGATAGGCACTGATTGAACATTTCAGATAATGATTTTGTGTAGAGTTTTTAGTGGGTTTATATTTTTAGCTCACCTGGCCTTTAGGCCATGTGAGCTATTGTCATCACATTTCGTCTGTCGTCCATCGTCCGTCCGTCAACATTTCACATTTTAATCTTCTCCTTAGAAACCACTGGACCAATTGCAACCAAACTTTGGTGGAATGGTCCTTGGATGGCGCCATTCCAAAATTGTGTCCGGTGATCCCGACTTCCAACCAAGATGGTCGCCAAGCTAAACATAGAAAAAAGGGGGGATGAAATTTTAATTGTCCATTGCTGCTTTAGTATAAGGCAATGAGTAGTTTAACAGTTATTCTGGGTTTTTCTGTTAAATTTTTCTTTCAGCCGATTTATATCGATTATGCAAATTAGGCATATTTTGATAAAAGATCACATTTAAATCTTCTCTGAAACCACTGAACCAAATTAAGCCAAACCTGGCAGGGATGGTCCCTGGGTGGGTCCCTTTCAAAATTGTGTCCGACAGCCCCACCCTCCATTCAAGATGGCTGCTGTTGCTAAAAATAGAAATTTCTTCAATTGTCCATTGCTGCTTTAGTATAAGTCAAAATGAGCTCAAATTTTAACTGCAGCTACATGGCAAGGAGTAGTTTAACATATATTCCGTTTCTAGCTCACTTGACCTTTAGGCCATGTGAGCTATTGCCATCACTTTTCGTCAGTCGTCCATCCGTCAACATTTCACATTTTAATCTTCTCCTAAGAAAACACTGGGCCAATGGTAACCAAACTTTGGTGGAATGTTCCTTGGGTGGCCCCCCTTCCCAATTTGTGTCCAGCATTTCAGACCTTCGACCAAGATGGCCACCACAGCCGAACTTAATTTAACATAGGACCCTATGGGAAATTCCCATAAAAATCTTCTTGTCTGAAACCATTTGCTCAATAAGAACTAAATTTTGATGAAATAGTCATTGGATGGTTCTCTTCCAAAAATGTGTCTGGCGGTTTGGCCCTTCGACCAAGATGGCCCCCACAGCCGAACTTAGCTTAACATAGGACCCTATGGGAAATTCACATAAAAATCTTCTCCTCAGAAATCACTGGGCCAATTGCAACCAAACTTTGGTGGAATGGTCTTTGGATGGCTCCCTTCCAAAATTGTGTCCTATGATCCCGACTGCCAACCAAGATGGCCGCCAAGCTAAAAATAGAAAAAAGGGGGGATGAAATTAAAAAAAATCTTCTCCGCTGAAACTACTGAGCCAATCTCAACCAATCTTTGCTGAAATGATCTTTGGGTGGTCCCCTTCCAAATTTGTGTCCGGCATTTCAGACCTCCGACCAAGATGGCCACGACAGCCGAACTTAATTTAACATAGGACCCTATGGGAAATTCCCATAAAAATCTTCTTGTCTGAAACCATTTGCTCAATAAGAACTAAATTTTGATGAAATAGTCATTGGATGGTTCTCTTCCAAAAATGTGTCCGGCGGTTCAGCCCTTTGACCAAGATGGCCCCCATAGTCGAACTTAGCTTTACATAGGGCCCTATGGGAAATTCACATAAAAATCTTCTTGTCTGGAACCAGTTGCTCAATTGGAACCAAACTTTGATAAAATAGTCATTGGATGATCCTCTTCCAAAATTGTGTCTGGTGGTCCCACCCTCTGACCAAGATGGCTGCACAGCTGAACTTAGTTTAACATAGAACCCTGTGGGAAATTCACATAAAAACCATCTTGTCTGGAACCAGTAGCTCAATTAGAACTAAATTTGATGGAATAGTCATTGGATGGTCCTTTTCCAAAATTGTGTCCGGCAGTCGCGCTCTCCCACCAAGATGGCCTCCACAGTGCAGTTGCGTTGTTATTGAAAGCAGCTTTGATCCAGGTGAGCAATTACAGGCTCCTGGGAGCCACTGGTTATTATTTTGCTATTGTGGATAAATGAACATTTTTCATAATTTTTTTTATTTCATTTAGATTGATAAATTACTTGTCAAGTTTGATTTTGAGGTATCTGACTAATATCATTACAGAGTTATGCCCCTTATATATGCATAAAAGGATGTTGTGTATTGGTTTCTGTGCATTATTTTAAGTTTTTGATATCACATTCAGTCTGTGCCAAAAACATTTTGACAAAAAAGCCTGAACCGCATTTTAGAATAATTTTTTTCTATTTGATACAAATTTGATGCAATTTTTACTAGACTGGGTCATAGGGCTAGTGGTTTTTACTAGACTGGGTCATAGGGCTAGTGGTTTTTTACTAGACTGGGTCATAGGGCTAGTGGTTTTTACTAGACTGGGTCATAGGGCTAGTGGTTTTTGGTGCAGACTGCACATTTAACTGAAATTTTGAAATAGCATTATGATGGATAAAGTACAGGAAGCTTTCAAATTTAAGGTCTCTGACTTTTATTGTTCCAGAGTTCTTCTTAATTAGTTAAGATGATATGACTGAAATATTGTTGAAAGTGGTGTTAAACACCATAAATCTTTATTAGCTAAGTGATGGTTTTATTTGCTTTCAAGCATAATTTCAAGTTTCCAATTTCAGATTTAACCAAAATTTTGAAATAACTTTAAGATAGATAAAATACAGGTCAAGTTTGATTGTAATGAACGTCTCTGACTTTCATCATTTCACGGTTATACTTGTTAAAATGAAATTTTTTTTAAATTTCTGAGTGTTTTCTCACGTTGATTATAGCATCATTAAAAAATGTAAAAAACAAAAGCTATCTTTTAGATGGATATTATCCAGGACTGAGTTGCACAAAGTTTTAATTGACTCCTTTAAATTTAAGTGAGGGTTTTGCAAGCCAGTCCTGATCAACTGTAAATTCACAATTTCCTTTCCAAAAACAACAATTCTCATACAGGAAAAACTAAACTAAAGTACATAACAGTATATAAAAGTACATAAAAATATTGTCCTATCTGAAAATAAAAAAGAGATATATATAATAATGTGTCAATCTTTTCATTTAAAATTAGATAGCAATGGTCAAAAATAGATTGACTTAACCACAGATTGATGCCGTTATTAAACATCAATCTCGGTCATTACTCAGCTGAGTGGAGATTATAATGTGGCTGATTGTCAAACAACAGGATAGGCGTTCTCTGTGTAAAGCTGCTAAATTCAGACGCAAATTGGAATAATATGTTCGGAGGTACTATTAAATGAGTATTGATACACGATTGCTAAGGAAATTGTAGATAATTATCTGCTATTTGTTTTACATTAAATATAGCATGTGTTTAATGACGCGTGTTATTCTAACATTAACCTTGTAGTTAGTGTTCTAATTGATAGACAGGTTGGTGATTTTCTTCGGGGGGTACTTCGGTTTCCTCCACCAATAAAACTGACAGCCACGATATGACTGAAATATTGTTGAAAGTGGCATTAAGCACCATAACCCTAACCCTAACAATAATCAAGGCGACGTGTACAACATTATGTGATGAAGTTTGTCAGTGACTTGTGGCAGGTCGGTGGTTTTCTTCGGGTACTCCTATTTCCTCCACCAATAAAACTGACAGCCACGATATAGCTGAAATATTGTTGAAAGTGGTGTTAAACACCATAAACCTAAACCTAATTGTTAGACAAGATTTTTTTGTGACATGTTGGATATTAGATTGTTTTCCTCCTTTTTTTTTAGCTCACCTGCATGGACCAATGGTCTTTGTAATTTATTATCATTACTTTTTGTCTGTCATTGTCCGTATTCCATTGTAACTTGATAGTAGTACTAATTTAATGATCCTCAACAGTTTAGGATTATGAAAAGAAAGTTTAAACAGTGACAATTAAACAATTCCACCAATATTGACAAAGCGAACAAT
Organism: Bathymodiolus septemdierum; assembly: GCA_963383655.1. Taxonomy (NCBI): domain Eukaryota; kingdom Metazoa; phylum Mollusca; class Bivalvia; order Mytilida; family Modiolidae; genus Bathymodiolus; species Bathymodiolus septemdierum. Next base: position 12,132,370 of record OY726526.1, on the reverse strand, counting down.
CACCTCTCATCTTAACTGAATTCAACGAACACAAAAAAATACCATGACTAATCTTGGTTCTACATACATTTTGTTTTGTATATTTAAAAAATAAAATATACCGTAGCTGTTAGGGTGAATTTTTACATAATCTTACATTTTCACGGCATTTATTTACTTGATAAACAACAATGTTGATGACGTCTCTAAACAAATGGTACCATATATTAAATTAGGAGAATTTTACTCTGCTGGGAGTATCTTGTTCCTCTTCTGGTTTCTATGGGAGTTCATCGTACACCAAACCTTTGTTTGTACATTTTTTCATATTTAATTAATATTTTGTCTTTGTGTTAGTTTAAAGGAGATTGTACTAAACTTTTGTTTGTATTTGGTTAACCTTTGGTTTTCTTGTTTTTTGCTTTGGAATTGTCTCTTTGCTCAACAATATATTCTGTAATGGATATTTTTTTATGAATCCAGAAACTGTATTATTTATTCCACACTAGAATCATTCACCAGAGGGCAACAATACAGGAATACTGACCATAAAAAAAAGTCATATTTTTTCTTTTGTCTTAACCATGTATTTTGCTTCTATTTTTTTGTTATAAACTCCACAAGAAATTGCTTAGCTTTCCACAGAGCCTGATTTCATCCTCGTTTCTTAGCGGGCTTCATATCGTTCAATTTTTAATTTTCTGTGTAGTGTTTTGTAGACCATTGTTTGTCTTTCTGTCTGTTTTCTCTTGGTCATTGTATTGTCTATCATTGGATTTACGGCCTCTGAGTACCCCTTTAATATCTCTCAGCGTTTCTTAACCATACAACCACCTTGTTTATCATTGTTATGTTCAACTAATGTGACTTTTTAATAGTACATGAACATTTTCATTAATCCAAGGTTATTTATATAATTTTATAATAGTGAATATTACAATAACAAATTAATTTGACTCGGCTGGAAATAATGAAGAAAAATAAGATTTTATCAAAATTTATTTTGTGTGATATAGCCTTGATTACAGGTTAAAGTATGCTGCACCATTCTCTCTTGTAACTATGTTATTAACTAGCTCTTGACTCTATATATGTCATGTCCTCATGTAACACATTTATGTGTCTGAGTGTTATCAATAAAATCTTGATGAATCTTGACTGTTAACTGTTTAATTGAGTGAAAAAATTATGGCAGCGTTATCATCACTTGATTATTATATCAGGTAAAACTTCTGTATAAATAATGAGCATATCAATTTTTTTTACGATTTTCTTTTAAGATGAAAGTGATGACATGACGAGCAGGGATAAAACGTAACAGGGACCCAGTAGCCCAAGAACACTCAAATTTGTCCTAGATCCCTGAAAATTATCAGACAGTAACCCATCTGACTTCTGAATTAAAAAAAAAAAAATCATCTGCAGTTGTTAGGCCTCAAGATTTTTTGCTTGGCTGCTAAAATTGTTATCTTAAAGGAGACCAGCTGACAACTACAGCTAAATTCTAAGTTTTGTGTGCACTACATTGGATATCTACAATTTTATTTTGACCCTGAAGATGGTTGGAGACACAAGAACTAGTCTGCCAATGGATTAATTATGTTTTCTTTGTTAAAATACACTTTCTGGTTCACACAGTCAAATTGTATATCCTTTTTTATTTTGTTTTATTTCTAGAATATTTCCTGTGAATTTTGGAAATGTATGACCTTTCTTTCATTGTTACCTTTCTTTGCTCATTTTAATATTCTTCTTGTTCAGAATGACTATCAATCACACAAAATTGAAAAAAAAAAAAAAAATTGCAATATTAATAGATTTAGCTTGATTTCAAGTCTAGGATAAAAAATGGATGAGAAAATACTTACCAAGCTGGAGCACCTGTGTTTAACCTAAGGCTATTAATGGGGTTCCTGTTGCTCAATCTATTGTGTTCTATGTAACGTTTTTGGTCAATTGTTTGTGTTTTTGGCCATTGTATTGTCTCATGCTTTCGATTGACGGCTTCTAATTACTGCTTTGGTTTCTTCAAACTTTTCATACACAACATTCAGTTTAAATTAAGGATGACATTTTAAAATAATAACAGTAGCTTACATTTTAAGGTGCAGAAACAGGGTTCATGAAATTGGATATGGGTTTGGTGGTCCTAGTGAAAAAAGTGTTCAAGTCTTCATTAATTTTCTAATGCAAAATACCAATCTTCCCAAATTTTGCTGGTCATGTCTGACAGGACGGACAAATTTCGTGAACTCTGCAAAAGGAATTTGGATTTAACATCTTAGAATAAAACCGTTAAGTCCTCACAAGCACATTTTGGACTGAATCTAAGATGGCTAAGATTCCTGTTAACAATTCACCTTCAGACCTTTAATGGATTTATTGACATGGAATATATCTTTATACTATATTAATTAAAACGTAGATATCATACTTCATGTGCACGACCTGTTTCTTGAATAACCTTCATAAGGCAAGCTCATAGTCAAAAGATTTGGAAAGTTAAATAACTTAAAAGACTTTGGGAGCATATAAACCAAAGGGCATAACTAAACAGGATAGCCATAATTGGCTATGATCACCTCTGCCTGAAAAGCATAGATTTAATTAATCAAAATTGCAGTAAATTTGCTTTCATTTACATTTGCTCTCTTCTATCAATTTGTCTATTTGGATTTTGATCTCTCATATAATTTATTTATTTAGATTTCCTCCCCTTTCTGCACTATTCCGTTTTCGGGATACTCATATAAAGTGCATGTAAATTCCTTGGTGCATTAGGTTTATTTTTATTGTAACTTCCGTGTATTCATTTTGAGTTTCGATTAATTCCTCTCTGGGTGTTCATTTCCAGAATATCAACTGGGTACTTTATTCAGAGTTTATAATGGAAATCAATTTGATAAAGAGGTTTGGGCCCATCAAACTAGTTTGACCCTGCACAATATTTATAATTGATAACATAAGTTTACACAGTTTATGCTTCCATGACAACGTTATTTCACTAAGATGGGAGGTTTGGGCCTATAAAACTAGCTTAGCTTGGTCACTTGTTATTGAAGTGACCGTACCAAGCCAAGTATGTGAGAGGTCATGTATAAATGTGCTAGGGGAATCAATTTTGTCTCTTTTCTATAATTTTTGAATTGGATTTTGGAAATGTTGTGACGTGTGGTATTTTTTGTTTTTCATTTTATGTCACATGGGAAATTCGATGAAAAAATAATTACCATTTTTTTATTTGGGTTGTTTTCAAAGGAGCTGGAAATTAATTTCACTAATTTTGTTTTTTGCATAAAATAGTTGGGAAAGAGAATAATTTTGAAATCTCATTTTTGAATTTATGTATTTAATATTATTCTTCATTTAAAAAGAAACAGCCTCAGTTATGTAGGAAAAATACTATGAAAACCCATCTTTATAGTGTACTGGTCTCGAAGAAAGAACACATTGTGGATATCCCATCAAAAAAGGATTTTTTTTTCGCCATGATGTAGTAGAAAATTTTTTCACTTTGCATTAACCAATAATCGCTCACTCACGATCTGATACAATAAAACGTTGGACATTTTAGAGAAAACCGAAGGCCAATCAAGAATGTACAACACTCAGACACATCCAACACTGAGCACAAGACAGAATTAAGACAAACAATTATATTTAGACTTAATCATTGGACAAGAATTTCTACAGTTATATTTAGACTTAATTATTGGACAAGGATTTCAATAGTTATATTTATACTTAATTATTGGACAGTAATTTCTGTAGTTATATTTAGACTAAAATCATTGGATGAGAATTTCTACTGTTATGTTTAGACTTAATCATTGGAGGAGAATTTCTACAGTTATATTTAGACTTAATCATTGGACAAGAATTTCTATAGTTATATTTAGACTTAATTATTGAACAAGACAAGAATTTCTACAGTTATATTTAGACTTAATCATTGGACAAGAATTTCTATAGTTATATTTAGACTTAATCATTGGACTAGAATTTCTATAGTTATATATAGACTTAATCATTGGACAAGAATTTCTATAGTTATATTTAGACTTAATTATTGAACAAAACAAGAATTTCTACAGTTATGTTTAGACTTAATCATTGTACAAGAATTTCTACAGTTATATTTAGACCTAATCATTGGACCAGAATTTCTACAGTTATATTTAGACTTAATCATTGGACAAGAATCTCTATAGTTATATTTAGACTTAATTATTGAACAAGACAAGAATTTCTACAGTTATATTTAGACTTAATCATTGGAGAAGAATTTCTCTAGTTATATTTAGACTTAATCATTGAACAAGAATTTCTATAGTTATATATAGACTTAATCATTGGACAAGAATTTCTGTAGTTATATTTAGACGTAATTATTGAACAAGACAAGAATTTCTACAGTTGAGTCATATTTAGACTTAATCATTGGACAAGAATTTCTCTAGTTATATTGACACTTAATTATTGGACAATAATTTCTGTAGTTATATTTAGACTTAATCATTGGAAAAGGATTTTATATTTATATTTAGACTTAATCATTAGACAAGGATTTCTATTGTTATATTTAGACTTAGTTATTGGACAATAATTTCTACAGTTATATTTAGACTTAATCATTGGACAATAATTTCTCTAGTTATATTTACACTTAATTATTGGACAATAATTTCTGTAGTTATATTTAGACTTAATCATTGGCCAATGATTTCTCTAGGTATATTTACACTTAATTATTGGACAATAATTTCTGTAGTTATATTTAGACTTAATCATTGGCCAATGATTTCTCTAGGTATATTTACACTTAATTATTGGACAATAATTTCTATAGTTATATTTAGACTTAGTTATTGGACAATAATTTCTACAGTTATATTTAGACTTAATCATTGGACAATAATTTCTATTGTTATATTTAGACTTTATCATTGGACAATAATTTCTACAGTTATATTTAGACTTAATCATTGGACAAGAATTTCTCTAGTTATATTTACACTTAATTATTGGACAATAATTTCTGTAGTTATATTTAAATATAATCATTGGACAAGGATTTCTATAATTATATTTAGACTTAGTTATTGGACAATAATTTCTACAGTTATATTTAGACTTAATCATTGGACAGTAATTTTTATTGTTATATTTAGATCTAATTATTGAACAATAATTTCTGTAGTTATATTTAGACTTAATCATTGGAAAAGGATTTTATAGTTATATTTAGACTTAATCATTGGACAATAATTTCTATTGTTATATTTAGACTTAATTATTGGACAAGGATTTCTATAGTTATATTTATACTTAATTATTGGACAATAATTTCTGTTGTTATATTTAGACTAAAATCATTGGACGAGAATTTCTACTGTTATGTTTAGACTTAATCATTGAAGGAGAATTTCTACAGTTATATTTAGACTTAATCATTGGACAAGAATTTCTATAGTTATATTACATTGAACAAGAATTTCTATAGTTATATTTAGACTTAATCATTGGACAAGAATTTCTATAGTTATATTTAGACTTATTTATTGAACAAAGCAAGAATCTCTACAGTTATATTTAGACTTACTCATTGGACCAGAATTTCTCTAGTTATATTTACACTTAATTATTGAACAAAACAAGAATTTCTACAGTTATGTTTAGACTTAATCATTGGACAATAATTTCTACAGTTATATTTAGACCTAATCATTGGACCAGAATTTCTACAGTTATATTTAGATTTAATCATTGGACAATAATTTCTATAGTTATATTTAGACTTAATTATTGAACAAGACAAGAATTTCTACAGTTATATTTAGACTTAATCATTGGACAAGAATTTCTATAGTTATATTTAGACTTAATCATTGGACAAGAATTTCTATTGTTATATATAGACTTAATCATTGGACAAGAATTTCTGTTGTTATATTTAGACTTAATTATTGAACAAGGCAAGAATTTCTACAGTTATGTTTAGACTTAATCATTGGACAAGAATTTCTACAGTTATATTTAGACTTAATCATTGGACAAGAATTTCTATAGTTATATATAGACTTAATCATTGGACAAGAATTTCTATAGTTATATTTAGACTTAATTATTGAACAAGACAAGAATTTCTACAGTTGAGTTATATTTAGACTTAATCATTGGACAAGAATTTCTCTAGTTATATTTACACTTAATTATTGGACAATAATTATACAGTTATATTTACACTTAATTATTGGACAATAATTTCTGTAGTTATATTTAGACTTAATCATTGGAAAAGGATTTAATAGTTATATTTAGACTTAATCATTGGACAAGGATTTCTATAGTTATATTTAGACTTAGTTATTGGACAATAATTTCTACAGTTATATTTAGACTTAATCATTGGACAATAATTTCTATTGTTATATTTAGACTTAATCATTGGACAATAATTTTTACAGTTATATTTAGACTTAATCATTGGACAAGAATTTCTCTAGTTATATTTACACTTAATTATTGGACAATAATTTCTGTAGTTATATTTAGACTTAATCATTGGAAAAGGATTTTATAGTTATATTTAGACTTAATCATTGGACAAGGATTTCTATAGTTATATTTAGACTTAGTTATTGGACAATAATTTCTACAGTTATATTTAGACTTAATCATTGGACAATAATTTCTATTGTTATATTTAGATCTAATTATTGGACAATAATTTCTGTAGTTATATTTAGACTTAATCATTGGAAAAGGATTTTATAGTTATATTTAGACTTAATCATTGGACCAGAATTTCTACAGTTATATTTAGACTTAATCATTGGACAATAATTTCTATTGTTATATTTAGACTTAATCATTGGACAATAATCTCTACAGTAATCTTTAAACTTAATCATTTGACAAGAATTTTTAGTTATATTTAAAATTTAGACTTAATCATTGGGAGAGAAATTCTACAGTTATATTTAGACTTAATCATTGGACAAGAATTTCTACAGATATATTTAGACCTACTCATTGGACAAAAAGTCCTACAATTAAATTTAGACTTTGTCATTGGACAATAATTTCTATTGTTATATTTAGACTTAAACATTGGACAAGACTTTCTATAGTTATATTAGGCTTAATAATTGGACAAGAATTTCTATTGTTATAGTTAGACTTAATCATTGGACAAGAAATACATCTTTTTATTCCACAACATTCTTAATTGATGTTTCCATTTTATTACCCAAAAGTGGCATAATTTAAAGAGCCATGCTGTAAGACATATATTAACATTGGGAAACAAAATGGTAGTGAAATGAAAAATAAAAAAATACCACATTCTCGAAAAACGAAGAAACAAAATCGATACCCCTATCACAAATACATAACCGGCTCGTTTTCCTGACTTAGTACAGACACTTCAATAAAAAATGGCAGGGTAAAACTAGTTGATTATAAAACCAACATGCAGGTTGAAAATTTGATATTACATGTCACTTCTTATCAATGAAATGGTTAATAGCAAAAACCTAATGCATGGTTTATATCATAACAAGATTTAAAATAGAATTTCCTACTTAAACATGTCAGCTTGAAACAAGAAGCCAGAACAATGTTCTTGGAGAAAAAAAACAAAGAAATAACAAAAGGGGAAGAGATATAAAGCATATTACCTCCCTTGTTTATAATATCTATAATTGCTACTTTAAGAATGCCAATGTGTTTATTTGTTTTACTGTGTGTATTATTTGTATTGAATACACAATAAGGAACATTAGTAGTTAGAAAAAAACTTTAAAAATATGTAATCAAATGAAAAGTAGAAAATACTACACTGTAGAAGCATTTCCCAAAATACAATAGAAAGAAATCGTAGAAAATGGGACAAAATCGATCCCCCTAAATGACATTTTTGGAAGATGTTTAATATGTTCAGTATATGAGTTCTCTATTTGAATAAACATAACATATATGGCCAGGTTCATTGAACCTCTGGTTATATTTACACACTGGTAGGGGATTGTTTCAAGGAGAGATCCATTGGGCCTCTGGTTATATTTATATAGGAGATCGTTTCAATAAGAGATCGTATGAACTAAACACTACTTCTGATAGCATGGAAAGATAGGAAACAGATCTTTTATAAATGTTTTTTTAAGAGTAAGAATATTTTATGTGTGGAGATGGGAGATGGCAATCCTGCTTTAATTGTAATGGTTCAGGAAGATGAAAGAAGAAAACAATGGCAATTCAACATTAGAGATATATTTTTTTATATTTTATTTAATTTATTATTAAAACGTAAACTAATTGTGTTGGGGCTGATTTAACAAAATGTGTTGTTTTAAAACAAAAAAAAGTTATACAAACATTTTAATTAGAATAGTTATCAATCATTTATGCTTGTTTCAAATGTGTCCTGCTTTACCAATCTGGTGCTTTCGTGAGAATTATGATTTCTCAGCGATTTCATATTGATATATCCATTTTCATCAAATGTATCATTGGTATATCCGTCAGGTTTACTGTTGTTTTCTGATAATTCGTACAATATTCCATTTGTCGTCTGCTGGCGTTTATTTGAATTTTCCCTTTTGATGGGTTCACTGTTTCCGGACTTGTCTAAGAGGCTTTTATAAGAATCGTGCATATGTTGTCTGCTTGTCATTCTTTGATGATTAACTTCCTCAGAATATGTAAAGCTGGATTGAGACTCACATTTCCTACGAATTGCGAACGATGATTTGTCCCTGCTGAAACTACCAAAACTTACTCGGCGTATAATATTTTTTGCCGAATAAAATATTTCTTTGTATATTGCGTAAAATCTAGCACTGAGCGCCATGTAAATAAGAAAATTTAAAGCGGAATTTAATGCTTCCAAAAGAAACGTCACATACGAAAACAATTGTTGAAAATTTCTAGATTTTCCTAGTCGTGAGTATCCTTTAAATATTGTCTGGCAGAGACTATTTATCGCCCCTGGTAATATGCAAATAAGAAATGTAAATGAGACGACGAGTAACATAATTGTGATTTTCCGCTGCTCTTTTGACTGAGATACACTTATTTTCCTAGTACTCAGCGACTTCCGTTTCTTTCTTGTACTCCAAATGTTAAACATTATAATAGTGTTTAGACAAAATATCAACAAAATTGGAATAAATCGGAATATAAAATTCATTGTTATTCCATATATTTTACAAAACTGATCACTTAGTTTCGGATTTCTAACAACGGAAGTGATCGAAACGTTTCTTTCGATTTTATAAACAATTTTATATTTAAAAGGGAATGGTAAAAATAATATTATAGTAATCAAATAAATAGTTACGATTGCTATAAACGTAGATTTTTTGTTACAAATAAATTTAGCTTTCATTGGAAAGCGAACTGCTACAAATCTTTCTATACTTAACAGTGTCGTTAGTAACGATGTTATCCTAGCGGTCACCAAACTACTGTAAATCCCGACATATGGAAACATGCTGTTCCTTAAGTTTGTTCCTTCCCGAGGGTTCACCTGAACGTAAATATTGATAGCAGAGAACAAAACAGCGTTCATTAAAAATAACAAGTCCGAAAACGCTAACGCCGTTAAACAATAGTTTGAGGCTGTTTTTACTTTATGACAACACAACACAACCAGACTTATGACGTTCCCAATAATTCCTAAAATAGATACGGGTAGGAGTAAAGCCATACCACACACTATTTTGACAATATTAAGTGTTTCGTTCGAAATTACATCTCCTTTATAATGGAATGTGATTGTAATATTTGTCGAGTTTTCCATACTGTCACCACCTGAATTACCGCAAATTGAAACCATTTGCTAAATATATCGAAATCGTATTACCTATGGTTCCCTCGTATGTCTTAACTTGTCGCCTTTAAATCTTCACTGTCCAGTAATTGACTGACTTATAATTCCATATTCATAACGCAGTGATTGTATCAATAATTAATCCTGCAGGAATAAAAAGAAAATCTTCGATAAACTAGACTATTCTTATTGATAAGGCTAGTCTCAATGATACAATCCTGAATTTGTATATTAACTCAATGATACAGTCCTGAACGTTTATATTAGCTCAATAATATAATCTTCAACATTTATATTTACTCAATGACACAATCCTGAGTTTTTTCATTCACTCAATGTTACAATCCTGAGTTTTTACATTCACTCAATGTTACAATCCTGAGTTTTTACATTCACTCAATGTTATAATCCTGAGTTTTTACATTCACTCAATGTTACAATCCTGAGTTTTTACATTCACTCAATGTTACAATCCTGAGTTTTATATAAACTCAATAATACAGTCCTGAATTATTACTGTAACTCAATGATATAATCCTGGACTTTTATATTAACTCATTGCTACAATTCTGAACATTCGTCTTAACCAGCTTTCTATAGCACTGTATTTACAACTCTGTAGTATTAAGTATTAATTCTTCTGTGGTATAAATAGAACAAACTTCCAATATTCCTGCTGCATTTTCACGATTGTTAGATAAATCGAAAGTAAACTTTATTTTTGCTTTTAATTAATCTATTCTTATACAGGCTTTGGAAACATAATTACAATTATCAATAATTAAAGCTAATTGTTCGTTGATTGTGCTAATTTCGTTCGATATTAATATACCACGATAAAAATTCCTATGTGCCCAATTTTCTATCTTTACATCCATTTTTATTATAGCTAATTATCAAATATGATCAGGTATATTACACCCAAGAGTAGTATATAATATAAGTTTTGCTTACAAGTATTACAAGCATCTTAGCGAATTCGTTTCACTTTTGCTTTCAAGTACAACACACGTCTTAATGAATTCGTTTCATCTTTTAGTAGATAAATCCGTCTTTTTACTTGACTCATTGACATTGGTTATCATTATATTCTATATTGGCAGGTTATATTGCAGAAATCACTTTTCTAAGACCGCCTCTTTTGATTGTTTTATGGAGTTTTAAGCTACGTGCTGGTTTTCACGCAGAGCATGCATTGTGATGTCATTCAGTTTATCTGCATGAATGGAAATGAATATAGTTATTGAACATTTGATTGACAAAAGTCTGTTAATAAATCACTTGTAAGTTCATTGATAACGATATATATCTATTGATATTTCTTGTTCATCTATTGGTCACCTCCAATTACAACTATTATTAATGTTCTACTTTTCCCAAGGTTGCAATTTTATAATTAGAACAACGTAGTGCTTCTTTGACTATTTTCGTCTGCAAATGGGTAAATATTTATTTTGAATTGATTTACGGAGAACAAATTTGGATTCAAAGATTTTATTTCTTTAAAGAAGAAGCACGGGGGTCTCATACCGTTTCAAGATATGCTTTCGGTACCAAGTCGGGAAAGTGAAGGGTCATGTATTTGTGTCGATTTTGCTCTTTGATTTTATTGGATTTAGGAAAAGTTCCGACAGTGTGGTATTTCTTGTTTTTCATTTTTATTTCACACGGGGAATTCGATAAAATATATTTACCATTGTTGGGAAGATATATAGGTAACATTTATAATATGGGTTATTTAAAGGGATATTGTCTACTAAAATCGTAATTTTTTCATACCCAAAATTATTGTCGTTTTCCGTACTGACCTTCATAAAATGAAGATTAACACCGAGTTATGCTACAAAAGATACGATTTTTTGACAAAAAAGACCCAAGACTATCGTTATCAGAATTATTGTGTGGATGACAATATTCAAATCTATTCATATAGCCTTCTATGTGAACACGTCTTGAGCATGCGCACTGTTTAGAAACGATAAACAACATGTGGTTCTTGGGCAAAAGAGACACTGTCAACGCGTGGAAGAAAGCGGACTTTGACGGATTCAGAGAGAAAGATGAATAGAAGTGAAGTATCTTCCAAATGGAACAAATGCAGGATATATGTAGGGGATCAGTTGGAACGTTGGAACGAACTCAAGGAAGTGCTACGCGTCCAAACTCGCGCTGAATTTGCAAATATTTTGTTTGATAGGTAAGCCGAACATGTTTTTTCCTTCTTTTCTCAATCGTTTTTCATATTTTATGAATTTATGATGATGCCTATGATCATTTTCGGTAGATATTATTCAATATATGTAATCTTGCACCTGGCAACAGCAAATTATTGTCAATGAATAGCATAAAACGGCCGTATTTGCGAGGTAAACAAACACGAATTTTAACATCTATGCTGCAGCATCTGGGCTACTGGCATAACAATAGATAAAAATAGATTTGGCCTCGCTCAGATCAGTGAATAATTAATTAGCTTCCAGTAACGATGGTCAGCTTTTTTATATCGAAAAAACAACGTTTCGTAGCGTATTCGCCAATAATTCGGTGTTTAATCTTCATTTTATGAAGGTCAGTACGGAAAGCGACAATAATTTTGGGTATGAAAAAATTGCGATTGTGGTAGACTATCCCTTTAAAGAGGCATTAGCTACGATTTTGACCAAAAAAATTATATGTTTTGGAAATTGATAAATAGCTTTCAAATGATGAAATAAAGGTAAATAGTTCACATTAAACAGCTTATCGTACCACTTTTCGCCTTTTGAGAACGAAAATTACCATCGATTTATTATTTCCTTGCAAGCAAATAATTTGACCTCACTTTCTCCGTATGCAACTGACCTTACTAGTGACAGGTAAAAACGAATAATTTGTATTTTGGCGCTTATTAACTGCAAACTTGCATGGTTCTTTGTCCGTAATTAACGCCGACTAAAAGCAGATTCACAGAAAATAAGAAATAAGTGCATTGTTGTACTGATTTAATGACGATTCGGCAAACCCCGTAAGCAATGCCGATAATTAATAAGATGGCGTCCATTTCTTGATCGATCTCAAAACACGAGCAGTTGCACCTTTTGCCCCCGATGCGCGTACATTTCATAACATTTATAAGTTACAGAAGCACGTTTTATTAAGGCAGCAATCATATCTGATATATTTTATGGGTAACAAAAATTTACGATTTTGTCTGATAATATGGGTTATTTTGGGAAGATGTATAGATAACATTTATGATGGGTTATTTTTGGAAAGACCTTATTTTGGTGTGTTCACGTTTCTCCCACTTTTGATTTTTTGGTATACAGCCAATACAGGTAGAAAACAAATTGTGGGAGAAACGTGAATAATGTGTAAAAGGGATTATAGAAATTTACCTGTAATTAACCTTACAGTGAATACAGTATAAATAAAACTCATGTTTGAAAAAAAGAAGAACATATTTATTATCATATTTCATTAAAAAACACTATTACGTTAAATAAGTTAAATGCACTACGTAAATAAACATAAAGGAAATGTTCATATAAAAAAATATATATGAATAGTCGGACGTTGTCGTTGTCTCTAGGCGGTGACGAGTCGAAGTTTTTGTGTCTTTCTCCAGATGCATTGAGTATAGTGGAAGAAGTAGTTATTCATGGTGGCGTGTGTGAATGCTCGTTGTGCGGAATTACGGGTAGCTGTCTCGAATTCGGTGACGAATACATATGGTGTTGATGTTGTTGACAAGTAGTCTTGAGTAAGTTGAAGTAACGGTCGTTATTTCTTCACTTTTACCGGGTAAAACATGTAGCTATAGTCCAAAGACGAGTGGGTACATGACATCGTTGACCATTGCGTTGCAGTGTGTAGAGTTGAATAAATTGAGTTGATGAAGTGTAGGAAGTGCCGTCTCCATAGATGATGTATGCTGATACAAGGTTGGTGAGGTTGCGAGCTGTAGTAAACATGAGAATTGTATCTGCGTTGCCGTCGTCTGCGAATAAGAACTGTTCGTGTGCCAAGGTCTGTGTCTATTTGTCCTGAAGTATGTATGGTAGTTGGCACTTTTGGTGACAGTCCTGTAGTGGGTGTTAATTGTAGCTGGACATAACAGGACTATGCATTTCCAGTAACGTCTGTCGCGTCTATTATTCTTAACCATGTACTGGTAACCATTCAGCTCTAGTCGAACTCTACCAAACTTGTTGGATACGAAATTAACGACAAGCATAGCATTAGCCATAATGTAATTTATGTAAGAATTAAATGTTGACAATTGGAAAAACTGAGAATGAATGATGATCCTAGCAAATTTGGGCACTTATAAAGCACCACTGAAATCTGTTCAATTTTTCAATGTTTGGTTAAGTTTTGAACAATGCAAGCTTACTTTTATGTATTATTTCTGCTCAGGCTGGCTTTGGTAGGTTAGTTTAAGCATATTTTATTAATTAATTCAACAAAACATTACAATATTCAACTATATACATTACATAATAGGAAGTAATTAATTGGATTGGGAAACAAGTTACAAGAACTTGTATTAATCCCTACCCGTAAGGTAGATTGAGCGACATGAATGGATTATACAAAATATAATTCAATTATTCAAAAATCTAAATCTAGCTACGTGTTGCATTTTACATAAAAATATGTAGATATAATAAAATATATCTACATATTTTTATATAAAATCATGAAGGACTGATTTATTTATTAAAAATATTTTTTGCACATTTATTTTTTTTTTTTTTTTTTTTATGTAATTATACTATAACTAATTGACGAGTTTCATTATCTGCGCGCATGAGTGAGTTACAACGTTAATTGGTCATGAGTGACATATTTTTTATAATGAAACTCGTCAATTAGTTATAATATTTATTATATAGATTAAAAAAAAATTTCGAATCGAATTTAATATAAAATGAGCTTAATTGCACTATATTACGTGTGTAACGTAGGGAAATGCTATAATGTGTATCGCTTCAAAAACATGACGCCACCCATCCACGACAATAAAATAATTAAAATGCTTACCTTGAAATATTATTTTAGTTAAATTTGATCAAAATTGAAGCATACACGAAGCCAAATAATGTCTAATTATTAAGTTTCAAACTGGAAGTCTTCATATGACGTCGACAACAAAATGGCGCGAAATATAGCGAGAGTGAAATAAAAATGATAATTTCACTAGTGAAATTATCGTTTTTATTTAACTCGGAAATCACGGTATTTCATCGATATCTATATAATAAAACATATTATTACATTTATACCTTTAGAATTATTTACATCATTTACAGGTCTCACTATACCTTGGTAATATAAACAATTTTAATTACTGTATAAACACCAAACCAATCTATTGTTTGACACTTGTCTTGTGGGAGAAACGTGAATTGGATTTTTAAAAAGTGGGAGAAACGTGAATAAACCCTTATTTTCACTAACTTTGTTTTTTTTTTGCGGCGCCAATGTTTTCTCAACTGCGATTGATGACGTGATAACTCTGTAATGTTTGTTTTCAATTATTGCATATTTATCTCATTAATATTCCATTGTCTTGGTTTTATCGAGAGATTGTAGCATGCAATTAAAGCGAAGCTATCTACTTTAGCTGCACGACGCACGCCTAGAATAAACTTGATCAAAGTTACAAGATTGGAAAGTCAAGTAATTTAGAAGTCGTTTGGGAGCAAGAAACACATTTTTAATTATAAATTTGTCATATCTAAGTACAAAAATGTTAATGCTAATATTTGAATTTTGCAATCCCGGGGGCATTCTTCTTATTCCCCATTTAGTTTCAATGCAGATCAATATTGCCTGTAGACAAATTTGCGTGTTGGTATTGTTTAAAATGGGCTGCCTCTGTCGTGAAATGGTTATTTTGATAATTCGAGTGCGGAAGTTCGTCTCGATAAAGAAAGACTAAAATGTGTATTTGTTGTTTCTCCGCTAAGAAACGATGCATTAAGTAGTAAGAGTAAACACTAGTTTTCTCAAACTCCAAATTCAGGGTAATGAATCCGAGTTGACTGTTGTTTCAGTAAGCTAATACTATGCAAAATTCAACTGAGAATGTTGGTCTTCTTTAAGAAGCGTTTTATGATTCCAAAGGGATAATCAGAATCCGTAAATCGAAGGACAGACAACACAATCATCTTATTTAAAAGCTGGGATTTGACAATTTATGTCGCATGAATTAATCATAAAACACGTATAAACTAGGTCTCGTTAAAATAAATTTTTATGTACTGTAGGTTTCTAAAGTTAGATTATAAAATTCAGCATACAATAGCTAGTTCTTGATTGCACTTTTGTTTGGAAATTCAGCTAATCAAAAACAATCCGGTTAATGCTGTTGTTGACGTAAGGAAAGAATGGCAGCAGCGGATTTGCCTGTTTAAAAGAGGATTAATAAATAAAAAAAAATAGATAAATAAAAAAATAAAAAAAACGTTTGAAGAATGTTCAATTGGACAACACTAAAAGAACCATCTTTATTGCTGCTTAGTCAATGTTAGATTTTAATGGTATTATTTTGTCATCATAATATGAAGTGTCATGCATTTCAGGGGCTGCTCTGGCTCCAAAAATTTTATCACTCATGACGCCAGCTTTGAAATCATGATACTGTTGTTCTATTACTGGTTACATGTCAAAAGGGTAAATTGTTATGTTTATTATGATCTTTTCTGTTATACTGGACGTTTTGTTTACTTTGGGGCCATTTTCATGCTGAAAATGAGACAGAAACTTCATCTGAGAACAACAACAGGAAGTTTACCTACATCAGTTACGGATTGTGACTTATCATGATTTACATGAAAATATTTTGATTCCAGATGATATCTACTATTTCATGGCTTATTAAGTGCATGTTATCGATATGAAGACTTAATTTATTTATAAAAAGACATGTCAGTCTGAAAGTAAACATTTATTATTCACACATGCGTAAATTGATCCTTGAGCCATGTGCGTGAATTTGTAAACATCCATGACCATGATCATGATGATTAAAGATCTTTATCTCCAAATGATAAGCATTATTGATTTTATTTACATTTAAAGTTACAAGAGTGGACACAGAAATGTGTTTCCCCACTTCAACTCGTAAATTTACATAGAAATCGGAGATATTTCGTCATAAAACTTCACACATGGTTTTTCTATCATATGTCTTGAAGACCAACATAAAATTGTATTGCATTTATCAATATATTATGAGTATCAATAGTTTTTTCAACACCGTATCTGTTTCTCGATACAGCCGCAACTTCAACTCGTAAATTTACATAGAAATGGGAGATATTTCGTCATAAAACTTCACACATGGTTTTGTCTATCATATTTCTTGAAGACAAGCAAAAAATTGTATTGCATTTATCAGTATTTTATGAGTATCAACAGTTTTTTCAACACCGTATCTGTTTCTCGATACAGCCGCCGTGACCCACTTTAGCACGTTCTAGCAGTTTTTTCTTAATAATGTTGTTTAAATAATATGAAATATTGACATCCACACTTGCCTTTTGGACAGCACATTTCTGTGTCCACACTTTTATATTTTATATAATATAATTTATTACTATTAGTCATACAACAATAACAATCCTTTAAAGGTTACTTTTACGCGGTACTGTTTATTATCTCAATTTTAATGTCATTTTAGGTGTAATGAGGGATGGTCATAGCTGCTAATGTTTTTGGTCTGTGCCTTTGGCCCGGCTTACGAGCCAAACGTTTCACATTGGGTACTGTCAGTTTCCCGTCCGACGACTGGATCATTTTTGCGTTTAAGTTTCGGTTCTTTAAGAATCTGGCGAAGATCTTTTCTTTTTCTGTTGTTGTTTTGCTGGTCCATACGGTGTGGGGTACATATAAATGTTGAAATGCACATTCTAGTTCATAATTTCCTTGTCCAAACAAGGCTCTTTTTAAGTCAGCAAAGTGTAAACGGACAATGTCATGAATAGTGTTGACTAGCTCTGGAAGGCGTTGAGGTTTCCAGTCTGTAGATATCTTGAATCTATGATTCATGCTTTCACAGTTACCGTTGGTCCACAGTCGTGTGTTGGTTCCCTGCCTTGATGGTCTAATCAGTGTTCCAACATTCTGGTTTTCAACTTGGAGTTAAAGTAGTCCACAAACACTAAAAAGGAATTAATATAACTCTTTCTCAAATGATACCGGTATTACTACTGAATGTTTGGATCTTTAACAAGCAATTACATTTATTTTTATAATAACGAATAGAACTTTTTGAACGAAAGTTTAAATATTGCAAAACTAATAAAAGAAGGGCCGTAAATTTTGTTTATAAATACATGTATAAGGTTTTAATTACTAGGAAAAAAATTTTGATTAATGAATAAATAACTCGAAATATAATGAATTATGTACAAAAAGATCATGTGACCCTTTCAGTGACTTTCTTCTTAATACTGAAATTAACGTATTTGTAATTTTTATGTACGTTACTTTACATTGAAAATTACATGTTTTATTCATTATAAATTTTGAAAAATTACGACAATTGTGACATCTAGAAGAAAAAAAATATACCTCCTGAAGTCTTTGCTGAGATAAATCATAGTCGAATGCACAGGACATCCAAGGTCGCCAGGCCATTACACAGATGTTAAAAATTTAATTCGCTATTATCCAATATATCGTAAATACGAAGCAATGCGACCAAAATTTTCCGTTTTAGATTTTATAAGTTTTGTGAGAAAATGTTGTAAAAATAATATGATTTGAGTAATTTTTTGAAGTTTTTTGAAATAACAACTTTACAAACATAAAACGGTTCTTAAAACAAACAAGTCACAAAATTTGATTGCAAGGTGGTCAAGTATCAATCATGTAACAGTAGCTTACAAACGACCACTTAATTGCCTTTAATTGAATTTAGATAATTTTTGATAATGAAAATGTTGGCGCCAGAATTATCGCCAGCAACCGTTTTTTGGAGCCAGATAGAAACAAAAATCGCCAATTGCGAAGCCCAGCGCGACCCCTGCATTTATAAATCATAAATTTTAACAAGAACGTAGAAATTAAATTTAGTGCGCACGACGCGTTTTACATTAATACAAACAATTGTAATCTTTTTATATCGGTCAATGCATGCTTTTATCGACCCAAGAGAGTATATCCACCTCGGACTTCCTCCTCTGCCTTTATACTTTCATCGGGTCAATAAAACATGTATTGAACTCATCAAAATGGAAGAAGACTTGATCGTCCATGAAAGATACTTGCTGATTGAAAACTAATTTAAATGATTTAATACTAGTTTAACCCCGCCACTGTGTATTGAAATGCCTGCAACAAGCCAGGAAAATGAGCGCTTGTGTATATGTGTAAGCGGTATCAATTATGCCTGTTTCTATGATTTTTCGATTGGAATAAATGGATTATGGAACAGTTCCGACCGTGTGGTTCTGTATTTCTTGTTTTTAATTTTATTAAATCATTTTTCCAACAGCAAGTTTCCACTGTGCGACATATACACCTTGTTACGTCTTGGGAAGACAGCTGATGTCAATTACGCTATTTCCTGGAATCTTTATAAGATATATTTTTCATACTTTAACTAAGGATGAGGCCAACGTCCCACAAGTAGGACAAACTAAAAAAAAAAACGGGAAGAGTTCAGCCACATTTGTTTGAATTATTGAACGTTTGAATGACAAGTAGTACTACATCATCTGTTAATTCCATTGATAAAAGATACTTCAGTGTATAATACCAGATCATTAAAAGATTTCTAGATATAAAGTACTGATGTCTTGATACTGCCGGAGAAAGATTGTTGTTAATTTGTCAGATATGACCTATAATGTGAACTTTCTGAGATGTTTGTACGGCTCTTAGTCCAGTAGATTTCTGCATTATTATATTACCATGTTATATGTAATTATACAATTCATTCAGCTTATGTCTGAAAAGAAGGATATTTTGATATAATAAATACTTCAATTTCACCATTCAGAAAAGTTTGAAGATACCAAAGGGGTTATCATAAACCGTAAATCGATAGATAATACAATGGCAAAACGAAAAAAGACAAAAAAGGACAAACAATAAGCTACAAAATACTGTACAGAAATTAAAGATCGAGCATCAGGAACGACACTAAAAAGTCAGGGTTGAACTCATGTGCTTCGTAACCTCTTCTCCAGTGATACCCGTCGCGTTACTCTTGTTAACCATTGACAATATACCACATTGTACATGTAGTTTTATTTTAATTTTGACAGTGGCTGTCGTTTTGTAGGACTTGCCACTAGGCCTATGCATTTGTTGTTTGATTCAGTTATATTTATTTTAAATACCATTAACAAAGGCTACATATGAATTATTGAACATTATTCAAACATATAGTTTGTTTGAAATAAGTCATTTATTCAAATAACAGAGATGATTTTTTTTTCAGTTGTTTAACTGATTTCAGCTATTTTCCTCAGGAGAGAAATAGCCGAAAGTTGTTGGACACAGTCAGAACAGGTCAAAAATGAACCATTTGAAAGGGGGTGTTGATAGTTTCAGATATTTTTCATTGATTATCATTTAAATTATTTCCTAACCAGAATCATTCCGGAAATAAAAACGTATATATCAAATTTAGTGCGCACTACACAAAACACCACGTTTCTGGAGTAACCTTCATCAGGTACGCTCAAAATCGAAAGATTGGATTGCTATTTAAAGATTTAGGAGCAATAAAAACAGTCATAAAACGAAAAATAAAAATAAAACAAAAAAGTCTGAAAAATATTGTTGTTTTGTAAACGAAGCCTGATAATAACGATTAATTTTTGAAAATATAAAGTTAAACGTGTTTTGTTAACAATAAAACTAACCATTCTTCTGACAATAATAGGTTCTTTCATACGTTGATTTGGAAGACCGGTGGATCTTCCACGAGTGATATAAATTTTATGTCTTTTCACGAGTGGAGCGCAGCGGAACGAGTGGAAAGACATAGCAAATTTCTATCACGAGTGGAAGATCCGGCGATGTTTAAAAAATAATTCATGGCAGGCATAGAGTTGTGCAAATTTACACATGGGCTGGGCCTTTATATTCGAATTTTACCCCAAGCGACATCGTGTTTGTTTTCGACGCTAAATACTATTAAAGAACTACCCAAGGAGAGCCTCAAACAATGGACATACAATACACATATGATTGCGAGTAAACTGAAAAAAATGCGCGAAATGTTATTGACGACTTTGGAACATAAACAACATGACGTCGTTGACGTCATATGAAGACTTCCAGTTTGAAACGTAAAGATTAGACGTTATTTGGTTTCGTGTACGCTTCAAGTTTGATACAATTTAACTAAAATAAACTTTAACTGCAGTCACGTGATCAAAATCTAATTTGAATATGATGAATATTTATGAGGAAAGTACCATCAATTTCTGGATATGCGGAGTTCATTCGTTCATCATTTCGAGAGCGCTAACAAGATGGCGGAGCGGAGTTGTCAAACATAATATCGAACACTTGAACAGTTGTTAATAATCGACAATTATTGTTAGATATGAAATAAAAAAAATAAATGCCAATGAAAAAAAAAGCTTGTATTGTTGACATAAAAAAAAATTCCGGAAAAAATACTTAAGACAACCATCTATCGACTTTCACTTTTGTAATATATCGTCATCCTGTGACGTTGTTTACAAGGGACGCTGATTGACACAAGCTGGTTACTGATTTATTTTACGATTTTGTGAGCATTTTACTTGTTTGAGTAGCAAAATTCAAAATGCCATCAAATTGGAAAATATCAGTAACTTAATTACATCACCGTCTAGTTATCAATGTATACGTAGGAAAACAAGGTTAGTGTATTTTGTTATTCATGGCCGACACATATCAATGGAATGTATGTGACTGTGTGCGTACTGGGGATCTCCAAATGTAAATTTTCAAAACAAATGACAAAAAATAGTTAGTTACAGAATATTTATTTATAACTGACGGGGAATTTTTATTTTAAGGACTTTAAAAATACGTTATATGCCGGTGTTTTGTTTGTTTACAATCGATCGTCACGGTAATTTCACAGCGGGAGTCACAATGGAACCGCCAGATTTGTTGTGTACTGCACTTGCGCTAAATGTAGAGTTGTTGAGTATTATCGTGTGTGCCGTTTTATAGACGTCATATTAGAATCCATATCAACACATAACAGTACCTATTTCTTCCGTAAACAACATTTGTTTTCTTATACACACACCTATGTATGGTTTTCATTGATCGATACCTCATTTACATATCAGGTATTATTGTGCACTACGTCATAGTACGTCACGGACTGAGAAATGTAGGTCATAGAGTATATTATGTTGCTTTACGATAAAAAGAGCTTTAATTAACCCTTTGACTGCAAAGTTTCGTGTATAACCGTAACGTCATGTGCGGTATTATTCCTGATATTATGACCCTTTCATCCGGGTGACGTCATTTTAACAGCAATGTGACGTTACTTACCGTTTTTTATTTTAATTTTAAAGTGGTTCTATATGTGCAATATCTGTATCTGACTTTAAATTCTGTAATCTAATTATAATGTATTTGAGTAACTTATTCTTAAAGAAAATAAAAATGAAAGTAAACTTCTTTCCCAAGGCAGTCAAAGGGTTAACTAGTTTCTAAATCGTAATTTTAAAAGAAAAAAAAATATTTTTGTTATTTTTTATGATTGGCCGACAAGCGAAGGAAGATGAGGTCTCGTGGCGTTGGAGATGAGGTCACGTGCACCGATCTTCAACGGGTCATCTCACACTGAAAACGGCCATGTATGGAAGAAACCTCAAACTTCTACACATAGATGTGTAGTGATCACAGAAGCCAATGCTAAAAGTCATAAACTGATTTTAATTGAAGTTCGTCATCTATAATATGAGACAGGCAACCTGTTTGAAGGACGAAGTCCTAAAATTTCAATAACACAATGATCTGTACAAGTTATCATCTTTTATTTTGAATGAATTTTGTAGCCGATTTGCTATAATGGTTCTATTCATTTTACCTACTGTACGCCGCTTTTCCGTCGGGAGTTTCGTAGAAAGAGATTTTTTTATTCGAATTTTATTTCAAGTTTATTTCGATTTTGCATAGAGTAAATAATTAAAGAATTGGGAATTTTTCATTGAAATATATTTCTTTTGCGTTTCTAAATTATCAATTGATTTATTTTTTAAACTTCCGGTGAACAGATATTTGACTATCAATATAGAAGGAAAAATCGGACAGCCTACCGTTATAAGGACTTCGTCCTTTATTAGTCCATTAGCAGAGTTAATTATCTACCCATTAATTTCGAGAAGTCCAAAAATGCAAAATGTAGAATAAAAATATTAATTGGCTAAATTAGGACTCATGATAATACAAAGAGTCATAAATAGATCTTCTGACTATTTCTGATTAAAAGATGAGTTTTTAGATTCACTACAGTGTAGTGCACTTTAAAATAAAATGTATAATTTTTTACGTGTTTATAAAGTGGTTTGATTGCACGGTATTGTTACGTGAATACCGGTACTTAAATTGAATTAAAACCTCACAGTCAGTGTTTTAGATTCCCAATAGCCACAGCAAGAAACTGTTATACGTGTATTTAAAATTTAATTTGCTTGCTATGACGATGTTCCATTAATATGAAGCAGCAAGATTTTACCACAAGTGTCAAGTCATAGACTAAAAATAGCCAATAATAATACTAACTTGATCTTTATATAGGATCTCATCCTCCTAGTCACGAGTACTTTTGAGAGATATTTCGTTTGTTGTTATGATATTACATTTTTGTATGTATATTTATTATGAAACTACCCCTTTACATCGGGAGGCGACAACCGCCGGGATGTCGGTGGCGCGTCTAACTACAGTTATTAAAATGTACATTTATTATGATAAAAGCACATGCAACAAAAATATGATAAGACATCTGCCATATATACACACACTATAAACTGTCCATAAACTCTCCATAAAACATCACTTATAATTATACTTGAAATAATATAAGATAAATATTTTAAACAGTAACACTCAATACTTCACTTCGTAATCTAAAACATGTTTCAATATACATTTTACCGATAAAATCATAAAATATTCCAATATCATTATTTAAAGCATATCCAATATTACCAACAATAAACTGTATTTTGGCTCTAGGTGACTGTTCCATAAAGTCTACACCAATATAATAATCACTAGACTGTTTAGAAACAATATTAACATATTCATCGCGAACACTAGACAGGGCGGCAATTTAAAAAAAAATGTTCGAGATCTTCATCTTCACAGTTACTGCATAAAAGGCATTTGCTGTGTGCACTTAGGTGCATCCTGAACAGATATTTCTGAAGGGGTATGGTTTTAGTTCAGACGGGAGGCATACAAATCATTATGGTTATTTAAGTAGTTTTGTTTGTCTAAGCTAACAAAACACTGTTGATAGAAATAAAGGCTACTTTTAGAGGAGACTTCCTTGTCTCTGGCCTGAGATCCATATAACTTGTTAAAATCCTTAATGTTTATACCAAAATTTACGTCAGGCTGGTTTATTAAACTAGAAACATGTTCCTTGTAATTCCAAAAGCTGTCACCTTTTCTAACCATTTCATTAAATACGGATTTGCATAGTCTATTATCGGGAAGTTCTAAGAGCCTTTTATAATATGAGACCTTCTGTCTATTAATAAAGTCGACAATAGGTTCCCACCCCAGTTCTAGTAACAGGGCAGCTTTTGGTATATTCATTAAGGATCTATTAATGAAATAACCCAGATATTTGTACTCGCCCGTTTCTTCGATTGGTTCATTTCCTAATTTCCAGGTACCTTCCTTGTTAATTTTTTTTACCTATTATTAAAATTTTAGAGTTTAGGGTTGAATTTTAGGTTCCATTTGTTGGCAAAAGCGTTCGAAATATTTAAAAGCTCCTGTAACTCTTCGGGTGATTCGGCTATGAGGACAACATCGTCCGCAAATAAAAGACAATTTATCAATTTTGACGAAATATTTGCACCAATACTGCTATATTCTAGCATGTTTGCTAAACCGGTCATTAAAATAGAAAAAAGGGTAGGGGACAAAACGCAACCCTGTTTTAACCCAAACTCTTGGTCGAACCAGCCGGATTCAAAGTCACCAAATATTACCTTATTTTCAACCTTTTCATACATTTTTTTTTATTATATCTATATTACACCTGTGAACAATTTACCTCTGGGTGCCAGGAAACCTCAAAGGTTTACAAATATTTACAATGAACAATATAATTAAATAAATAAATACTGGTACAGTTGTAGTAAGAATACAATACCATAAGCAAATAAATCATATTTTATCTCTCATACCGGTATTCAATTTATAAACATACATTTTTACACAGTAAACAATGAAAACAATTATTAATACAACTAAATTCATAATGTATCCAATAATAACTGTAATTTCCTGATATTATATAAGTTTCGAACTTCTGGGTTTTTAATCATCATTTGTATATTACTTCCGAGTTCATTTTTGAGATTTGTGATAACTATTGCTTCCCTGTAAATGCTTTTATTATATTTTATATAATTTCTTGTTTTTCAAATAACCGATTTTAATATACAAATTACTAAATTCATTACAAGTAGATCTTCAGTTATTTCTCCCTCATACACCCTAATGATTAAGTTTTCCTCAACAAGTACTATATTCTTTTCAAAAATGCTATTAAAATGTATTTTAATTCATCTAAGACATGTTTAATTTTTTGACAACCTGTAAAACAAATGCATAAGGGACTCTATTTCATTTTTACAAAAATGACATTGACCATTTGATTTTCCCATTTTTTGTAATCTATATTCTGAATAGACAATGTTATGCAAACATTTCCATTGGAACTGGATAATGCTTTGTTTACATTTAATCTTGTTCAGTATATACCAAATTGATATCCAGTTAAATTTCTTTTCATAAAATGTATCCCATTTTAATTGACATTTTGGCGTGATTGGTTTACGTATTTCTTACTGGAACAATGATTTAATTATTATGATTTCTAATATTCAAATTACTATCTATTTTTAAACCTAATGATTTTTTTACCTTTTCGTTATCATCTGATTTTTATTTCTTAACACACTTTTCTAGTATTTATTTTTTTTTATTTTTGCCCATTCTGATATACAGTTCCTTTTATATATATAGTCTGATTATCAACAAAGGTATTATTGTTTTTGTCACATATATCGTTTATTTTAAATATATTATTTCTCAAAAACGATTGAAAAAAAAGTGGTTTTCTATTAAAAAACGGGACGTATTATGGTATACCAATGTCCGACTGTCCCTCCGTCTGTCTATCCGTCGGTCCTTCTGTCCGTCCGTCTGTCTATCCGTCCGTCCTTCTGCCCGTCCGTCTGTCCGTCCGTCCGTTTCACATGTCGCGCTCTAACTTAAGAACCCCATGGCCAATTCACTTCAAATTTCACAGTTATTGGAATTGATGGTCTTACGGTCTGTATACTTTATGGTGAAATTTCGAATTATCATTCCACAGTTGTGGGACTTTATTCATCAAATTGTAGGCGATTTTTCGTATGTCACGCTGTAAATTGAGAACCTCTTGGTCAATTCACTTCAAACTTCGCATAGTTATTGGAATTGATAGTCTTACGGTCTGTAAACTTTTTGGTGAAATTTCGATTTTTCATTCCAGAGTTATGGGACTTTATTCATCAAATTGTAGGCGATTTTTCGTATGTCGCGCTGTAAATTGAGAACCCCTTCACCAATTCACTTCAAACTTCGTACTGTTATTGGAATTGATAGTCTTTACTGAATTCTCAAATATGTATAAATGTTCCAATTCATGTTTATGGTGCAGCTGTTGGTGAAATTTAGATTTTTCATTCAAGAGTTATGGGAAAGAAAGTCTTTACAAATATTGTATGAATGTTGACGACGAGCGTATCATGCGCTCTTGGCGCAGCTGTTTATTGGTATAGGGCAGATAATTGCTTAACCTAGTTCGCTATCATATGGTCGTGTTTTGATATGTAAAGGCTGTAGTTGGTTAGCCCCCCGTCTACGTTTTAAAATTTTATCTAGACCTTTATCCCAAAAATTCTTGTAATTTTTAACTTTAGGTACTTTCCTTGCGACGGATTCCGCAGCGGTATTTACGATGTACTTCCACGTCTCCCATATATCATTAACATTATTCGCAACGTTAGTCCAATTATCTTGGAAATTATCTTTTAAATTACACTTAAACAGTTCCCATTCGGTGTCATCAGTAAACTTCCAAAAATGTTCAATACCAGAATAGCTGTCGTGCTTTTTTAAAATTTAGGTTATTTCCCTTAATTTAACACTGATGATGATCACTGTTCAAATCAAACACACCCTTTTCATCAATTAAAACGGAACTAACATTAGTTGAAAGACCTTTAGACATTAGTACATAATCTATAGCTGAACTTTGATCATTGAGTATTCTAGTATAGAAGCCGTCGCAACAGTTAAATGTATTAACAATATCCAATTCAGAAGCTTCACTGAACTGTAAAAGTCTAATACCGTTATAATTCTGATTATCTTTACAAAATAACGATTTTCCAGTAAATTCGCATTGACGTAGGCTTTTACCATTAAAATACCCGTCAGGCATGTTTCATATCCATGCGATTGAAACACGGAACAGTTTTCTAAAAGTTCATAAAACAATAAATCAGTTTTATTTTTGTCGACTCCGTCGTTAGGGAAGTAGACTGCGGTCTTTATCCGATTTATACGACATAAAATCCACAGACGCTCGAACGTATCGCATTGACTGTTGATCAGGTTATCATCTAAAATCTTAATGTATGAATTCACACAAATACCAATACCCGCTTTACCCTTTGATTGTGTTCTACACTTTCCAACCAGTTAAAATCGCTATGAAGGTCTCTGGGTTTATCATTTCCCCTAAGAAAAGTTTCCGCAAGACAACAAATGTCTACAGAATTTACTGCTACAATGTATATGTTTATTAACTTCATGGACTTTACTTTGCATGCCTCTAATGTTCAAAAAATTTATATTAAAATGCGATGTCGTTTTCTTTTTCTTACCTTTACCTGCCCTACGGTGGCGGCGGCAACCTTTCTTACGACCTTTACCTTTATCTAAAATTTTGTACTTTATAGAACTATCACCATGGCCATGTACCTAGTATACCTTACACACTTTAGCCTTGTGACCATACTCATGGCAACTGTCACACTGTATGTACGTTCCATGTTTGTATTCAGAGTGAGTGTGGTTACGTTCCCCACAATACTCACAACATACATCATTACTACACAAGTCCAATACATCATCCCTACTCATGTCCCATACATCATCCCTACTCATGTCTCATACATCATCCCTACTCATGTCCCATGCATCATCCCTACTCATGTCCCATGCATCATCCCTACTCATGTCCCATACATCATCCCTACTCATGTCCCATACATCATCCCTACTCATGTCCCATACATCATCCCTACTCATGTCCCATACATCATCCCTACTCATGTCCCATGCATCATCCCTACTCATGTCCCATACATCATCCCTACTCATGTCCCATGCGTCATCCCTACTCATGTCCCATACATCATCCCTACTCATGTCCCATACATCATCCCTACTCATGTCCCATACATCATCCCTACTCATGTCCCATACATCATCCCTACTCATGTCCCATGCATCATCCCTACTCATGTCCCATACATCATCCCTACTCATGTCCCATACATCATCCCTACTCATGTCCCATACATCATCCCTACTCATGTCCCATACATCATCCCTACTCATGTCCCATACATCATCCCTACTCATGTCCCATACATCATCCCTACTCATGTCCCATGCATCATCCCTACTCATGTCCCATACATCATCCCTACTCATGTCCCATACATCATCCCTACTCATGTCCCATACACCATTCCTACCCATGTCCATGTTTCTAATAATATAATATTCCATATTGTGTGTATTGTTTTGTTTGTGATATTGTTAGTGTTTTACAGCTTGTTTATTTGGAGGACAACTTACATTGTACATGACACATTTTGATATCGAGATCGTCGTGGTCGTGATCGTATAGTAATTTTTGTTTTAGGCATATTTTATTCACAACTATATATGAATGGGATTTAGCAACAGGTTATGCCTATACAAGCTCTCTCCTTTTTACATGTACAAGGCATACATTCAGTAAAAAAGTATATAAAAATTATATCAATGATATACAATAGTTATGTTCCTTCAATACATGTACATGTAATTATGAACACCATTAATATTTCATATATAATAAATTTACAAGTGAAGTGAAATTTGTAGACTTTCTAAATATTTTAAATAGTTAAACATACAAGAAGTTAAAGAAAAATAAAGTAAAGCAAAATAAATGTATAATGGGAGGAGTGCAATTGAAAAAGAAGCATCTTAAATGAAACGACGAGTGTCGCTTATGAACTTGTGTACAGCTTGAAATATTTCTGTATTTAGATCATATGAAAATGATCTAATTCCATGTAATAATAAAACTATATTAATGTCAACATTATTATTTTTTTGGTATTAATGTCTGTATTGAATCTAATAAGATCAATCTTAAGTTATTAAATTTTGGACAGATAAGCAAAAAATGGTTGTTATCTTCTAATGGACCACTTCAGTTTGGACAGTTAGTATTATCAAATAAAAAATCATCAAATAAATGTGCCTTCAGGTTACTGGCCTCATTTCTTAATTGACAATGAATTATGTTAAACTTCCTTATTCCAAAATTATAATGTGCATTGGTGTCCCAAGTTTTATAGAAGTGTGTCAATCTTTTATTAAAGATATTTAATCTTCGAGATTCTGTGATAGTTAGGGGCAAATTATTCCATAGTCTAATAGTGATAGGGATAAAACTATCATAAAAAGAACTTGTTCTGGAAAACGGTGGATGGAATGTATTATTTTCATTTCTTAAGTTATATCCTGATTGTCTGGGTAGATATGATTGAACCAACTCGTAAAGGTATGCAGGTGTTAACCCATTTAGTATTTTATAAAATAATATTAGTTTGTGTTTGTTCCGTCTATTTTCTAGTGTTTTCAACCCCAATTCATGGAATAGTTTTTGTCTAGAGGAATTACATGGAAGACCGGTTATAATTCGACCCGCTTCTATTTGTACACTATCCAATAAATTGGTTTCTTTTTTAGTGCAGTTACCCCATACTACATCACCATATTCTAAAACGGGCCTAATAAATGCAAAATATATACGTATAAGGGAATATCTATCTAATAAATGTTTGACATGTCTACGTAAATATAAACGAGAGCTTGCTTTTTTTTTAATATAAATATCATCTATATGTT
The DNA here is from genome assembly GCA_963383655.1 of Bathymodiolus septemdierum. Taxonomy (NCBI): domain Eukaryota; kingdom Metazoa; phylum Mollusca; class Bivalvia; order Mytilida; family Modiolidae; genus Bathymodiolus; species Bathymodiolus septemdierum. The sequence continues at coordinate 12,102,108 of OY726526.1, read as the reverse complement.
CGTATGGTAGTTGAATTTACAACTACGTATGCAATCAGTGCCTATCACCACTAAAGCGGTGACGGTGATTTCGAATCTCGCTCGTGGCGAGGTGTGCTCGATACAACATTATGTGATAAAGTTTGTCAGGGACTTGCGGCAGATCGGCGGTTTTCTCCGGGAACTCTGGTTTCCTCCACCAATAAAACTGATCGTCACGATATACCTGAAATATTGTTGACAGTGACGTTAAGCGCCATAACCCCCCCCCCCCCCCCCCCCCCCCCCCATTTTGGTATCTACTTACAGTAAAATAGTTAGCACATTCTGATTCCAAACGAAGACTTTCATTCTTCTTTCTCTTTTATGTAGCTTGCTCAGCAAAGAACCAACAAAACCTTTCCAGGTTTGTTCTTTGACAAAGGAGCAAAGGCAAATATTAATAAATTATTTGGAAGAAGTTTGGTATCGTGCAATCAAATAGCTGTGCTTGTTTGTACGTCCGTAGACAAAGGCTTCTCCAGACCATTATTTACCGGTATATGCATTTCTGTCAAACATGTTTTTGCTTTGTTTAGCGTCACTTTTAACAATATTATAGTTTTATTGGTAGTGGAAAAAGGAGTATCCGGAGAAAACCCCTGACCTTCCGCAAGTCACTGACAAACTTGATCGCATAATGTTGTATTGAGTACACCTTTCCATGAGCGAATTATAGAACTCACAACTTTAGTGGTGATGGGCACTGACTGCATAGGTATTTGTAAATCTAACTACCATACAATCAAGACCACGACGGCCTCTAGTCACAAGTCGACAGCAATGCTTTCGTGGAATATTAACAGTTTTAATAACTCATGGTACATGTATTTTCTTGTGTTTTTTTCCAGTGGATGTATATAGTACCATTTGTACTCGTAATGATGCTAGCTGGTAATTCTGATCCTAATGCAGGAGGTGGAGGACGATAACGTCTACCAAGTCAAGAAATTTCATATAATGTCATTGAAGCAGCCTCGAATCAGGAAAACACATATACAACCTTTATTGTGAGCAATGATACGGTCGGAGAAATATATTTGTCAGTGTCAGAGTGTATTTGGTAAATGCATGGAGAGGGAAAATGTCAATTAAAATAAAATGAAGATGAGGCTGTATATTTAAGAACAATTGTGTTATATAATTTCCATTCCATAAAAGTAAAGTAAAATCTACCTATCATTAATTTGTTCTTTTGTCCTTGTGTGGGCCCATTCAACTACTCTAACCCTGCCACGTTTTATTGAAGGGGCTGTACGAAGCCAGTGTTTTGTACATGCATGTTAAGGATATCAATTTTGTCCCTTTCTACATTTTTTTTTTATTACATTTAGGAATTGCTCTGAGAGTGTGGTATTTTTTGTTTATCATGTTTTGTACTTGTATGAGTACATGTATTATGTAATAGTCAAGTAATGTTTTAATTATTACTAAATATCAAATCATATAGAATACAAGCTGTTGTCATGTATATCGCCGATTTATCTGAAATAAATGTTTTTGTTGTGTAATTGAGGTTTTCAATACATTTGAAACTTTGCATTTTCATTACAATCCTATGGTAAATATAACACACTCTTTGATCAGTTATTACATTTTTACTTTGATCTCGCTGAGTAATATTGTCAGTATCAAACGAACTGAATATGATACTGAAAATTCTCAGTCAGTAAAACGTCAAACTTATAATAAATTTACGGATAAAAACAATAACGTTTTGAAGATCTCGATATACATTATCTCTAGTATCACAGTTCATCCCATTGGACTCGCTGTGATACCTGTGATAATGTCTGTCTCATCATTCACAACGGACGTTATTCTATTGTTAACATATGACAACTCAGTCTAACGTTTCGTGCAGGTTAACGTTATTATTATCTAAGGATTTTTATTTACAGTCTGAAACAGAATATGATCTCATTTCATTCTACAAAGTCTATGGTTATCATTATGATATTTAACGCCACTTTCAACAATATTTAGTTTTATTTGTGGAGGAAACCGAAGTACCAAGAGAAAACCACTGGCCTACAGCAAGTCACTGACAAACTTTATCACATAATGTTGTATTGTGTACACTTTGCCATGAGCGAGATGCGAAGTCACAACGTTAATGGTAATAGGCCTACAAAGCGTAAAAAGTATAGTTGCATCATCTTGAAAGAATCCTTTGTCATCTTAATTATCTATTATCGAAACCAGACGATTCTGGTATTTTATTATACTATAACAACCCCATTGGTTAAAACAATGTAAACAATGAAAGACTGACCAATGGTATAACTCCAAATCATATTTAAGGAGAAGTAAATCGCATACAATTCATTAATTTAATGTATTTTCTTTCATGTCATGTGTTTAAGTAATTTAGTAGTTTTTTTGTATAATGTTTCCAAGCTTAGTTGTTCCAATATATAAAAACTTGTTTATTCAGTAATTGAATTTAGTTGATATTAGAATTGCTTCATTAAGCAGAACATTTTTTATATCACACATGGTAAAATTATGCTAAAACATTCCCTAAGCCTAACTGAAAAAATTATCAACTTTAAAAACTTTAAAATCTATTTATTTTAAAATTGTATTATCTTAACTAGACCTGTTTAATGATCAACATGATTCCAAACTCAATTTGTTTTATGTTCTGCTATATAGTTTTATCCATGAAATTCTGAACAATGACAACAATGCTAGACAGACTCTTTCATTATAAGGGTTTGTTCAAATAGTTTCTTTTTTGACATTTAAAAATTCCAAGAAGGTTGTTGACTAAGTAACCTGTCCGTTTGTAGTTAAACATTGTTATGTCCTGATATGAATATAGGTTTCTTTCAAGAAATCTGTGTAAGATTTATTTGTTATATTTCCTTGTGGAGAGAGTGATCGGACTTAACCTTGTTTTGCGGTTATTGTCCGTCATTTTGGTTGAACACAATGGCCAAAGGAAAAAGACAAAGGGACAAACAACGATCTACAAAGCATTACACAGAAAACAAAAGATCGAGCAACAGCGTGTTCCGAAAGGGTAAGCAGTTCCTGCACCACTAGTAGCACCCGTCGTGTTACTCTTGTTACGAACCCGGTGATAAGTCATTAATGAGGAAAGGTCCGGATTAGGACACACGGAACATATCCGTGGTCGTGTGTAACACAGATACTAAGATACACATGTTTATGTTTTATGATAGTGATAGATTGATTGGCGTTTAACGTCAAATGAACAGTATTTTAGCTATATCATGAAGGAAAACAACCAATGAGACGTGTAGGTGAAATTGGGAAATTTAATCAGATACATGTTTGTTTTATGCTTGGGCGAGTTTTATGCATTGCTTGTCTTTTCTACGGTTTATCCAATTAATGGCTCTTTATTTGTAGACTGCCATAGATTCTGTAATTTTTACATTTCTTCAAAACAAATAGTTCAAAGGAAAGGCGTGTGTCAAAAAAATTTTCTTTCTGAAAAGGTCAAAATTATGCCTTGTATCGATCCACGACAAACCACTCTTTAAAAACTGTTGCAAATAAGTGAGTGATTGTTGTTTAATTTTCAGCTATATCATGTCGAGAACAAGTTAATTTTCAACCAGTTGATACTGAGGTCCGCTTTGTACTAAACCAACACGCTTAGATGGATTTTTATGTTGGAAATAAAGATGTGTCTTTTAGTGGAAGGAGCGTGCACATGCATATAGGATGGGGAAATGTTGTCACGCATTTGGACATCAACGGCAATGGGAGAAGACTTCATAAGTTGACAAAACTTGTGTACTACTGGTATCCCTTTTGTTAATTTAACAAATAAAATCATCATAAACTAACGGCAATTCCTAACAAACTTGCTTGTGTTGTATTTTTCATGTTTATCTCCCATCCTTTGTAACGTATTTGTTTTAGCCTACTCTTTCGTCCGGAATGTGCATTGTAGCAAAGAAACTAGGATATATGTCTCTGTACCCCAGGCTTCATCGATGAGTGGCAATGACAAAAGAAGGATTAAGATATTTAAGTGGTAATCAAAGACAGTAAACCAAAGAACAGACGTTGCAAACACCAAGAGAAAAAAAAAGACCAAGAAGACAAATTCACATGGTCCACAAAATACTACACAGAAAACTAAAGATTGAGCAACACGAAATGGAATTCTACAGCCAACATATATCATGATATATAACGTAAAATATCGCTAATAACACTGATGAATAAAGATATTTATGATGTTGGTGATAATTTCTTACTTCGTAACATATACTGATAACTTTATTTTGATAAACAAAAGACTTTTGTCCTCTACAAATGACCCTGCATCAATTGAATTTAATGTTGAGAGGTTTATGTTGTATACGAGAATTGATAACACTTGGTACTAGGCGGATAAAGTAATAAATCTCTGATAATTCCGTTATGACACACACCATATGTCGTAATAAATATAGAAAATTCATTTAATCAATGTTATGGTACTGTTTGTTCGGGTATCAGGTTAAGGAAGAACAAGAGGCTTATAAGAGTTTTTATGTGGTTCGTCATCGGTTGCTATACAGTCGAATCTCGAGTAGAAGTCGAACGGACCGATCTTAATGCGAAATAGCGGTGTATTCGAGTTAAACAGAATAATTGAAAAGCTACTACGACCGGAACTATTTTTACTTTGAGATATCAAATAAAAACAACTTGTTTGAAGTCCGACTATAGCTAAATTTGACTCGAGGGGATTATGTTCAACGAAAGATTTCTTTGTAATCAGAATTACATGTAATTACAAAATGTATATGATTTTCTTGAAACGCGTCGTTCGCACTAAATTAGATATCTATGTTTTCATTACTATCACTGGATCGATACCTCTGATGGCGGACCATTCGTCCTCGAGTGTATTATCTACCCAGTAGTCAGTGTTACTATCACTGGATCGATACCTCTGATGGCGGACCATTCGTCCTCGAGTGTATTATCTACCCAGTAGTCAGTGTTACTATCACTGGATCGATACCTCTGATGGCGGACCATTCGTCCTCGAGTGTATTATCTACCCAGTAGTCAGTGTTACTATCACTGGATCGATACCTCTGATGGCGGACCATTCGTCCTCGAGTGTATTATCTACCCAGTAGTCAGTGTTACTATCACTGAATCGATACCTCTGATGGCGGACCATTCGTCCTCGAGTGTATTATCTACCCAGTAGTCAGTGTTACTATCACTGGATCGATACCTCTGATGGCGGACCATTCGTCCTCGAATGTATTATCTACCCAGTAGTCAGTGTTACTATCACTGGATCGATACCTCTGATGGCGGACCATTCGTCCTCGAGTGTATTATCTACCAAGTAGTCAGTGTTACTATCACTGGATCGATACCTCTGATGGCGGACCATTCGTCCTCGAGTGTATTATCTACCCAGTAGTCAGTGTTACTATCACTTGATCGATACCTCTGATGGCGGACCATTCGTCCTCGAGTGTATTATCTACCCAGTAGTCAGTGTTACTATCACTGGATCGATACCTCTGATGGCGGACCATTCGTCCTCGAGTGTATTATCTACCCAGTAGTCAGTGTTACTATCACTGGATCGATACCTCTGATGGCGGACCATTCGTCCTCGAATGTATTATCTACCCAGTAGTCAGTGTTACTATCACTGGATCGATACCTCTGATGGCGGACCATTCGTCCTCGAGTGTATTATCTACCCAGTAGTCAGTGTTACTATCACTGGATCGATACCTCTGATGGCGGACCATTCGTCCTCGAATGTATTATCTACCCAGTAGTCAGTGTTACTATCACTGGATCGATACCTCTGATGGCGGACCATTCGTCCTCGAGTGTATTATCTACCCAGTAGTCAGTGTTACTATCACTGGATCGATACCTCTGATGGCGGACCATTCGTCCTCGAGTGTATTATCTACCCAGTAGTCAGTGTTACTATCACTGGATCGATACCTCTGATGGCGGACCATTCGTCCTCGAGTGTATTATCTACCCAGTAGTCAGTGTTACTATCACTGGATCGATACCTCTGATGGCGGACCATTCGTCCTCGAGTGTATTATCTACCCAGTAGTCAGTGTTACTATCACTGGATCGATACCTCTGATGGCGGACCATTCGTCCTCGAGTGTATTATCTACCCAGTAGTCAGTGTTACTATCACTGGATCGATACCTCTGATGGCGGACCATTCGTCCTCGAGTGTATTATCTACCCAGTAGTCAGTGTTACTATCACTGGATCGATACCTCTGATGGCCGACCATTCGTCCTCGAGTGTATTATCTACCCAGTAGTCAGTGTTACTATCACTGGATCGATACCTCTGATGGCGGACCATTCGTCCTCGAGTGTATTATCTACCCAGTAGTCAGTGTTACTATCACTGGATCGATACCTCTGATGGCGGACCATTCGTCCTCGAGTGTATTATCTACCCAGTAGTCAGTGTTACTATCACTGGATCGATACCTCTGATGGCGGCCCATTCGTCCTCGAGTGTATTATCTACCCAGTAGTCAGTGTTACTATGACTGGATCGATACCTCTGATGGCGGCCCATTCGTCCTCGAGTGTATTATCTACCCAGTAGTCAGTCTTACTATGACTGGATCGATACCTCTGATGGCGGACCATTCGTCCTCGAGTGTATTATCTACCCAGTAGTCAGTCTTACTATCACTGGATCGATACCTCTGATGGCGGCCCATTCGTCCTCGAGTGTATTATCTACCCAGTAGTCAGTGTTACTATCACTGGATCGATACCTCTGATGGCGGACCATTCGTCCTGGAGTGTATTATCTACCCAGTAGTCAGTGTTACTATCACTGGATCGATACCTCTGATGGCGGACCATTCGTCCTCGAGTGTATTATCTACCCAGTAGTTAGTGTTACTATCACTGGATCGATACCTCTGATGACGGACCATTCGTCCTCGAATGTATTATCTACCCAGTAGTCAGTGTTACTATCACTGGATCGATACCTCTGATGACGGACCATTCGTCCTCGAGTGTATTATCTACCCAGTAGTCAGTGTTACTATCACTGGATCGATACCTCTGATGGCGGACCATTCGTCCTCGAGTGTATTATCTACCCAGTAGTCAGTGTTACTATCACTGGATCGATACCTCTGATGGCGGACCATTCGTCCTCGAGTGTATTATCTACCCAGTAGTCAGTGTTACTATCACTGGATCGATACCTCTGATGGCGGACCATTCGTCCTCGAGTGTATTATCTACCCAGTAGTCAGTGTTACTATCACTGGATCGATACCTCTGATGGCGGACCATTCGTCCTCGAGTGTATTATCTACCCAGTAGTCAGTGTTACTATCACTGGATCGATACCTCTGATGGCGGACCATTCGTCCTCGAGTGTATTATCTACCCAGTAGTCAGTGTTACTATCACTGGATCGATACCTCTGATGGCCGACCATTCGTCCTCGAGTGTATTATCTACCCAGTAGTCAGTGTTACTATCACTGGATCGATACCTCTGATGGCGGACCATTCGTCCTCGAGTGTATTATCTACCCAGTAGTCAGTGTTACTATCACTGGATCGATACCTCTGATGGCGGACCATTCGTCCTCGAGTGTATTATCTACCCAGTAGTCAGTGTTACTATCACTGGATCGATACCTCTGATGGCGGACCATTCGTCCTCGAGTGTATTATCTACCCAGTAGTCAGTGTTACTATCACTGGATCGATACCTCTGATGGCGGACCATTCGTCCTCGAGTGTATTATCTACCCAGTAGTCAGTGTTACTATCACTGGATCGATACCTCTGATGGCGGACCATTCGTCCTCGAGTGTATTATCTACCCAGTAGTCAGTGTTACTATCACTGGATCGATACCTCTGATGGCGGACCATTCGTCCTCGAGTGTATTATCTACCCAGTAGTCAGTGTTACTATCACTGGATCGATACCTCTGATGGCGGACCATTCGTCCTCGAGTGTATTATCTACCCAGTAGTCAGTGCGTTGACACTGGCATGGTTTATTATATATATTTATGTTTGATTTATTAAACCAAATGCAAATCAGCCCCCTGCATACGCAACCTTAACCGAATTTGGTTCTCCTGTTTAGACCTTTTGGTTAATTGGACAAAACAACGCCGGGATTGTGACTATTATAACCGGTACGTGTACATATTCGTGGTCATCTGTGAGACAGACAACTCAAGATATGCAAAATATCAACAGAGAAACAGATAATCAGAAAGATATAAATGAAGAAAATATCGATCAACACAAACGTCTACAGAACGGCCAGTAATACCTGGCGATTCGAAGGTGTTAGTACCTCTTGTTCCGTACATGAAGCCAGTCATGTATAAAGATGCAACATCATCTCATGTACACATTTTAATCTGCCCGATGTTTTTTTTTATTGTAAACTTTTTTTCTTGTCATGAATAAATGTTAGAGAAAATCGAAGGTGCAATCAAGAATAAACAATCCCAAGACACAGAATACATTGAATACAAAGCACAGAACGAAGATAAACATTAAAAAAAGAAAAAGAAAAAACAACACAGAAAACTAAAAAGATGAACAACATTGGCCCCACAAGAAAAACTGGGGGGTGAACCCAGGTGCTCGAGAAGTTATGCAGTTCCTGTTTCTTACAAGACACCCACTGTGTTACTCATAGTCAAGGTCTGTAAAAGTCTGTTCGAACTTAGGGGAAAGAAAAAATCTAAGCAAAGGAAAATAATGTAGCGTAAATACTGCTCGTACAACAGCCAATTAATCTTCTTCTTGTTGTATTTACTAATTCTCCCTCATAGTTTTTTTTATTGTATTTGTGAAGGTTAGTATTGTCCTTTGATTTGTTTTCCTTTGTGACTGTACTCTTGTTGCTTTTCTCACAGGACCTTCCCACATTATACAAAAGTCTAATGACACTAATGTACTCTATGTTTGTCTTATCAAAATATAAAATAATATAAGATAAAATGACTGCTTTATCAAACATTAATCATCTATATAACAAACATGTTTGTATCTGTAGGTGTACCGGGATGCTCTTATGATAAACATTAAAAGGTAAAAGATATCTAGATCTTACATCAAGATACTGACAGGATTTCCGCCATTTTATAGCATTGCTAGACAAATAATTGCATCACTGAATCATAAATTGATATTGAAAATATGAAAAACAACAAAACAAAAACAAAGAAAGAAAACAACACAACATCCACTTCCTTTCATCATTTTCAGTAAGTTGATAACATGCAATTGCATGCGGAAAGTGTTGAACATTGGTTAAATAAAAATGTCATTTTTAGCGAAGATGTAAGTATATATATATTGTCAGATACAGAACATCACACTGCACCTACATGGAACTACATTATAAATGATCATTTTATCATTTGTATTTTATATTATATATATTATTTAATGTTTAAATAATGCTTGAGGCCATTTTTAATGGAACTAATATTATACACATGACGACTTCTGTGTCACGAAGATTCAAATATAATGTTCAAGATTATAGAAGACTTTGAAGATACCAAAGGGGTAATCAGAATCTGTAAATCGACGAACAGACCAACACAATGGCCAAAAGATAAAGGAAAAAAGGACAAACAACGATTTGCAAAACATCCACATAAAACTAAAGACCGAGTAACACAAACACCACGGGGGTGAGCTCAGGTGCTCCGGAAGGGTAAGCAGTTCCTGCTCCACTAGTGACACCCGTGTGTTAATCTAGTTACAAACCCGGAGATAAATCATATAGTGTTCTTTATAATAATGCTGTTCGGCCGGTTATATGTGAGGATTGGCATTTTTCTCGCATGTGAAAACACTTGCATGATATCATCGTTTCACTATGAGAGGAGGTTTGTGCCCATTAAACTAGTTTAACCCCGCCACTTTTAGTGAAGTGCCCGTACCAAGCCAGAAAGTGAGCGATCATGTATTTGTGTAAGGGGTATATAATATCGATTTTACCTCTTTCTACGATTTTTCTTTTGGATTTGGAACTGTTCCGACAGTGTTGTATTTTTTTTCTTTATTGCTTCTATAATGGTACATGGTTTTTGTGAGAACAAATATATATAATAATAAACGCAATATATTTTTTAATATAAAGTACCTGCAACATCTCTACCAGATTTGATTTTAAAACTGTTCCGACAGTGGTAGATTTTGATTTTAGAACCGTTCCGACAGTGGTAGATTTTGATTTTAGAACTGTTCCGACAGTGGTAGATTTTGATTTTAGAACTGTTCCGACAGTGGTAGATTTTGATTTTAGAACTGTTTCGACAGTGGTAGATTTTGATTTTAGAACTGTTCCGACAGTGGTAGAATTTGATTTTAGAACTGTTCCGACAGTGGTAGATTTTGATTTTAGAACTGTTCCGACAGTGGTAGATTTTGATTTTTAGAACTGTTCCGACAGTGGTAGATTTTTGATTTTAGAACTGTTCCGACAGTAGTAGATTTTGATTTTAGAACTGTTCCGACAGTAGTAGATTTTAGTTTTAGAACTGTTCCGACAGTGGTAGATTTTGATTTTAGAACTGTTCCGACAGTGGTAGAATTTGTTTTTCATTTCATCATAAGATTTAGAATGTTAATTACGTGGTTTGTATTAGATACTTTGATATTTTTGAAACTTTATTACTTTGTGTTGGGTAATTTATGATAAGCTTGTAGCACAATTGAACAATATGCCAGTTATATCCTGCCAGCCATCTTTTAGGTCCCTTTTTGTGGTAATTAAATATACGGTTACAATACATCATCTATATGTCGAAAAGTGCAATTAAGGGATCGAATTTAAATTAATGCCTATTACCACTAAATTTGTGAGTTCGATTCTCGCTCATGGTGCGGTGTACTCGATACAACATTACGTGATAAAATTCGTCAGTGACTTGCGGCAGGTCGGTGGTTTTCTCCGGATACTCCGGTTTCCTCCACCAATAAAACTGACCGCCAAGATATAACTTAAATATTGAAAGTGGCGGAAAACACTGACTATGCAATTAAGTTGTGAACTCAAAGGGAACCACTACGTATAAAAATAAGCCACAGTGTCTCCACTGTGAACTAAAACTAATACATAAGCGGCAGTCGTTGTTAGTGCGGGACGAATCAAGCACTCAGCTCGCGTAAATGGGTGCTTTTATTTGGAGAATACCATGCTCGTTTTCAAGTAAAAGACAACTTGCAGTAGATCCTAATGAGAAACCATATTTTAGGAAAGGTCGTTGATGAGTTTTTGAAAGAAAAAGGAAATAACTTCCGAAACTATCCCAAATCTGCCCTTAACATTTGTAAACCCAGAAAATCCGTCAACAGATCCACATTTTACCTTATGATTTATTATTTGTGGAAATGTTCTGACGTGAACATAGTTAAAATACCGGTCACTTAACTTGACGTTAAACAACAATCAATCAAATTATATTTTGGTAACGTTTTTCAAGAGAAATTGCATAATGTCCCCTTCGTAGTAATACACACACATTCGACAACTAAAGGTGCACAATTTGTACCCACTGGAATGCAGTTAGTCTGTTATAACATTCACATAAGTTGGTATTTGGAAAGTTCGTTATAAAAACGATCTCAGGGTACTTTGCATTGAATCGGTGTGTTTTCTGTGGAAATAAGGTGCATATGTGCCTCAAACCTTTCTGACGCAATGCTTTATTTTATGACGGAAAATAAAACCGTAAGGAATAAATTTCCCACAAAAATATCTTATTGACACGTTTTTACTTTCATCTTCCTCAATCCAATAAATTATTATTTTAAGGTAGCACTAGATGCAAAATGGCATTTTTAATCGAATTTTCTTTTCTTGCATTTTTCAATAGATATATATGTACACTAACATATTACATCAAAGAAATGTCAGTATATTATCCAATTAATGTGTAATTAGCTAATTTATATATTTAACAAAAGCACATGGTCAAATCTGTTCTTATCTAAATAACAAGGAGGAGCTTATCTATCAATCAGTGGTGTAATAGCTTTCTTATCAGTCTCCTGTTGACCTCTATTGACCTCTATTGTGGTTAATTTATGTAATGATGGATGAAGAAACAACAAGTAAAAAAAGGAAAAAGTCTAGAAGAGGGAGAAGAACCACAAAAAGAAAGAAGGAAATGCACCCAGAGATAAAAGAATCTTTGAAATTATCAGACAAAGGATCTTTACTTGATGGTTTTATTTTCAATGTTTTTTATTATTTGAGTAAATTCTCAAAACTTTTCCCTTCGGACCAGTCTATTTCTATTCAGGGGTGTTACACAATTGTAACTTCTTAACTTTACAGATTTCTATTGACATTCTGTCAATATTTTTCAATAAGCAAAGTTTTACTTTAATGTTGCATTTCATTTATTTCATTTATTTACATTTAATTCACTTTCTGTAATGCTAATCTCTCCTGTAATCCCTTTGTCAATTGTGGCTTCTGGTTATGTAATAAGGGGAGGAGCATTGACCATACTGATCAGCAGGAATCAAACCAGTGACGTCAAATCTCCCGCCAAATGCCATGAGTGGGGCAAAATAGGATGACCAGTGCATTTATAATGCAGATATAACAGCCTGTATATACATTATATACATGATGTGTAATTAATTTGATTGGAATAATGTTTTAGGTCATTCCCTAAGTATTCCCAAAGATATTGAAAGCATTTGTATAGATTTAATGGGGCCAAAACTGGGAAATTTGTTTTGGGGCTATTTTAGAGCTTTATTTTATGAGTGAAATACTAACTTGAATTAAAGATAGCAACTTTATGGGTGCCTCTATTGATCTGATTTTGGTATATGTTGTTCTGTAGGGTGTATTCTACAAAACCGTATCTCAGATTTCAAAAATTGTGTTTCTACAAATATTTATGCCTCTTTGAAATTGGGAACAGAATGGAAGAATTAGCTTTTAGTCTGTATGACATAACAAATGAATGAAACCATATATCAAAATTCTGAGACACGGTTTTGTAGGCTGTAGTTAGATCATGCAGAGGAAATAAAAATTTCTGGTGTGTGATTTGACCTGGACATGCTATTTTTAATCAAAGAGCATACCTTAGTTTTTTGCGCATTATATTACATAACTTTTGATTAAATTTATTTTGAAATATAAAATTTAGTTTACAATAAAGAGCAATCTTTCAGAAACACATAGATACCAAGATATTTAATTTCCATTTAGTAGTGTTTGAGAAATAATCTTTTAAAGGTTGGTAGTCAAGGCAAACAAAATTTCCCTCTAGTGCTACCTTAACAAGTTACATTTATCGGGATCGAACAAGAACTTAAAAGTAATTCCTGATTACGGATGCGTTTTATTACCAAACTCTGAAATAAATAGATCAGTAACAAACACAATAAGAAATGTTTAATGTTGTACATTTTATTATCAATCTATTTCAATTTTGATTCATTAAATCGGTTGACGAATCATATAGAATCTAGAAGATTTTTGGCTTTATAGATTTTGACATTTATATGTAACTTTTATTAATTTTATTTACTTGTTTCACAACGACTATTTGTAATAAAATGAAATGCAAAAAATACCACTCTGTCGGAACAGTTCAAAAATCCAAATAGAAAAATCGATGAAAGATGCAAATTCGATATCATTAACATACAAATACATGACAGCTCATTTTCCTGGTTTGGAACAGGCACTTATAAAAATATCATTTATTCAAATAAACAAACATGAGATAATTCAAGGTGAATACAAGTTCGGATGGGATTGGAAAACAAGTGACACCTTTACAAATGCCTTTATCTTAGAATATCTGTGTCACAAATGACCACTAATATGTTCTGTTTGTCATAATCACAATTCAGTCTTTCCCTCATTCATGAGTTTGTTGCAATAGTGACAAAACAGGTACCACACGTGGATCACGAACTGCTTATCATACCGAAGCACCTGAGTTCATCCCCGGTTTCTAGTGGGTTTCGTGTCGGTCTAACTTCTGTTTAATTTGTAGTGTTTTGTAGATCGTTGTTTCTCCTTTTGTCATTTTTCTTTTGGCCATTGCGTTGTCTGTCCTTCGATTTACAGCTTCTGATTACACCTTTAGTATCTTCTGATTACACCTTTAGTATCTTCTGATTACACCTTTAGTATCTTCTAATTACACCTTTTGTATCTTCTGATTACACCTTTAGTATCTTCTAATTACACCTTTAGTATCTTCTGATTACACCTTTAGTATCTTCTGATTACACCTTTAGTATCTTCTGATTACACCTTTAGTATCTTCTGATTACACCTTTAGTATCTTCTGATTACACCTTTAGTATCTTCTAATTACACCTTTAGTATCTTCTGATTACACCTTTAGTATCTTCTAATTACACCTTTAGTATCTTCTGATTACACCTTTAGTATCTTCTGATTACACCTTTAGTATCTTCTGATTACACCTTTAGTATCTTCTGATTACACCTTTAGTATCTTCTAATTACACCTTTAGTATCTTCTAATTACACCTTTAGTATCTTCTGATTACACCTTTAGTATCTTCTGATTACACCTTTTGTATCTTCTAATTACTCCTTTAGTATCTTCTAATTACTCCTTTAGTATCTTCTGATTACACCTTTAGTATCTTCTGATTACACCTTTTGTATCTTCTAATTACTCCTTTAGTATCTTCTGATTACACCTTTAGTATCTTCTGATTACACCTTTAGTATCTTCTGATTACACCTTTTGTATCTTCTAATTACTCCTTTAGTATCTTCTAATTACTCCTTTAGTATCTTCTGATTACACCTTTAGTATCTTCTGATTACACCTTTAATATCTTCTGATTACACCTTTAGTATCTTCTGATTACACCTTTAGTAATCTTCTAATTACACCTTTAGTATCTTCTGATTACACCTTTAGTATCTTCTGATTACACCTTTAGTATCTTCTGATTACACCTTTAGTATCTTCTGATTACACCTTTAGTATCTTCTGATTACACCTTTAGTATCTTCTGATTACACCTTTAGTATCTTCTGATTACACCTTTAGTATCTTCTGATTACACCTTTAGTATCTTCTGATTACACCTTTAGTATCTTCTAATTACACCTTTAGTATCTTCTAATTACACCTTTAGTATCTTCTGATTACACCTTTAGTATCTTCTGATTACACCTTTAGTATCTTCTGATTACACCTTTAGTATCTTCTAATTACACCTTTAGTATCTTCTAATTACACCTTTAGTATCTTCAAACTGTTCTTAGAAATCAATATGGGGTAATAGATAAACAGTTGATTGACTGACAATATATGTAGATGTAGAAAGTACAATTGTTGAAAAACAAACCTTATCTTTCTAAAATAATAATAATAAAAAAAATGAAATGAAGAAAGGGTTGTTCAAAATATTCCCGATCCTTGACGTCAATATTCCTTTGGAAGTTATCATCAATACAAGCACAAAATTATGTTTATGAATGATTGATTTATGGAATAAAATATTGTTTACACTAACAATGCAAACACTTGGGTGCAGAGCTAATCAGATAAGAAAAATCAACAAAATGAAGATAATAAAGTAATAAAAAACATTTAAAACAAAAGATATCTTAGTGTAACTTTCACAGTTACTTCGTCCGAATTCAAACAATGATATCATTACAAGACTTATAACCTGATACAGTGTATTACAGAAACGCTTCGTGCGCACTAAATTTGATATCTATATTTCCTTGAATGTTAAAGTTGTTTGGAGTGCTCTGGGTGGCGGAATGGTCACGGTCGTTGACTTCTAATCTCAAGCATAACACCACTGACATGGGATCTTACCCCGATACCAATTTGAAGTATAAAAATTTCCAGATACCTTCCCGTTGTCGGGGATTTTCGTCCGATATAACTGCCCGGGCTTTCCACCCCTATTAACTCTGACAGCAACGATATTACAATCAGCTTTAATAACTTTTTGGGTTTTACGATGATTCTCTGTTTTCGCATTTAGATGGCCATGCTTGAGTTTATCGCAGACCAGGGAAACGATTCGATGATTGCTGCGTTCAACAGCATGGCGTATTTGTTGTGGAATCATCGCAGAAGAAACGGAACAACATTCCACCGGCAATGATTTCCCGAATCACTATGTCGATGAGACCCCGACTACAATATGCCGCCAACGCCAATGGTGGACACACTAGACATTGACTTTTTGTTGACATTTCTGTTTTTGGACTTTGAAACTATAATACTATTTTGTTCCTGTATTTAAATACTGTTATAGTGACAGCCGGAACCTTTGAACCGTAATGAGAGCGGGAGGTTTGGTGCTTTAAAATCTGATTCAACCCACCATTTCTTTAGAAATGCCTGTACCAAGTCAGGGTCATTACGGTTTTCACAGTTTTCCGGTTGTTGACTGATTTTGTCTGTTTATATAATAATGAGTTTTGACTTTCCCTTTGTAAGATTGTTCGGAGTTCGGTAATTTCGTTATTACCCTTATTTGTTGTTTTTGTTATTGCATCATTGTTTTTCTCTAATGGCATCGTAAACCTAATATGATACCCGATACGACAGCTAGTTAAGAATAATCTGATTATTACGACAGCTTGTTAAGGATATTCTGATTATTGCCACAGCTTGTTAAGGATATTCTGACTATTACGACAGCTTGTTAAGGGTATTCTGATTATTACGACAGCTTGTTAAAGATATTCTGATTATTACGACAGCTTGTTAAGGATATTCTGATTATTACGACGACTTGTTAAGGATATTCTGATTATTACGACAGCTTGTTAAGGATATTCTGATTATTACGACGACTTGTTAAGGATATTCTGATTATTACGACAGCTTGTTAAGGATATTCTGATTATTATGTCACACGACGCTCAAAGTTAAATGATTGGAAATCCAAAAGATATTTGAATTTATAATTTACTGTATGAAAAAAAAAGTGATACATGTACTGAAATCCATGGGCTTCGACTGTTTAACAAAAGTGGAATATTTCAGCTGTTTAACAAAAGTGGAATATTTCAGATGTTTAACAAAAGTGGAAAATTATTTATTTATAAGAAAAAATATAATTTGATCATCTGATAAGACGAACACAGTGTACCCCACCCGAGGAGTATATAAATAAGAGGATAATAAACTCTTGTGAGTCAAGCTAATATAATAATTACAAAGTAAAAAACATACAAGTAAACAAGTAGAATCCTTTGGCTAACGTGGACCTCATTTTCACAAGTCTAATTAACAGTTTATTCTTCCTCAGCAGCATAGTTCACCCCCGGCGTTTAGTGTGGTTCGTGGTTCATTGTACTGTCTGTTTATCTTAGAATTACGGCTTCTGGTTACCCCTTTACTATTTTCATCGAGATAAAAACAAGACTAAAGTAGAAATCGCGAACAAAACCAATTATTTTTGTTATTTTTCTTTTGGCCATTGTATTGTCGGTTCTTCTTCGAATTACAGCTTCTGATTTCTCCTTTGGTATCTTAACCGAGATTAAAGCAAGACTTAAGTACAAAATCGCGCACAATACGAACACGTACACACGCCGGGAGGATGAGACCATGTGTTCAAACCATTTTAAGCATGTTTTTATCTCGTAAGATGTCTAACAAACAAAAATAATGATTTATATAAGTTAATCTCTTGTTTTAGTGCAAAACCAATTTAAGCTTATTTAAAACGACAGTTGCTTACAAATATTTAAATTATCATGTATATAAAATAGCTACAAAAATTGACAGGTTTACACGTTTATAACCAATTATATACAGATCCATTCACAGCTGATTTAAGATTAAGCCGATAAACGTTTGTCTAAGAATAGACGAAAGGAAAAAACCAAAGCAAAGCAAAATGTTGGTAATATAACGGTTTTACTCGGAGACACAAATGTATCTAAATTTAAAACTTGGCAACCATAGTGTACTGGCTACAGAATCTTTGGCAATATTCGGTCAACTGTCCTCACGTACAACGCTGTACTCTTTTAAAAGATTTTCAAAACAACATGTATAACCAGGGCATTCCCGTGTGGTATCGACTTCAAAATCAAAGTTTTGACTAACATACCACAAGGGACAACAAATAACTTGAAGGGATAAAAGATGAGAAGAGTTAGAGCATCGACTACTGCCTGAATAAACATTAGAGAATACGGAAGTGGCAACCAACAATGAACAATCCAGAGAACTGACAATATAGGGTACACAAGACGAAGACAAACAAAATAATAACACAACACAATATGTGTTGGACACCACTATACACAAACAACGTAAATAAGACATGAGACCTTCTAGTGGGGGGAAATACCTCGTTTTTATGGACAATGCTATTGGTTTTGATTAGAAAGATTTATGCTGGGTTGGATCCACACAAACCGACTGGTCATGGGAAGGTGACTGTACAACGTACACTTGGCGAAGGTATCGGGCTTACAAGCACATTAGTGGTAGGCATAGTGTCAGAAGTTGACGAACTTAACCACTCGGCCATCGACACCTCCAGTGTTATCGTGTGTAAGATAAACGATATAGAAGTCTAATATTTCAATTTCACTAAATAGATGAGAAACCGAAAATGTAGACATTGAATCAACTGCACTCTTTCTGAAAAACTAGAATGTAAAACGCATAACTATCAAGGTGTACATTATATTTTGAGTTCTCAAAAGATAATAAATAGATAACGTAATGTACGATAAAACAAAGTGGTACATACCTTGTACACCATGGGCTACAACCATTTAACAGAAGTAGAAAGTTATTAGTTTATAAGAAAATATGAGAATCTGAAGAACTGTAATATATATTACCAAACAATTCTTGTTTAGAACATTTTAAATATCGTATGAAGTAGCGAACAGGTTTATTGAATTATAATAAGCTGGTATCTGGTAGGAAGAAATTAAACCATTTCATAAATTGACTCAATAAAAGACACCTGTTTACAAATATTTAAACTATTTTGTATATATAACAGCTATAAAAATGGAAACGATTACACGTAGATTATGTAAAGATCCATTCACAGCTGATTTCAAATCAAGTTGATCGATTGATAACAGTTTTATTTTATGTAAGATAAACAGTGTAATAGTATAGAGGCCGTCGTGGTCGTGATCGTATGGTAGTTGGATTTACATCTATCTGTGCAATCAGTGCCTATCACCACAAAAGTTGTGAATTCGAACCACGTTCATGATGAGGTGTACTCGATACAACATTATGTGATAAAGTTTGTCAGTAACTTGCGGCAGGTCGGTGGTTTTCTCCGGGTACTCCGATTTCCTCCATCAATAAAACTGACAGCTACGATATAGCTGAAATATGGTTGAAAGTGGCGTTAATCACCACAAACCAACCGAAACCAAACAGTGTAATAAGGTTTTTGAATTAACTGAACAGCTAGACCACTTGTTTAGCCAAAAACATAATATGAACCTGAAAATAAAAACATGTAAAGAATACCAGCAGATGGCCTCATACACATATTTCCTAAATGAGAATGATCAATCGGAATTTAAACTATTTTTGTGCTATATTATTTGAGATGAAAGGTGGTTGTTCATTTTGATGATATTGGTGAAATTGTTGACCATTACTGTTAAACCTTTATGACAAATGTGTTGCTTTTATTTTCCCAAAATAGATTTCAGTAGCAATATCCCTGTCTTCGCCTCATATGCAGAAGGCTATTGATGCATTAGTGTTCCAATTACCAACAAGGGCCGTCGTGGTCGTGATTGTGTGGTAGCTAGATTAACAACAACAAAAACAATCAAGTGCTTATCACCATTAACGTTGTGAGTTCGAATCTCGCCCAGGCGAAATGTACTTCATACAACATTATGTGATACATTTTGTCAGTAACTTGCGGCTGGTCGGTGGTTTTCTCCGGTTTCATCCACCAATAAAACTGTCCGCCACGATATAGCTGAAATATTGTTGAAAGTGACGTTAAACACCATACCCATAACCCTAACCTAATTACCAACACATTCTGAGACATTCAGAGACAAATGTATATATTGCCTGCTGAGGGATGCCATGACCTAATTTAAATAATTTTGTTGTAAAAGATCAACAACCTTCATTTAATACAAGTTCCGTAAATAATTATGGTTATTAATAAAATACAGACTAAACAAATAAACTTCATGGAAAATACGTTATTGAATAAGAACGATTTTTACTGTAACAAATAGTTACAGTGACCTCATAAAAATATTTCTTTAACAGGTTGCTTTGCTATATGGTACGAACACGAATTTAAAAGCATTTCATGATTTTCGGATGCATTTAATTACCGGATCATGAATTAAATGGATTAGTTACAAACACAGGGAATAAATGACTGTTTAATTCTTGACATATTGCTGTCTATTTAATTCAGAATCAATACAACTTGAAGAACCTTGGGAGGATTTCGTTGTATGGATTTTGTCATTATCCGTTACTTTAGTATGATTTTGTTGATTGTAATGATTTCGTTTCCTGTATGTGAAGATGGAAAGACATATTAATGTTCTTATTATTTTTATTTTTATTCCCACCAGCTTTGAAAAGAGTTCTGTTAACCCAATTCTCAATCATATCAAACCTAGCGCACACGACGCGTTTCTGGAATAACCTTCATCAGGTGCTATATTCGTGTTGCCAAAGGTTATTGGTTTTATGCTTTGATTACCGAAACAATATTCCCACGTGTACCAAAACCCGTGCTTCTCTACTCTTCATAATGCGTATATACACCGAAATAAAGCTTTGTCCAACATGTCGACATTCATTTCCTCTAATCATTTTAATTGGCAAGAAAGACCCTTTTCTTTTTAGAAGCTGTCCATGTCATTTTGGTTGACTGTAAAACAGTCCGTAGGTACAAATCAAAATGTTTTAAAATGACTCATGAATATTCATGACTACGAGGGTTTTTAACAGCTATGGGTTACCGATAATGTAAATACCCATGGAATCAATGTCTACCATGTTTAAAGTAACGAAATCGATTCTCATCCATCGTAAGCTGTATTCCATACTACTTTTCATGATTGTTAATGATTTGCGACAGGTTGATGATTTTCTCCGAGTATTCTGGTTTCCTTTACTAATCGTTACGACTGACCGCTATGATATAACTGAAATACTATTGAAAGTGGTGCTAAAAACACAATAACCTACGACATAAGTAGAAAACGAAATGTTATAAAGACGTCGGGACAAAATAAAAATAAATTCTAATTAACGTTCCATTGTTACACACATACACCTGTATTAGGCTTCAAATACTAAGTTCGTCTGTTTTAAATCTTGATTCATCTTAACAGTAAATTAAGACATGTGAAGTAAATCTACAATTCTCCTTCCCCTCCCCCCTCATGCATAGGAAACCTTGCCCATTTTGATCCTCTTTTGGCACTTTGGTTTTATCGCTCCCAAAACTCTAAAAAATTACTCACAAAAATTATTTGGCTTTCCAATCTTTCTATTTTGAGCCTCTACCTGAGGAACGTTATTCCAGAAACGCGTCGTGTGCACTAAATTTGATATCTATGTTTTTATTAAGTGTCCATCGAACAAATTATTAACTAAAAATTAAATTTATGGAAAACAAGTCGTCTCGTATGTGGTTCAAATGCATATATAAATCATATATATATATATATAAACGTCTGAAAAAGTAGCCAACGTATGAACCTACGAGATGTCGGATCGGAAATCTCTTGTAGACTTATAGTTATTTTTGTTACATTTTAGCATCTTTTTTTGATATCGTTGTGCTAACATTTTAGACGTTTATATATATTTATATATATTTAAAGTGTATTCCTCCTTTGAAATTACTAGCAATAAAAAAAAAAAAAAACACGTTCAACATCCTTCAGACTGTTATATAGACAAACTAGGCTACAAGAATATCAAAGCATAATTCTAGGTTCGTTTTATATATGTTCCTGCAGAATACTTCTGTAGTGGTTGCTAAAATTCAATTTAATTGGTAAAATGAGGCGGACAATTATTAATTTATTAGAAAATACAACAATCTGATCAGCTGTAAAACATGTTTCTAAAGTTTGTTCAATATATCATCAGTTGCGTATTACATAATAGATAAAAAGCCGGTGTGTGATAATAAAGGCAAAAAATATATTAAAAAACTGAAGAAGAATATTTAAACTATTAATTATGTAATAAATATCAAAGATGTTAATATTGATGTAAAGCATCAGATGTATCCCTCTTACCTCCACCTTTACCTTTAAATCAACAACGGAGGATGATTAAAAGCAATACCAACCCTTCCGGGACACCTGAGTTCACACCCTGTATTTAGAATGGTTCTTGATGGTCGATCTTTAGTTTTCTGTGCATGATCCTTTTGTCTCTTTGCTTTTGGCCATTGCATAGTCTATCTTTTTTTGATTTACGGATTCTGATTACCCCTTTAGTATCTTCAAACTTTGCTTCTACGACAAACGTGATGACTTCACTTTTCAAATAGTCAACTTCCCTTTCATCACTAACAATATTCCAGCATCCCCAGCGAATAGAGTTTACATTTCACAACTCATACGTTATTATAGATCTTGTGTCCAATTATTTTCTGGATAGAGCTCAGCTGATGAGGCAAAAGCTATGCAAATACGGCTACGTTGCTCCTAGGTTGAAGTTATCGCTGCAAAAATTCTAAGGTCGCCATCAGGCAATGGATCGTTTCCCTTTTATGTCGATTTTTTCTTTCCTCTATCGCCAGTAGCAAATATTCTGATTTCCTGAAACGTCATCTTCATCTGAGAAACAGGCAACTGGACCAGGGCTATGAAAAGATTCGGCTTATTCGATCTCTTAAAAAGTTTATATTCCGATACCAACATCTTGTCGAAATATATTCCGTCTCTGCAGAGACGATAATAAACGATGCATTTTCATATAAGGAAGTCAACAAAAATGTCAAAATATTTTTTTTATCAATGTGTGACGTAAAAGTGTTTTTGACATTTTTTGACATTTACTTCACTGAATTTGGTACTGCTTTGACAACTATTTTACCTATTGTGTTCCAGTATTGTTATTAATACTGTTATAGTGACAGCCGGAACCTTTGAGCCGTAATGAAAGCGGGAGGTTTGGCGGTTTAAAATCTGATTCAACCCACCATTTCTTTAGAAATGCCTGTACCAAGTCAGGGTCATTACGGTTTTCACAGTTTTCCGGTTGTTGACTGATTTTGTCTGTTTATATACTTATGAGTTTTGACTTTCCCTTTGTAAGATTGTTCGGAGTTCGGTAATTTTGTTATTACCCTTACTTACCGACAAGACTTATTTTCTGAATTGACTATATGAGTAACACAAGTGGGTGTCTTAAAAACAGAAATTGTTTACCCTTCGTGAGCATTTGGATCCCCCACCGGTTTTGTTCGAAGAGGTCCGTATTGCACATTGATTTTTTTGTGTTGTCTTTTTGTTTGCTTCGTTTATCCTCGTTCTGTGTATTGCTACCACTATTGCCTTTATCTCTGGATTGTTCATTCTCGACTGCCCCTTCGGTTTTCTCTAAAGCTTATTTGCCGGTATCTCTGGATTGTCCATTGTTGATGCCCCTTCGGTTTTCTCTAAAGGTTATTTCCCTATGTTTCTAGATAGTTGATTCTTTAATGCCCCTTCGGTTTTCTCTAACGTCCTCCAATTTTGCTGAACGTCAGCCAATTGGTAAATAGAATTTAAATACCACACGTTGAAGAGCAGTAAAATAAACAACCATAAAACGTATATAAAATGATATGTTTTATTACCAGTGGAAGTGTCACTTAATATAATGATGATAAAATTATCTTAGAATTGCGGAATTGCTTAACAAACCTTGAAATTGATTTGGCAGTGAATTTATTCCGTCGTGGTCGTAATCGCATGGTAATTTAATTTATAATTATCTGTGCGAGTAGTGTATATCACGACTATAGTTATAAGGTCTATTCCCGCTCGTGGAGAGGTGTACTCAATACAATATTATGTGATAAAGTTTGTCAATGACCGGCGACAGGTCGGTGGTTTTCTCCGGGTCCTCCGGTTTCCCCCACCAATAAAACTGACCGCAACGATATAACTTAATTATTGTTGAAAGTGGCGTTCATCACCACTTCTCTAACCCCTATTCCGACAACATGTGACTGGAACATACACTGTTTTGTGTAATATTTACATTCCAGACTTCCTTGAAATATACAATGTACGAGGCAAGCATCAAATAACGAAGGGATGAAAATAATATAAAGTGTTTTTTTTGTAGTTATTACTGTGATTCGGGCTAACTGATGCCAGTATTTGTAAGATTACTTTTTTAGAATTATTTTATTAGCCACGCAGATTGAAAATCACAGTAATAGAAAAATTTAAAGTTATTGATAATTTGAACGCTTTTAATGGCTTCTGACCCTCAATTTACAGTACATAAAAACTTATTTTTAGATTGTTACATTGGTCGCGACAAAAAAAAAGATTACATAAACCAATTTAAAAACAATCTAAACTGTAGAAACAATTGTTACATTAATGTAGTTATAAACAATGTTTAAAAGAGACAGAAATTAGTTGTTTACAAGAAAATATGACAATCAGTTTAGATGTAAAATGTATCATTTTAATTGCGTATAAATGTAAACAAAAAAGTCTGTTTATTTATATAAGCTAATCTCTAGTATGACTAACAAACAAATTGAAACTGATGAAAGAGACAGCTGCCTACAACTAATTAAATTGTTCAGTATGTAAAACAAGACAAAACAAAGTTATACAAGATGATATGGCTTAGCCCATTTTATTACTGCGATGAAACATACTCTTTTAACATCTGATTTCAAATTAAGCCGATTTTGTTCTCCTTTTGGTCTGAAAGTAATGGAAAAAAAGAAGTTAAATGCAGTAAGAAGGTATTTATTATCAATAAACAGCTAAGAAGCCAAAGGATTTTGAATCACTATACAAATAAATGCACTCTTAAATAAGTTTAATGATAAAAGATGCAAACCTACAAATAAACTGAAAAACTTCAATAATACACTGTCAGAATAGTTCATAAATCCATGAACAAACTTACAAATAGAGGCAAAATCGATATATCCAACACACACATATATATGGCTGCTCATTTCCCCGGTCATGTAATTTAATAAAAAATGGCCGGGTTAAGCTATTTTTATGGGTCCAAAAATAACGTAACAAAAAGCTGTCACAACATTAACAAAATAATTTTCTAGTACGTACTCGGTAATTCTGTATAGAGATGATCCCCAACATACCAAGAGAAACACATTTCATTAGTTCTATCTCAATGTGTTTTAGCTGACAGTAAGTCAATAAAATGACGGAGAACATAACATACACCTCCGGTTTTTGGTGGGGTCCCTGTTGCTCATACTATTAACAAATTAAAAAAAATTATAGATTAGAAAACAAATTTCAAAATTATTCAATTTTGAAGTTTCACTGTTCGTTAGCTTCTTAATTTCCACAATTTCTCTTTTCTGTCGAAAATCAAGCAAATTTCTTTTACGTTTAGGCATCGACATTTTCAACACAAATGAAAGAACACACAAACAAATTTATTAAGTTTTATTCAGAATGAAAAGTAATCAGTTCAGGGTTGTACAATTTTATTGTAAAGAAAACAATTAACTGTTTTCACAACGATATATATTTGCCTTGACTGCTTGTTTACTTACCTTGATTGACAGGGACTTCTAATTAAAATCACCGAGGTGTAACATTATTGATTGGCATTATGATGGAGGTTTAATTAACAGTAAATTGTCCGTTTGATCTTTAATTACCGTGGCGGATGGCGCTATGCGAGTTTGGCATTTTAACGGGGTTATTACTACATACGGAAAACGGGACTGCAGAAATTCTTGGCGAGACGCGAGTTTGGCGGTGAATCGAGGGGCAATAAAGCGGAGTTTTACTGTGCATACTCTTTACATATATTTGTGAAATAAAAGTTTCTTTGAGAACCATTTGATTAATCTCTGTTCCATAACAGTGCAAAAACTAAAAGTTAAGCATGATGCACACAATGCCAATAGTTTAATGAAAATTTCCTTTAACCTGGGAATGATGTCGTTTTTGGGAAATACCACGGTTGTCAGTTTTAGTTGTTATTTGAATTTATTTACGTATGCTTGTACCCAACACGATTTCCACATCAGATGATGTTCGACGAGTGTCATATGTGGAGCAGGGACTAATATCTCATACGGAGAACCCGAGTTCATCCCCGGGTTTTAGTAGGGTTAATGTTGCTCGATCTTTAGTTTTCTGTGTAATGTTTTATATATAATTGTTTGTACTTTTCGGAATATCCAGTCTCATCCCTGTTTTAATACCAGTTAATGTCATTATATGATTATATCTCTATGTAATTATAGTGTTATTGTTGTTGACCTCGAGTTGTACTTTTGATAGAAAATTAGTCCTGACTTCGGTACGACTGAGACATACAATACAAGGAAAACAACAAATATTCATTACAGATTTCAACATTACCACAATTAGCCTGTTGGACAAGGGTAATTGAGCTAATAGAAACAATGGAAAAACATTTATTATTATGGACTGTAAGGAATAAATACGTAGATATTCAATTTAATGCCGTGTTGTGACAGGTCGGTGGCTTTCTCTGGGTACTCCGATTTCCTCCACCAATAAAAGTGACCGGCACGATATAACTGAAATATTATTGAAAGTGGCGTCAAACACCATAATCATAATCATAATCATAATCAACTTAATGAGGACGACGCGTTTCGTTTCTGGAACATTTTCACCAGGTACTCAGTCAAAAGATTGGAAAGCCAAATAATGTAGAAATCTTTGGGAGCAAGAAAACCAAAGGGTCTAAACAGGAGCAAGAAAACCAAAGGGTCTAAACAGGAGCAAGAAAACCAAAGGGTCTAAACAGGAGCAAGAAAACCAAAGGGTCTAAACAGGAGCAAGAAAACCAAAGGATCTAAACAGGAGCAAGAAAACCAAAGGGTCTAAGCAGGAGCAAGAAAACCAAAGGGTCTAAACAGGAGCAAGAAAACCAAAGGGTCTAAACAGGAGCAAGAAAACCAAAGGGTCTAAACAGGAGCAAGAAAACCAAAGGGTCTAAACAGGAGCAAGAAAACCAAAGGGTCTAAGCAGGAGCAAGAAAACCAAAGGGTCTAAACAGGAGCAAGAAAACCAAAGGGTCTAAACAGGAGCAAGAAAACCAAAGGGTCTAAACAGGAGCAAGAAAACCAAAGGGTCTAAACAGGAGCAAGAAAACCAAAGGGTCTAAACAGGAGCAAGAAAACCAAAGAGTCTAAACAGGAGCAAGAAAACCAAAGGGTCTAAACAGGAGCAAGAAAACCAAAGGGTCTAAGCAGGAGCAAGAAAACCAAAGGGTCTAAACAGGAGCAAGAAAACCAAAGAGTCTAAACAGGAGCAAGAAAACCAAAGGGTCTAAACAGGAGCAAGAAAACCAAAGGGTCTAAACAGAATAACCAAGATAAGACTTATATTGAAATAGGAAATTAGTACTACGTTAACGAGTGCCACATGTGGAGCAGGAACTCCTTACCCTTCCGCACCACCTGAGTTCACCCCGGTTTTTATTTGGGTTCGTGTTGCACGATCTTTGTTTTTTTGTGTAATGTGTCGTAGATCGCTGTTTGTCCTTTTTTTCTTCTTTTTTTTGGCTATTGTATTGTCTGTCCTTCTTCAATATACCGTTTCGGATTATCCCTTTGGTATCTCCAAACTCTTCTTAACACTGTAGAATAACAGTTCAGTATATATGGTTCACTGAGTAAGCAATATGAATTAGGTGTACTGGAAAACACAAAAATCTGATGGAATACAGAGTATAAAAAGAATCCCGTTGATAATCAGTAAAATATATAAATTTAAATCCATTAGTAAAAAGATATGGATAAAACCCACTCTCTATACAGATCTAAATGTGTAACTTCGGTATTAATGCCCAAGGATTCAATATTAGACTTGTGATTATCTATATTATTATACCTTACTATGGAAACCAAGCAAGAAATAATTAAGATATTTTAAAGTTTTATTCCATGGAACAAGAAATAACTCATTATTCCCGCGGCAAACTGCACGTAGGTCAAATAACTGTGAGGGAATCTGCACGTAGCACAAAATAACTCTTTGAAATTGGCGCGCTTTTGCACGTCGAACCAATAACTAGTTATTTCTCTCATACGTCGAACCAATAATTAGTTATTTCCCTCATATTAGTTCAGTATAATAATACAGTTATGTCCTTCATGAGAAGTTAATATCCATAATTATTAAATCTCGAAAGGGTTATTTTCCCTGGGTCCTTCGGACCTCGGGAAAATAACCCTTTCTCAATATAATAATTATGGATATTAACTTCTCATGAAGGCCATACTTGTATAATGTCATCAATGGACAGGATAGTAGGTGCATGTATTGTGTAGGATCGCTATTAGATTTTGAATTAATAGACATTAAATAAAGCAATTTTCCTTCAACTAATTGAACTCTTAATTGACCAACATTTCGTGATATAAGTCGTTAATTCCAGGAAAAAGGAAAATAAATAATTGTAAAATATTTTGTGACTGTTATGCTACAAATTTTCTTTAAATTTAGAAGCCGCGTGGGTGTTGAAATTGTTAGCGTTCTCGTCTCGAGTGGGAAAGATCGTGGGTTAGAGGTCAGATCAAACCAAAGACTGTAAACTATTGTATTTACTGCTTCTACGCTAAGAAAACATCATTAAGAGGTAAGAGCAAAGACTGGTTGGCTGGCAATCAGGATATGTTGTCCGAATGGAGAGACATGTGTACCCGCAGAGGGTAGGTTCCGTACACTAGCACTATAAAAACCCACATAAGTGCGTTGGAATGTTTAAAGCGCATATCATCATCATCTCATGGAAATGTAACTTATTCACTCCATGATATACCGGTAGCTTGGACAAAATGATCACTTAGTGTTAAACAACAATCACTAACTTTCTAAATTATGAGTTTCTTATTAAAATTGTATTTTTTATCTAAGCTAAACCTTGATTATTCAAATATTCGACAATGTACTGGTGACGGCTCCTAGGGTTCAACTTATAGAGATGCCCAGCGCATTTTCAAGTGGAGAATAGGGAGTGCCCTCTCTATGGGGACTGCCAGATTTTAACATTGAAAAACCTGACCGTTGACAATAGTGGTTAAAGAATTTGGAGAGTAACAACCTCTCTGCACGTTAAAGATTTCCTGTGTAGATTTCGAAAAAAGTAGATGCATTATGGCCTATACAAAAGGCCACTTTTATTGTCCCTATCTAACTCATCACACTATTGCAGTGGCGGGTCCAA
The DNA here is from genome assembly GCA_963383655.1 of Bathymodiolus septemdierum. NCBI lineage: Eukaryota > Metazoa > Mollusca > Bivalvia > Mytilida > Modiolidae > Bathymodiolus > Bathymodiolus septemdierum. Next base: position 12,072,662 of record OY726526.1, on the reverse strand, counting down.
TGTTGATGCCCCGGATGTTCATTCATGCCAAAATTTAGGTATATCTCTTATGTGTTTATGAACTTGCTCTTCTCTTGGAATTTTAACAATCCATCCATCCATCCATCCATCCATCCATCGATCGATCAATCAATCAATCAATCAATCAATCAATAAATCAATCAATCAATCAATCAATCAATCAATCAATCAATCAATCAATCAATCAATCAATCAATCAATCAATCAATCAATCAATCAATCAATCAATCAATCAATCAATCAATCAATCAATCAATCAATCAATCAATCAATCAATCAATCAACTAAGTAAGTAAGTAACATAAAATGTTAGAGAAAACCGAAGCGGCAATCAAGAATGGAGAATTCAGAGACACCGACAACATTGTGCACACAAGACAGAGGACGTAGACAAACAAAGCACCAAAACACAACACAACGCAGAACACTAAAAAGAAGAGCAACACGGACTCCACCAAAAACCGGGGGTGAACCCAGGCGCTCGCGCAGGAATCAATTCAAAATAGAATATTGAGATCCATCGAATTCGAGACAATGATGTCAATCGTATTTCTAAATTGATATTTAATATTTCAAAAACGTATTTTATTGCATTTTCATATGTATACATAAGGGACGCTCTACAAAATGGAGATAATATAATATTGTAGAGAAATGCATGCAATCACATGAAGTAGACATCAAATATGGGACATCCATTAAACAATTTAGGGAACATATGGTGTCTTAAAAATGTCTTTCTTTCCATTCCCTTATGGATCATGGTATTGATAAGACATCTTGGACACGGACAAAACAAGCGAATAATGCGTTGTACACCCCTATGGTATGCATGGACACCAACCAACAATTTACTACTAAAAATCTAATATCATTTCATTTTTGAGTTATTTTTGGTAGGGTCCGAGTTACTAATCTTATTATTTTCGTTTCTGTTGTGTTTGTTTTTGTTCTGTGTCTTGTGACAAATGTTGCATGGGTTTCTGGATTTTTCTTCATGGATTACCATGTACTCTAATAAAATTCATCTGTAACTGTGCAAAAGATGGCGACAACATTCGTCAGTATATTAATTGTTTAATCAGTTTTTCTAATTTCTCCTATTCAACCGTGGAGATACACTGAATAACACTGATATGAGACACCATCTGATCCGTTGTAGCCTGTCAGTCACTTGGCACTTATCGGTGACTTGAAACTATGGTTTTCAAAAGTTTTTACACATCAATGATAACTGTATTATCTTTTAATTGTCAGTTGTTGGATAGCAGCTGCCATTTTCATCATTTTTTTTTTATTGTCTTCAAGGTTTGATATCAGTTGTTGTATATCGCTGAAGAAGTATTTTACGTCACAACATGAATCTTCCTCTTAAATTTTGCTTAAAATAACTTCATAATTGAAAAATTTATTCTATTTATCAATGAAATATTTCATAATATCCAGACGACTACTTACAAATATACCACATGCGTAGTTTGTTTTGTTATCTCAGCTGGAACTGTAAGACTGCTTATATAAAGGGGTCACAATTAGAAAATAAATACTGTTTCAAAGATGAAATATTATTAATGTTCTATTATTTAACGTAATTCTAGATTATGACAGAAACTGCATAACTTTTGATAATGCATGCTTATGTTTTAAGCATCCAATTAACAAGCTGTGTTGGCATGACAACGAGACACTTATACGTCGTTACCTATGTCATGTAGTCAAATTGTGCCACTTGCTTTCATTTAGTTTCTTTTTCTTTTGGAAGAGTGTCTCTTTTCAACTATTTAGTTCTGTCATATTATTTTCCTTGATAAGTTCTCCGCAAATAAAACAAACATCGGTCATAAAATAGGACAAACGACAATAAATGTACAGAATGTAGCATTTCGATAATAACAAAATTAATGACCTTATGTGATTAGTTGTCCTATTGTGAAGTTCCCATTTCTAATGACATCTGTGCTTCTTAAGAGAAAAGGGAAAGGATATGCTTAACACGTAAATTGTCGGGAATCTCTATATACATTGCATAGGGTTATCTTTTACAAATGGAACACATGTTTACGAAAAATCTTATTAAAACAATAATCTATGGTTAGCGGTAGTATAAGTGAATAAGAACCTATTTCGGTTTTCGATTAACCCGTTTTGAAAAGCATATACATTTTTATGTAGTCAACGATCAATCGTCCAATTTAACTATTTGTTTTCTACTATCTACGTTTTTGTCTTACATGTATCGATTGTTAATTCTTTTTTTTAAATGTATCTTCAAATTCTGAAAGATATTGAAGCTCAACTTTAAACTAGATAAACATTTACAGCCATCATACTTCCATAGTAATTTCACAGCGTGGGATTTTAATTATTGACGATTGATTTTTAATTTAGGAAAGCTCATAAATCATACTGAAAAAAAAATATATAGACACATATATAATAATAGTTTCTATCTCTGCTTTCTTTCAATACAAAAAAAAATTGTTATAAAAATCAAATGATGAGTTTTATATGAATGTAAAAATTATTCATTTACTACTCATTCAAAACGCATTAACAACTGATTCAAATATATCTTTCTTTAAATTACCATTTAAAAAAAATATATCTGCTTGGAATCAAAATTAAAAGAAAGTCTAATTCAAAACCTTTATCAGAATATTGATGATTCGTTTGTTATTGTAATTTAAGTTCACATTTATGTAACACTTAATCCCGGTGACGATTAACCTAACTTAAACGTATTCATCTCACAACAATTCTATGATCACCTTCATGAATTAGTAGATTTAATTAAAAATGTTGAAGTGATTCCTATTTCAATATAATAGTCTCTGTTTCATTAACTGGCATTGGGAATTAGGACTTCACAACGGGTGTAATTCATGGGACAGGAAGTACTATCCCATTCGACACACAACATTTCACTGTTGCCCTACATGTTGAATATTTGTTTTGTTAATTATTGCTATGTCTTGTGATTTCCCTATGGGTTCCTTACTCTGATTGGTAAATAAATGGACAATCCAGAGTCACTGGCAACATTGGGCAGTCAAGACACGGGACAAAGACAAACAAAGCAAAAAATACAACACACAAAGCTAAAAAGATGAGCAACACGGACCCCACCAAAAACCGGTGATGAATCCATGTGCTCGCGAATGGTAAGCAGTTCCTGCTTCTTATAGGACACCCACCGTGTTACTCATATACACAGGTAATTCCGGTAAAGGTCTTTGCAGTGATAGAGGAATATAAAAATCTACGTAAGAAATAGAATATCCATTGTCATTGTCACCGTATCAATGGGTTTTATATAAGGAGTTCGTTTACCTTAATATTAAGTGTGTTTTTCTTAGTTTTTGTAGTGTCCATCACGTGTTCCGTGTAAAACCGATGTTTATATCATCTCTAAAGTACACGACCAGTATCATTAATGGGACAACAAAATGTGACTATGCCCGAGTACCTGTTCTCACTTCCGGTTTTTGATTGATTGATTGATTGGTATTTATAGTCAGTATTTCTGCTACATTCATGGCGAGAATAACTTACATATAGTAAATTGGTACTTACATATAGTAAATTGGTTTATTCAGATGTATACAATGATGGAGGATAATTCTACGCATGTCTATGTTATTTATAGTAGTGCGCAGAATTAGGCTGTTACCCGTAATGAATGTACAGCAAATTGTATATATATAAAGGTGTCATAGGAATGGGCTTATGAATGGATAACTTCCTTGCAACATGTATATTTGAAGATATTAACAGTCTTCCAACTGACCATCAAAATGTTTCTCATTATGAGCTGCAATTTGTCATTCATGGGTGAGGAGCGTGGCATTTACAAACATGCGTTTCGTTCCATCCTTTATGGGAGTTGTGTACTAGTATTTAGCTCGTCACGCACAACCAGATCCTATTTCCTTCGAGGTTGCGATGGTGGTGTTCGTAGCTATTACAATACCTGTCAGTTTATTGGCAACTATTACGACAATCTATGAAAACAAACCAATATGTTTCAAAAGATAAGATATATTTTTGTTTATTATTAAAAAAACAATTTCAATTAAATGCCATGTTGCAGGTTATGTCATTGTGGTAGACTCCATAACAAAAATCAACTGCAGCAGACGACATATAATCACTTATTACATCATCCTAAGAAAAGAAATGCTTTTTTATATCTAAAGTTCTAAGCATTCCCGTTCGGCATTTATATACAGATAAAAATCAAGATTTTCAATTTTAATAGCAAAAAATTATGAGGAAGCTTTTACTATTTTATTTCACAGAGTGAAATAGTAATCATGTTGATCCATAAAAAGGACTCAAGGAGGGAGGGTTGTGATCTCATTAACAGATTTAACCCCGCCATATTTTTGTGTCTGTCCGTAGTCATCATCAGGATTTTCAAGGTCATATGTCGTTGTGTCTTTTTTGTATGCAGTGAGTTAATGTGAGATGTGATTGTCCGTTGGGTTGATATTGGTGGAATTGTTGACCATCATTAATTGTTTAAACTTTCTTTTCATAATTTAGTAAGAAATAACGAATTGATAAAAATATTGATATTTAACTCCACTTTCTATATTATTTTAGTCTTATCATGGTGTAAATTGTTTTAATCATTCGTACAAACCTTTGTTGTGATAGTCACTGAATACATATGTCAATAAATATCCACCTACCGTATGATTTTGATGTAAAATGTCACTTGATCTAAAATCTGAAGATTTGTTATTGATTTATTGTTTTATAATTAACGTATTTCAGATATATTCATGACGACAGCAAGTTTCATACAATAGTCTTGCATGTCAAAAGGGAAAAGGTGGCACTGTGACATTTCGATTGATGAAAGGGGAGATAATGGAGAGATAATCGAAGTGGTAAGCCAGAGACATATGCATCATTGGGCACAATATACAGAAAGAAGTTTGAAAAAAAGAATAACACGACACGGACAACTAAAATGATGTAGTGGGTCACCAACCTCTTCTCTCACACCAATGCTCAATCAAACTTCATGTCATTTTCCGAACGCGTATAACCGTATGCTGTGAGCAGTGTATTTAGCTAATAAATAAAGGGGTCGTTGTGGTCGTGATCGCATGGTAGTTAAATTTACATCTATATATGCAAGTAGTGACTGTCACCACTAAAGTTGTTAAAGTTGTTAGTTTGATTCCCACTCGATGGAGCCGTGGTAATAGTATGGTAGTTGGATTTACAACTACCTATGTCATCAGTTTCTATCACCACCAATGTTGCGAATTCGAGTCCCGCTCATGGCGAGGTCACCTCGATAAAACATTAAGAGAAAAGTTTGTCAGTGACTTGCTATATTTCGGTGGTTTTCTCCGGGTACTCCGGTCTCCTCCACCAATAAAACTGACCGCAACAATATAGCTATTGTTGAAAGTGGCGTTAAACACCATAACTCTAACCCAATCGAGGCGTTGCGTACTTGCTATTATTATCATATGTGATTCAGTGTATCAGTGACCTGTGGGAGGTCATTGGTTTTCTCCAGATTCTTCGTTGTCTTCTGCTGACCTACTATAATTAGAGAGAACATCACAATTAACCATCACCACATTTATATCTACATGTTGATTTGTAGTTTGTAGGTTGTTCTACTAGTTAATATAGTCGACCTACTGATCACTTGTGGTTAATCAACAACCAATTACCAGCATTGGAATCACAAATTGGATAAACAAAGCAACGCTAGCGAAACATAATATGACAGAAATAATATGGTATGTTTTATGGTGTTTAACGTCACCTTCCACAATATTTCAGCTATATTGTGGTGGTCAGTTTTATTAATGGAGGAAACCGATGTATCCGGAGAAAACCACCGACCTGCTGCAAGTCACTGACAAACTTTATCACATAATGTTGTATCGAGTACACCTCACCATGAGCGGGATTTGAACTCACAATGTTAGTGGTAATATGCATCGATTACCCAGGTATTTGTAAATCCAACTACCATGCAATCACAACCACGACGGCCTCACAATAATGAAATGATGGAAATTCAAATAAGGCATAGAAAAGAGATCCAGGGACTAATTGTAATTCTAAATGATGACTGATCAGACCTAATTTTGCAAATTGGTTATTTACTAATTAGCTCTGAAAATATTACACCCATAAACCAAACCAAACTCCAACGTACGTACAATACAGAATACATTTATATCAAATGTCCTTATAGATCTGATTAAAAAGTCTTTTTAAATAAGTATAACGTGTCTTTGTAGAGATAATGATTTCCTAGAATTTATGCGCTCAGTGTGTTATTCCTAATTTATCTACCACGAATCACTTCAAATTCCATTTACAGAATTGATATATTCTCCAGGTCACTGTATCATCAATAATGTTTCTAAAGGAACTCGAATAAATGTCTGAGATGAGGATCAAATGTTCCAAATGTAACATGTCAATCAATATCCTATCAAGTGTAAGGTATTAGAGTGCTTCTGTTTTGATGGTGGTTGTTTTATGCGAACGTTTCGATTGACAAAGGGGAGATTATGCAGAGATAGTTGAAGGGGTAATCAAGAATGGGCAATCCAGAGACACTGGCAACATTGGACACAAGACGCAGAATGAAGTTAAAAAAAGAAGAATAATACGACACGGACAACTAAAGCGATGGACCACATCGATAATGTTGCTTTTAGCAGGTCACTAACTTCTCCTCATACACTAATGCCCAACTAAGCTGCTACAAGTTAACTAAGAACATGGTATTTTCCAAACGCGAGACACCCAATTATGACCTCATGGTGAGCAGTGTATTTAATTTGCTCCACACAACCAGCTTATGTCCTGTTCTGACTGTTTGTATTTTACAGTGGAAACTAGTTCACTTTTCTATTCTACGCGTTTCCTTTGTGGAACTACTTCAAAACCTTTTTTATAATTGCAGGTGATTAATTAAATTAATTAACATGTTTTAGCTAATAATTAACGGATCAATCAGATTTACTTCTATCTATGTAAGAAGTGTCTATCTCCTCTAATGTTGTTAGTTTGATCTCCACTCGAGGTGGGGACCGTCGTGGTCATGATCGTAAGTAAGTTGGATTTACAACTACCTATGCAACCAGTGTCTATCACCACTAACGTTGCGAGTTCGAGTCCCGCTCATTGCGAGGTGTACTCGATACAAAATCATGTGATTTAAGTTTGTCAGTGACTTGCGGCAGGTTGGTGGTTTTCTCCGGGTACATGTACTGCGCTTTCCTCCACCGATAAAACTGACAGCAACAATATAACTGACATATTGGTGAAAGTGGCGTTAAGCACCATAACCATAAGCCACTCGATGTGGCGTGTACTTGACATTTCCTTGCCCGTATGTGATTCAGTGTGTCAGTGACTAGTGGCAGGGCATTGGTTTTCTCCTGGTCTTCGCTTTCTTCTTCTGACCTAAAACAATTAGATAGAACATCACAATTAACCATCTCCACATTTGTATCTACATGTTGATTTGTAGTTTGTAGGTTGTTCTCTTAGTTAATATAGTCGACCTACTGATCACTTTAGGTTAATCAACGATCAATTACTAGCATTGGAATCACAAATTGGATACACAAAGGTTATGGTTTTTATGGTTTATGGTGTTTAACGCCACTTTCAACAATATTTCAGTTATATCGTGGCGGTCAATTTTATTGGTGGAGGAAACTAGAGTACCCGGAGAAAGCCACCGACCTGTCGCAAGTCACTGACAAACTTTATCACATAATGTTGCATCGAGTACACCTCGCCATGAACGGGATTTGAAATGACCACGTTAGTGGTGATATGCTCAGATTACCCAGGTATTTGTAAGTCCAACTACCACGACAACCACACAATAATAATATAAAAAAGATTCAAATAAGGCATGGAAAAAAGAGCCAGGTACTAATTGTAATACTAAAGACTGAATGATCAGACCTTATTTTGTAAATTGGTCATTTAATAATCATCTCTGAAAATATTTTACCCATAAATCAAACCAAACTCTAAAGGACGTACAATACAGAATAAATGTATATCAAATATCATTATAGATCATATTTCCTTTAATTTTTTTTTTTTTTATTAAATAGTCTTTTTAAGTAAGTATATGGCCTTAAGTCTTGTCTTTGTGCAGATAACGATTTCCTAGAATTGACGTGCTCAGTGTGTTGTTCCTAATTTATCTACCATGAATCACTTCAAATTCAATTAATAAAATTGATATATTCTCCAGGTCACTGTATGATGAATATTTTTTTTAAAGGAACTCGTATAAATGTCTGGGATGAGGATCAAATGTTCCAAATGTTTGAATTACAACTCGTCAGTCAATCTCTAATCAGTTGTTAGGTATTAGAGTACTTCTGTTGTGATAGTGGTTGTTTTATTTCATGTCATGTTTTTGTTAATATCAAGTAAATATTAAAGAATTGCAGTGAATATTGAACTGTGAAGAATCTAAAACGAAAGAAGATAAACATGGAGTTCACAGTGTTTTGATACCTATCATTTAAGTTTTTGAAGATATTTAATGATAATAAATATAAAAATATATTATACATTGTACCGATGATATAAATAAATAATGTTTATTTGATGTTATTTATAACATGTGTAAATATAAACAATTGTTTTGGTCTCATTTTTTTGCACAGAAAATAATAATCCAACGCTACAGACAGCCTTTATATTTTGAATGATGATAGGACTGCGATATTTGTTCATTTATTTTTAAATTAAACCAATTGCTAAAAATAGAAAATGAGCTAATTTTCACAAATATATCTTTTCCCTCATTCGTGACATTAATTTCCCTATATAAGGTACATGCAAGCTATAGCATATGGTATCAACTACAACATCAAACAATCATACCATTCGGGATATATAATTTTCTTCATTCGTGAGAATAACTTCCTTTGGGAGGTACATGCAAGATTTAGTATGTCGTATCAACTACAACACACACAAATCGTATGCAGGACATGCACCATTCGAGTGATCAAGTTTATCATGATACTGTAATGGTTTAAAATATAATCATTGACGATAATGTACGCTTAAAGTTTAATCATTGGTGTTGAAGGGTTAGTGTTATGGTGTTTAATGTCACTTTCAATAATATTTTAGTTATATCATCGCGGTCAGTGTTATTGGTGGAGGAATCCGGAGTACCCGGAGAAAACCACCGATCTGTCGTAGGTCAATGACAAACTTTATCACATAATGTTGTATCGAGTACACCTCGCCATTAGCAGTTTTCGAACTCACAACGTTAGTGGTGATAGGCATTGATTGCATGATTGCACATGTAGTTGTAAATCCAACTACTATGCGATCACGACCATGACGGCCCCCATTGGTATAGATGGTGTCTTCAACCTATGCCAACATTTTGAAATATCATATTCAAGGTATGCCAACAAACATTTTATTACAGGTGTTTATATAACAATTAATGATAGTTACAGGTAAGTAAATTTGGAAATGCAAGTCTCAAAAGTGAAATTTATAAAGTATTTTTTTTAATCTAAAATTATAAGAATAAGTCAGTTAACATTTAACAAAAAAGTTTTGTATATTCATTTGGACAATAATACCCCCAGCAAAGCTATTGTAAATGCGGCTTCTAATATCACTTACAGGACGGTAATGGAGGCCGATGATACAGGCCACTAATGTCCTGGTTTATTTTCATAAAGTTTGATAATAAAATATAAGTGCTCATAATGTCGTGATTTATGTTCATAAATATTTACTTCTAACTTAGTTTATTCACTCAATGCTCACACAAAAACAAGACAACTTCTACATTTAAAAAAGTTAATTGTAGACTTGGAGTACATTGATATTTCCCCCGATTTTACACTAATTAACAATCAACAATTAACCTATTCAACCTATGCCAACATATTTTCTTACCTTTTTATACATATTTTTCAAAATGTTGGCATAGGTTGAATGAACCGTATATATCACATGTTCTTTGGAAACAATTGAATATATAATTTATCTTTATTTATCCAATAATTATGTTAGAGTAAAGCCGTTCATTTTAATACTGTCTTAAAAATAATTAAAGAATGTCTACCTCATGTGTATTCGATATTGACGGAAGCCAACTTTAAATTCGAAACAAGTTTAGTTTTTTCTTTTTTTAATGAAAGAATTCCTTTAATTGGGACCTATTAAATTATCATCGTTTACAATTATGGTTCATGGAGTCCAACTTTAAAATTGGAGCACATTATCTTTAGCAAATTAAATTCAGCACCTATAAAATTATCAGACAAATAACAGAATTCTTTAATTCATTTCATTTCTTCTAAATAAGTCAAAGCTCTGTAATTTTTGCAATAACAGTCATGGCATGCCTTGTCTTCCTTCAGTCTGTCAAAACAAATGATGGAGAGAGATATTGAATAATCAATTAATTGGTTGCAAATGCTTTTGTGAAAATTGGTATTTGATATTTTAAATAAAATGGAAAACAAAAAATACCAACCTGTCTGAACAATTTTAAAATAAAATATCAAAATGATAGAAAGGCAAATTGAATTTTATTGCTTGTATTCGTTCTGTGTCTTGTACCCACTGCTGTCTGCGTCTCTGAATTGTCCATTCTTCATTGCCCTCTGCTATCTGTGTCTCTGAATTGTCCATTCTTCATTGCCCTCTGCTGTCTGTGTCTCTGAATTGTCCATTCTTCATTGCCCTCTGCAGTCTGTGTCTCTGAATTTTCCATTCTTCATTTCCCTCTGCTGTCTGTGTCTCTGACTTGTCCCTTCTTCATTGCCCTCTGCTGTCTGTGTCTCTGAATTGTCCATTCTTCATTGCCCTCTGCTGTCTGTGTCTCTGAATTGTCCATTCTTCATTGCCCTCTGCTGTTTGTGTCTCTGAATTTTCCATTCTTCATTGCCCTCTGCTGTCTGTGTCTCTGAATTGTCCATTCTTCATTGCCCTCTGCAGTCTGTGTCTCTGAATTGTCCATTCTTCATTGCCATCTGCTGTCTGTGTCTCTGAATTTTCCATTCTTCATTGCCCTCTGCTGTCTGTGTCTCTGAATTGTCTATTCTTCATTGCCCTCTGCTGTCTGTGTCTCTGAATTGTCCATTCTTCATTGCCCTCTGCTGTCTGTGTCTCTGGATTTTCCATTCTTCATTGCCCTCTGCTGTCTGTGTCTCTGAATTGTCCATTCTTCATTGCCCTCTGCGGTTTTCTTTAACATTTATAACAATAATGAACCAGACGCATATTGTGTTATGTCATATTATTTACTGCGAGTCGAACGGAACCTTGTAAAACTAATATATATAATTAACAATAAAACTTGCAGTGATTAAGGACTACATTCTTGATGGATTTTAAATAATCTTATCTTCTGACGTTGCTTTAGAAACACTTCCATTAATGTTTACAGATTTAAATTGACAGAATATAAGATATTAAGTGAATATAAATGACCAATGAGAAAATCTAAAGATGACAAGACGAGACATGTCAATCAACCATCTCCTAATGTTTTTGTCAAGTATTATCTTTGTCTAGACTGAAACATTAATTCTATCAACAGAGAAATAAACATATATTGGGGGTTAGTTCATGTAAATGTTTCTGTAACTTTAAGGAGAACATAGAGATGGTTATTGTATTGTTAATAAATAAACGTTAGAGAATACCGAAGGGACAATCAAAAATGGACAATGAAGAGAAAGTGTCAACTAAACGTTAGAGAATACAGAAGGGGCAATCAAAAATGGACAATGAAGAGAAAGTGGCAAATAAACGTTAGATAATACCGAAGGGGCAATCAAAAATGGACAATCAAGAGAAAGTGGCAAATAAACGTTAGAGAATACCGAACGGGCAATCAAAAATGGACAACCAAGAGAAAGTGGCAAATAAACGTTAGAGAATACCGAAGAGGCAATCAAAAATGGAAAATCAAGAGAAAGTGGCAATTAAAAATGTTAGAGAATACCGAAGGAACAATCAAAAATGGACAATCAAGAGAAAGTGTCAACTAAACGTTAGAGAATACAGAAGGGGCAATCAAAAATGGACAATCAAGAGAAAGTGGCAAATAAACGTTAGATAATACCGAAGGGGCAATCAAAAATGGACAATCAAGAGAAAGTGGCAAATAAACGTTAGAGAATACCGAACGGGCAATACAAAATGGACAACCAAGAGAAAGTGGCAAATAAACGTTAGAGAATACCGAAGGGGCAATCAAAAATGAACAATCAAGAGAAAGTGACAAATAAACGTTAGAGAATACCGAAGGAGCAATCAAAAATGGACCATCAAGAGAAAGTGGCAAATAAACGTTAGATAATACCGAAGGGGCAATCAAAAATGGACCATCAAGAGAAAGTGGCAAATAAACGTTAAATAATACCGAAGGGGCAATACAAAATGGACAATCAAGAGAAAGTGGCAATAAAAAACGTTAGAGAATACCGAAGGGGCAATCAAAAATGGACAATCAAGAGAAAGTGGCAAATAAACGTTAGAGAATACCGAAGGAGCAATCAAAAATGGACAATCAAGAGAAAGTGGCAAATAAACGTTAGATAATACCGAAGGGGCAATCAAAAATGGACCATCAAGAGAAAGTGGCAAATAAACTTTAATAATACCGAAGGGGCAATACAAAATGGACAATCAAGAGAAAGTGGCAAATAAACGTTAGAGAATACCGAAGGGGCAATCAAAAATGGACAATCAAGAGAAAGTGGCAAATAAACGTTAGAGAATACCGAACGGGCAATAAAAAATGGACAACCAAGAGAAAGTGGCAAATAAACGTTAGAGAATACCGAAGGGGCAATCAAAAATGGACAATCAAGAGAAAGTGACTATAAAAAACGTTAGAGAATACCGAAGGGGCAATCAAAAATGGACAATCAAGAGAAAGTGGCAAATAAACGTTAGAGAATACCGAAGGGGCAATAAAAAATGGATAATCAAGAGAAAGTGGCAATGAAAAACGTTAGAGAATACCGAAGGGGCAATAAAAAATGGACAATCAAGAGAAAGTGGCAAATAAACGTTAGAGAATACCGAAGGGGCAATCAAAAATGGACAATCGAGAGAAAGTGGCAAATAAACGTTAGAGAATACCGAAGGGGCAATCAAAAATGGACAATCAAGAGAAAGTGGCAAATAAACGTTAGAGAATACCGAACGGGCAATAAAAAATGGACAACCAAGAGAAAGTGACAAATAAACGTTAGAGAATACCGAAGGGGCAATCAAAAATGGACAATCAAGAGAAAGTGGCAAATAAACGTTAGATAATACCGAAGGAGCAATCAAAAATTGACAATCAAGAGAAAGTGGCAAATAAACGTTAGATAATACCGAAGGAGCAATCAAAAATTGACAATCAAGAGAAAGTGGCAAATAAACGTTAGAGAATACCGAACGGGCAATAAAAAAATGGACAACCAAGGGAAAGTGGCAAATAAACGTTAGAGAATACCGAAGGGGCAATCAAAAATGGACAATCAAGAGAAAGTGGCAATAAAAAACGTTAGAGAATACCGAAGGGGCAATACAAAATGGACCATCAAGAGAAAGTGGCAAATAAACGTTAGAATATACCGAAGGGGCAATCAAAAATGGACAATCAAGAGAAAGTGGCAAATAAACGTTAGAGAATACCGAACGGGCAATAAAAAATGGACAACCAAGAGAAAGTGGCAAATAAACGTTAGAGAATACCGAAAAGGCAATCAAAAATGGACAATCAAGAGAAAGTGGCAATAAAAAACGTTAGAGAATACCGAAGGGGCAATCAAAAATGGACAATCAAGAGAAAGTGGCAAATAAACGTTAGAGAATACCGAAGGGGCAATACAAAATGGATAATCAAGAGAAAGTGGCAATAAAAAACGTTAGAGAATACCGAAGGGGCAATAAAAAATGGACAATCAAGAGAAAGTGGCAAATAAACGTTAGAGAATACCGAAGGGGCAATCAAAAATGGACAATCAAGAGAAAGTGGCAAATAAACGTTAGAGAATACCGAACGGGGAATAAAAAATGGACAACCAAGAGAAAGTGGCAAATAAACGTTAGAGAATACCGAAGGGGCAATAAAAATGGACCATCAAGAGAAAGTGGCAATAAAAAAGTTAGAGAATACTGAAGGGACAATCAAAAATGGACCATCAAGAGAAAGTGGCAAATAAACGTTAGAGAATACCGAAGGGGCAATCAAAAGTGGACAATCAAGAGAAAGTGGCAAATAAACGTTAGATAATACCGAAGGAGCAATCAAAAATGGACAATCAAGAGAAAGTGGCAAATAAACGTTAGAGAATACCGAAGGGGCAATAAAAAAATGGACAACCAAGGGAAAGTGGCAAATAAACGTTAGAGAATACCGAAGGGGCAATCAAAAATGGACAATCAAGAGAAAGTGGCAATAAAAAACGTTAGAGAATACTGAAGGGACAATCAAAAATGGACCATCAAGAGAAAGTGGCAAATAAACGTTAGAGAATACCGAAGGGGCAATCAAAAGTGGATAATCAAGAGAAAGTGGCAAATAAACGTTAGATAATACCGAAGGAGCAATCAAAAATGGACAATCAAGAGAAAGTGGCAAATAAACGTTAGAGAATACCGAACGGGCAATAAAAAAATGGACAATCAAGGGAAAGTGGCAAATAAACGTTAGAGAATACCGAAGGGGCAATCAAAAATGGACAATGAAGAGAAAGTGGCAATAAAAAACTTTAGAGAATACCGAAGGGGCAATACAAAATGGACCATCAAGAGAAAGTGGCAAATAAACGTTAGAAAATACCGAAGGTGCAATCAAAAATGGACAATGAAGAGAAAGTGGCAAATAAACGTTAGAGAATACCGAACGGGCAATAAGAAATGGACAACCAAGAGAAAGTGGCAAATAAACGTTAGAGAATACCGAAGAGGCAATCAAAAATGGACAATCAAGAGAAAGTGGCAATAAAAAACGTTAGAGAATACCGAAGGGGCAATCAAAAATGGACAATCAAGAGAAAGTGGCAAATAAACGTTAGAGAATACCGAAGGGGCAATACAAAATGGATAATCAAGAGAAAGTGGCAATAAAAAACGTTAGAGAATACCGAAGGGGCAATAAAAAATGGACAATCAAGAGAAAGTGGCAAATAAACGTTAGAGAATACCGAAGGGGCAATCAAAAATGGACAATCAAGAGAAAGTGGCAAATAAACGTTAGAGAATACCGAACGGGGAATAAAAAATGGACAACCAAGAGAAAGTGGCAAATAAACGTTAGAGAATACCGAAGGGGCAATAAAAATGGACCATCAAGAGAAAGTGGCAATAAAAAAGTTAGAGAATACTGAAGGGACAATCAAAAATGGACCATCAAGAGAAAGTGGCAAATAAACGTTAGAGAATACCGAAGGGGCAATCAAAAGTGGACAATCAAGAGAAAGTGGCAAATAAACGTTAGATAATACCGAAGGAGCAATCAAAAATGGACAATCAAGAGAAAGTGGCAAATAAACGTTAGAGAATACCGAAGGGGCAATAAAAAAATGGACAACCAAGGGAAAGTGGCAAATAAACGTTAGAGAATACCGAAGGGGCAATCAAAAATGGACAATCAAGAGAAAGTGGCAATAAAAAACGTTAGAGAATACTGAAGGGACAATCAAAAATGGACCATCAAGAGAAAGTGGCAAATAAACGTTAGAGAATACCGAAGGGGCAATCAAAAGTGGATAATCAAGAGAAAGTGGCAAATAAACGTTAGATAATACCGAAGGAGCAATCAAAAATGGACAATCAAGAGAAAGTGGCAAATAAACGTTAGAGAATACCGAACGGGCAATAAAAAAATGGACAATCAAGGGAAAGTGGCAAATAAACGTTAGAGAATACCGAAGGGGCAATCAAAAATGGACAATGAAGAGAAAGTGGCAATAAAAAACTTTAGAGAATACCGAAGGGGCAATACAAAATGGACCATCAAGAGAAAGTGGCAAATAAACGTTAGAAAATACCGAAGGTGCAATCAAAAATGGACAATGAAGAGAAAGTGGCAAATAAACGTTAGAGAATACCGAACGGGCAATAAGAAATGGACAACCAAGAGAAAGTGGCAAATAAACGTTAGAGAATACCGAAGAGGCAATCAAAAATGGACAATCAAGAGAAAGTGGCAATAAAAAACGTTAGAGAATACCGAAGGGGCAATCAAAAATGGACAATCAAGAGAAAGTGGCAAATAAACGTTAGAGAATACCGAAGGGGCAATCAAAAATGGACCATCAAGAGAAAGTGGCAAATAAACGTTAGAGAATACCGAAGGGGCAATCAAAAATGGACCATCAAGAGAAAGTGGCAAATAAACGTTAGATAATACCGAAGGGGCAATACAAAATGGACAATCAAGAGAAAGTGGCAAATAAACGTTAGAGAATACCGAAGGGGCAATCAAAAATGGACCATCAAGAGAAAGTGGCAAATAAACGTTAGAGAATACCGAACGGGCAATAAAAAATGGACCATCAAGAGAAAGTGGCAAATAAACGTTAGAGAATACCGAAGGGGCAATCAAAAATAGACAATCAAGAGAAAGTGGCAATAAAAAACGTTAGAGAATACCGAAGGGGCAATCAAAAATGGACAATCAAGAGAAAGTGGCAAATAAACGTTAGAGAATACCGAAGGGGCAATCAAATATGGACCATCAAGAGAAAGTGGCAAATAAACGTTAGAGAATACCGAACGGGCAATAAAAAATGGACAACCAAGAGAAAGTGGCAAATAAACGTTAGAGAATACCGAAGGGGCAATCAAAAATGGACAATCAAGAGAAAGTGGCAATAGAAAACGTTAGAGAATACCGAAGGGGCAATCAAAAATGGACCATCAAGAGAAAGTGGCAAATAAACGTTAGAGAATACCGAAGGGGCAATCAAAAATGGACCATCAAGAGAAAGTGGCAAATAAACGTTAGAGAATACCGAAGGGGCAATCAAAAATGGACAATGAAGAGAAAGTGGCAAATAAACGTTAGAGAATACCGAAGGAGCAATCAAAAATGGACAATCAAGAGAAAGTGGCAAATAAACGTTAGAGAATACCGAAGGGGCAATCAAAAATGGACCATCAAGAGAAAGTGGCAAATAAACGTTAGAGAATACCGAAGTGGCAATCAAAAATGGACCATGAAGAGAAAGTGGCAAATAAACGTTAGAGAATACCGAAGAGGCAATCAAAAATGGACAATCCAGAGAAACTGGCAACATAGGAATACAAGACGAAGAAAAACAAAGCACAAACAGAACGCAATATGTGTTGGACATTACTATGCACAAACAAGCACAAATAACGTAAATAATACATGAGCCCTACTACAAACAACTGGAGGTAAAGACGAAGTGAACATCGTTTTATGCGGGTATTGTAACGGACATCACAGCACGGAACTCAGCACGTAAAGACACATAATAGGACAACACAAAAAGTTAAAAAGATAAGCAACACGGATATAACCCCCCCCCCCCCCCCCCCCCCCCCAGCCGTGTTACTCATATATACAATAAAATCCGGTAAAAGTCTTGGCAGTGATAGAGGAAATAAAACATCTACGTAAAAAGTAAAAGATTCATTGTCATAGAAGATATGGATAGTTCGTAACGGTCAACCAGACTGTGATGACAACCGTATATTTTTTTGTAGGGATGACTTCAACCTAGCAGCAACGTACCCTTGTTTGTGTAGCTAAAACAATGATAGACTTCAACATATTGATGGAAGTTTTATTATTCACGACTTACTAACACGTACGAAAAAGGCTGTCTAAAGCTAGAGAAATCCAATATATAATTGCTAAGTTAAAATTACTATGTTAACTATGCTTGGCAATCTAATTAAGATTAGATGTTTGTGTTGTATCTGTTGTTTGCGATGCACTAACATCTAACAACATCTTGTTTGAGGTCATGTCAGGGTTCATATTTTCAACCGACCAATCAGCGACGCGCCTACTTTTTTAAATCGACTACACTCGATTAGTCAATGCATTTAACTGTGTTGTATAATTATAATTAGATGGTCAAAGAAAAATCAACAGTATGTTGTTTGATGATAGTGTATCGCCAAAGAGAAAATGTAAAGCAAGATACAACGAACATGTAATGTTAATTAGACTATATGTTTTGAAGCATCTGTGTTTTCCTGTGGACATATCAACGTATCCAGTAAAATTGTACAAAGTAATATGATTGACTGTAGCAAAATATATATTGCAACACAAGTAAAATTATATGAATAATTAAGCAGTCAGTATATGTTTTCTGATGACGAGAACAAGTTTAAAAACAATACATCATATATGTAAAGCGTGGTGTGTAATGGTATTGAAAGGATATTTTGATCCCAAGAAGTAAAATGAGAGAAAATGGACAAGATCGATAAATTTTACACTACTAACAAGCCACTGTACAATTATAACAGCTGTGAGTTGGGTTTTTTTTACGTGTCTTCCGTTATTAATCATCATATGATCATCTAGATTTTGCTCATAGTATTCCTCAATGGACGTGTTAACTCGATTTAAATACATTATGGTAGTTGTATGCAAATAAAAGGTGAATGGGGAAACGCATAAAATGGGGGTTAGAAGTAATAGTTGTTTACGATCACTTCCAACAATATTTTATGACTTATCACCTGGTTTGTAAAAAGAGCTACATGACGCATGTCACGTGTATAACAGGAACAGCTTAACTTTTCTGAGCACCTGAGTTCACCCTTTGTTTCTAGTGGGGTTTGTTTTGCTCGATCTTCAGATTTCTGTGTATTGTTTAGTTTATCGTTGTTTGTCCTTTTGTCGCTGTTCCTTTGGCCATTGCGTTGTCTGTCCTTCTATTGATGGCTTCTGAATACCCCTTTGGTATCTTTAAGCTTTTCTGTGTTATATCGTGGCGTTGAGTTTTATAGATGGCGGAAACTGGAGTACCCGAATACAACCGTGTGTAATTGACAAACTTATATCACATAAAGTTGTATCGCGTATACCTCGACAGTCCGTAGAGGTAATCAAATTGATTGCATTTGTAGATGTAAATCTAACTAACATACGAATTAAAGAAAAGGCACATTACGGGATTTTTATGATGCTATATTATGAAAAGAAAGTTTAAACAGTGGTCAACAATTCCATCAGTATCAACAAAATGAACAATCGCATCTAACCTCAACATATTGAACATAAAAAAATCCACTACATAAAACGTTGGAAATCCAAGTCCTGGTTCCCCGACAGGCACATGATATAGCGGGATTGAAACGATTAATGAAACTCTAACCACCTCTTGATAATTGGACCTTCAACGGTAATACAGATATTGACTTAAAAAGGCTTATTAAATTATTTGGATTTCCTTTTTTTTAATGAGCAGCGAACCTGATAAATGTTATTCCAGGAACGTGTCCTACTCACTAAACTCGATATCGACGTTTAAAAGAATTATATGTCATATTACATGGTAATGGAGATACACTCTCTCAATGCTGAGGCAACTAAATGAACGTGAATTGTAGATTATTGTTTGTCATTTTGTACTTTTACTTTTGGCCATTGTGTTGTCTGTTCTTCTTCGATTTACGGATTCTGATAACCTCTTAGGTATCTTCAAACTCTTCTTAGCATTGCCAAAGAATATATACTTCCTGATGATTAAATCATAAATGGTATTATAGAAATATCTTATCACACCAAACTCTAACATTGAACTTGACGTTAAAAGGAAATCATGGGAAGGTACTAATTAACTTCCATCTAGATCTTGATAACATGCTTTTATCAAACCCATTTACCAGTAACATATAAAATTAGTATCAATAACGTTGGTATATTTGTTGGTTATTGGGAATATCTAAATTACATCGTGACTCTGTAGGAGGAGGCATAATACATGTTGTTTCATCTTTCATCAGATATTAAATGACAATGATTTGATCTGGAGTCAAATATAATATACACTTCATAATGCACGTCAGCTTTCACTGGTTGGTCTGGATCTAATAATAATAATAATGAATCAGTTTCTTGGATAACTTTCATCAGGTACGCTCAAAGCCAAATAAAATTTAAAATTCTAGCTCTGATAACAATTGCATAGAATTGAATCTACTGTGCGGCAAACTTCCGTGATCCTGTGGTGCATGCCGTAACGAGGACATAGTTGTTTGTTTGGTTTTTTGTTTGTTTGTTTGTTTGATGGTGTTTTAACGCCACTTTCAACAATATATCAGTTTTATTGGAGGAGGCACTCGGAGTACCGGAGAAAACCACCGACCTGTCGCAAGTCACTGACAAACTTTATCACATAATGTTGTACACATCGCCCTGATCGAGATTCGAACTCATAACATCAGTGGTGATAGGCACTGCTTGCAACTACCATACGATCACGACCATGACGACACCTTGTTAGCTTGGTGATCTTGTTTTATTAAAGTTAAACCCCGAAAAAAAACTTATTGGTATATTACCTCACTGTCCTGGAGAATCGTAAATATATACTTGGGATACGCGACACATTCGGAAATTAAACAAGTGATAATTAAACAGTTGTCTATTCTTGAATTCCGAATTTGATTTTGACTAATATTTAATTAAGAATATAAAATAAACGATAGAGAATACCGAGGGGGCAATTATAATTATTATATTTTATTCTATATGATAGATTTTGATTGGATTAAATTAGTCATGTGATAATAAAATAATTGAGATGTTTTGCCAAAATTTGCGCTGCCGGGAAACAACTCTATTGTTCCCCGCCGAACAACCCAATTTCCCCCCACAAGGGAGATAACCTATAAAACATTGGCAAAAATATAATAAAACAATTACGGCCCTCTGTGTAGGGAAACATCCAGATTTGTCAACCCTCGAGGGGTTGTTTTCCCCCTCAAATTTACAAATCTGGATGTTTTCCAACACAGAGGGGCCGTAATCGTATAATGGACAATCCAGAGAAACTGACACCACTATTATATTACTATATTAGCGCTATACCAGTCTTACAGAACATCCAAAAATTTTTGTACGATGTTGCATTTATTTGACGACCTATGATTGGATAAAATCATTCCTAAAAATAACGATGAAGGCAGAGTCATATATGGAAATCTAGAGAATAAGATCAATACGCTTTACTGGCCAGTGGAAAATTCCATTCCTAAAAATAACGATAGAAGCAGACTGTAGTATTGTGTAATCTATTATTGCATAATTTGACCTCGACGCTGTCCGAGATAAAGAAATATTGTAATCGATAACTGAGACGACGTCTTTGACCAGGCTCTCTATATATATGTGTGTGTATTTTGATTTAGCATAATTAAACACAACTGCAAGAAAGACGATGATTTATATTTTCTTCTAAAATAACGTGCAGTTACGAAACGATGCAGACGGAAAATTACAGAAGGTCAGTGGGCGGTGCTTAATTTTGTGTATTGACCATTAAGTCTTTAGCCTTAGAACTTCCAAGAAAGTCCGTCAAACATAGTTCGTGGAAAAAACTTAGTTACTGTTTCAAGTTATACATCAGCAACATCGCACAAAAATGTTATTAGCTCCCGTGACCGACTATGGTTATTTAGACGGTAAGTAAATAGTTGAAGGGTTCGCGCTGGAGCACTCACCCTTCAACGGTTTACTGACCGTCTAAATAACGATAGACGGTCACTAGGGAGCTTATAGCTTATAATGTAGACATAATAACATAATACGCTTGTTTCGAATCATTTCCATTCGGTCAAAAACTTTTTATTTTTGTGTGCCAATCCACGTGATTTTGATGGAATGTAAGGCACTGGACTTGCGGTGTCAATGTACACAACGAAAACTCCAATCGATAAGTGGCGTTTTAACGTTACTCAACTTTTTTTTTTACATTTTCTGTAAAAGACAGATATCAATTAAATTATTTTATTTGTATCAAAGACTTCAATACACAGACAATTACTTCTTTAAAATTAAATTTGCTGTATTTCTTTATTTACTGCCGTCAACATCATGAAAGGAAAAAGACCTGATTTGATATATTTCTGTAATCAGACAGACAGTGGGCTACCGAACCTCGGTATTTACTCAGCCGTTTTCATATTACAATTACTTATATCTACCGCATCTATGACTATGATATGTTGACGTTGTCACAGTAATAGCTTAAACACCGGAAGTAGTCTGCCTAACATTTCAGACGTCAAGACACGAAAAAGACGGAACATGATCGAAATTGACATGATTTGAAACAAGCGTATTATGACCCTTGTTGTGATCAGCGTGTACGTGTTAATTCATAAGAATTCATTTGCAAGCTCCATAGTGTTAAGAGATTTACCTTTACTTTCATCATGAAAGAACTATTCAGTAATATATCTAAATAATTAGAAAACTTCATTATGGATGGAATATATTTTTAGTGAAAATTAAGCCTAAATCTAATTAAACGTGAAACTATCTTCATCGGTATTTTTCTCACAGGAGAAAAAAGTTGCATGACGGCATCATTTCATTAAACGAGGGTGAAACATATCGAACTAGTTTAACCCCGCCTCTTTTTATTGAAGTGCCTGTATTAGGACAGGGATGGTTCATGTATATATGTATTAGAAGTCTCAATTTTACCTCTGTTACTATGATTTTCCGCTTAGATTTTGGATTTGAGTTTATGGTGTTTATCGCCAGTTTCAACAATATATCAGCTATATCGTAGCGATCAATTTTTATTGTAGGAGGAAATCGGAGTACCTGGAGAAAGCCACCGACCTAACACTGACAAACTTTTTCACATAGTGTTGTATCGAGTCCACCTTGCCATGAACGGGGTTCGAACTCACAACTTTAGTGGTGATATACACTGATTGCACATGTAGTTGTAAATCCAACCACGACCACGACGGCACCCGATTATATTTTGTAATGAAGTTGTAGTATGCTATTTTTTAAATAAAGATACTTTTAGGTGTTTCTACTTCTTGAATAATGTTTTGATGATTTACAATACAATAAGTAAATGAATAAATACAACAAAATGAACAAATCTCAGCAATCAAATTTAAATATCACGTGTGTACTGAAATATTGAAATACGTAGTTCATTTTGTTCTGACATTAATTTGATGCAACTCACAAAACATTGTATTTACTAATAAAATCTTCCATAAAAACAAAAACTATATCAAATAAACAGAAGGCACATGAAATTAACTTTAATTATATATATATATTAATGTTTAATGAACATTAACAGTTGTATTTCTTTATGACAAAACACCCGTCTTACGCGATTCTTTTTATATTATGTTTATAGCCCCATAATACAGGATTAAATATATCTTTTTCATAAATATATTTGGCGCCAGTAGTTTATTAGTATCATTCCTGATTTTTGTGGGAATACCTGTTTTCTGATCCTTTGTTCTTTCGTTCTGCTATAAATTCTAATAAAATCGTAGATATCTAAGTTAGTGCGCATGACGCGTTTCTGGAATAACATTCATCAGTTATGCTAAAAGTCAAAAGATTAGCGGGGTTGGTGTTACTCAATCTTTAGTGTTCTGTGTAGTGTTTTGTAGATCCTTGTTTCTCCTTTTGTCTTTTTTCTGTTTGCCATTGTATTGTCTGTCCCTTTTCGATTTACGGATTCTGATTACCCCATTGGTATCTTCAAACTCTTTTAGACGGACTTTAAGATAAAATTTGGTATTGTTTTATTTATTGAAATGCAACAATACTTTTTTCAAATTTAAATATCTAAATTAAAATAAAAAAACCCAAAACTTGCAGACCCAGCCTGTTAAAACAGAGCAATTTACATTGTACTTGCAGCAATCAGAACATCATTCTATAAGCCAATCTCAGTTCCAGATTTTAATCTACAATCCGATGTATTGTTTGTAAACTGAATTCATCATCAATATAGGTGAACTACTTGTTCTGTATTTAATATACCATGGATCTTACGAATTAACTTATTTAAACCAACGAATCCGAAGGATGAGTTGGTTTAAATAAGTTCATGAGTAAGATCCATGGTATATATGGTTTGTAACAGAAATCAATATTGGGTGCTTTCGTCGAGGTCCGTAAAATCATGGAATAACATCAAGATCTTGATGTTATTCCATGATTTTCATGTTAGAACATGGTTTGTAAAAAGTTCACTATTTTTAAGTTGATTAGTGCATAAAAACATCAAAGGAAGAATGCGTATTTATGTTACAACTTGACGTTAAACAACAATTAAGTAATCAACTGAACATAATATATTTGTATATTGTTGTAAGTAGAAGGAGGCCAATGATGTTAATTTGCTACAAGACCACACCAGCTTGTTTAAGATAAAAGTACGTGTTCGAGGTGATTTACATTGATAAAACAATCATCTGAGCGGAGTAAAAGACATTAGAAAACAGGTTTATATGAACGTTGCCAGAGAGAATCCGTTGAAATGTAAATTATTTATTATCTACTGATTAAACCAACAACTCTACATGGAATTGAATTATATTATATTATTATCAGTCATAGATTTACATTCATAAAACTAGTCAAATAGAAAACCAAAGATATAACACTACCGGAGTACATGTACTTCTAAAATTAAATAGAACAATTGTATTTCAAAGCAGAAGCGAATTCGATAACCTTAGCACACATATACATGACCGTTCACTTTCCTGGCTTGGTACAGACACTTCGAAAACATATTGGCAGGGTCAATCTAGTTATATAAACCCAAACCTCACATTTTGTGACGGGTTCCACATGTGAAGCAGGAATTGCTTATTCTTCTGGAGCACCTGGGTTCACCCCCGGTTTTAAGTGGGATTCGCGTAATTTACAGTGTCATGTTTTGTAGATCACTGTTTATCCTTTTACTTTTGGTCATTGTATTATCTGTCGTTCTTTGATTTACGGCTTCTGATTGCAACATTTGTATCTTCAATTAGTACAATGATCTAAGATGTTTTTCAATAATGATTTTGTGTTCATGCTGAGTCTTAAATATGTTAATCAATTAGAGTATACATTTATATCTGGTAGGACCCTTTAATCCTACTCGAATATCATTTTTTTTTAGAGAACTCCAGTTGAGCATACTGTTATTTTTATGTGCTTAGGTATATTTAAGAAATAAATAATGGAAGCCAGAATGTTTTGAGAGTTTTAACATGGATTGGCGGATATTAGTATTCTATTCCGAGCCAGAAACGAGAGATAAAATTTACTAATATACGCCAATTCATGTTATAGCTCAAAACACATTCTGGCTTCCATGATTTATTTCGATTCTGATATGTCTAAGAGTACAAATACGGTAGTATACTTTGATTGAAAGACGGTAATTTATATTTACATTTGCGGTAAATGTCGCACACAATTTATGCTGCCAATGGAAAAGTCAGTCACATTCACCGGCGCATGTGCTAATGAGATTATACCGAATGGATAACTCGTTCGTTTGTTAACAAAGCGAAAGAAGGAGGTTATGTTAGAATTCCATGTTTATCATGTTCTCTTTGTTTAAGTGTTTATACTTATGAGATAATTCATGGCAGGCATAGAGTTTTGCAAATTTACACATGGGCTGGACCTTAATATTCGAATTTTACCCCGAGCGGTAGCGAGGGGTAAAATCTAAGAATATAAAGGCCCAGCCCATGTGTAAATTTGCACAACTCTATGCCTGCCATGAATTATTTCGATTCTAATAGGACAAATACGGTAATTTTTAACCATTCGTGAACTGTATACACACGCATTTGGTGGCTGTTCCATTTACCTCCTTCGGAAATTTTGAATTGATTTTGAATTATTTGTATTTGAACGAGATATTTTAAAAAAAAGATGTGGATGTTAACATGAAAAACATATTTATTGTGTATTTTCCAACATAGATTCGATTGAACAATTCCTGCGTAAAAATATTTAAAAAAAAGTCGGAGTTCATTCGTTCATCATTTCGGGCGCTAACAAGATGGCGGAGCGGAGTTGTCAAACATAATATCGAACACTTGAACAGTTGTTAATAATCGACAATTATTGTTAGATATGAAATAAAAAAGCTTGTATTGTTGACATACCGTAATAAAAAATTCCAGAAAAAAATACTTAAGACAACCTTCTATCGACTTTGACTTTTGTAATATATCATCATCCTGTGACGTTGTTTAAAAGGGACGCTGATTGACACAAGCTGGCTACTGATTTATTTTACGATTTTGTGAGCATTTTACTTGTTTGAGTAGCAAAATTCAAAATGCCATCAAATTGGAAGATATCAGTAACTTAATTACATCACCGTCTAGTTATCAATGTATACGTATGAACAAGGTTAGTGGCATAGTGCATTTTGTTATTCATGGCCGACACATATCAATGGAATGTATGTGTGCGTACTGGGGATCCCCAAATGTAAATTTTCAAAACAGATGATAAAAAAATACTTAGTTACAGAATATTTATTTATAACTGAGGGGGAATTTTTATTTTAAGGACTTTAAAAATACGCTATATGCCGGTGTTTTGTTTGTTTACACTCGATCGTCACGGTAATTTCACAGCGGGAGTCACAATGGAACAGCCAGATTTGTTGTGTACTGCACTTGCGCTAAATATAGAGTTGTTGAGTATTATCATGTGTGCCGTTTTATAGACGTCATATTAGAATTTCTGTTTTTTGATAAGAATGCAACCAGACAGAATAATTAGTTGCTCATTTGAAGCTACTGATTGTTGTCTTTAACGTAGCAGTCTCCAAGCAATACATTAAAGTACGCCTTTTCTTGGTATTTGGACGACCATTATTAGAGAGAACAGTACAAGTATCACAGCAGGATAGACAAACTTTTATTAATAAAACAATATTTTTTTTCTTCAAATTAGTGGATGAAATCGAGGTACTTGCATAACCAGCAAAAGAACATTGATTTTTATTTTCTAAGTTACCTCGTGATAGGTTGAGAATAAATTTAGCGAGGATACTAATTACATAGGTAGATGTAAAGCCAACTATATGAGATAAGAACTAATAAGCTATGAATATATGACCGTCTGTACGAGATGTCAAAGGAGTAACCAGGAGCTATTCATCGAAGAAGGACAGACAATACAATGGCCAAAAGAACAAGGACAAGAGGGCAAACAATACAATGGCCAAAAGAACAAGGACAAGAGGACAAACAATACAATGGCCAAAAGAACAAGGACAAGAGAACAAACAATACAATGGCCAAAAGAACAAGGACAAGAGAACAAACAATACAATGGCCAAAAGAACAAGGACAAGATGACAAACAATACAATGGCCAAAAGAACAAGGACAAGAGGACAAACAATACAATGGCCAAAAGAACAAGGACAAGAGGACAAACAATACAATGACCAAAAGAACAAGGACAAGATGACAAACAATACAATGGCCAAAAGAACAAGAACAAGAGGACAAGCAATACAATGGCCAAAAGAACAAAGACAAGAGGACAACAATGCAATGGCCAAAAGAACAAGGACAAGAGGACAAACAATGCAATGGCCAAAAGAACAAGGACAAGAGAACAAACAATACAATGGCCAAAAGAACAAGGACAAGAGGACAAACAATGCAATGGCCAAAAGAACAAGGACAAGGGGACAAACAATACAATGGCCAAAAGAACAAGGACAAGAGGACAAACAATACAATGGCCAAAAGAACAAGGACAAGGGGACAAACAATACAATGGCCAAAAGAACAAGGACAAGAGGACAAACAATACAATGGCCAAAAGAACAAGGACAAGAGGACAAACAATACAATGGCCAAAAGAACAAGAACAAGGGGACAAACAATACAATGGCCAAAAGAACAAGGACAAGAGGACAAACAATACAATGGCCAAAAGAACAAGGACAAGAGGACAAACAATACAATGGCCAAAAGAACAAGGACAAGAGGACAAACAATACAATGGCCAAAAGAACAAGGACAAGAGGACAAGCAATACAATGGCCAAAAGAACAAGGACAAGAGGACAAACAATGCAATGGCCAAAAGAACAAGGACAAGAGGACAAACAATGCAATGGCCAAAAGAACAAGGACAAGAGAACAAACAATACAATGGCCAAAAGAACAAGGACAAGAGGACAAACAATGCAATGGCCAAAAGAACAAGGACAAGAGGGCAAACAATACAATGGCCAAAAGAACAAGGACAAGAGGACAAACAATACAATGGCCAAAAGAACAAGGACAAGAGAACAAACAATACAATGGCCAAAAGAACAAGGACAAGAGAACAAACAATACAATGGCCAAAAGAACAAGGACAAGATGACAAACAATACAATGGCCAAAAGAACAAGGACAAGAGGACAAGCAATACAATGGCCAAAAGAACAAGGACAAGAGGACAAACAATGCAATGGCCAAAAGAACAAGGACAAGAGGACAAACAATGCAATGGCCAAAAGAACAAAGACAAGAGAACAAACAATACAATGGCCAAAAGAACAAGGACAAGAGGACAAACAATGTAATGGCCAAAAGAACAAGGACAAGGGGACAAACAATACAATGGCCAAAAGAACAAGGACAAGAGGACAAACAATACAATGGCCAAAAGAACAAGGACAAGGGGACAAACAATACAATGGCCAAAAGAACAAGGACAAGAGGACAAACAATACAATGGCCAAAAGAACAAGGACAAGAGGACAAACAATACAATGGCCAAAAGAACAAGGACAAGAGGACAAACAATACAATGGCCAAAAGAACAAGGACAAGAGGACAAACAATACAATGGCCAAAAGAACAAGGACAAGAGGACAAACAATACAATGGCCAAAAGAACAAGGACAAGATGACAAACAATGCAATGGCCAAAAGAACAAGGACAAGAGGACAAACAATACAATGACAAAAAGAACAAGGACAAGAGGACAAACAATACAATGGCCAAAAGAACAAGGACAAGAGGACAAACAATACAATGGCCAAAAGAACAAGGACAAGGGGACAAACAATACAATGGCCAAAAGAACAAGGACAAGAGGACAAACAATACAATGGCCAAAAGAACAAGGACAAGAGGACAAACAATGCAATGGCCAAAAGAACAAGGACAAGAGGACAAACAATACAATGGCCAAAAGAACAAGGACAAGAGGACAAACAATACAATGGCCAAAAGAACAAGGACAAGAGGACAAACAATACAATGGCCAAAAGAACAAGGACAAGATGACAAACAATGCAATGGCCAAAAGAACAAGGACAAGAGGACAAACAATACAATGACCAAAAGAACAAGGACAAGAGGACAAACAATACAATGGCCAAAAGAACAAGGACAAGAGGACAAACAATACAATGGCCAAAAGAACAAGAACAAGAGGACAAACAATACAATGGCCAAAATAACAAGGACAAGAGGACAAACAATACAATGGCCAAAAGAACAAGAACAAGAGGACAAACAATACAATGGCCAAAAGAACAAGGACAAGAGGACAAACAATACAATGGCCAAAAGAACAAGGACAAGGGGACAAACAATACAATGGCCAAAAGAACAAAGACAAGAGGACAAACAATGCAATGGCCAAAAGAACAAGGACAAGAGGACAAACAATACAATGGCCAAAAGAACAAGGACAAGAGGACAAACAATACAATGGCCAAAAGAACAAGAACAAGAGGACAAACAATACAATGGCCAAAAGAACAAGGACAAGAGGACAAACAATACAATGGCCAAAAGAACAAGGACAAGAGGACAAACAATACAATGGCCAAAAGAACAAGGACAAGGCGACAAACAATACAATGGCCAAAAGAACAAGGACAAGAGGACAAACAATACAATGGCCAAAAGAACAAGGACAAGAGGACAAACAATACAATGGCCAAAAGAACAAGAACAAGAGGACAAACAATACAATGGCCAAAAGAACAAGGACAAGAGAACAAACAATACAATGGCCAAAAGAACAAGGACAAGAGGACAAACAATACAATGGCCAAAAGAACAAGGACAAGAGGACAAACAATACAATGGCCAAAAGAACAAGGACAAGAGGACAAACAATACAATGGTCAAAAGAACAAGAACAAGAGGACAAACAATACAATGGCCAAAAGAACAAGGACAAGAGGACAAACAATACAATGGCCAAAAAAACAAGAACAAGAGGACAAACAATACAATGGCCAAAAGAACAAGGACAAGAGGACAAACAATACAATGGCCAAAAGAACAAGGACAAGAGGACAAACAATACAATGGCCAAAAGAACAAGGACAAGGGGACAAACAATACAATGGCCAAAAGAACAAGGACAAGAGGACAAACAATACAATGGCCAAAAGAACAAGGACAAGAGAACAAACAATACAATGGCCAAAAGAACAAGGACAAGAAGACAAACAATGCAATGGCCAAAATAACAAGGACAAGAGAACAAACAATACAATGGCCAAAAGAACAAGGACAAGAGGACAAACAATACAATGGCTAAAAGAACAAGGACAAGAGGACAAACAATACAATGACCAAAAGAACAAGGACAAGAGAACAAACAATGCAATGGCCAAAAGAACAAGGACAAGAGAACAAACAATACAATGGCCAAAAGAACAAAGACAAGAGGACAAACATTGCAATGGCCAAAAGAACAAGGACAAGAGAACAAGCAATACAATGGCCAAACGAACAAGGACAAGAGGACAAACAATACAATGGCCAAAAGAACAAGGACAAGAGGACATACAATACAATGGCCAAAAGATCAAGGACAAGAGGACAAGCAATACAATGGCCAAAAGGACAAGGACAAGAGGACAAACAATACAATGGCCAAAAGAAAAAGGACAAGAGGACAAACAATATAATGGCCAAAAGAACAAGGACAAGAGGACAAACATTAATATACAAAGCATTACACAGAAAGCTAAAAATCGAGCAACACGAACCATGCTTAAAAAATCGGGGTGAACTTAAGTTCTCCGGAAGGGAAAGCAGTTGTTGCTCCACATCTTAATGCAAATTAATACATTGCATCACATACACAAATAATATTGAATGGGATTCTAAATTGTTGCCTCATTTTTGGAAGAATACAAAGCTTTTTGCACGTTCATGACAACTTGTAGCAGTCTTTTTTGAGCAACCACCTGTTACGAGCGGTCATTAGTGATTCACACCGATCTAACCTTTATCTTCACAATTACTTTTTATATGGCAATTAAACATCCATATAGGTGTCATTTATTTTGATATCTTCGTTTTTATTACACACGTGGCTTAATGTTTGAAAAAAAAAGTTCTCTCTTGTCACGAATATGGTTGACTACTCACATGATGTACAACAATCAATTAATCAATCAATCAATCAAGTGCCTATAACATGGCTAAAAAAATGATGACATTATCACAGGAAATAATTGAATGATATACTCTCATTATCTATATGACGAACGTCGGAAAGACGTTATCTTTCTTAAGAAGCCATTGTAGTCTTCCTGAGTAATATCTTTAACTGATAAAAACTTTTTTTAACACTCATTAAAAGACAGTTCACTTATATAATCACGTGTTCGCATGTCATATGTTCTCATGTTTGTTTTCACACGAGGTGTAATGAATTATTGTTATCAGATTTAATTTTTTTGTATAAAATACATTTCTAATACCGTCATTGACGTAGATAGTCTGCATGTTTTTTTTTTTGCTTTTATCACTGATTGAGACTTGATTTTTAAATGCTAAAAAATATTTTTCATATGCGCTTAAATCGATGGAAACAAATGGTTTTGTAGACAGAAATAATATGACTCTAAATTTGTAGAAGCAAGGTAGAATATTATGAAGAATTACTTAGGTATTAACCTTTTGAAAGTGGAATGATACAAGAAATAATAAAATAATCGGATATTTAAACTCAGCTGGCTATATAGATTTTAAATATAATGAACCTCAAAATATCGACAAGAAGTATTAAATTTAAAAACAAATCATGACACTGACGTTTTGATGAAACACAAGTGACACATCCCTTTGTTTTATTTGACTCACTTGGTGTTGGATTATAGCATGAGATCCGGATTAATCGTTGTGTTGAATTTTCGCATCAGTCATAAGAATTTTGTCCGGGTGATGCTGTGACCATGTTTCGTCCTTCAACTATTTTGCTATTGGCTTGACGGATGAGTTATATGAATTCTGTTCTGAATGGTGGTATTGCGACCTTGTTTTGTCCTTCAACTATTTTGCTATTGTCTTGACGGATGAGTCATATGAATGCTGTCCTGGATGGACATTCATTTCTGCATAGAGAAAGACCTAATCTGCTGCTCCAACAGACATTATCATATTGAATTCTTAGAAGTGCAGATGAGACAAGGAATTATCTAGAGAATATTAAGTGAAAAAGATAATTAAGTTGTTACTGTCTAGTTGACATCTGTCTTATTATAAATAATTCTTGTCTAGACTCTAAATGGATATATTATTTAAAAAAGAGAACAATATGATTTGGAGCAGTCATACCAGAATTCAAGTCACGTATATTGATGCAAAAATATTCAAAATGTTAATATTAAAAATACCAATAGTAAGCAGAGTTTGAAGATACCAAAGGAGTAATCAGAAGTCGTAAATAGGAGAAGAACAGACAACACAATGGCCAAAATCAAAAGTACAAAAGGACAAACAACGATATACAAAACATACGCATAACACTAAAGATCGAGTAACACGAACCTCACTAAAAACTAGGTTTGAATTCATGTGCTCCAGAAGGGTAAACAGTTCCTGATCCACTAGTGGTACCTGTCGCGTTAACATAGCCACAAATCCGGTAATAAATCATGAATGAGGAAAGAACCGGGAAGTGCTTACGACAAGTGGAACATATTCGTGGTCATGTACCTGTAAATAGAGAAATAACCTCTAGTCTCTCTGATGCGAGAAATAACTCCTACCAATGTGGAGATCTTATTATGATTAAGCTAAATTAACTGTTCTTTCAACAAAACCCTTAGATGGTGAGCCTGGCTATCTGATATAATTTGGAAATTTTCCAATGTCCATCAAAAGTAACAAGTAAAGTATGCAATAGCTGAATGGTATCAGAGAAGTGAAACGCAAACTCTACAAGCGAAAGGTAAGGAATTAGTGCGAACGCGCAATTCTCATGACTTTTAGCCGCTAAAGCTAGAATTTATGGAATGTAGATTCGAGACGATCGCATATATATATTTGAGAAAGCCGGAACCTTTGAGCCGTAATGAAAGCGGGAGGTTTTGGCGCTTTAAAATCTGATTCAACCCACCATTTCTTTAAAAATGCCTGTACCAAGTCAGGGTCATTACGGTTTACACATTTTCCGGTTGTTGACTGATTTTGTTTGTTTATATACTTATGAGTTTTGACTTTCCCTTTGTAAGATTGTTCGGAGTTCGGTAATTTTGTTATTACCCTTATATATATATATTTGAGAAAACGAAAAGTAGAGTCAGCATCAACCAATACCATCAAATACTCAAATTCTACTAAGAAAACATAGATTCAAAAGCTTATATGTATGCTTGTTTTTAGTTAAGTGATAATACGATCGAAGCACACACAATCCATCAAAGTGAAATTCTAAAGTAGTTGTTTCATATTCCTGGTTTGTGATTGGAGAATGCTGTAATTTTCAAGGTATCAATTCCACGGTTGGAATATCATGAGATATTTTAACTTTTTTGCCGATTACATGATTACATTAGAATGGAGATAACTGTATTGTATTTGAAAATTTCACGGCATCAATTGTCGATTTCATGGTCGCAAATATCCGTCGCTAGTAAACTCAATGTGCCACCATCAAATCTCCAATTGATGCCGTGAAATTTTCAAATACAACACGTTATCTCCTAAGTGGCATTCATGTCCTGCCCGATTTGGTGTCACTATTGCTAGCCTATATTTTGCAATCCTTGTGTCGTTAGCTACAATTACCAATATTTTACAGCAACTTAACTTCTACTACCCGAACCACTGTATTTTTAATAGCAAGTACCATGTGAATCACATTACACTTTACAATGATTTAATAATAACAACGATAATATGTCGATAAGTAGCGAATACACTGGAATCGAATACTGGTTGACTTATCTATACTGACTAGAGATCGATTTTTTATAGTTGCGATTTCTAAATAGATAAATTAAGTTGCTTCCAGTTTCGACAATTCTGGATAGTGTACTACAGAACATTACGTACAATCTGATAGAGAACAAGTTTTTATACAGTAATAGCTATTCACCATGCAAATGCATTAATAAATTAAATGACAACAAGTGTACATGTTATATCAAATACAATTTGATGAACAAAACAAAGTCGTGTTATAAACTACACTTACATAGGCAATATTGCTTTGATAAGTAATAGATAAAAATGGAGGGGAAGTGGGTATGAAACTTATAAATTGTGTTGAGATATAATCCTGGTTGGAGTAATGAAAAGAAAAACAACCCCACTATCAAGACAATTCCAAAACCCAATTGAAACAACCGTAACAACAGAAGCAACACCAATACCAGTAGCATACATATAACATCACCGCTCATTCCCGGAGTAATTTAATGATTAAATCTACAAGTTGTGGAAAACATATTTGCATTGATTGTAGGCACTAGATCATCATTTCTGTTGGGAAATAGATCATCACACAGTGTCTAACTATAAGACGCGGGGGTGTATGGTGTTTAACGCTACTTTCAACAATATCACATAATGTCGTATCGAGTACAATTCTCCATGAGTGGGATTCGAACTCACAACTTCAGTGGTGATAAGCACTGACTGCATAGATAGTTGTAAACCTAACTACCATACGATCACGGAAAATGTAAGACAATTTCAAAATGTACTATGTCAAGGAAGCTCACTGACTGCACATTCTATTAGTAATGTACAATGGTATATTAGCGTGTTCATAAATGATACATTTTCAGGGGATTTAGAGATTAATTGATATTCTATTTCATATTTTATAATAAATACTAATCTAATGACATGCCTACAATAATTCATCTTTTATTTTGCATTTGACAAGAAGGTAATTACTAATCGATGAAGGTATTGACGTAAGGGCTTAAAATATTACAGATATGTGATTTCTTTTGAAGTAAAAGATTACTAGGTCATCTGACTAGATGGCATTCTATCCGCGGGTGCAGTAGATCGTGGGTTCAAACTCGGGTCAAATCAAAGTCAATACAGTTGGTATTTAATGATTTTCCACTAAGCACGCGTCATTGAAAAGTAAGAGTAGAGACTGATTGGCTCGGAAAAATGATAATGTGTCTGAGTGGAACTACATGTTCACCCGTGAACTGTTGTTTCATTGAGCTAGCACTATAAAAAAATCAACAAAACGTTTTGGCTTAGTACAAAGAAGAGCTTGAAGATACCAAAGGGGTAATCAGAATCCGTATTTAGAAGAACAGACAACACAATGGCCAAAAGAAAAAGTACAAAAGAACAAACAACGATCTACAAAACATACACATAAAGATAAAGATGGAGTAACACGAACACCACCAAAACCGGGGGTGAACTCAGGTGCTCCGGAAGGATAAGCAGTTCATGCTCCACTAATGGCACCCGTTGTGTTAATCTGGTTACAAATCTGCTGATAAGGCATGAATGGGGAAAGGACCGGGAACGGTTTATGACAAGTGGAACATATCCAAGGAGTAGGTCAAAGTATGAAGGAGACCTGTCTGTATCTATGGCATCCTTTATTTCAAGCTCAATGGAATAGATACAAATAAACGAAATCACCAAACTTAGAATTATTTAGTGAAAGGACATCATCTATATAGCGGAACGTGAAATTAAAGGATCGGGCTAGCTTCTTTTCTTTTTCTCGAGAAGCCCTTGTATGAAGTCTGCCTCATTCGAATAAAGGAACAAGTCGGCATGAAGAGGAGCACAGTTTGCACCCATAGGTATGCCGACTGTTTGTTGATAAATACGTCCACCAAGCATATCAAATATATAATATGTTGTCAATCAAAAACTCGAGCATGTTTGATGAAATCAATTTCAGAGAACCTTTTGGTAGAATCAGTGGTTTTTTACAAAATAAGATCTGTCCCGTCTTAGCACAAGGTATTTGTATCTACGTTTGCTGTTCTTTTTTATGAAACACAGTTGGACCAACTCCCTTAATCTGTCCTTTATCTTAGAATGAGAAATAGTTGTGTAGAGGGTAGAGAAGTCAAAACTGACTTCATCATCATCCCATCGAAATGTAACTGATATAGCTGAAAAATTGCACACTTGGCGTTAAGCAACCATCTTTCACTCGATCGACAATTTAAACTACTTAATGGAATTCCCAGAGTTTCATGTTTGTTTAATCTGACGCACCTTGCACTTAGTAGATAACTTACATCAGCCCCACGTGTACAACAGTTTGTAAATAGTGGTCGCAGGTGGCCCATTGCATATCCATTACCTCATTTATGTTGCTACAATCTGAACATAAATACATAAACTCGCCCCATTGATTCCTCTGATTCATTCTGTGTGTATAGATGTTCTCGTCATACAAATATCTGCAAGAATGATCAAGTGATGCTAAACAACAATCAATCAATCAATAAATCATTGAATCAGATATTCCTAAATGGAGGTAATTTACTATGCACAAAACTGGATATTCCCGTTTTTATTTCCATCAAAAAGTTATATATCAATGTGGTTAAGAATTACATTGAATTGAATTTGTATTTGAGCTAAGAATAGTTTGAAGGTGCAGGATATCCTTGTTTAACGCCATATTCGGCAATATATCAATTATATTTTTGAAGGAAACCGGAGTATTTGGTTATTAATACTTCCAGATTTGGTTATCTTGTCTTTGATTATACGGCTGAAAATAAGACCGTAACGTCAACATTTTATTTATTCTACCGGATATTGCGTAAATACGTTGAATTTTTACCTTTTAATTAATTTATATACATACATGCATACATACCAGGAATACAATATTTAATGAATAAATCAATTGAATACTATAAAAGAGTAACTTCAGCTAAGATAAATGGCAATTGAGACATCTTTCCATGGTAAACTAAGTAAGTACACACTAAACTTCTTTGTTGGTTGCTTGAGGTCCAAGGACAAATATTCCATGCATATTCTGAACGAATACCACGTTCAACAACGGAAATGAGGGAGAAATGTGACAACAGAGACAACCACTTTTGACTGTCACTGAAAAAAAAAGGAAAGTTGGGTAAGGGGCAAAAATAGCATATTGTGGCAGCTACAATGAGCCTACCCTTTTACGAATACTATTAAACCCTATAACAAATCAACTTAATGAAAACGAAGATATCTAATTTAGTACACACACTGTATTTCTGGAATAACCTTCATCAGGTACTCTCAAAGTCAAAAGATTGGCAAGTGAAATAATATAAAAGTCTTTGGGAGCAAAGAAACCTTTAGGTAACATTACAAGACGTTTAAAAAACAAATTTCTTTTTTTTCTCTCTCAAATACTCAGTCAGTTAATGATGAGGAGAATAGTATAATGACAGAACAAGATAAATGAAAGCCTTGAACTGTTTGTTATATGTTTTGTCATTTAGAAAAAGGGAATGGAAAATATCGGATTATTTCTACCATTTACGTAGGACACAGTGACTAATCAAGACAATCCCGAACATATATCAGTAACATTGTAATCATAGAATGGCATGCTTGAAAGTCGTATGTTTTGAAGTTTAATGTTTTTAATGTTTTTGTTATTGATCAAGATATCATTATCGACTGATTGATTGCTGTTTATTGTCATTTGAGCATTATTACAGGAGTATGATTACATACAATAAATCATGTACGTAACATGTGGCACTGGAATGTCCTTACTACGGATGTTTTTATTGCCAAAAGGAAAAAAAAGTAGGAAATATTTTGACTTGTAACCGCCCCCAACGACAGCTTTTTACAGACTGGTTCACAGTAGGAACTACTACAAGGTGACTGTTACTTGTAAGAATCATGATAATCTCTAACCATGAGGCAATAATTGTATGATATTAAATTGAAGTGACTGTACCAAGCCAGGAAAGTGAGTAGTCATGTATTTGAGTTGAATGTTAAATGTATCAATTTTACATCTATCATTTTTCAATGGGATTTTAGAACTATTCCAACAGTGTGGTATTTTTTTTTATACAAAATTCTTACATTTCCATAATTTCTTAACAAAATTACAAGCCCTAAGATGTGTTTTGAAAAGAAGCCTTACAAATATATTTCAGCACTTATTATCAACACTGTAAGCGTTAAATTGGAAACATGTAAAAATGATATACAAAATAAAATAATCAGCAAAATATTGCATTTTCTGTATAATGACTAACTCTCTTGACTCCGGTGCGAATGATCATTCATTCGATACACAATGGAGGCAAGAAAAGAAACTACAAATATGTTATATCTTGCATCCCCGTTGAGCACGCAACATTAAGGAGTAAGTTCAAAGACAAAGAAGGCTCCCACTCAGGATAATATTTCAGATTGGAGTAGGATGTATCTATCTATGAACTGTTATTTCAGAGAGATACCACTAGGAAAGATTTGCTTAGCACAAAGCATGCAACATCATTGTCTCGTCAAAATAAAACGTGTTCTCTCCACGAAACAACTGAAGCGGGGTGAACATAATTTCTCCATAGCAACGCCGTTTACTATTTTTTCTCTGATTACACCCTTCGGTATCTTCAAATTTTTCTTACTCACCTCAAAAACTTTAATATTGTTTGAGACAGACGTAAATAGATTAGGTGGCTTAAATTGGTCACTACGATTGAAACTCGCAAGCTTTCATTTTGATCATTGCTAGTTTTGCGGTCTTTTTATGACCTTTTGGTTTTTTTGGTAACAGTGGCTTTTGTATTAATTTATTTGGCTTTTCCATCTTTTGACCTTGGATGTGACTAATGAAGGTTGTTTCAGAAGCGTGCCGTACGCACTAAATTAGATAAATACGTTTAAATAGATATAACAAAATCATCTCACTACCATGCAATACGAATAAGAGAAAGGCCAAGTAACTCTCCATTCCTTAAAAATAATGGAGCCGAGGCCCATTGTTTTTAAGGAATGGAGAGATACGAGGACATTCTCCAACTTGATATCCACCCATTGTACTTTATTAATTTCATTAATTATTAATCTTGTAGCAAAACAAGTCTGTGTATAGTATCTAAAGTACAAAGAGAACAATAACTCTCCATTCCTTAAAAATAATGGAGAGTTTTGACAATAGATTTACATCACAGGTGGATTTTAAAAGCCTCGATTTTTTTTATATGTGTCACAAATCGGTACCATGTTAGGAGTATAATTAGCAGCTTGTCTCTTCATGTCACGTTTCATATAGTAAAAATATATGTTCTAATGACGTGTTATTTGATCTTAGATTATAAACCGGTATACAAAAAGAAATATTCCTCATATTAAGTTTATAAACCACAATTTTCTATGAGACGTCTGACTAATTATACCCCAACGCAAAATTAAAATGGATACTCAATAATGGGTGATATCAAGCCAGTTGATTTTTGATCACTCAATGTCATGTGAAAAATCAAGTCACGTACACAATGTAAACAATAAAAAAAAAGAGAAAGAAAAAAAAGTGTTTTTTTGCTTTAATGTGAAATACTTTTTATTCGTGGGAAAACACATTTTGTGTATGTAGTGCTTTAACGAATCAACGTATTTAAATATCTATTAGTAGAATTTTTTTCTTCCCACTTTAGGCAACAACAATAATAAATACCACATGTTCTTTTAAATTGATATATATTTTATTTTTTGTTTTGAAATGCAGATTCATCGAATATAAGAACCCACATATATGTCTTTGAAGCA
Organism: Bathymodiolus septemdierum; assembly: GCA_963383655.1. Lineage (NCBI taxonomy): Eukaryota > Metazoa > Mollusca > Bivalvia > Mytilida > Modiolidae > Bathymodiolus > Bathymodiolus septemdierum. The sequence goes on along the minus strand of OY726526.1, from coordinate 12,032,610 downwards.
ATCATCGAAATCGATCGACGAATGTAAGAACTTGGATAGTAATTTAAAATATAATAAAAATGCAAATTTTAATTTAATTAACCCAAAAAATGTCACATCGTCAGGCGGGGTAAGTGCGTGATTGCTTTTAACACTATCAGCTATATCATAGAGAGAACAAGTTAACATTAAATTATTTGACTTTCCAATATTTCGATTTTGAACGTCTATGTTTTTGTTACTATCACTGGGTCGATACCACTGCTGGTGGACTATTAGTCGCCGAGGGTATCATCCACCCAGTAGTCAGAGTTTCTATCACTGGGTCGATACCACTGCTGGTGGACTATTAGTCGCCGAGGGTATCATCCGCCCAGTAGTCAGAGATTCTATCACTGGGTCGATATCTCTGCTGGTGGACTATTAGTCGCCGAGGGTATTATCCGCCCAGTAGTCAGAGTTTCTATCACTGGGTCGATACCTCTGCTGGTGGACTATTAGTCGCCGAGGGTATCATCCACCCAGTAGTCAGAGTTTCTATCACTGGGTCGATACCACTGCTGGTGGACTATTAGTCGCCGAGGGTATCATCCGCCCAGTAGTCAGAGTTTCTATCACTGGGTCGATACCTCTGCTGGTGGACTATTAGTCGCCGAGGGTATCATCCACCCAGTAGTCAGAGTTTCTATCACTGGGTCGATACCACTGCTGGTGGACTATTAGTCGCCGAGGGTATCATCCGCCCAGTAGTCAGAGTTTCTATCACTGGGTCGATATCTCTGCTGGTGGACTATTAGTCGCCGAGGGTATCATCCGCCCAGTAGTCAGAGTTTCTATCACTGGGTCGATACCTCTGCTGGTGGACTATTAGTCGCCGGGGGTATCATCCGCCCAGTAGTCAGAGTTTCTATCACTGGGTCGATACCTCTGCTGGTGGACTATTAGTCGCCGAGGGTATCATCCACCCAGTAGTCAGAGTTTCTATCACTGGGTCGATACCGCTGCTGGTGAACTATTAGTCGCCGAGGGTATCATCCGCCCTATATTCAGTGCTTCGGCACTGGCATAGTTTATTAGATATATTTATTACTGAAATTGACAGTTCCAAAATAATGTAATTATTAATAAAGCTAAGGTTCTCCTCCCTCAAGCATAGGTTACCGTAGCCGAATTTGGCTTTCCTGTTTAGCCCCTTTTGTTTTATTGCTCCCAAAACATTGAATTACTTGGCTTTCTAATATGTCGATTTTGAGCACATGATGAAGGGTATTACAGAAACGCGTCATGCGCACTAAACTTGATATCTACGTTTTTATTACATTCAATGAAATGGTGGTGATCTTTATATTCTGAATCCGAGCAAGCAGTCTTTGCTATTACCCCAGATTACTGCGTGCTTAGCAGAGAAGCAGTAAATACCAATTTCTTAGTCTTTGGCTTGATCTGACTTTGGCTCAATCTCATGACCTTCAAGCACTCGAGGCGAGCTCACGAGTACACCACCGGTGTTGTTGCGGGGTTATGAAATCTGCCCATCTTTCATTAAAATTAAACAAACTGTTCCAAAAAATACATTTATGTAAATTATTTATTGCAATCAGATTCTAATATAACTATTTTATTACTGGTTTATAGCACCAGAGTTTTCATCAAGTATAACTTGTATCAGTTTTATTTCTTTTGCAAACAGAAATACAATTAAAGAAAGAAGCAACATTTAAGAAAAACCATTTGGCTTTACTTGCTCCCAAAGACTTTGAAATTATTTGGTTATTCCAAAAACGCGCCGTGCACATTAAATTATATTTCTACGTATTCATTTGTAATTGAATATATCGGATATTCTATGCAAAAGTAAACATTCTCAACAACATAACCTGGAATGATGAATTTGACTATATCATTCACTTATTGTAAGAAAGAGGAGGAATTTGTAGTACATTAAAGTAATTAAATATTGCGAAATCTGAATGAAATACGTGTCTTGTCTTGGTATTTACACATACACGTTTTAGAACGGATTATAATTTCCTGACGTCAGCAAATATAATTTCTTATTCTTTATATATCACACAAGATGAACGCATAGTACACATGTACTCGGGTACGAATATATGCAGAATAAAAGTAGGTATTTTGAGATACAAAAATAACAGTGCAAAATACACCATCAAATTAAAAAAACCAAAGATAGTTTAATATGGCAGACTACAGGAAGTTCATGTTACTATTTCCGTTTAAATGATGTCAAGGTCATTCTCTTATGTGCTAAAAACTTCAGTCTTTGAGTACCTTTTCATAAAGTCTTTGAGTACCTTTTCAAAATTAAATAATGCGATTTGTGTGTTCGATAGTCTTTTAATATATAATAGCATAGAAAGTTCCTAAACATTTAAGATGTTTTAGTTTCTTACAGCTTAAGATTGCGTAAATACGTTGAATTTTTACCTTTTAATTAATTTATATACGTACATGCATACATATCAGGAATACAATATTTAATGAATAAATCAATTGAATACTATAAAAGAGTAACTTCAGTTAAGATAAATGGCAACTGAGACATTTTTCCATGGTAAACTAAGTAAGTACACACTAAACTTCTTTGTTGGTTGCTTGAGGTCCAAGGACAAATATTCCATGCATATTCTGAACGAATACCACGTTCAACAACGGAAATGAGGGAGAAATGTGACAACAGAGACAACCACTTTTGACTGTCACTGAAAAAAAAGGAAAGTTGGGTAAGGGGCAAAAATAGCATGTTGTGGCAGCTACAATGAGCCTACCCTTTTACGAATACTATTAAACCCTATAACAAATCAACTTAATGGAAACGAAGATATCTAATTTAGTACACACACTGTATTTCTGGAATAACCTTCATCAGGTACTCTCAAAGTCAAAAGATTGGCAAGCAAAATAATATAAAAGTCTTTGGGAGCAAAGAAACCTTTAGGTAACATTACAAGACGTTTAAAAAACAAATTTCTTTTTTTTCTCTCTCAAATACTCAGTCAGTTAATGATGAGGAGAATAGTATAATGACAGAACAAGATAAATGAAAGCCTTGAACTGTTTGTTATATGTTTTGTCATTTAGAAAAAGGGAATGGAAAATATCGGATTATTTCTACCATTTACGTAGGACACAGTGACTAATCAAGACAATCCCGAACATATATCAGTAACATTGTAATCATAGAATGGCATGCTTGAAAGTCGTATGTTTTGAAGTTTAATGTTTTTAATGTTTTTGTTATTGATCAAGATATCATTATCGACTGATTGATTGCTGTTTATTGTCATTTGAGCATTATTACAGGAGTATGATTACATACAATAAATCATGTACGTAACATGTGGCACTGGAATGTCCTTACTACGGATGTTTTTATTGCCAAAAGGAAAAAAAAGTAGGAAATATTTTGACTTGTAACCGCCCCCAACGACAGCTTTTTACAGACTGGTTCACAGTAGGAACTACTACAAGGTGACTGTTACTTGTAAGAATCATGATAATCTCTAACCATGAGGCAATAATTGTATGATATTAAATTGAAGTGACTGTACCAAGCCAGGAAAGTGAGTAGTCATGTATTTGAGTTGAATGTTAAATGTATCAATTTTACATCTATCATTTTTCAATGGGATTTTAGAACTATTCCAACAGTGTGGTATTTTTTTTTATACAAAATTCTTACATTTCCATAATTTCTTAACAAAATTACAAGCCCTAAGATGTGTTTTGAAAAGAAGCCTTACAAATATATTTCAGCACTTATTATCAACACTGTAAGCGTTAAATTGGAAACATGTAAAAATGATATACAAAATAAAATAATCAGCAAAATATTGCATTTTCTGTATAATGACTAACTCTCTTGACTCCGGTGCGAATGATCATTCATTCGATACACAATTGAGGCAAGAAAAGAAACTACAAATATGTTATATCTTGCATCCCCGTTGAGCACGCAATATTTAGGAGTAAGTTCAAAGACAAAGAAGGCTCCCACTCAGGATAATATTTCAGATTGGAGTAGGATGTATCTATCTATGAACTGTTATTTCAGAGAGATACCACTAGGAAAGATTTGTTTAGCACAAAGCATGCAACATCATTGTCTCGTCAAAATAAAACGTGTTCTCTCCACGAAACAACTGAAGCGGGGTGAACATAATTTCTCCATAGCAACGCCGTTTACTATTTTTTCTCTGATTACACCCTTCGGTATCTTCAAATTTTTCTTACTCACCTCAAAAACTTTAATACTGTTTGAGACAGACGTAAATAGATTAGGTGGCTTAAATTGGTCACTACGATTGAAACTCGCAAGCTTTCATTTTGATCATTGCTAGTTTTGCGGTCTTTTTATGACCTTTTGGTTTTTTTGGTAACAGTGGCTTTTGTATTAATTTATTTGGCTTTTCCATCTTTTGACCTTGGATGTGACTAATGAAGGTTGTTTCAGAAGCGTGCCGTACGCACTAAATTAGATAAATACGTTTAAATAGATATAACAAAAACATCTCACTACCATGCAACACGAATAACAGAAAGGCCAAGTAACTCTCCATTCCTTAAAAATAATGGAGCCGAGGCCCATTGTTTTTAAGGAATGGAGAGATACGAGGACATTCTCCAACTTGATATCCACCCATTGTACTTATTAATTTCATTAATTATTAATCTTGTAGCAAAACAAGTCTGTGTATAGTATCTAAAGTACAAAGAGAACAATAACTCTCCATTCCTTAAAAATAATGGAGAGTTTTGACAATAGATTTACATCACAGGTGGATTTTAAAAGCCTCGATTTTTTTTATATGTGTCACAAATCGGTACCATGTTAGGAGTATAATTAGCAGCTTGTCTCTTCATGTCACGTTTCATATAGTAAAAATATATGTTCTAATGACGTGTTATTTGATCTTAGATTATAAACCGGTATACAAAAAGAAATATTCCTCATATTAAGTTTATAAGCCACAATTTTCTATGAGACGTTTGACTAATTATACCCCAACGCAAAATTAAAATGGCTACTCAATAATGGGTGATATCAAGCCAGTTGATTTTTGATCACTCAATGTCATGTGAAAAATCAAGTCACGTACACAATGTAAACAAAAAAACAAAAAGAGAAAGAAAAAAAGTGTTTTTTTTGCTATAATGTGAAATACTTTTTATTCGTGGGAAAACAGATTTTGTGTATGTAGTGCTTTAACGGAATCAACGTTATTTGGTTATTCCAAAAACGCGCCGTGCACATTAAATTATATTTCTACGTATTCATTTGTAATTGAATATATCGGATATTCTATGCAAAAGTAAACATTCTCAACAACATAACCTGGAATGATGAATTTGACTATATCATTCACTTATTGTAAGAAAGAGGAGGAATTTGTAGTACATTAAAGTAATTAAATATTGCGAAATCTGAATGAAATACGTGTCTTGTCTTGGTATTTACACATACACGTTTTAGAACGGATTATCATTTCCTGACGTCAGCAAATATAATTTCTTATTCTTTATATATCACACAAGATGAACGCATAGTACACATGTACTCGGGTACGAATATATGCAGAATAAAAGTAGGAATTTTGAGCTACAAAAATAACAGTGCAAAATACACTATCAAATTAAAAAAAACAAAGATAGTTTAATATGGCAGACTACAGGAAGTTCATGTTACTATTTCCGTTTAAATGATGTCAAGGTCATTCTCTTATGTGCTAAAAACTTCAGTCTTTGAGTACTTTTTCATAAAGTCTTTGAGTACCTTTTCAAAATTAAATAATGCGATTTGTGTGTTCGATAGTCTTTTAATATATAATAGCATGGAAAGTTCCTAAACATTTAAGATGTTTTAGTTTCTTACAGTTTAAGAAATTATTTTTTATAATTCGCCCCCGAAATACAAAGACAGATGCTATAGAATAACATTTTCATTGTTGGCAAGGTCGTTTTATCTCGAGACACTTTAAATAACAATTTAGAGAACTAATATTCTTAGAAGTATTTGTTTGTCTTCTCCACTTTGGGTGTTTTGAGATGTAATTTCCTGACAAGTGCGTCGTGTAATTAATTACTATAGTCCAACAAACAAACATAGAAGCATACATTTATATCTTAATTTGTTTTAAATGTTATCATATATTTCATGCTTTTTGTTTTATCTTTTTGCATTTTTGTAAGTATCATAGGGTTTGGGGCTTATGGTGTTTAACGCCACTTTCAACAATATTTCAGATATGTCATGGCGGTCAGTTAGTTTTATTGGTGGAGGAAACCGGAGTACGCAGAGAAAAACACCGACCTGTCGCAAGTCACTGACAAACTTTATCCGATAATATTGTATCGAATACACATCCCCTGAGCGTAATTCGAACTCACAACGTTAGTCGTGAAAGACACTGATTCCATAGGTAGCTATAAATCTAACTAGCATACGATCATGAACACGACCTCCCTTATACACATGTATATCTAAAAAAAAAAACATTTTATATTATATATTTCATATTCTCTGTTGGATCTTTTTTTAATTTTTCGTAAGTAGTATATATCTACTACTGAAATACAATGAATAGATAAAAAAATATATAGAATTATTAGTGGAATATATGAAATGTTCATGTGACAAGAATTTATTATACTGTATATTGTATTCTACTATCGCTGACGTATGTATTATTGTTATTATATATTATGTGGGGAGGACCTTTGTAAGTTGATACAGCTTGTGTCCAATCGAACTGTTAAAATATTTAGTAATAAAATATATTTAATCTAATCTTATATTATTATTATATATACTTTAATATCAATGAAATAGTTATTTGATTACGAGTAACACAGCGGGTTTCTTATAGGAAACAGGAACTACTTACCCATCATCAGCACCTGGGTTTTTTGTTAGAATTTGTGTTGATTATCTATATTTGGTTTTCTGTGTTGTGTTGTTACATAGACGTTAGAGAATATCGAAGGAGTAATAAAAAAAATAGACAACCCAGAGAAACTGGTAACATAGGGTAGACAAGACGACGAAAAACAAAACAAAAACACAACACAATATGCTTGGTTTCGTTCTGTGTCTTGAATCCAATGGTGTCTGTGTCTCTGGATTGTAACTTATTTTGATGTAATAAATTATTTGATCCTCGTCCAATGCATATGGACAGTTATAAAAATGGTTTTAAATACCTTCAGTTTCGAATATTTTTCCATTTTATATTCATTTGTTCAATAATTAAATTTGACGAGCAATTATTATTCATTGAACACCTAAAATTAGATTTATTCAACCGTATAATTTTAAAGTGCTTTAGTTTCCTTTATTACAAAAAAATGATCTGCAATTTACAAGACTAGAACAGATTGCCGTGTAAAACTATCTTAATTTGAGTATTTTGAATTTCGTTTATTTTGATACAATTAATCATATTCCAGTGATTTGAGCGGAAATTCCATCGACCCACGCCAAAAAATATATTTTCCGGAAAAGTATTCAAGTCCTACCACGGAAATGTTTCGTGACGTCTCATTTATCTATGAAGGTGGATAACACTAGAAACAAACACCTCAGAACTTTAATAATAAAGAATGTTATTATCATGAGACGAATTCAAACAGAAATTCGAGTTTCGACATTTGCAAGCTCAATGTCTTCGTAGAATGCGAATTGGCCTATCACGAAAGTTGTAATCGGCTTTAACAAATAACGTAATTGAATTTCTGAAATGGTCCAGGTAAGTCGAATCTAGAAAGCCAAAATCACAGCGAAATCGGGTTTTAGTTTTATTGGTTAGTTTATGACATCTAGTTATGATTAGATATATGTGTTATTTCTCCAAACTGAGAATTTATTTTGGCGATAGCAGTTTCTATTGTAGACACCGTTATGTAATAGTTTAGCACAGCACATGCTGTTTTTGCGATTTGTCAATATATCTTGCAAATGATTGGATGATCAAAGATGCATAAATGATGACCAACAACTCCACCATTATCAACAAAGCGAAAAATTATTGTACATTTTTTTCTTTATGTCTATTTGTGCTTCATTACAATATACGCGTGATCTGTTTTCCTTCATTGGGTTTTATGCGTGATTCTTTAAAACGGAGCGATGCTACGATATAGGTTATAAAAAGGGGCATGCAAACGTAATTTTTTTTAATCAAAGGTATATTGACTCAGAGGTGTTATAACAACATTTTTATAATTTGTTATTACCCGTGATTCATCTGTTTCTAAATCGAATTACCATAAATTATATCCAAATATTTACTTTTTATCACAAATCAAAAGTTGAATGTTTTCACAAGATAAGAAGCTATTCTAAACAGTCTTAAACAGGTAATTATTTATCTGAATGATGTACACCTTTATTTATTCTGTTAACAAGCGTACACTGTTTTCGAAAATATATACATGAAATGCACGAAGGAAACCTTTTAACTTTTTAAAGTTCATTGACTTGCAGTTCATATATCAAATGTAAACGTTAGAGAAAATCAAAGAGGCAATCAAGAATGGACAATCCAGAGACACTGCCAACATTGGGAACACAAGACACGGGACGAAAGATAGAGAAAATCAAAGGGGCAATCAAGAATGGACAATCCAGAGACACTGCCAACATTGGGAACACAAGACACGGGACGAAGGATAGAGAAAATCAAAGGGGCAATCAAGAATGGACAATCCAAAGGCACTGTCAACATTGGGAACACAAGACACAGGACGAAGGTTAGAAAAAACCAAAGGGGCAATCAAGAATGGACAATCCAGAGACACTGCCAACATTGGGAACACAAGACACGGGACAAAGGATAGAGAAAATCAAAGGGACAATCAAGAATGGACAATCCAGAGACACTGCCAACATTGGGAACACAAGACACAGGACGAAGGTTAGAAAAAACCAAAGGGGCAATCAAGAATGGACAATCCAGAGACACTGCCAACATTGGGAACACAAGACACGGGACAAAGGATAGAGAAAATCAAAGGGACAATCAAGAATGGACAATCCAGAGACACTGCCAACATTGGGAACACAAGACACAGGACGAAGGTTAGAAAAAACCAAAGGGGCAATCAATAATGGACAATCCAGAGACACTGCCAACATTGGGAGCACAAGACACGGAACGAAGGATAGAGAAAATCAAAGGGGCAATCAAGAATGGACAATCCAGAGACACTGCCAACATTGGGAACACAAGACAAAGGTTAGAAAAAACCAAAGGGGCAATCAAGAATGGACAATCCAGAGACACTGCCAACATTGGGAACACAAGACATGGGACGAAGGTTAGAGAAAATCAAAGGGGCAATCAAGAATGGAAAATCCAGAGACACTGCCAACATTGGGAACACAAGACACGGGACGAAGGTTAGAGAAAACCAAAGGGGCAATCAAGAATGGACAATCCAGAGACACTGCCAACATTGCGAACACAAAACACAGGACGAAGGTTAGAGAAAACCAAAAGGGCAATCAAGAATGGACAATCCAGAGACACTGTCAACATTGGGAACACAAGACACAGGACGAAGGTTAGAGAAAACCAAAGGGCAATCAAGAATGGAAAATCCAGAGACACTGCCAACATTGGGAACACAAGACACAGGACGAAGGTTAGAAAAAACCAAAGGGGCAATCAATAATGGACAATCCAGAGACACTGCCAACATTGGGAGCACAAGACACGGAACGAAGGATAGAGAAAATCAAAGGGGCAATCAAGAATGGACAATCCAGAGACACTGCCAACATTGGGAACACAAGACATGGGACGAAGGTTAGAGAAAATCAAAGGGGCAATCAAGAATGGAAAATCCAGAGACACTGCCAACATTGGGAACACAAGACACGGGACGAAGGTTAGAGAAAACCAAAGGGACAATCAAGAATGGACAATCCAGAGACACTGCCAACATTGCGAACACAAAACACAGGACGAAGGTTAGAGAAAACCAAAAGGGCAATCAAGAATGGACAATCCAGAGACACTGTCAACATTGGGAACACAAGACACAGGACGAAGGTTAGAGAAAACCAAAGGGCAATCAAGAATGGAAAATCCAGAGACACTGCCAACATTGGGAACACAAGACACAGGACGAAGGTTAGAAAAAACCAAAGGGGCAATCAATAATGGACAATCCAGAGACACTGCCAACATTGGGAGCACAAGACACGGAACGAAGGATAGAGAAAATCAAAGGGGCAATCAAGAATGGACAATCCAGAGACACTGCCAACATTGGGAACACAAGACATGGGACGAAGGTTAGAGAAAATCAAAGGGGCAATCAAGAATGGAAAATCCAGAGACACTGCCAACATTGGGAACACAAGACACGGGACGAAGGTTAGAGAAAACCAAAGGGACAATCAAGAATGGACAATCCAAAGACACTGCCAACATTGCGAACACAAAACACAGGACGAAGGTTAGAGAAAACCAAAAGGGCAATCAAGAATGGACAATCCAGAGACACTGTCAACATTGGGAACACAAGACACAGGACGAAGGTTAGAGAAAACCAAAGGGCAATCAAGAATGGAAAATCCAGAGACACTGCCAACATTGGGAACACAAGACACAGGAGGAAAAATACGGGAAAAAAGCACAACACAACACAGAAAGCTAAAAAAATATGAACGAGCAACGCCAAAAACCGGGGTGATCCCAGGTGATCTCGAAGGGTAAGCAGTTCCTGATTCAAATATGCCACATGTAAATTATATATATATATACGTCTATATATATACGTCTGAAAATTAAACCAAACAGTGTTAGCATTAGATTTTAGAGCTGTCAAATTTTTGTTCTTCCCTCGATGGGATTTGAGCCCACACCATTGATACACTGCAGCACCATTCGCTTAGCCTTACGTCCAGCGCCCTAGACCACTCGACCACATCCACTCCCTATATATATATATACATTTATATATATATTTGAGCAGATCTGGTACCAATCAGTTGTGATTTTCAACAACTGAACAACTGAATACACAAATCAACAACATCATAGACAAAAAAGTAAAACAAAGGAAAAGAAAGACAAGTCGGTCACCATGGTCTTTCATAAAAAGTGGAAGGGATACCATGCGCTCCGTATCTTCTGATTAATACAAAACAATACAAAAATGTACCACAATGTCGGAACAATTCCAAATTCAAATATCAAAGTCGTAGAGAGAGGCAATTTATTGTTGGTTGATTAACGCCTATTGGCAACTATTTCATGTATTAATTAGGACCAAAACAAGCTCAACAATATCTTAAAATTCAAAACTGGGAAGCTCTGTGGGATCAATCCTGGAACCATCACCAATACCCAGCCCATAATGTTTTCTGCTTAAAGCAATTTCTATAGTAACAGTTCTGTCGTATTTAGCCCATTTTGGCTATCTTGTATAGGTCCTTTGGCTTACTTGTTCTAAAAGACTTTTAGATTATTTTGCTTTTCAATCTATTGATTGTAAAGGTACCTAATGAAGGTGATTCAAGAAACACGTCGTGGACACTAAGTTAATGCTTGTTTCGCGAAATCAGAAAGACAACAAAACGAAACAATAATGTTCCTTGTAGTTTCAATATACATTTGTACATAACAGCTATTGAAAATGAACGTTAGAGAAAGCCGAAGGAGCAATCAAGAATGGACAATTCCGAGACAATGACAACACTGTGAACAAAAGACAGAAGACAAAATTAAAAAAAAACCCCACAACACAGTAAGCTAAGATGATGAGCAACACGTACCCTACCAAAACCTGGGGATGAACCAAGGTGTTCGTGAAGGGATAGGCAGTTACTACTTCTTATAAGACACGTGTTTTCTCAAAAGATTACCTTTATTTTTCATTCATCAGTATTTTCATAGCAAACTAAGAATAAAAAATTACTGCTTTGTTTACAACTAATTATGAAATAATGTGTGTTTGGCGTGTTGATAAAAACTTCTTTTAGCGGAAGGAGAATCTATATGTATAATCATTTCATACAAGTATCACTTTGAATTAATTTTAGCTTGATCTCCTTTCATCACACCATGTTATACAGACACTTCATCGGTTTAATATCAGATCTTATAAAGCTATTCATTATCTAACACATTAATTTATAAAACATTTGTCTTGTCACCTATTTAAGTGGTTTTATACATTAGATTGCCCATATGTTTTTTTATATACGTGTTTATCACGATCACTAGGTCGATACCTCTGCTGGTGGACTAGTAGTCTTCGAGGGTATCATCCGCCCATTAGTAAGTACTTCGGCACTGACATGGTCTATAACCTATATTCTTTATCGCGAGCACCTGGATTCACGATGAGGTCCGTGTTATTCATCCTTTAGTTTTCTGTGTGTTTTTGTTTTGTTTTGTTTGTCTCCGTCCTGTGTCTTGTGTTCCCAATGTTGCCAGTTTCTCTGCATTGTCCATTCTTGGTTGCCCCTTCGGTTTTCTCTAGCGTTTATTTACGGTTCCTAAATAATGTTAATATTATCAAAACTTAGACTTCCCACTCAGGCATAGGAGACATTAGCTGGATTTACTTAGGTCACTTGGATACTTTTGTTCGGAAAGACATTTAAGTTATTTGGCCTTCAAATATTTTGGCTTTGAGTTTACCTAAATAAAGGTATTCAAGAAATGTGATATCTACGTTTTCTCCACATTAATGAAAAAAAAACATTTATCTTATCAACTATTACGAGCTCATTTACATATTTAAATTGCTCATATATATTAATATTCTGGTAGCATCTATTTCGACGATTACTTTTTTGTTTACTTTTTAAGTGATGATGAACACAGCCTTATTACATGTAAAGAGTTAAACTGCCAAATGATGATAATTTCTTCAATAACACATAATGTGTAAACTTCTCTATCAAATAACTAAATCAAGATTGTTCGATACGGTACTCCGATGTTTCAACGGATTGCATCACGTTGCCCAATCTGATGGAAATCAGCTGTTATTACAAGTTACGCTTCCCCCAACATTTGACAGAACCCGATTAGAAATCATGTCCATATCAATCTGATTAAAATCAGATCTCCCACGTGTTCCCTTTGACTGATATATCGCGGTGTAGGTGCTATGAAGAAGCCCACTAACGGGTCACATACGAGTGACCTTATATAAGGTTTAGTACAAAGCAAATATCATCATCATCTCACCGAATGCAACTTGTTCTCGCCATGAGAGAGCTGAAAATAAATGCTCATTTGGCGTTTTGCAGCAATCACTAAAAAAATTAGATAAAAAGAAAGATGAAAAAAGCAACCACTCACTCACTATGTTCAACTATCAAAAGACTATTTATACAATAATATTGTGCTGTCATGTTATATGCCGAAATATGTCCCAAGGTTAGAAGGCATAATGCACGACCCGGAAGGGGAGTGTATTATGCCTTCTAACCTGGGACATATCCATGTTATATGCCGAAATATGTCCCAAGGTTAGAAGGCATAATGCACGACCCGGAAGGGGAGTGTATTATGCCTTCTAACCTTGGGACATATTTCGGCATATAACATGGACAACACAATATTATTGTTATTATTACTCTGAATGTCTTTGGTGATTTAAAAAAAATTAAATTTGTCTAAAATGTATTAATAGTATAAAGATTGGCAAATCATATTCATTTAAATTCAAGAAATATTTAATTATAACAATAACAATGAACTGTGAAATATTTAATTCCCAAACCTGGAACTGGCCATTGTTTTGACAGACGACAGCATCAACGTTAAAGAAAAACGTATAATACATTGTAAATTGTACACTGTTAAAAGCGCTCAGGTGATCCCGTTTAGACCCCGCCTATTTAAATGACGTAACATTGTTCTAAGCTCCGCCCATCAGCATAGTAATGACTCCAACAATAGTACTATGCGAGTGCATTGTACAACGACGCTATTTATTCTTTGTAAAATTATGTTTCGATAATATCATGTCAATTATAATGACAGTTTCTTACATGAAGAGTAATAACAACAAATATAACACACATGCTATCATAACAGTTTTGTAACAGTATACAAATGAGGTCAAATAACATTAAGAATACTTGACATTTTGTCTTTATCTTATTACTCTGACATGAATCGTAGATATATCATATATAATATGATGTTAATAACTCAATATAAATGTTAAGTAACTACGGTAAGTACAGATAATAGAAGTCAATTATAGGATCAGTGTAGTATTAGGACGCTGGGCAACATTATCTCATCTTTAAATCACGTTCATTTCTTGATTTATCTCGAGAACCATTTTTCTTGTAAGAACACATAATGATATTGTCGGAAATGACTATAATGATCAATATTTATTTAATTAGTTGTTTGTTTGCTTGAAGGTGTTTAACGCCACTTTCAACAATATTTCAGTTATATCGTGGTGGAGGAAACCGGAGTACCTGGAGAAAACCACCGACCTGTCGCAAGTCACTGACAAAAACTTTATCACATAATGTTGTACATCTCGCCCTGATATAGATTCGAACTCCCAACATCAGTGGTGATAGGCACTGCTTGCATAGGTAGTTATACATCCAACTACCATACGATTACGACCACGACGGCCCGTGATATTGTCAGACAATTAATATAATGATAAATGTTTATTTATGATTAGTAGACAAAACCATTGGGTCATTCGTATGAATCTTGCGATAAACAGACTGGTTCTCATTAAAAGTTTGTAAAAATAGTATCTCTAACAAATAATTGTCTACTAGTGCATAGGGGATAGAAGCGTTTTCTTAGACGACAGACTATTGTATGTTACTTCTATTGGTGATATATACCTTCAAGTCAACCTAGGTACAAACAGGTGCTTCATAAACACATGCCATCAACAGATAATATGGGTGGACTAGTTCATTAAGAACTTGTCTTCCTAATTAGGAAAGCTACTATCAGTTTTGTTTGTTTTGAATACAAACTTTATCAAAGTTTTCTTCGCATCGATATTTTGAAATAAAAGAAAATACGACAATACAAATGCAATATGTTTACCATATAAATTGAAATATGTACTCGGTACACTTTATGTTATTAATTCTAACAGCGTTTTACGGAAAGACCGTGTTTGCTTTCCGGATACACTGAATAAACGTCTGGATCCTCACGTTTTGTACACAAACTGCATGTCTTGATATAATTGAACTAATGTTAAAAGTAGCATTAAATACACACAATACAATTTAATCAGGTTTCTTGAGATTTACAAGGAAAAGTTAAAAATACCAAAGAGGTAATCCGTAAATTTGAAGAAGGACATACAATACACTACAATGGCCAAAAAGAAAAAGAATAAAAGGACAAACAATGATCTACAAAACATTACAGAGTAAACTAGAATTAGGGGAAAAAATTGAAGATACCAAAGAGGAAATCTTAATCTGTAAATCAAAGAAGTACAGACAACACAATGACCAAACGCAAAAAGACAGATAAAGATCTACCAAACATTACACAGAAAAGTAAGCACTGAGCAACAGGAACCCGATAAACAAATTGGGGTGAACTCATGTGCTTCGGAATGGTTAGGTTGTCCACTAGTGACACCGTCATGCTACTGGTAAACTACGCTAACATCATATGATATGGAAATGATGTAGGACACCAGTGTAAGTAAATATATACAAATAATAGAATTAAACATGAACCCCTTACAAAATAAAAGAGAGAGAGAGAGAGAGAGAGAGAGAGAGAGAGAGTAAAGACGAACCAATCAACGTTTGTACACGGACATCTCAGCGGACAACACAAAACGCATCTGAAAATGTGAAGACATGTAAATTGACGACATGAAAAACACGAACCCAACTGACATATTTAAAAATCTTTGTTTAGATCGTTGCCAGGCAACCTTCCTAAATAAGTTTAACTTTGGATTGATTTATTTCAATCCGAATACTTAGGAATGCAAACGGTGATTATTGTCAAATCTGATTGTGTTGTGTCATGTGAACGGTGTATTAATTAGACATATCCCATAATTATTTAGCAAAGAAATGTTATCTATTATATGAACATATATCTTCAGTAAAAAATATAAGTCAAGTATGCGATTAAAAGTGGCCTTTGTAAGTTAATCAAGTTTCATTTCCACCTTCAATATATACAGAAGAAAATGTCCAGTATCCACAGCCAGACATTACACCATTAGATTACAAAACAGTAACTCTTCAAAAAGTCGTTTTAAATGTAAAATTCACACACAAAAGATATGTTCTTGTTTATCCATTGTGCTTGTGATCTAGAAATAAACTGAAATAGGTTACTACGCAATATATCATATATTTTTGTATGTTTTATGAACCAATTTTCGAGATAAGAAAATATTCCCATTTTAAGACTACCTTGCTTAAGTAATTTATTTTTGCGAAATTGGAAAAGAAAAGACGATCAATTAATGTTCTCAGATGTTTGTTATCAATCACTTGTTTGGTTAGTCAAGTCTTAAGACCATTTGAAAGAGTATCTTTCATTTTCATCTCAAGAGAAATATATATTATGGCATCCGATAGTAGAAATATGTTAGCATCTCTTAAATTTTAATTTTCAATTATACATGACTGAACAAGCCTACGCTCAGTGACCACTTACATTTGTACGCAATATACGATGTGCGAATAAGGGTAATAACAAAATTACCGAACTCCGAGCAATCTTACAAAGGGAAAGAAAAACTCATAATTATATAAACAGACAAAATCAGTCAACAATCGGAAAACTGTGAAAACCGTAATGACCCTGACTTGGTACAGGCATTTCTAAAGAATCGACAGTACAACATGGATAAAACTTGAAGCATACGGTCGCACTCTCGGTTTCGTGAGAGTTTGTTTTTCAGTTCTCTTGTTATTTTCTTTCTATTTTTGTAATTTTTGTATTGTTTTATAATTTGTTCTATATTATTGGATTGTGATGATTGTACTTTTGCCTTAGTAAAATGAAAAACAAAATCATCGTCTCCAATCAAGAGTGTTACTGGAAAACGATTTCTGAACTGTTCCCACCATTTCTATGTTACCGGATTGCAATTTTAAACTGATTCATTATGAAAGCAAATATTAGATATTGATGGTCATCAATTCCACCAATATCAACAAAATGAAAAATCAACTCGCTGACCACAACGAAAAAGATCACGACAAATGATGTTGGAAATCGTGGTTTGGTACAGACACAAAAATGTGGCTGAATTAAACCGGAACTCACTGACCACAAAAAAGAAGACCACGACATATGATGTTGAATATCGCAGCTTGGTACAGACACAAAAATGTGGCGGCATTAAACCAGTTGATGGGATCCTTGACCTCCCCTCTTGATAATTTTTATACTGATCCTCTAGTTTGTGCAGTAGCCCTTCATTAAATAATACTGAAAGAAAATCGCATGTCATTTATCGCTGAAAGTCAATGACCTACGACTAAATAATAACCGGAATATCATTCTGGAGTTTTAGGAAGCAAAATCTATTATAAGACTCTTTGCGTAATACTATAGATTAATAGCTACCATGAAAAGGGATGTCCGATTAATCTATAAAAGATAGTACCTCTTTTATTGTTTTAAAACATCATCTGGCAATAAAGCTGAACAATTAAGTGTCATCAATTTGTTTTTTTCTTCAGTTTTTAATGGTGTTATGTATGTTCTGTGTCTTTTATTTTTATAAAGAGACAGAAGGATACTAGGATACAAGTTATGCAACTTAAAACATCTTTTCCATTATATACATTATTCTACATAACAAGACAAAAATGCAATAGGCAATACTTAGCTTGCATAAACAGATATGCTATTATTTTAATAATGTATATAATTTCTACTAACGAAATACATGCAGTTACTGATAAAATAAAATGGAACTTTATATGTTTATTTGTTTGTTTGATGGTGTTTAACGCCACTTTCAACAATATTTCAGTTATAACGTGGCGGTCAGTTTTATTGGCGGAGGAAACCGGAAGAGCCGGCGAAAACCACCGACCTGTCGCAAGTCACTAACAAGCTTTATCACATACTGTTGTACACCTCGTCCTGATCGAGTGGTCGGCACGGATTGCAAAGGTAGTTGTACATCCAACTACCATACGATCACGGCCACGACGGCCCCTGAACCTTATAGAACTCTATTTATTTTATATTCGCAAAACATGAAAGAAGATTAACTGTAACATGTCTGTAGATGAAATATATTTTTCAGAATGACAGAAGGAGTGACGAAAACAAACGTAGAAAAGACAAAAATAGTGCTATTTTTCTATTTATTTGTTGAAGTTGTACATTCCAGAAACAAACATGTGATATACACGTTATAAAGTGATGCAGTGGTTTTCCTTCTCTCGACAAATTAAATTACCAATCATTTGTTTACATTCTCTGATCAACAGGTTCAATGAACTAATTATCGCACTTGTTTTTAAATGGGAGAGGAATTATTCCGCATTTAAGCAATGTTAATCGAAATTATTCTGCACATTGGTTAGTTAAACATAACATATCGGTATTGCTACACTATTTCATTAAAATCTCCATTTCAGTATGCCTAGTTACCACAATAAAGATGGACGTCGTTGCATGGCGGCAGGATATTGGTACCCATTACCACTAGAGATGTATGTTGGAATCCCACTCATGACTAGGTGTACTAGATACAACATTGTGTGGTTCAGTTTGTCAGTGACATGCGACAACTCGGTGGCTTCCTCGACAATAAAACTGACCACAACGATATAAATGAAACATTTTTGAAAGAAATGTTAAACACCAATACCCCTTAATGTTGAAAGTTGCGAAAGTTGCAAAAGTTGCAAATTGAAAATGCAAAACACAATTAATGCTCAGTTTGAAATCAAGACCAAAATCTGAAATATCAATTTAATTACTTTTTCCCCTAAAGTTATTGAACAAATTATAAATCGGTATTAATTGACATTCAAATATATTCCTAGATAGATTGTTTTAAAAACTTTTTTTAAATAGCTCAGAAATTAATTATCGTGAATACTGATTCATCTATGTTTGCGTTCATGCATGTGCAAGGTTGATTAATTGTTGAAGGGAGAGCAGAGTTTCAAGCTGCGTGTAGCATTATTTGTAGTGAGGGCATGCATCCATGAAGATGTTTGTTTTAAGCTGCAAATTCATCGACAAAAATAAAAGAATTTTGAACACACTACTGGTTGTCAGGGTAAGGGGTCGTAGACCTTGCGAAAACCAATTGTCTCCCTTTATATTATATATGTTTGTGTTGTCCAACAGGTTGTTTACTTCGTCGTCAAATTGTCCGAAAAACATCCAAATTGTCTTATTACTTTGATATATTAAAACTATGTAAGGTATAATAATATATATTGTGAACATTAATTAAAATTGTAAACCAATGTACCTTCCCGTTGATTGATGAATATTTAGTAGTCGAACAGGTTTTGACTTGATTTTACATATATTGTTTTTGTATGGAATTAAACAAGTGTATTGGGTTGATGGATTTATTCCATGGTTGACCTAATATTGGTTCTAATAAGATAATTGATTGACTGTTGGTTGTTTTAGGTTGAATCCCACGGGTGGAATCGAATTCACCGGCATTTGTTGAGAGACTCTGCATGTGTAGAAGTAAATTCAACTATGATAAGAGTAATAACAAAATTACCGAACTCCGAACAATCTTACAAAGGGAAAGTCAAAACTCATAAGTATATAAACAGACAAAATCAGTCAACAACCGGAAAACTGTGAAAACCGTAATGACCCTGACTTGGTACAAGCATTTCTAAAGAAATGGTGGGTTGAATCAGATTTTAAAGCGCCAAACCTCCCGCTTTCATTACGGCTCAAAGTAATAACACAATTTACCAATAATAGTAGTCTTCTAAAACTATTCCTGTTGCTCAATCTTTAGTTTTATGCTATGTTGTTAAAGTAATTGCAATCTGAAAACGTTAGAAATTGTAGGGTATAGAAAACTAATTCCAATATTATTCCAACATACTAGACTACTCCAGTCCACTTAATGTGTTAAAAAAATACATTCAATACTACGATAATTTAATATTGTTCCATAACCTACAATGTTAGTTCTAGTGCATAGAGTATTGAATTTCTATCAGAATATATTTTGTATTACAAACACTATCCGTATTCAGTCGGTCTTTTCCTCATTCATGACCTATAACTGGGTTTGTAATTAGAGTAAAACTACGGGTGTCACTAGTGGAGTAGGAACTGCCTACCCTTCCGGATCACCTGAGTTCACTCCCGGTTTTTACTGAGAGTTGCTCGATCTTTAGTTTTCAGTGCATAGTTTTGAAGAACATCGCTTATCCTTTTCTCCTGTTTCTTGTGACTATTGTATTGTCTGTCCTTCCTCGATTTACGGCTTTTGATGACCCCTTTGACGTCTTCAAACTTTTCTTAGTCTCGTCGTGACAATGTATGCCAAAATAATTAATCATCTTTTACATTATTATACATTACAATAGAAACCAAGCAAGAAATTTTTAAGATATTTTAGTTTTATTCCATGGAACAAGAAATAACTCATTATTCCCGCGACAAACTGCACGTAGGTCAAATAACTGTGAGGGAATCTGCACGTAGCACAAACTAACTGTTTGAAATTGGCGCGCTTTTGCACGTCGAACCAATAACTAGTTATTTCCCTCATATTAGTTCAGTATAATAATATAGCTATGTCCTTCATGAGAAGTTAATATCCATTATTATTAAATTTGGAAAGGGTTATTTTATAACCCTTTCTCAATTTAATAATTATGGATATTAACTTCTCATGAAGTCCATAATTGTATATTATTGTTGTACAAGAGGTTAATCTAATCATGACACGGTATGCATATTTTCTATAAGATGTCATTCTCATTCCCACCGTTCTATGATCAAATAGCTATCATCTGATAGATAGAAGAGGTCGATTAATCATGACGGAATTATCTCGGTCAGGACATTAATCGTATAATGGGACAACAATACGTGACAAATGACAAGATGTCAATCCTTAGAATAGATGTGAAAGATAAAAATAATAGTGAGTGACTGATTGTTGGTTAACCCGATGTGGACAATTAATCAACTATATCATGAGCAGAAAAAAAAAGCTTGAAGATAACAAAGGGGCAATCCGAAGCCGTAAATTGAATTGAATAAGGACACACAATACAACAGCTAAAGAAAAAAGGACAAACAATGATCTACAAAACACTACGCAGAAAACTAAGGATTGAGAAACACGAACCCTGCTTAATCCGAGAGTGAACCCTTTCATTAAGCGATGACGATACCTTCTGAGCACAATTTCGACACACGAAACTTGATTTGCATAGTCCTAGCTCAAATATGAGCCCACAAGTAATCTACATATCTCTCTAGACACAACTAGTAATTCCGCTTACTTCTGAATTTTGTGCGGATGTTATCGTAGAAGCAGTAATTACTAAGCTTGTTTTCTGTGGAGTATTTTGTAGATTGTTGTTTGTCCTTTTTTTCTTGGCCATTGTGTTGTTTGTCCTTCTTCGATTTACGGATTCTGATTACCCCTTTGGTATCTTTTGGCCATTGTGTTGTCTGTCCTTCAAATTACGGATTATGATTACCCCTTTGGTATCTTTTGGCCATTGGGTTGTCTGTCCTTCTTAGATTTACGGATTCTGATTACCTCCCTTTACTATTTTCAAACTTTTCTCACTGTACATATTTTGTCGTAAATAACGTAACGATTGCTATGATCGAGGTTTTACTTAAAGAAGAAAGCAATTATCGCTCTGATATGACACACGGGAATAAAACAGATAAGCAGAAACCCAAGGTTAACAAAGGTATACAAGTCTTATCTATTTGGAAGATGTTTGGCTTCATTATATTTGAAGGTTGTGCTTTACAACCCAATATCTAGACATAATGTAAGTCTGTTCTGCTATTTATTTTCCACATTCCTTACTTTATATCACCACTAAAGTTGTGAGTTCGAATCCCGCTTATGGCGAGGTGTACCCGATACAACATTATGTGATAAAGGTTGTCAGTGACTTGCGACAGATCGTTGGTTTTATCCGGATACTCCGGTTTCCCCCACAATAAAACTGACCACCACGTTATAACTAAAATATTGTTGAAAGTGGCGTTAAGCATCATACATCTAATCATAGCCCTTGCTTGCTATATGTGATATCATTGTAAGACTTTCATTCATTATTACACTGTTACATATAATAAGTAGGACCGACAAATAGATGTTGATTGCTCTTCTTGCAAAAGCTGTTATATAAGTGTTTTGCCCAATATTTCATTTACGGTTCAGTCAAAACTACAATTGTATTATTGCATCACGCTCAGTTTTGATTTCTGTTCTAAATAAATATACATATCAACAAGACAACACTGCTTAGTACAATAATTGTTTCATTGATTGTGCTGATGTATAAAGCAATACCTCGCTTTTTGAGAGAAAACAAATGTTGATTTGTTGAACTCTGCCATGGCCGAATTTGGCTATCCATTTTGAATTATTTGGTTTTAAAATATTTAGATTTTTAGCTTATTTCAGAAACGTTGAATAAATCCCCAAACAACAAAAAAAGAAATATAATCAAATAAATTGCTGTTTATTTATTAAAACTAATTCTGACCGAGCGCATACAACTAAAACGATGAACAAATAGATGTCCTACAAAACAGACTGTGTTGTATTAATGGTTAAAACAAATTTCACAAGGCCATTTAATAATACAAACGGTATGTGATTGCAACATGTTTATCATCGGTATCAGCAGGATTGTTTACTGCAGAATCACTTCTGGTTTGTAACTTTCAATAAAAAAAGCCCAATCTTTGTTAAGTGTACAACCTTTGTCGTAAGTATCGTAACGATTGCTATGATCGACGTTTTACTCAACAGAGAAAGTAATTATCGTTCTAATATGACACACGGAAATAAAATAGATGAACAGAAAACCAAGGTTAAGAAAGTTTATGCTAATTATATTTCTTTAGAAGATGTAACATGTGTTTAATTTACATTTGAAGATCATGTTTGACAACCAAATGCCACTGCATAATGTAAGTCTGTTCCTTTGTTTAATTTCCACTTTCTTTGCTGTATCAGCAATTGCAAGACGTCAAGATGTCATTCATTACAATACAGTACAACAATAAGATTGACAAATGGATGTTAATTGTCCTTCATGCAAAAGCTGTCGAGTAAGTTTTTTGTCCAATATTTCATTTACGGTTCAGTCAAAGATGATGGAATACAACTATTTCTGCATCACGTTCAGTTTTTGTTTCTATTCTAAATAAATATACATCTGTATAAGACAACACTGTTTAGTACAATAGTTGTTTCATTGAATGTTCTGGTGAAAAAAACAATGCCTCGCTTTTTGGAAAAAAGTTGATTTGTTGAACACCGCCTTAGCATATTTTAGTAATCCTATTTAGGTTCTTTGGTTTTCTTGCTCACGAGGATTTTAAAATATTTGTATCTAGTATTGTACAGAAAATGTATTTATTTACATTAAGAAAATGCTTTGCATACAATATACGAATACCAGTTGTTCATGATTAATACCTTTACAAATTCACAGAGAATCATTATTGTTCGTGGTGTTAAAAATGTGACAATCCTTATATTTCTTTCCAGAATGTCACTTCTTATATATGGCAATTTTACATTTAAGTCATAATTCAATTTTCATACTTAGAACCTACATAGAAACTGGTCTATTGGCATGCACATTTTAACACATGTTGCAACACTTTAATGCAATTGTTAACTCTTCATCCCTCGTACTAGAATATTAACCTTCACTAAAACACTGCGTTCAGTAGGAAACACTTTAGACTCAATGTATTGGAGATATTTTCATTGTATACATTTAAGGTTGATTGGATAATTTTAAGTATAAGTATGAGATAAGCTTAAGGACTATAAGGTACCACTAGTGGAGCAGGGACTGCCTACACTTCCGGAGCACCTAATGACCACCCTCGGTTTTTACTAGTGTGTTGGTGTAGCCCAATACATTGTATTAGTTTTCTGTGTAGTGTTTCTTCATGTAGATCACCGTATGTCTTTTTGTCCTTGTTTTGTTCTATTGTCTGTTTGAATGATGGGTTATGATTACCCCTTGGCATCTTTAAACTTTTCTTACACAATTATTCTCCACCAGTACAGTATTTGTCTATTTCTATCTTTTAAAGGAATTTTCAATAAGCACTAATGTACAGATGTTCTTTAATATGCATGTTGATCTTCTAATAGATATCAATTCTTAGAAGAAGTTTAAGCCTTTGTACTTCAGATGTACATTAGATGTACTTAATAAGTAGTGAATTACACATTTCATTCACTGAAAGCATGACTTTAGTAGAAGTTATAGGAAGCAACTATTTTAAATCCTCCATTATACAGCTAATAGGTACATAACAGAATCAATACTATTAACAAAAATAGAAGGTGATATAGTTCTATATGGCGGATCACGTTTACATAAGAAAAAACCCCACGACAAATATGCAAATACATATATACACGGCGAGATCTGAACCGTAAATCAAAGTACAGAGGATAATGGTTGACATAATACTACACGGGAAACTGTCAGTTGAGCAGTACGAACCTCACTAAAAGCGAGGGGTTAATCCAGGTGCTCCTGAAGGGTACGGAGTTCCTGTTCCACTAGCAACACTCGACGTGTTATTGGAAAAAATGACCAATGGAATATAACGATGGGTAAGGGTGACAGTTTTCAAGAATCAACCTACAGCGCGTCCCTTGATGGACATGAGGGATTTCCCTGTCGATAGGATTATCAGCAATAATGCAGAAATCCTACCCTTGGACCATAGTGGGTGCGTGTTTGGAGAGTTCGACGTTAAAAATCTCTTTTGTAGATTTCGAAAGAGAATAGGAAGAGTTTGAAGATACCAAAGGGGTAATCAGAATCCGTATTTCGAAGAACAGACAACCCAATGGTCAAAAGAAAAAGTACAAAAGGACAATCAAAGACCTACAAAACATACATATAAAGCTAAAGATCGAGTAACGCGAACCCCACTAAAAACCGGGGGTGAACTCAGGTGCTCCGGAAGGGCTAGCAGTTCCTGCTCTACTAGTGACACCCGTCGTGTTAATCTAGTTACAAACCCAGTGATACAAAAGGCTAAATGTTTCGTCCCTATCCAACTCTTTATCCTTAACCACTGACAGTCAGGGGTCATTGCAGCAGGTGTCACATCCCTCTATCATTTCTGTTAGTAGGATATTGTTCGACATGTTCTCGTCTTACATCATATGCATGAAATATTTGCCACTGGCCGTCAAGCAACTGAAGATCGATCAATTGTGTAATATGTGCAGACAAAGATATTTAATAATGTGCTTTTCAAATGTGCCAATTGTGTCTCCACATTATTGTCATACACAACTTTTATGGAAACTTGATACCGATCTTACTAAGTCTAATCATGTAGACAAATACTTTATGGATAATGATATTTGACTCCTACAAACTGATAACAATTCTTTAATGGGTAATGAACATTAAAAAACAATATAGCCAGTCATTTTACGATGTTCATAAATCCAGCAAATGTTTGATATTAATTTGAGGAATAGACGTCTGTGGGATATGCACAAAGTTTACACATGTACCAAATTTAAATGAGTTGTTTTTGTTTGTTTCTCTGTGCTCAGAGTTTGTTCGTTAGTGTACAAAACGACAGAATGAAAGAACATAATCAAATACACAAACAGAGTGTAAACTTAAAACAATAAGGTTATACCCCCTTTTTAAATTAAAATCCAGAGATAATCGTTTGACCGTTCTGTCTTGTTTCTGAAACTAGATCTTTGATTGGGAGCATTGACAGTTCAGATACGTGGAATATGACCCCAATTATTGTCGTTATCCATGACGAATGCAGTACATAAACCGAATACAGAAATATATTGTTTAATATGAACTATTATAATCTTATTATTGTCTACCAATCAGACATTATTTTGGTTTATGAATATAAAAAACAAAATATAAATTGATTTGATATGTTGCTAAAAATTTATAAAAAAATTTATCGATATATTTCATATTAGAAAACAACCTCCTTATTGTACCTCTTCATACCTACACATAGTACTGTACTTTTCACCACGAATTCACTGGCTGGCGTAGTCGTGTGGATACTTCGCTTGAATGAACATTTTCATAAGTTAAGAAATATTGTGGGGTTTCGATCCTGCAGTTTCCACTGACCCTATCCAGCAATTTTATTTTCTAGATTTCTTTTTCTGTATTAGACAAGAATTAATCATGAATTACATATTAATGCAAAAAATATTTTAGATTTATTACAAGGAATGCAATAAAAACGTAGATATCTAATTTCTGCGTGCACGATGTAAAAAGACAGGAAAGCCAAATAAAAAGAAAGTATGTTGTCTTAAGGTGGTACCATACACTTCAGTTAAAATTTGATCTGCTCGTTTAATTTTCTTATTTTTTTTGGCAGTGTGTTTGAATATATCCACTGTAATAAATATCAAAATTTTAACAAATTCCAACCAACAGACTCAGAGCTATAAATTCACTAGCCACATAGCAGCTTTTCTCTCTGTTGTTTTGATCACCGAGATGCTTGAAATCTGCATACATACATCATATGATCAAAACGTTCAACTGATTTTAAAGAGTTATCTCCCTGTAATGTATGCTATCCCCTTAAGTACATTACCATTCAACATCACCTGATGCCAGGTATTTAAGATTTTAGAATTAGCTCAGTTTAGCTGAAAGAATAACTTTGGGGTTTTAATCGAACTAAATTTTTTTTCATAGCAACTAAAATAACTTTTTGTAACGAAACTATTCTATACTGGGATGAAATTTAAATAGAAAAACAAATCTATTTGTATCATGATTAAGTGTTCTTGGTATGCAGCTGTGATCGATTTAGCGCACCTAAGATTTCCTCAATCGTTTCTAAGATTTTACTCTGAGTGTCGTCAAGCTGTCACATTGGTATGTTTGTAGGTGGGAGCATTAACTAACATGTTTTATCTTTAATTGGGTGATTAATTTGTTATTGATGTTTAATCAAGTGAGCAGTGTTTCCGATGTTAATGTTTCACGATATAACTAAGGTGACAAACAACAAATCAGGTAAAAGGATGGCAGTGGGATAGACATAGGGATTAATGTATTGATATCATGAGTACAAAGGCAGATATTATTATTATTATTATTATTATTATTATTATTATTATTTCTCGGTTGTATATTAATCATCCCTACATTAATGTACACAGCAAAGGTATGTCGATGTTGTAATTGCGGATCACATGCGTATGTATGGCTCACCCGGTAAAGACGATTAATTTGATATGTAGAATTTTTTCCAGAGTAATTGAACCCAATACACCATTGAACATTCATATGCACAAATTAGATATTCATATCACAATGCTGTTTATGCCAGTGACTTGAGACAGGTCGGTGGTTTTCTCATGGTACTCCACCAATAAAACTGACCGCCACAATATAACTAAAATATTGTTGAAAGTGACGTTCAACACAATAACCCTAACCCACCCGCAATTCTGCTTCATGCAAATACAGCAACATTTTTATGATTATTTGCTCGTTATTGCAGCTTATTGTAATGCTTAAACGTAAAACTGTCACGGGTTCTATTCCTCATTAAAAATTGAAAGCAGGTTTAAAATTGATGGTCTGTAATTCGGAAACAATAACAATAAGAATACCTGTAAATCTATACCAGGTCACCATAACCTACTTTGATATTTATTCAAATAACAGCAAAACAACGACGATAGTGTCTCGATTACGGCATGGTACTCAAAAATGTAAACTTCCTCCGTCGATGTCTCGATATAGCATTTTTCAAATGCAAATATTATGAACCGAATGATTTTCTTTATAGTAAAACACTATATTTTCAATTTTAAACTTACAGTAAAATGAATAACGACATTATTACTCTCTGCCTCACGCAAAACTGCATTCAGTCATACTCAAGCAGCATAACTGACATATTTTCTTTTGATAATGCATAACAAAATATTTGATTTTGCAACGAAACAATGGAAATATCTGATATCTTTTTAATGATATCGGTTCATGTCATTTTAATAGGTTGTTGCAGCAGTTTTCGAATTATTGTACGTGATCCGATAATACACAGCTAGACCTTGTACAACCTTGAATTATGCAATCATGTATGTTATTTTCCGCGCAATGGAACATTCGTCAAAGTATTACAATAAATTAATTATAGAATTATATTATACATTCATGTCTGACGTCTTTAAAGAACACAGTGATCACACATGAATTATTCTAAAACAATCATTTAAACACCCTTGAAAAACCAAAGTGGTTCATCAAACACGACTTAGATTATCCGTTAAGGATACAACTCATCCGAAGTAAGTGTCCCCTAGCCCGTAGTTGCGCGGGACTTATCAAATACACACCTCAGTATGGAACGTAAACGGGTGAATCTGAAATAGAGATTTCCTGTGTTTCCTTTTTTTTTTTTTTATCACCATAGCTCTTTATCAGGGCCAGATTTAGATAAAGAGAGGCTATTCCACAGTATTTTAAACAAAATTCAGTGAAGCCAAGGATGATGACGACGGGAGTTTTACATTCCACAGCACACAATATTTCTCCTCTCGTCTATGGAGCCATTACGATGTTAATCAAGTTATTGCTAAATAACCCAGTGATACCATATTGATTGAGAAAAATGCATAAATGTTAAAATTAACAGTTTGAAAAACTTGAAATAGCCAAAATTTGTAAATAAATTGTAAACATTTTGTGGAATATTAAAGCAGGAAACTCTAGGAAAATGAAATAAGTGTAAGTTTATTGTTAATGTTATATTCTTTCAAAAAATATTGAGCTTACAAATTATATAATTGTTATTGCTTGGGAAGTGTTAATAATAAGATAATCATAACTACATGTACTTGATAATAGTGACGGCATAGCACTTTAGATCTTACCATATATGTTCTCATTAAACAGTCTGGTTCAAAATACATATTAAGAAATAAACTATGATCATCAAACATACAGTTAATACACTAAGATTTAAAGAGTGTTTTCCTAGCCTTCCTAATAGCAAGATCATCCAAAAGCTCATCACAATTTGTTTGCCTCAGTTTGTCATTTTCAGTGCACATAATACTCAGTGCAGACAACCTGTCTTGTTACATTGTGGACCTTAATTAATTTTTAATTCTTTTGAATCTTGATAAAACCCTCTATCCAGAACAGTTAGTATCCATTAGGCTAAGAAATAGTCGCATGATTGTTTCTACATTAGGGAAGGCTATCTGAATGTTTTGCTTGAATATAATTTGATAAAGGTCTGTATGAGACAGAGTGTGCTCGTCTGTAGGCAGAACAAGTTTTTTCTCACGTACAAGTAAAAGTGCAAAAGTTCATCAGTAAGTTTTATATCAACATCTTCTGGGTATGCTTCCATCAACAGTTCAACATGTTGCTGAATTTCTAGCTTGGATGCTGTCAGATTAGCAAGAAAGGAAACATTTGTGCAACATCGGTGTACACGGCATCAGGACCATGTGCACTTCCGTCATTTCCTTATTGTTTCCGTACTCTTTGTCTTCTTGTGGCAGTTATGTAGTTAACATCTGACAAGGTGAATTTTGCTTGTTGCTCAAGTTAATCAAAATCTTCCATAATCTTGCTTAAGAAATCCTGAAGTGAACTATACAAACTTGCACAAGTGCTCAATAACAGCTGTGATTTCTGGATGGCTTTGCTGACATGGTGAAAATGACGTAACACACGGGTCCAAAAATATAGCATAAATGCAAATTTCAGTTCCTCCATTTTCTGCAGGATATTGTTAGCTTGAAGCCTGGTATCACTCTTCTTATTAACATCAGAGTACAACTGACTGAGGGCATCAGCGATAGCACTGCAACTTTCTAAAACAGTTTCTGTGGCTTTTGCATATGCCTGACAAATATTTAGGCACTTTTCATTGAGTCTGCAAAAATGATTTTAGAACTGCGCATCTCTTTGTGGATGCTGAAAAGAATATATAAATTTGATGGATAACCCCAAAATTTTCACTGCATCAAGGCGGCAATCCACAACCGAACGCATGGAATAAATATTGCTAATTTTTTTTTGATGATTGTTAGCTGCATGCTATTGTACCTACCAGCCATGTTGGCAGCATTGGCATAAGACTGTCCTCTGCATTTATTAAAGTTAATTTCAAGCTCTGTAGTGAGATAGTTAAACACTAAATCAGCCATACGTTCTCCTGAGTGGTCTTTAAGCTCAAGAAACGTTAAAAATCTCTCACTTGGTAAACCGTCTTCAGGTGATACGTATCTCATGATGAAAGTCAGCTGATCAATATGTGAAATATCAGGGGTGGAATCTACTGACAAGCTGAAATATCCAGCCTTGTTCACGTCTGCCAGAATTAGTTCCTTAACTGTTTTTGACAGAAGTGGAATCATTTCCTCACATACAGCTTTTTACAAAATAAAAGGGATTTCCTGGTTCGGAATTGCCATACCGATTGATGTGAGCGAGTAAAAATGGATCACATTTTGCTAGTAGTTCTAAAAGACCAAGGTAATTGCCGTTATCTGGAGAATCAAAGAAGCCTCGTTCTGCAAAAGTGCATATTACAGCGATAATTCTTTCCATGACGTGCCTCCAGTACTGGCTTTCTGCTTTTATTTGTTCATCTAGCTTTGAAGTTAATGTTTGCCCTTGCTTCCTTGTAGGTAGGTCAACATGGCACACCTGTGCTTCTCGGAGTTTTCATCAATTTTGAATAAGATAAGAGGTATGCCAGTCATCAAACTCTTCAGAAGCTAAAGCTGTAGTAGTAAATGTAACGTTTGGAAAGAGCTTACAAACAAAGCAATAAATCCGGCCTTTTGATGGGGAATAGACAAGCCACTCGGCTTTTGTTGAATAAAAAAGAGTTTTTGTGCAAAATCTGGACTGTTTTTTGTACACGCGTTTAGAATTTAAAAATGGTCCCTAATGATGCTGATACTTCTTCAGGTGATAATTCTGTCCACAAACCAATGTCTGTTACAAAAGATCTATGTTCAGCATAATCTATATTTGCGTCTGGAGTAGCTTGGACATGGACTACCTGACCAGGTGTGTGCTGATTATTCTGACTACCCACAATATTTTCTTGTGATTTTTTAGACTCTCCCAGTCCAGTAAGAATTTGTTTTACATTTTCATTCTGAGCCGATATCATGTCTGCTTCCTCAAAATCAGCTGGCAGTTCCGTGTCCTGTGTTACTGTTTCTGTTTCAGGTTGGTTTTTCTTCTGGTTGATTTAAGTAATCAGTGATTGGTCTTAGCTTCTTTACCATATCATTTTCATGTCTCTTTCTCTGGCGCTTGCTAGCACCACGTTAAAATGTTTTACTCATGTTTAGATTAGAATCTGAAAATGAAAATTAAAAGTCTTCAATAATTATAAAAGAGATATCCAAATAGTTATCGACAGAAAAAAGCCACAAGGCCGACAAGGGTATATCTAGATTGTGACGGTTTGAAGGTCGCATTAAATTCTAAAAGAACTGGATTACTTATGTAGATTTTTGATTTATTTACAATCGTTCCAGAATAGTCACAGAAAAATTGGCTGTTAGAAGGGGTTGGTCATTATTGAAAAACAACTGCATTCTGCACTATGGGGTATTAAAAAAGGGGGGCTAGAGAGTAGGCCCATATTATCTCTCAATTGTCATCAATATAATAAACTTCTCAAGTAGTCTCTGCATGTCCGCCCTCTCTGAACACTCTCATAATACCATGCATAATGATAACACATAATTTGACATACATAATGATATTTAATATTATTATTCTGTCTTATTCAGAATTTGTTTGGCAACGGGAAATAAATAAAAATAACTTATGTAAGAAATAAGAATAAGAAAAAATATATGAGTGAACATAATAAGGGTTATTATTATTGTTTTTTGAAAAAAGTCTTTAATGTTTGATTGTTAAATGAACTATTTTAATTGGTTTTACTCAAAAACATTATACATCTTTGAGACCCCTAGACATTGCGGCCCTAGACTTCAGCCTGCCCAGCCTATGTAAATCCGACACTTCTCTTTATAGAATTCTACTATGAAGCTAAATTAAGCAAATTCAAACTAACAAAAAACAAAACAAATAAAATCTTAAAAAGAAAGGCAAAAGTAAGGACGACGCATAGTCAATTTCTGAAATTCGACAAAGATTTTATTACAATAGATATATGATCATCGAATTTCTGATTACAAAAATACGCAGTTAAATGATATGAGATTAAAATAACCACACAGTTAAATGGACGTTTGAATGTTTCATTAAAGAGGAAATTCCATGATACAAGTTTATAGGTCTATATTGATGAACATAGTAATTTGATTTAGTATGTATTAAGAGAAAAAAATGTCATTAAGGGTAATAACAAAATGACCGAACTCCGAACAATCTTACAAAGGGAAAGTCAAAACTCATAAGTATATAAACAGGCAAAATCAGTCAAAAACCGGAAAACTGTGAAAACCGTAATGAACCTGACTTGGTACAGGCATTTCTAAAGAAATGGTGGGTTGAATCATATTTTAAAGCGCCAAACCTCCCGCTTTTATTACGGCTCAAAGGTTCCGGCTGTCACTATAACAGTATTTATTAGGAAATTGACGTTTCCAGTACAGACAGGACGGAAATGTCCTGGGAAGGGTACATTGTACTGTTGTTCTAAAAAGTACATATATATGAACTAATTGTAAGATAATTACGTCTATAATGTACTTTAACAAGTACAGTAGAACATTATATAAACAATAGTTCGAAGATCCAATAGGAAAATGATAGAAAGAGACAAAATTAATGCCCCTAACACACAGATACATGACTGCTGGCCCTTCATGGCTTGGCCCAAGCATATCAATGAAAAACGTGGCGGGGTTAAATTAATTTTAATGTCTTCTATTTTTAGAGTGTACATATTGCCGTTCACACTACAGTAGCTTTTCAACCATAATTTTGGAATGATCTCTTCTGACTTGAATATGTTGTACTACATGTGGCACTGTGATTGTGTTTGTTTTTTCATTAATGTTGTACAGTAATCTCCACCCACTTAATAGTTTTTCCTAGCAATTTTTTCTGGGTATCTTGATACCAACGGAGAGTCTTAGAATCCCGCCTTTATTTGTTTGTGTCATAATTTCCGTCTTACTCTATATCGCTACTTTCAAAAATATGTCAGTTATACCAGGGTGGTCAGATTTGATACTGCTTAATGGATTCTGTACAGAAAAAAAACGTAAGTTCAAATGAAGAATGGACAATTCAGAGACACAAAACGAGGACAATCAAAACAAAACACACAACACCAAATGCTAAACAATAGATGAGAAACACTGACCTATACTCCCCTCTCCGAAGAAAAAACAAAATGGGGTTAACCCAGGTGCTAGGGAAGGGTGGATATTTCCTGTTTCTTTTATGCAACCCAATATGTTGCTTATATTGTAAAATCCGGTAAAAGTCTTGTCAGTGATAGAAGAAAGAAAAAAACAAACCTTAGATAATACCGATGGGGCAATCAAAAATAGACAATCCAGAGAAACTGGCAACATAGGGCACACAAGATAAACAAACGCTAGAGAATACCGAAAGGGCAATCTAAAATAGACAATCCAGAGAAACTGGCAACATAGGGCACACAAGATAAACAAACGCTAGAGAATACCGAAAGGGCAATCTAAAATAGACAATCCAGAGAAACTGGCAACATAGGGCACACAAGATAAACAAACGCTAGAGAATACCGAAAGGGCAATCTAAAATAGACAATCCAGAGAAACTGGAAACATATGGTACATAAGACGAAGAAAAACAAGCAAAAACACAACACAATATGTGTTGTACATCAAAACATATAGTAAATTAGATAAAAAGGAAAAACCACCCTTTGCCATTTGAGACAAGAATATTATGTAAAGATCAAGGGGTTCGTGATGTTAATCGTATAATTGTTGTAGCGATCTCTTAAATCTAGAAGCAACGTATCCTTGTATTAGTAGATTTTACGTCAGCAGCTTCATTCTGTTCAGAAAGCCAATGAATGTAGTGAGCGCAAGCCATAGAAATGCTTGTGTGTTGTGAAATGTAAACTCCAGACATTATTGTACATTTGACTTATTTATTGACGGGATGTGACGGTTAAATGTAATGTAAATGTTATGTAATAAAGATAGATAGTGAAAGTAGTTTTATGTTATTAATAAATATAAAAACAGCTTGAATTAATCCCCTAAAGTACAAATGTACTTTATAAATAATAAAACTGAAAGATATATCAATAGATTATTCAATTTATGTGCAATTTTGATTCTATTGGTATGCATGATACGATTGCAAGTGATACTTAAAACGAAAGTTTTTACTATGCATTTTTCTAGTGAGGAAATATGGATATTTTATGTATTTATTTTTATGCTTTTCCAGAAATAGAGTTGTAAATAATATGAATGTATTGATTGACTGTTGCTTAGCACAAGGAGATCAACATAGCAGCAATTTGAAATTTCAGGACGAGAACAAGACCTAGTAGGCAAACAAAGAATCGTAGGTAAATAGGAGGCACTGGAGGTGGGAATATTGGCGAAAATAAAGATTGCAAGAGTAAGAAGAAGACTTGACTCTGGGAAATCTTGCATCGAAACGTGCCACCAACGACCACCCATAATAAGCTGCGCAAGTTGTCCTCTGAGGTGTGGCATTCTCCATACATGGGGCACTCGTCACGTCCCGTCTGTATTTGATTCGATCTCCACAACTAGTACTGGTCGCCCTTGTCTGAATGGTTCACATCTCAGCTAAAAATAAGGGTTTGAGCTACCGAATGGTCAAGACTTCTAATCCAAAGCCTAACATCGCTGCAGTAGGTTTGACCCCCGATGATGGCATCAAGATTGTTTTCTAGAAACCTACGCGAGATCGGTGGTTTCACTGGTCAGATCGTTACAACTCCTAAGGTTTCCCGACCCTATTAAGTCTGGTAGACATACTTAATTGTCAGTTCGGTATTCTCTAACATTTAATTAATGTAGTTGCAAAAACATGAGTGTCGATAAACACAAATAACACCAATTCGAATCCATAAGATAAGTAATAATTCATTTATGGCAAGACCAGTATCACGAAAGCCCATGCCTATATATATAAATACCACAAGAAAGATGATCATGACTGGAATATTACATAAATGTTTGCTTGTTATATAAATAAAAATGGTATATTCATGACTTATCATTGGATTGTTGAGTAGAGTAAGAAGTTTGGAGCAGAAACTACTTACCCATTCGGAACACCTCAGTTACGTTCAGTTGTTTGTCTTATTTACGTTATTTGTGTTTGTTTGCGCACAGTTGTATCCAGCACATATTGTGTTGTGTTTTTGTGTTGTTTGTATCTGTCTCTGGATTGTCCATTGTCTTGTGTGTATCTGTCTCTAGATTGTCCATTCTGTAACGTTTATTTTTCCCTCGGTTGTATCTGTCTCTAGATTGTCCATTCTGTAACGTTTATTTTCCCCTCGGTTGTATCTGTCTCTAGATTGTCCATTATGTAACGTCTATTTTCCCCTCTGTTGTCTCTGTCTCTGGATTCTCCATTCTGTAACGTTTATTTCCCCCTCGGTTGTCTCTGTCTCTGGATTCTCCATTCTGTAACGTTTATTTTCCCCTCGGTTGTCTCTGTCTCTGGATTTTCCATTCTGTAACCTTTATTTTTCCCTCGGTTTTATCTGTCTCTGGATTCTCCATTATGTAGCGTTTATTTTTCCCTCGGTTGTATCTGTCTCTGGATTGTCCATTATGTAACGTTTATTTTTCCCTCGATTGTATCTGTCTCTGGATTCTCCATTATGTAGCGTTTATTTTCCCCTCGGTTGTCTCTGTCTCTGGATTGTCCATTATGTAGCGTTTATTTTTCACTCGGTTTTCTGTGTCTCTGGATTGTCCATTATGTAGCATTTATTTTTCCCTCGGTTGTATCTGTCTCTGGATTGTCCATTATGTAGCATTTATTTTTCCCTCGGTTGTCTCTGTCTCTGGATTGTCCATTATGTAGCGTTTATTTTTCCCTCGGATGTATCTGTCTCTGGATTGTCCATTATGTAGCGTATATTTTCCCCTCGGTTGTATCTTTCTCTGGATTCTCCATTATGTAACGTTTATTTTCCCCGCAGTATTAGTGGGATTTGTGTAACTTAATCTTTCGTTTTCTGTATAGCATTATGTCGATAATTGTTTGTCATTTCTTTTGGTCATTGTTTTTTCTGTCCTTTGATTTACGACCTCTAATTATCCCTTTGATATATTCAAACTCTTTATATTATTAACCAATCAACGTGGTTACAGTCGTAGTAATTGTTAAATAGTTTCAGTAACAGGAAACTGTATAAAGTTCGAAAAAAAAACTATGTTGTAATTAACTATACGGCTGTGATAAACAACAAAAACAAGTTCATTAAAACTAACAATAGTAATGATACACAGTGTTATTAGTAGCTTATGTTGATTTGTCTTTTTGTATTAGTTTCCGACTTAAAAAGGGATTGCAACGATTAATCTGGTGTGTATTATATTTTTCAGTTCTAATATTGGTTAATGACAGTATGTAACCGTATCATTCCGCTATAATGATATTTATAGGAGGACATACAGAAGTATAATTTTATAATTATTCTGATTGTCATTTAATCTGAGCTTAACCTTAATTTCAACAGTGATCTATACAAGTACGATGCGTCTTGAAATTGGTACTTGAATGCAGAGATGATCAAACATTAAGATACAATTAAGAGAACTACGGTATATTGAAATAGGGCAAACATTTTCCGGTGCGGGGTAAAACCCTTTCGGAAACGGTGTACGTTGGTTATCTGGAACAAATCATAGACGCAACTTGCTATTTGGACGGGGTATAAATTCGTAAACTGGGTTTCGCGAATGTCACGAATTGTACACAAAGGACGGACCACTTGCAGAGATCACAATTTAATCACAACATAAACAAGACAAGTTTGTTTAATAGCTATAGTTATAATACAATCCTTGTTTTATTCAAACTTTTCGGTCACAAGTCCTTCCTCAGTATTTTATTTTTCATCAAGTCTGATACATGATACTACATCAAAGAATTAATGTAAGCTGTTTAGCATTTTCACAGGTTAAACGAAGTAAATAGTTTCGGATTTTACTAAAACTATCCCTTTTGTTGATATCAAATAAAACAACTATCTTCAATGCATCAGCCTGATAAAACCAATACTTTAAATATCTCCATTGACGTATTCCACTTGGTGTCCTTTGCTGGGAAACACATGTAAATTGACATTATATTTCTCTGATGTAGCATCAGGTATCAGACTTGATGAAAAATAAAATACTGATGAAGATCTTGTGACCGAAATGTTTGAATGAAAAAAAGGATTTTATTATAATTTTATATAAACAAATTTGTCGTTTTTTTATGAGATACCTTTTTAATTATTGTGATCATGACCGAATATTTGTAGGGGGTCGTCGTGGTCGTGATAGTATGGTAGTTGGATTTATAACTACATATGCAATCAGTGCCTGTCACCACTAAAGTTGTGAGTTCGAACCTCGCTGAGGCGTGGTGTATTCTATACAACATTATGTGAGAAAGTTTGTCAGTGACTTGTGACAGGTCGGTGGTTTTCTCCGGGTAACCTAGTTTCCTTCACCAATAAAGCTGACCGCCACAATATAACGGAAATATTTTTGAAAGTGGCGTTAAACATCTCCTTTAGCAATCAACAAAATGATGAATCTCAAGGTACGTAATACAATAATACATTTCATGTGATAAATGGTAAATATCGTGTGATTCATGATAAATAGTTGTCTTACAGAGAGAAAAAAACAGAAAAAACAAAGTTGCTGGATAGCGTCAGTGGAAACTGCAGGATCGAAACCCCACAATATTTCTCAAGTTGTGAAAATGTTTAGTCAAACGAAGTATCCACACGACTACGCCAGCTAGTATTACTTAGTTGTAAATATCATATATATACCTAGGTAAGAAAATTAATTACACGTAGAGGTACAACACGGGGGTTGTTTTCTAATATAGAATACAAAAATGTATACCTATTTATTTTTTAACAAATGACAAAACCACCAAAAAAACGGACTGCTTTCTCTATTAATAAACAAAATAACAATTTATTGTTAATAAATGAAAAAAATTAGTCTGCAAAATTTCTGAAACAACATATTGGTCTATATTCTATGCTGAAATAAAACAGGTACATCTCGATTTAAGTATATGAAAATTAGATATAGATTAATATTCAGAACAGATAAACAGGAATATAAAACTCGTATTCATTAAATAATTTACCAAGTTAATAAAATGAAAATCAAAGAAATACCACACTGTCAAAACAATTCCAAAATTGAATATCAAATTCGTTAAAAAGAGGCAAAAATCGATACCCTAACACACAAATACATGACTACTCACTTGGCTGGCTTGATACAGGCACCTAAAAAAACCAAATGGCGGGGTTAAACTAATTATATTGTCCGAAACCTCTCCTCTTAGTGAAACGATGCAGTCATTCAAGTGCTTTCCACATACATACAAAGAAAAAACTAGAATTTATTTGAATATTATATTTGTTTTCTTTTGAGAGCAAAATCCGTCACCAAATTTATCAGAAAATGAGGGTAGTCTGACTTTCGTGTACAAATCAAAGTCAGTGACTTGCGACAGGTCGGTGGTTTTCTAAGGGTACTCTAGTTTCCTCCACCAATAAAAGTGACCACCACGAAATAAGTGGAATACTGTTGACCGTGGCATTACACACCACAATCTCCTCTCCCCATTCAATGTTGGAAAATACACAACTATATGTATATGCATCTATCATGTGTTCAATGATCTTTCAGGTAAGACCAAACTGCTGGATTTGTTGATGTTTGTAGAATTATTGACAATCACTGTTTAAGCTTTCTTTTCATAATATATAGTGGTTCTGACAATCAATTAATTCTCGTGAAATTCCCCATTTTAGAACTTTTGCTTCCTATCGGGATTTACTTGAAAGATGGTTGCTAATAAGAAGAAAGCTACCTAACCATGGGTTCCCAGTGGGAAACCTGAACTGATCACTTCGAAAGTTTTACAGTAGCAATCATGCCTTATTACCAGATTCTTAATATTAGTAACTCGCCGGATGCTACTAGTGGAACAGGAATTACTTACCTTTCCGGAGTACGTGTTACTCCACTCATTTTAAGTTGGTTCGTGTTTCTCAATCGTTAGCTTTCTGTGTAGTGTTTTGTGGACATTTATTTGTCTTGTCGTATTTTGTCGTCTGGTCATTGTCCGTCCTTTTCGATTGATGACATCTGATTTTCCTTTCATTATCTCCAAACTTTTCTAAGCAAACATCTTAGTCGTCTTAATGAGGTTATTCTTGTCTAGATTTAACAATGATTAATTGACAAATAGACAACAACAAATCAATCTGAATGTTGTCTCATTAAGGGTCAAATGACGTCCAGTATCAGTTCAGCAGACGCCATATATTTTGTATGGAAAAAGGACTGATCTCGGTATATTAAAAGCTTGACATTTGCAAAGAGTATACACTCCATTCAAGCATCCAATACATACTTGATGTGATGGTTCAGGAACCGTGATTCAAATAATGGCTATTAATATAAAGAATTGTAATTATTTTAGAATAAATAACAATTTTATAGACAAACAAAAACTACTATTTGACTTAAGAATATAGCTGATTGATATTTCATAATATTTTATTTCAATTGATGTAACTTTATTATCCAGAACTATGCAAGCATATCAATTATGATTGACATTTACTACCGCCACAGACGTCGTACCTGACTTTGTTTGACCTCTGTAAACCAGTGGGGATTCAAATTCATTGTTTGTATTTTTATTTTATTTGCATTTTTTTCTAGAATATTTGAATGACCTCGTGTTTATAGACGGTTTTTCTTTTCAAATTATCCCCCTTAATACTGCACGCCGCCGCTAGATGACATAATTGTTCCGTCCGCCATTAAGGTAGTGAATGTAGATAAACACGCAGAAACAACAAGCATTACATACTCGCAGAAGTTTACGATTTTTGAAGGAAAATGGTTGTTTGTTTCCTAATCTTAATAAAAGACAATGGATCCACACTATAAAAGTGTTTGTTTATATTGAAATTGTGTGTTCGTTGATATATATATGATAAATTATTCCAAGTGGTGATTTAATACAGAATATTTGTAAAATGACGTTTATTTAATAAAATCATTAAGCACACAGGTCTACATATTTACATATACACAAACAAGAACAACAATTGATGTTTTATTTATAACCATGACAGGATATTCCCTATCGTATGTGTACACAAAATCTATTTAAATGCACATACATGTAATCATGAAATATCTTTGGAAAAAATATCTTACGAACTGCAACTTTGTTCTAATAATATTAAAATTACTTACAATTAATAAAAAGGCAATGAAATACACATATTAAAAAAACCCATATGGGTGAATTATAACACACACTACCCCCCTTTTATTTTAGGAATTTAATCCGATGTGTTACTTGTCATCTCATCAGCAATGATGACTACTCGTATGCTCGACTGCTCGTATAGTTTCACGCGGCAACCAAACTACCATGCAAGCATTAAAACTTGTCAGCAAGAACTGGCATGCATGAATTATACATTCTACTGGCTAAACCTTTTGAAATTCCAAATCTACGGGCTAGATCATTAACATGATCATTAAACAGTAAATTTAATTTTAGTTTCATTAACACAAGAATCAACTGATCGGCGACATCGATTTGGAAAGAAAATGTATTTTCTATTTTCATTAGTTCAACCAACCAAAGTAAAAAATACCTCTTTCGTTATCCTAGTATACAACAGAGTCGCAATCTGTCACTATACTGCCTTTTGCCGACATACCGGTTTCAGTCATAACTTGAACACCCTTTTCGTCCATGCAAAGTATTTTTGTCTGTGTAAACGTAGTCTGGTTGTCAGTCCATGGTTTCGCGTATGTGTGATCATCTTTTCCGAAAGAGTCTGAATATTTGTATTGTGTCCCGGCGCTAACACTTGACGATTCAAGAACATTAAACTCACAGATAGTTTCTGGAAGGTGCTCCGTTTTATGTCCTGAAGATGTAGAAACAGTATCACCGAAATATACCCCCGCACCGCTTTCTTCCTGTATTAGTTTTCGTTTTTAACTTTCAGGTTCATGTCTCATAAGTGTTCGCCGGCCAGGAGTTGTCTTTTTTTCATAAGTTGTGGAATTAATTGGGTTTCTTAAATTTCTGTCGGCTTTCCGTCCAAAACATGTTCGAGCAAACAAATACCTGCTTTCTATTTAAAGCGTTTGCCCACTGTAATCGTATTGACTCCTTAGAGGGCATCGTATGTAGTCTATATGGAATCATACAAGAACCGTCTTCATGTTTTTGTTTATGTAATTCACAAAAAGTTTGTTTCCATTCATTTAATTTACGGCAATTATTTGAACAACCGTTGACGGCAGACGAATTTCCACCACCTTTTTTATATTTTACTTCACTTGCCATAATATAAATACAAGAAATAATACAAAAAAAAATCGATGTGAAAATAAAAGACAGCTAATGTTTACTAATGATATACTATAGATTATTGATGCACGTGTGTTATCTTTCACGACTGTTATGGCCGACGCAGCACGTGACCTTTTAATGGCAGCGCCCATTGTTTTGAGATAAGCTGGTGATACACCCGTCTACATTTGCAAAGAGTGCAACTAACTCTATTGATAACGGAGGAAGTTCAAGCTCTGCTTTATCACACGAATAGCTAGAAGTTAATTCGATAAAAAAAGAAAATCAAACGTCGTACTCAATCACATCCTTGTATTTACGTGATTCTTACTTTTAATAAGACTAATTTTCTAATTATCCGTACTTTCGATGTGATTATGTCAGTACCACTTATAAAAATGTAAAATATATTATGTTGTTGTTGCTTGGCTGTTTGCTAAGCACCTTAATTACACTTTGTTCCGTTATTTTCGAGGAGTTAATATGTTCTATACGATAAAACTAATCTTCTGGAATCAGATATAATCTGACAAACACGTTATTAGGAGCTAAGCATAATATTACACTTTATGTAACGTTCTGTTAACACGTGATTTAGTTATTTATAGAATGGACTGAAGATGATCGTTATATATTTTGAACCGGGTTCTTATAAAATGATAAACAAATCAAGAAAACTTAAGATGCGAAATGTGTAA
Organism: Bathymodiolus septemdierum; assembly: GCA_963383655.1. Lineage (NCBI taxonomy): Eukaryota > Metazoa > Mollusca > Bivalvia > Mytilida > Modiolidae > Bathymodiolus > Bathymodiolus septemdierum. Next base: position 11,990,082 of record OY726526.1, on the reverse strand, counting down.
TTAAAAACTGTAAATCAAAGGACAGACAATACAATGGCCAAACCAAAACAAAAAAGACAAAAGGACAAACAATGATCTACAAAACACTGCACTGAAAACTATATATTGAACAACACAAACACCACTAAAACACGTTGTAAACTCAGGTTTTCTAGAAGGGTAAGTAGTTCCTGCTCCACTAGTGGCACCCGTCGTACGAAACGACAATTAACGAACGGGAAAGGAAATGAAATGTTATTAAACATGTCGGAACAAAACCAAACGAAAAAATAGACAAACGGTTCTTGTACTTTCACAAAAGATGAAACCTTTTATTTCCATTTTTCAATTATTGGAACTATTATACCATGCAATGCAAGTATCCTCATCGGTTCTGGAACACAACACGAATGTAAAATCGATCCAATATCATTCAAAACACAATTTTACATTTTAAACCCGCCACCTTTTTAAATTAAAGTGCTTATACCAATCATCGGAAAGTGAGCGGACATGTATTTGTGTGTTAGAGGTTATCGAATTTACCTCTTTCCTCGATATTTCTATTGGATATTGAGACTGTTCTGACAGTGTGGCATTTTTGTTTTCGTTTGGTTACATGGGATGACTATGGATGTTTTTAACAATACATTGTATTTCAGTTATATCATGATGGTCGGTTGTATCAATGAAGGAACATGGTGAACTTGTAGAAACCACCGTAGTTCCACATGCACAAGTAACTCACAAATATTTTAGACATAATGATGTATTGTGTACACATCACCACGGACGATTGTCGAACTGAAAAGATTAAATGATGACAGACACTGATTGTGAGAGTATATGTAACCCCAACTACTATATGATTGCGGCCACGGCTGGTACTATCTATTTTTACAGCATTATGATATTTACATAGATTAAATAGAAACAGAAACATTGATATAAACTTTACATATAAGTACTGTACGTAATGATTGTTGTCTATCATTAATGGCAAGCAAACGGAATTGGTGGTATAACGGCTAGCGTGCTCGGCTCGAGTGAGGTAGATCTTGGGTTCGAGCCTTGGTCGGGTCAAACTAAAGACTATGAAATCTGTATATTTGCTTCATAGATAAGCACACAGCACTAAGGAGCTAGAGCAAGAATCGGAATCAGGACAATGTCCACGTGGAATGACATGGTTACCCTCGAATGTTGTGTCAGTGAGCTAGCACTATTAAAAATCCCATTAAACGTGTTAGTCTAGTACAAATCAGACATTAAAATACATTACTATAATTACGACATAAATAACAGATAACGGAAATATGATATGCATTAACCAATCAGAGTTGCAGAGAAAACAAACAAACTTCCGTTTAAATAAATTGCATGTCCTCAAATACATAATAGTGGCAACAGTAGAAAAAGATCACAATACGAATGAAGACAACAACATTATTGAAAAACAAAATCAATTGATAAAACAGTAATTAACCTTTTTAGTATTCACAGTGGGCTATGAAAATCTAATCAGAATAAAATCAGCGAAACTGGATTGATTAATTGCAGTCAAAATCTAAAATACAGTCAAGCCATCCTTACTTTGCTTTTAACATATTTTAATGTCAAGCAATTATTCAGGCAATGGATCAGACATAAATTATAAACTTACGATGTCTTTTAAAAAGACAATACAATGAAAAAACATAATCTTTCTTAAAGGGCACATCTATATAGCGAATCACTGTTTTTAAAAGGCAGCTTCATTTTCTTCATTAATGAATAGTGCATATAATTTGTACCTGTATATAAAGGACAACTGCTCATTTTCAGGGTTCCTTGAGTGCTCTTTATATACACTGAAATATTGTTGAAACTGGCGTTCAACACCATAGCCATAACCCCTCTATGGTACTAGCTACTGTGTTTATCTATATACGTAGTTATCAGTTTTAAATACCTTTTGTCCAAACATGGCGTTCCATACAAATATGAATTACAGGAAAACTTGGGCACAATCTCAGGTCGGGTTAAATCATGGACTTTGTAACTTATCTTAACTCCAACTAAGCCGGACCTCCTGAGCATAACAACATCACTTAGTTGTTCAGACAATTGACCATTAATACCATAGATACTCATTGCACAGGAAATGACCAGTTCTATATCATCATGAATACTGACTTATAAAATTATATCGTGACTTAATAAAGGATATTCTGTACGCTAAGCTATTAACGAAATTAAATAAGTATAACTATAACTACCATTTGTCTTAGACCAGAGATAAGAAAAGCTTGAAGATACCAAAAGGTGTAACAAGAAGCCGTAATGCGAGGGACACAAAAGAAAAAGGACAAAAGGACAAACAATGATATGCAAACCCCTACACAGAAAACTAAGGATAGAGCAACCCAAACCCCTCTAGAACCCGGGGGGGGGGGGGGGGAACTCTGTGTAAACAGTATCTGCTTCAATAGTGGCAACCGATGGTTACTCTTGTTCAAAATCCGGTGGTAAGTCATGACTATGCTTAACCAAGAGCTGCTGCATCGTGCGTCACCAGGCGACAATGCATTCTTTATTGACATCTAAGATACCTATATTATCTTAATTCACCAGACTTATTTTTAGTTGCGTGTTTGACTGGACTATAATAACGTCAGTATATCAGTTTGGACATATTTGCCGATTTAATGAGACGGCACAAAGTTTGTCATCAATGGCATGCAATCATACAAATATTGCATTGGCTAATTATATCGGTCGAAAAACAAAAATACGACATCATTTTGTGGTCATCTCAAAATAACAACTGACAATATTTTCCATTTTATTTTAAGACAGTTAGGTGGTAGTAAAATTATCACTAAGTCTTCGAACAAAAATTTGACTAGAAGCAATCGTGTAGAAACAATTACCCTGCTAAAATTCAATGCAATTTTATCTATCCTTGTAATACCGTCAAGTGATATAAGATGAATAAGATGACGTATCGTCTGACATAATAATATTACAAATGAGGTAAAAAAAAGGTGAACTCAGCCAAAGGCGAACTCGATTTGTATTTTGTACCGTAAGTCAGAACATTGACAAGCTACGCTTTGATCTTTGGTACTTTGCTCTGGGCACCCATCAATTTTGTCACATATGCAATATAGTTGAACAATGATTTAGATACCAAGCATTGCGGTTGGATTCCAAATACCTATTTTAACACCATGGTATGATAGGACCTAGATTGTGATCGCCTTTTGTCCTTGTTATTTCTGTTTGGATGTTTGAGGTTGTCATATGAGTAAATTGTGTTACAGTTAGTGTCGACCAATAATTGTTTAACTCTAATATTTTGATTGTTGAATAAAATGGAAAGCAAAACATACCACACTGTCAGAATCGTTCTAAAAATCCCACACTGTTAGAACAGTTCTAAAAATACCACACTGTCAGAACAATTCTAAGAATACAACACTGTCAGAACAATTCTAAAAATACCACACTGTCAGAACAATTCTAAAAATACAACACTGTCTGAACAATTCTAAAAATACAACACTGTCAGAACAATTCTAAAAATACCACACTGTCAGAACAGTTCTAAAAATACCACACTGTCAGAACAGTTCTAAAAATACCACACTGTCAGAACAGTTCTAAAAATACCACACTGTCAGAACAGTTCTAAGCATACCACACTGTCAAAACAGTTCTAAAAATACCACACTGTCAGAACAGGTCTAAAAATACCACACTGTCAGAACAATTCTAAAATCCAATAGACAATGTGTAGAAAGAGGCAAATATCGATACCCCTAACACACAAATACATGATCGCACACTTTCCTGGCTTGGTACATGCACTTCAATGAAAAGTGGTGGGTTAAGCTAGTTTCAAAGGCCTAAACCTTGAAATACAGCTAATAAATCGATTCATTAATAAATCGAGCAAACATTCTGTCTAGATATGCTATAATAAACACTCCAGATGCTCTAAACCCATATTGTTTTCCGATATTTTCTCATTTTATTGCCTTTTGATATCTTATGTTATGAGGCCATATTGTGATTCTTTATACCGTTTCCTCTAATTTGTATTTACTCGCTGTCCACAGGGTTTTAAATGTAAATTAATTCCGTTCATATACAAAATGACTATGCTTGTGTAGATTGGAAACATCAAGTAACGATTATGTTGTTACTCTGTAGCAAAATAGCGTAAAATGGTTTTGAGTTCAACCCCAGTTTTAGTGGGGTTAGTGTTCCACGATCTTTAGTCTTCTGTGTACCGTTTTGTAGATCATTGTTTGTCCGTTTGACCATTGTGTTGTCTGTCCTTCGACTTACGGCTTCTGATTACCCTTTTGGTATACTCAACTTTTCTTACACTTATTTTCCTTAATAAATATAAAAAAAAAAAGAAAAAAAAAAGAAATTGTCTCACGTAGATAATACATGCAGGTTTATTTAATTAGTTTTGAAAATCTATATTATTTTATTTTAAATAAGAGGATTCACGGGTGAACATCTGATACTATTTTTAAAAACCATTAGCTATACCTACCGATTGGATATTCATATTGTACTATTATGCTGCATGTGTTACCAAGCTGCTTATAGAAAAAAAACAAAAACAAAAACAACATTTAACCCAAACGTGTCATTAGCTATATTTTTATATTCAGTGTATGTCTTATCGGTCTAATGAAGAGGTTAATGCTTTAATTTTGTTTTTTATTTAACGTAACAAATCTGTAAATCTGATCTGATTACAGATTGATTCCTTTTTAACAAGCATATATTATTTCGAAGACTTCACAAAAACAAAACTGTAGACAGAAGACATCAATGAAGAACATTCACTGATCTCATGTCATTTTAAGACATACATGATATTCATAATACACAAGTTCGTTGCCTTTCTGTGTACTTAAAACAAAGAGAATGCCATTATTTTTGTTTTCGCTTATGCATAGCATTTGATATGTGGCTTTTAGAATTTGTTTGCAGGTTCACCTGTTAAACATCATTCTATCATCATGATTTATGCAAACATGGCGCATGCACAATTATAAACGAAACATTGAGCTATAGTCTACCTTGTACTCATTAGTCTTACATGAGTAAATTGGAACCAATATCAGTACTCTAAAACATGCTGATACTTGCTTAATTTGTTCATGAAATGGACAGACCAGTGTTTCAATTTCAAAGAAATGGACTGAGGCCACTATCCCAATAGACTATTACTTTAAACATATCTAATTATGCAATCAGTGCCTATCACCACTAACGTTGTGAGTTCGAACCCCGCTCAGGCAAGGTGTACTCGATGCTTGTGAAACATTAGGTGATAAAGTTTGTCAGTGACTTGCGACATGTCGTTGGTTTTTCCCGGGTACTCCGGTTTCCTCCACCAATGAACTGACCGCCACGATATAACTGCAACATTGCTGAAAGTGGCGTCAATATATCATATTTGTTTATTTTGTTGTTCGACTGATTTTGATCAGTAGCCACTAAAGAACTAAAATAGAGATGTGTCTTTTTTGTGCACAGAATTAGTATTGTTATATTTAGTATTAGACACACAGAGATGGTGATTTTCGCCATCTTTCTTTGCTGTCTACTCTTTACATATACTTTTATACATATAAAATAATAAAAAAAGAGTTTTTTTGTCAATAATATACTAAAAATATATTATAATTGATTCTAGCGTTTTATAGGAGATGATCATATGACAAAATAGGAATATTCGACTTAAAAATATCGGAATTATCAAACATTTGACGATCTAATTTTCAATACCTAAACTTGTATTTCTTGAAAAAAAGTGTTTAACCTTTGATAACTTTCTAAAGGATTAAAAGCATGTTCTCTTTACTTCTGAAGACCATTGCCCATGCATAGCACCAGTTGGTTATCACAGTATAATGAAATTATTCTGGACCTCAACCGGATTTTCTCCTGAAATGTTGACAGTTCCTTTGAGTTCGAACCACCGAAGTTCTACTTCTACCGTATTTTGCATTTATTCAACTATTTATCTTTCCATAGTCAGAGCAATCATAAGAAATATTAATTATTTAAACAGAAATAAGACATTGCTTTTTTTTCCTCGTGTGCCTGTTGTTTTGGCACGTATCACCCCGCTATCAAGGACACCTTGTCTTATCATTTCAACAAAGCAATTATTTGAACTAACGGTAAGTTATGAGACAAGAGCGACTTAATCTTATTTCATCACACCATGTAATACAAACAATTCATCAGTTTTATATCAAATATAGATACTATTGAATTTTTTCACACTTATCATTTTAAACATTTATATTTATCAGATATAAGATGTTATTTTATATATTGAATTGTTCAGGTAATTGTAAACACCTGCTGTCTACTTCGACAGTTGTTGTTTTTTTCTATTGGTATCTCACAGTAACTTATACAAAACTACATCTTTTGCATTTATTTTTGAGACAAAACACCCAAACAAATGTAATACTTAGCAGTTCATGTAATAGCTAATTACAAGTCTACAGTTTTTCATTTACCACCCTGACTGTCCATATGCATTCCAGCAGCACATGCACATGAAGTATATATTTCACAGTTGATTCGATATTCCAGAGCTTGTGGTTCCTATCAGGATTACCTTGATAGAGGGTTGCTGCTATTAAGGAAGCTACTGAACCAAATTGAACTCATTACTTCACTTCGAAAGTGCTACGGTCGCCAACATGACTTGGTTAACCGTTGCGGAATATCTGTGTCACAAATGACCACGGATATGTTCCGTTTGTCGTATGCATCGCCCGATCCTTTCGTTATTCATGACTTATCACTTGGTTTGTAACTAGAGTAACACGACGTGTACCACTAGTGGAGCAGGAACTACGTACCCTTCCGGAGCACCTGAGTTCACTATCTTTAGTTTTCTGTGTTGTATTTTGTCAACCATTGATTGTCCTTTTGTCCGTTTTCTTTTGGCAGCCATTGTATTGTTTCTCCTACTTCGACTTACGGATTATGATTATCCCTTTAGTATCTGCAAACTCTTCTTATGGAAGAATACGGTTATAATTTACCACAAAAGGATAATATTTGTTGATACAGTATAGATATGAGTAGTGCATGTGGGTGACATATATTCCTTTAAAATTGATTCATGAAGTGTGGGAAGCAATATATGTCTGTACATAAAAATCAAAAAACAATTAAACCATACTTGCCAAATTTGATTATATCCAATCTTGTACTGTTTATAATTACATTTGTTTGACTGATTTGTCTCAAATACAAATAGTTCATTATAGGAATGAGTCTATCATCAAATCTTCGATGAATGTTTTCCCTTGTCAGTAAATTCATAGAAATTCATAGAAATTCATAGAAATTCAAATTGATTAAATGAAATGCCTTTAACGCCAATTTTCTCTTTCAACAATGCGACAATGATATTGTGTCACATTCATTCAAATTTCTAAGCTCAATAATACAGATGATATAATATGGAACATTGCATGTTGAACGAACAATCAGTAAATGTATTAGTATGCAACAAACAACATTTCTTGCTTCATTATAATAAAAATTATCACTTGCAAATAAAATTAATATTTCTAAACACATTCCCAAACTGGAGGAAATGTTCTGTTTATTTTGATAATGCTTACTGCAAGTTAATAATAGGCATATTTTTGTCCTTGATACGCTTAGAGTTTTATCTGCAATATAACAGAAGCCTCCTTGAGGCTAAGTAAATACATACATGAGATAGTTCTTTTTAGAAATAACTGTTTAAGGTGTAATTTCGTTCACATTTTCTACTAAATTTGTGTTTTTTCGAGTCTACTTGGCCATTTCATCTTAAGTTTAACCTTTCCAAGACCATATATTTTCTGAAACGTACATGATTCCTCTACGTTCTGTCAAAATTTCAGGGCATTTTTAAAATCTTGCAGTGGAATGCCAGGCTACGGAAAACACCTACTCTAAAAATAGCTTTGTCATCCCCCAGAAATTCAGTATTTATAGGTCATGAATCAAATCCTCCATAGAGGTATTGAAATACAACTAAATCCATAAAAAATGGGCTAAAGATAATCCCTATATATTTTACTTCAATTATCAATTTTAATTATTCGATTCCATTCAGTAGTTTTCACAATGCTACAAAGTGAAAGGAACCTATTTCTTTAAAAGAGACTACTTTCGTATATGTTCTAAGCTCTGATTGGTGAATTGGTGGTTTGACACCTAAAGAGCAATAAAACTTGTTTCTTTAGCCATTTGTTGGCCTAATTTCTATTCTATTGCCAATATCAACCCAAGAAAACCTCTTTAGGTATGTGGCTGTCTGATATTTGCAAGAATAAGTGTGTAAATGCAAATGTACCCCTTGAAGATTTTTAATGAAAATATCTCCATTTACAGCTGTTGAGTTCAGATTGTGTAATATACCAAAACTTACCTATTCTCTTATATAATACAATTATTCAGCTAATTTCTAAAATAATAAACAATTTTAACACATATATATGCCTCATTTGTATATTTAATAGCTAAATACTATGAAATGTTTGCATTTGCCCTCCCCCCCTTTTTCGACTCATAAAATGAGTTCACATCATTCTAAATTTTGTTAATTCATGCTTTAACCCCATAAATTATGTAGTTTAAGGCATACAAAAAGTTTTTGTATCTAGATCTTTAGTTGAAATTCCTTCTAATTCCATCAAAATTGCAAAAATATGATTTATTGATATTCAAGTCTTGGAATTTCTTATGGTACACAACAATACTGTTTCCCAAAACTCAATAAATATATAATTCCACATCATTTTCCCCCACTGTTTAAGTAAGCTGGATGTTCAAATGTACTGTTACAGCCAAATAATACTTTAAAACATGAAATCCAAATTGAAAATTTGAAAAATTTACAGCAGTCAAAATAATTTTTCTGGGATCACTTAAATTACCAGGTTTTTACTACATAATTTTCAATTAAAACTGCTTTCTATAGCCTTATATTGTTTTATAAGTACATTGTACATGTATTCTAACTGAAACTGAAAATGTATGAGGAAAAATTTGTAGGATTGTAAAAAATCCAATAATGATATCACCATATTGTATATTTGAAGTTGACTAAGACTAAGACTAAGAATCTTTATTCTCAAATAAACCATGCATTACAATGGTATAGACAAATTGGTGCATGATAGAAAAAAATGAATTCTTAATATCAACCATATTTTCAATATTATATGCCCTTCAACTGCAAAAACATGTTCAATCACATATTCCCAATAATTATAAAGTCATAAATAAAAATAAAATGAGTTGCAATACCCTCTGTCCATGTATATCCAATGTTTGGGAGCAATATTCCAAAATATTACATAACATCCATTTTGACCATGTCATCTGACACCACAATGCATTTTGTATCATTTTTGTATAAAAAATGTAACAAAGGGATCTGTTGTGACATTATTAGGCTAATTTGAACATTATAGCAGCAACAATTAAATTTGGTGTTCTTGATTCTCTTTCATAAGATGACGTTATATTCGATGTCTACGTTTTTATTTCAAAGTATATAATTTCTCTTACACAATTAACTCAGCAGATTAATTGTTTTTATAGAGGGTAAAAACATGAATTAGTAACGTAGATATCTAATTTTAGTGCACACTTAGTATATTTGTAATGCGTAAAACAAATAGCTTCAGTCGCATTATTGGTATAAACAGTAGGGTTGTGTGGGAAATGAAGTGGTACTAAGTAAATATAGCAAGATAGTAAATTAACAATTCTAATATAACGTCTCTAAAACGGCACACACGATAATACTCAACAACTCTATATTTAGCGCAAGTGCATTACACAACACATCTGGCAGTTCCATGTGTCTCCCGCTGTGAAATTACCGTGACGACTGAGTGTAAACAAACAAAACACCGGCATATAACGTATTTTTAAAGTCCTTAAAATAAAAATTTCCCCTCACTTATAAATAAATATTCTGTAACTAAGTATTTTTTTATCATATGTTTTGAAAATTTACATTTGGGGATCCCCAGTACGCACACATACATTCCATTGATATGTGTCGGCCATGAATAACCGGAAAATGCACTAACCTTCATGTTTTCCTACGTATACATTGATAACTGGACGGTGATGTAATTAAGTTACTGATATTTTCCAATTTGATGGCATTTTGAATTTTGCTACTCAAACAAGTAAATTGCTCACAAAATCGTAAAATAAATCAAACCAGCTTGTGTCAGAATGACGATATATTACAAAAGTCGATAGATGGTTGTCTTTAAGTATTTATTCCGGAATTTTTTTCTATGTCAACAATACAAGCTTTTTTTTCCATTGGCATTTTTTTAATTTTATTTTATATCTAACAATAATTGTCGATTATTAACAACTGTTCAAGTGTTCGATATTATGTTTGACAACTCCGCTCCGCCATCTTGTTAGCGCACGAAATGATGAACGAATGAACTCCGACTTTTTTTAAAAATATTTTTATGCAGGAATTGTTCAATCGAATCTATGTTGGAAAATACACAATAAATATGTTCATGTTAACATCCATATCTTTGTTTTAAAATATCTCGTTCAAATACAAATAATTCAAAATCAATTCAAAATTTCTGAAAAAGGTAAATGGAACAGCCACAAAATGCTGTGTGTATACAGTTCACGAATGGTTAAAAATTAACGTATTTGTCCTATTAGAATCGAAATAAGTCATGGCAGGCATATAGTTGTGCAAATTTACACATGGGCTGGGCCTTTATATTCTTAGATTTTACCCCTCGCTATCGCTGGGGGTAAGATTCGAATATAAAGGCCCAGCCCATGTGTAAATTTGCACAACTCTATGCCTGCCATGAATTATTTCTTAATTAAGTATCAAAGTAGGTAGATAGATAGTTTTTGTATTTGTCTGGTGATCGTATTTGTTAAATGGTCTCCCCACTGGGACACATTATCCTGATTCCGAGCCACTCAGTCTTTTGTTCTTTCTCCTTATTGATGCGTGCTTATCGGATAAGCATCAAATGCTAATTTTATAGTCTTTGGTTTGAACCGACCGGGGCTCGAACCCACAATCTGCTTCACTCGAGACGAGGACGATAGCCATTACACTACCAATGCGGTTGTTTTGACTTCTGAGTTAAATGCTTTGACCTCTTTGTTGCTCTTGTTTTACGTCAAGTGAACAATATTTCACTTTATTAATAACTACATCAATTTTACAAGCATTAAATCAGGTAAAAAGGTGGTATTTTGGAATGTTGATTGGGGCGGAAGCTTTGAATGCCATCGAATTGATAGGATCAAAAAAGGTTGCCTTGCAATGGACAATCGAAGAACAATCTTCTACGTGCAACAGTCGTGGCATTATCTTTGCACAAATCACTTATTTTCGTCCCGGCGTAAGAGCGAGTTTTGAAAATCGATTCGTCCAGCTTAGAGAAATTGTAACCCGCATCGAGTTCCTATTTCCATACCATGTGGTTCCCATTGAAGGGTGTTAACCTTTTGGCAAAATATCTCATTTAAATGATATGAAATCAGAGAATTCGAAAAGAATTAATAAACTGTCTTATTATTATAGTCAAACACAGCATATATTTACCAAGTATCCATGACTCAGGTCTTTCAGAAATCTTATAACAGAGCATTAGATATGACATCCTAATACCACTAATTAACCTCCGTCATGGGAGAACTAATGTATAATATAAATGCAATAACAATAATATCTGTCTTAAGTACCACAACAAACAGTGATTAAAAGTTAATTAAAGAATCATCGACAACATCATCTGATTATCTGGATAATAACCATATTTCTTCAGAAACGCTTCGATTAAACGGTAGTGTTAATACCGAACTCGGAAGGGACCGGTATCTTCTATAAGCCGTCTTTAATTTTAGCCATAATATCTGAAATATTTGAATTATAATAATAACAATATCCTGTCTATTCCGAACAATTTGAAATATTTTAAAGCAGTAACCTGTCTAGAATGATCACCTGTATATTCCAATCGCCGTCGTGGTCATGATCGTATGGTAATTAATTAATAATTCGATTTACAACTATTTGTGCAATCAATGCCTATCACCACTAACGTTGTGAGTTCGAATCCCGCCCATGAAGATGCGTAATCGAAATAACGGTATGTGATAAAGTTAGTCAGTGACATGCGACAGGTCGGTGGTTTTCTCCGGATTCATCAACCAATGAAACTGACATCCACGATATACTTCAGAGCCCGTATGCATAAAACATCTTAACTTAAGTATCCCTTAATCTAAGATTCCACTAAGGAATCCCTTAGTTATGTGATGATATTAAGTAGTATGCACATAACTACTTAAGTTTGGACTTAACTAAGGAAACCTTAAGTGGAAATTATCGAATCTCTTCTCCTTTTACCGTTTAATATTATATTTACTCATCCTTGGTAATTTCGCTTTAATTTTTCAATAGATAGATAATGCACGCGTTTATTACTTTGTGCGGGTAAACATTCAAGGTCGGGTTTGCTTGAATGTTACTATTCGTGACGGTTGAAAATAAAAAATGTCTAAACGGAAGCCAAATTGGACAGATAGAGAAACAGTTGTATTGTTGGAAGAGTACGAGAAGAGAAAAGTTATTTTGAAAGCAAAGTTTTACTCGTCGATAACTTCTGGGGACAAACATATGGCATGGCAGGAAATTGCAAACATAGTAAATGCCGGGAATTCCGTAAAAAGAGACATTAAATAAATACAGAAAAATGGGACAATATGTGTGCTACCACAAAAACTGAGGTTTCATTACATCTAAATCTTTCAATTAATTCCAAATCATCATATATTTCTAATGGATTAATTCTATCTCTAAAGATACGCTCCCTTCTCATAACTTCTAGCATTCGATACCGGTTAACGTGAAACATTGTAGTGACAATTTTTTATTTTGAAATGAGTTTATATGGGCAGACCTGTACAAAGAATCAATGAAAATGTTACATAGCATGAATTGCACGCTTGTCATAAGATACTATACATGTATGTACAGATACGTGGACATTTTTAATTTGAAAAACAAGACTTGTGGTTCCAACAACGAATATTGATATTTTTGACGCAATAAATCAAGTAAACTGACCCGGAAAAGTTACGTATACTTTCTGATGAGATATGAATTAATTAATAATTAGAGCCCATAAAAAGTATTTCGGACAATATACCCATCCGATATTCATTTATATAATATCAACGATATTGAGAATTTTTCGTTGTTAATTGGTTCGAAGTCGCTACATTTTACATATTTAAGATACCTCAATAGGTACCTTAGATTTAAATGATTACTTACGTGTATTTTTATTTTAAGGAGCTTTATGCATACCACTTTAGTGGGATGGGTGGAGCTATTTAAAACTAAGATTTTGCAAAGGAAATTCTTAGTTTAAGCAGTGTTATGCATGGTAAAATGGGCGGAGTTACCTTAACTTAAGTGTTTTCTAAGGAAAATCTTAACTTAAGTAGTTTTATGCATACGGACCCAGATATTGATGAAAGTGGCGTTAAAACTATAACCCTAACCTGTATATTCTGTACAAACAAATGTGTTTTCGCCGATGATCAGTTTCGATAGGTTTCACTTGATATTGTATGCTTAAGTAATTATAAAAGTGATGAATTCGTGTTTAACCAGTTAAGAGAAAAATGTTGCTATGTTTGCATGCTTGTTAAATTGTAATAAATTTGCTATTATGAAATAACGTATTCCTTTTTTGTCAGTTAAAATACTTTTCTCATTATAATTATTATAAAAAAAAACAATTGTAGAATGAGTCGCTAAGATTGCTAAATGTTTGCCGCCAAGAATAGATGCTTTTTTTCAATATTCCACACTATTTGTGCGTCTCCCATGTCTAAAAACAATTATCTGCATGTCTACGTAAGAATAAAAAAAGTACAATGAACAGTATAAATAAATTGATATTAACATATATTTTTATAATGATTGGTATGTAAACAAAAACACGAAGATATCTATTTTAGTGTACACGACACGTTTCTGAAATAAGAAGAGCTTAAGCATAACAAAGGGGTAATCAGAATAACCTTCATCATTAGAAAACCAAAATAATTTAAAAGTCTTTGGGAGCAAGTAAAGCCTAAAGGACTAAAAAGAACAACTAATATCTGTTTTCATAAATAAAAACGAAGATATTTAACTTAGTGCACACGACGTCTTTCTGAAGTAACTTTCATCATTTACACTAAGAGTGGACAGCCAAATATTTCAAAGTCTTTGGGATCAGGTAAACGAAAGGGATCAGGTAAACGAAAGGGATCAGGTATACGAAAGGGATCAGGTAAACCAAAGGGATCAGGTAAACCAAAGAGATCAGGTAAACCAAAGGGATCAGGTAAACCAAAGGGATCAGGTAATCCAAAGGGATCAGGTAAACGAAAGGGATCAGGTAAACCAAGGGGATCAGGTAATCCAAAGGGATCAGGTAAACGAAAGGGATCAGGTAAACCAAAGAGATCAGGTATACGAAAGGGATCAGGTAAACGAAAGGGATCAGGTAAACGAAAGGGATCAGGTATACGAAAGGGATCAGGTAAACCAAAGGATCAGGTAAACCAAAGAGATCAGGTAAACCAAAGGGATCAGGTAAACCAAAGGGATCAGGTAATCCAAAGGGATCAGGTAAACGAAAGGGATCAGGTAAACCAAAGAGATCAGGTATACGAAAGGGATCAGGTAAACGAAAGGGATCAGGTATACGAAAGGGATCAGGTATACGAAAGGGATCAGGTAAACGAAAGGGATCAGGTAAACGAAAGGGATCAGGTAAACGAAAGGGATCAGGTAAATCAAAGGGATCAGGTATACGAAAGGGATCAGGTAAACCAAAGGGATCAGGTAAACGAAAGGGACTAAAAGGAGCAACCAAAAATCGGCTAAATTTACCTAAGCCTTAGTTTTAATAAATTACATAATTTACGAAATGTTAATTTCAAACTTAAGTATACATCTTATAAACTATGTCAGTGCCGAAACAAATTATGATTTAAATCAATTTATTATACTTTAATATTTGGATTTTTGAAATCAATCAATTTAAAAAAAAAAAGGTTTTTATATTAACTAATTTGATATAGTTAATGTATGTGTGACTATGACATAAGTATACGTGTAAGCAAGTATGTGCCTGTTAAAAAAAATAATTGAGAAAAACAACATATTTCTGGTTTGATCCCCTTTTATAACATTTTCTATACCAAGCTGTCACGTGTTACGGATATCAATTTTGCTTCTTTCTACCATTTTTCTATTGGAATTTGGAACTGGTCCGACAGTAAGGAACTGGTCCGACAGTAAGGAACTGGTCCGACAGTAAGGTATTTTTTATTTCATTTTGTTACAACGTATCAACATGTTTTCTCACGGAATCTACCACCTCCTATAATGGGAAATTGAAAACAATTACACATATTATTTTTCTCCATTTGAAAACAAACAAAAAAAATTTCAAGGACAACAAAGCAATGTTTCCACATTAAAAGCCATCAAGTCTTAAATCTGTCGTGATAATTACTGCCTATTTTGATGCTGCCTAAAAGCATATCATCATCTACAATTATTTTAGGAACAACAACAACTTGCTTATCTGTGAACTTTTTAAACTGCTAGAATGTGAATTTAAACGTAAATAACTTCATTTTACATTGGCTCGTAATATTAATCATGTGCGATAATTATTATGGGTTTTAAATTTTCATAACATATTTTGATCTGTTTTTCTAGATTAGTCCCAGAGATGATTGTACCTTCCGTTGTTGAACTTGTGATTAAGCTAATCATATGATTAGCCATAATTACATAATTAATTCCTAATCACATACTTAGCTAATGCAATGATTAAATTTTGTTGCTGAACTCTTTATTAATCAATGTATTAACTAATCATAGGCAATCATTGAATTAGCTAATTATGTGATTAGGAATGAATCATGTAATTATGGCTAATCATATGATTAGCTTAATCACAAGTTCAACAACGGACCGTGTCTATTTCGTGATTGAACATTTGTTTATTTCTTTTAAGGGGTTATAGTTACTTATGATTTAAGGGGCCGTCGTGGTCGTGATCCTATGGTAGTTGGATTTACAACTATCTGTGCAATCAGTGGCTATCACCACTAAAGTTTAGTTCGAACTCCGTTCATTGTGAGGTGTACTGGATACAACATTATGTGGTAAAGTTTGTCAGTGACTTACGACAAGTCGGTGGTGTTCTCCGGGTACTCCGGTTTCCTCCATCAATAAAACTGACCTCCACGATTCAACCGAAATATTGTTGAAAGTGGTACGTAATTAGATTATTTTGCTTCAATACGTTTACTAAAAAATAAAAACGTAGATATCTAATTTAGTGCACACGACGCGTTACTGGAATAACCTTCATTAGATACACTCATAATCAAACTAATGAAAAACCAAAAACCTAGAGGCTTATCTCATTACAGAAGAATTATATTATACTCTATTATAGAAATATAGGCTTATCTCATTACAGAAGAATTATTTTATACTCTATTATAGAAATATATAGCAGCTATGAACGCGTTGTTCCTTTTCTTCAATTTGTATCTACGCGTAAGGTGGGATATTTGCTCATGTTCGCTTACATCCATATCCCTGATTTACTAAATGTAAATATGCTATGTTGTTAAACTTGTTCTGGTACTGAATTGAACTACTGGAGGCTTAGCAATATTCAATCAATCAATCATAGATACCCTGATTGACCCCCTTCCCCCATATACACACTGGTCATTGGTGCAAACTTGACTCTACATATCAGTGTTTGTCTTTGTCTCTTTTTTTTTTTATTTGTTTTCCATGTGTCTGTCTTCTATTTCTATACTGAATAACATTTTTATCACCTTTTGGTATCTTCTGTCTTTCTACTTTTTTTTTCTATTAAGCATATTTACACCGATACCTTCAGTCAATACGGAATTTCAACATGTTTTATTTCTGCAATCGTCACATTCGATGCATACGGAAAAACAACCATATTATTTATTTATAGAAAAAAAGCATTACACTGATCTTTAGATGTTTAAATCTTTTTGAGATAATTAATACATTTGTATTAAAATATCAAAGAAAATCGCATAAGTTCTAACTGATTGTTGAAATTCAAGCCCGCACGTATTCGTAAAATCAAAAACAAATCTGTTTTAAATCTATTTTGTATATAGTAAGTCCGATGAACATTGTGTTTAACAAAAAGAAGTCTGTCAAGTTGTATTATTAAGCGCTGTCAAGAGTTAGCTCATTTACTCTAATAGTTATCTACATTTAGAGGTTATCTTATGTACTTCTGAAACTGTAGAGTTCATTCAAGCCTTGAGTCCACCTTCAATATTTCTAAGAAGAGTTTAAAGATACCAAAATTGGTAATCAGAAGCCATAAATCGAAGAAAAAACAGACAACAAAATTGCCACAAGAAAAAGGACAAAAGGTCAAACAACGATTTGCAAGCCATACACATAAAACAAAAGATCGAGCAGTATGAACCTCACTAAAAACTGGGGCTGACCTCAGGTGTTCCAGGGGTCGTGTTCTTGGATAGTCTCTCAAAGTAAACATTTAGGACGTTCAAAGTAGCTGTTATTTTGATTTATCCCTCTTTAACTTGAATACTCAGTTACTTCGGAGTACATTCGTCGGTCACATCGACTGCCATACAATAAGGTTCGACAAAAAACAACAACAAAAAAACACACTATCGGAACAGTTCAAAAATCCATTCGAAATATCGTAGAAAGAGTCAAACTCTATACCCTAAACACATATACATGACATCTCAATGTCCTAGCTTGTTGCAGCCATATCAATAAAAAAGTGGTGAGGTTAAACTAGATTTATGAACCCAAAGCTTATTCAATAATTCTTTAATCACATCTCTCTGATACTAGAAAAGAATCAAGCATTGATGCTTCTACCGACACGAACACATCGTGAAATTCGTCAGAGTACATTGTATATTATAATGGTATCAGGTGAATTCGTGAGATGTTAAAGGTCTGGTATGAAAGTGTGTTTTATTGATATTGTTGTAATCACATTTTCATTTACAATTATCAGGGCAATACACTTCATCTATCAACCCGACTTAATGTTTCGTAAGAGTTCATCATTATTTTGTTTTTATCATATTTTATTACTTTCTAGGGCCACACATGTTTACAATATCTTCTGTTTGATTTGAAACGCGTTTATTTCAACAAGCAACATATGTTCAACAAAACCGATTTGTCATCATATTTTGTGAGTGTACAGAGTTTTGCTTAAATATATTTTTTAGCTTGTTGTGCATTCGTGGTAATAAATAAACGGTTCAAAATAGATAATAAGCGAATGTTTTTCTTTGTGTTTTTGTTGTTGTTTTGTTTTGTTTTTATTTGTTTTGTTTTGCTTTGTGTTTGTTTGGTTTTGTTTTTGTTTTTGTCTTTGTTTTTTGCTGTTTTTGTTTTTTAATGGACAATGGTACGCAGAGACAGACGTATTATGTTTTAGTCTAAAAAATGTCATCATGTTAGGAACACATTGATTCTAATAAAAAGTTCACCTGTACTTATTTTATGGAAAGTCTGGAGGAAGAGAAAATATTATATTGGATAGCAAATCAAATACGCAAAAAACAACGAACACGTGTTTGATGAACGTGATTGATACTTGTCATGTCTTTGCTCTTTGAATATGCTTATCTTTGACTAGAAGTTGTCTTTTACATTTTGCCCTACTGAACCCATTATATCAAGTCTGACAAATGTTTGTTCTGCACAATAGAATCGATAAAGCATTGTCTGGTAATTGCGCATGTTAGTACATTAGTTGTTATGACAACGTTAACGTTTACTCTTCGGTTTGCATTATATTTAACTGTCCTATTTATTTTAAACATATTAATATTTTCATACGTCTGAGAGCCATTTGGAAAAGAAATAGGTTAATTGAACTTTCTTTGATTTCTAACCACGTGGAAATCTTCATTATAGAAATAATACCTAGTTTCTCGGCTGCAGAGTATTTTAGGATTTTCAAATGAATTAGTGTAAAAGAAACTGAAAAGTTTGAAGATACCCAAAGTGTAATCAGAAGTCGTAACTCAAAGAATGTCAGACAATACAATGGTCAAAAGAAAACAAGGACAATAATGATCAACAAAATACTACACAGAAAACTAAAGATTGAGCAACACGAACTCCACTTACAACAGGGAGTGAACTCAGGTGCTACGGAAGAGTAGGCAGTTCCTGCTCCACGAATATAGACTGGTTCACTAACTTAAACCAAGGTGATCAATCATTAGTAATGTGTGCTTCACCATGTTGACACAAGTAGTATGGGGACCTATACCGACACCAGCAGAACAGAACAGAGTACACAAATAAATACTCCAATAGCAAGAAAAATTTCATCTTTTCTGTATTTACCAGATACCTCTTACTTTTTTCAGGTAAATGTTAAATGTTAAACAATATAGGAAAGGGAAAAACAATTTTAATATAGTCTATTAATATTGTGGATCCATCCAACTGGTTATCGGTATTTAGAGAAGCAGAATTGGTACCAGCCAATATATCTATGCAACAGCGAACAGCATGGTTGGTGGATGTCTCTCCTTATATATGTATGTGCAATGCAAAAGATAAAGAACAAACACGAAAATGTCGAATTTAGTGCATACGACACGTTTCTGTAATAATAAAAATAAAAGCATAGATATCAAGATATCAAATGTAGTGCACACGACGCGTTTCTGGAAAAACCTCCATCAGATATGCTCAAAATATTTTGAAAGCCAAATAATTTTTAAAATCTCCTTGGAAGCAAAAAATCCCAAAGAGTTTAAGCAGATTAGTCAAATTCGGCAACTGTCACCTATGCCTGTGGGGGAAATACGTTAGTCTTGGTAATTGTTTTGACTCGTTTCTATAATCACTTTCATCAGATACGCTGACAGTCAAAATATTTGAAAGCCAAATAATTTAGACATCGGTGGGAGTAAGTAAGCCAAAATGCCTAAACAGGATGACCACAATAGGCTAAGGTTGAGGATAATCATGGTTTTATAATATGGAATTACATTATTTATGATCCGCGAATCATGTCTAGTAAATGTGTACTTTTCATTAATTAAATGAAAAAATTTCCAATGTGTGATATTTATTCAATAATATTACATAACAGTAACAAACCACAATTGTTGCGTGATTAAATCTTTCAATTTAGATTTCATATTAAATTTCAAAAATAAATACGATTCAATCATAACGTATCAAATCATACGTAACAGTCTGCTTCTATCATGTTTGTGTTTTTATCATAATATTTTTTTCTGATGAAATCCCAAGAAAAATTCGATTAATTTTCATACTTTCAAGAGAACATGTAACCTTGGTCATATGTTAAATATATTAGATGGTGTACATTTTTCATTGATATGTAATGTATGGTGTTTAGTTGTCTATCTAGAGTGTAACTCCACGTTCGTTGTCTATTGTACTTACACTCTTTGTGCTGAGGGTATTACTTATTGAATTAATGCCTCTATTTCACTGCATGTACGCCAATATCATTGTTCTGTTTAATGACATGCATTTTATTACTTGAAATAAAGGTCATGGTTATGGTGTTTAACGTCACTTTCAACAATATTTCAGCTATATCGTGGCATCAGTTTAACTAGTGAAAGAAACCGGAGTACCTGGAGAAAACCATCAGCCTGTCGCAAGTAACTGACAAACTTTATCACATAATGTTGCATCGAGTACACCTCGCCTGGGCGCGGGATGCGAACTCAGAACGTTAGTGTTGATAGGCACTGATTGCACAGCTAGTTGTAGATCTAACTAGCATACAATTACGATCACGACGGCCCCTCTTGAAATAAGTAACGTCTTGTAATGACATAAGACAATTCTGCATTCCAAGTTATATTGCAAAACCAGGTATATTGAGAAGGGAAAATTACCAAATTAAAGATATTAAAAAATTCCATCGAATACCAGAACGGTTGCTTCCTGTCTTTACTTTTCTGGTCTTTGTTTTCCTCTCATTGTATTCAATGTTCTTACTGGTTTCAGGAAAAAGTTGATTTCATTTCTATATCACCCTATAACAGGTGACAGTGCTCCTACCTACACATCATCCCGACATGAAGCATATTGCTAAACATTGGAAAATACTTTTGGGGTTTGAAGATACCAAAGGTGTAATCAGAAGCTGTAAATCACAGGACAGGCAAATGCAATCACTATGGCCAAAAGAAAAACGGACAAAAGAACAAACACGAACCCCACTATAATCTAGGTGGTGCACTCGGATACTTTGGAAGGGTTAGCAGTGACTGCTCCACTAATGACATCCGTCGTGTTACTGTTAAACGACACGATCATCATCTGAAGTGGTAATCGTGATGGACACCCGTATGCATAAATAAATACAAAAGAAAACATCGGTATATATTGAATATGTTTGTGATATCATGTAAGTTATCGAAATGCATCAAGACGTTAACAGTTTCAAGAAAACTGTGAAGACACAAAAGGGTTAATCAGAAGCCGTAAATAGAACAACTAGTACAATGGACAAAGAACAAGGACAAAAGAACAAGCAATGATCTACTAAGCACCACACAGAAAACTAAAGATGGAGGAATACAACACACTAATACTGCTAAGAACCGCCGGTGCGCTGTGAAAGGGTAGGCAGTTCCTGTTTCATATATGGCACCCATCGTGTTACTATATAACGACACGAACACCATGTAAATGGAAATAGTGTTGAACGACGATATACGTAAATTAAGAAAAAAGATAAAACGTAAACCCCTACAAAACAAATGAGAGTAAGGATAACATCAGAACCGTGATGTTCAATAATTCCACCAATATAAACAAACCATAGAACAGAAATGAAGAGAGCACGACATGTGCTCATTGCTTCCCAAGTGTAGTTATTTTAACAAATCATTATTTGTGTTATTTGGCAGCGAATCCAAAGAACTAAAGAGTTAAAGCAGATGAGTATTTCCATAATTTCGATACTACGACATAAAATGAGAAAAAATCGTATGCATTCTCTCTTTCTCCATCAACACCAGAGCAAGCAAAAAATATAGGTTCCCTTTTCATAAAACAATCACCTTTGAAGAACTTGCTTCAGAACTTGGTTAATATATGGATCAATCTTGTTTGTTTTGTCTGACTAGCATTACATATATTTTCTGTCACAAATCATCATTAATTTATATTGCAATACAGTTTGATTGTTTGATTGACAAATGACAACTGTGTCTCTGATATATAATGTACGGGTTATCTCTACATGTCAAACCTGTTACTGTGTATACAGTTGTTATACAGAAACCTAAATGATGGGTTCTACTGAAGTCTACATCCGGACACATGATACATTATTATGTAAACACAAAATATCAATTATGCTGCTATTTTAAGAGAAATAACTCTTTATCTAACCATTTAGACAGTTAATGGATAATATGAAAATAGCAAATGTCAGGCAGGGGGAAATTTTATAGCATTGATAGTAAAACGAAGAATATGTGCAGCACTGTTACCGGCCAATGAAGTCGATTACATTTTTTTTTACTAATTAAACAGCTGACTTGAATGTTTGCAGAAAGTAACATTATATCGTTGAAATGTAACATATACTTCCAGTTTAATTTGTGAGAGTAATTTACGAGATACTGAGATCATTTTACAACATTAAATGTTAGAAAAAATCGAAGGGGAAATCAAGAATGGACAATACAGAGAAAAAAACAACAACACCGGACACAAGACAAACCAGGAAAGATGAACAATAGACATAAACAGCTGACCTAAATGATTACAGAAAGTAACATTATATCGTTGAAATGTTACCTATAGCTCCAGTTCAGGTTTTAATGTAATATACGACATACTAAGATCATTTTACAACACATTAAATAAATGTTAGAGAAAACAGAAGGGACAATCAAGAACGGATAATGCAGAGACTCTGGGAACACAGGACATAAGACACAGAACGAAGACAAAAAAGAACGGTGAGCAATAAGGCCTTTGGTGGCACAATTAAAAAATATATAGTCTTCTGATAGCAGATTATATACTCAACTTTAAGAGTTATTTTCCTCCGCCGATAGTACATCTTATATCACAGTTTTCCTCTCCTAAATAAGTGTGGTAGTCACAATTTAGCTTAAAATAAATTCTGATAAAATGAAAAATAAAAAATACCACACTGTCGGAACAATTCCAAAATACAATAGAAAAATCGTAGAAAGAGGCAAAATCGATAGCCCTAGTACACATAAACACAATCATTGAATTCTACAGCTGTTGATCTTCCGCGCTTTTTCTTTTTTATCATAGAAAATAATAATAAAAATATCATAAATATGAAAGAAAGTATATAAGTCTATATAGAATATTAAAATATAAGAAAACTAGATAAACAATCCAATATTTTACTGTTTATTATATACCAATGAGATTAATTTATCTGTCAAATAATAGTAGAACAGATGAATTGTTTTTTCTTTAGTTGATTTCTTCCTGCATTGTGCGTGTAATTTTATAACAAGGGAGTGATTATTCTTATAATATGACATCGTCACATCACGGACATGATCAGTTTATGAAGAATTATTTCCTTATGTTATAAATTCTGATACGACCTTTGTAAAAGTCAGTAGATCAACGAGAGTTCATGGAACTGCTAATATGTTGGTTCCATTGGGTGTAATATAGTATAATACTTATTTCTAAAGTTCTAATGAGACCAATACATCAATGAGCATATCACTAGCAAAATATGAATATTCCCTTGCATAAGTAAGTTTTAGAAATCTTCCCACTTTGCGCATGCGCAAAACGATTTTGGCAAGAACTATGGTAACCTGGAATTTACAAGCCCGAATTATGTATGCAATTGAGGTTTATAGGCCTTAGGAAGTGTGGGGCCCAATGATGTTCTCTGTAAAACCTGCAGTGTGTTGTTGTGTGTACTTGAACATCCGAGAGTAGAAAACTCCAACGCGGGGTCCAATTGGCCCAGCCGGCTTAAGGTTGGCACTGGTTATATATGAATAACATCTTCACTTAGCCATCAGTTTGATTGGAGTAAACCAGGCTACCCGTAGAAAACTGATATGCCGCAAATTACTGGCATGAAGCTGTATACTGAAATACACCTCTACCTCATTGGTGTTTATTTATTTATTGCATTTGTAAATTTACACGTCCTACACGCTGAATTAGATATTTATTAAAATCAACTACCGTACGATCACGACAACGACGGTGAAAAGGTATATGCTACTTAGTACTTACGTGGTATCACAAAATGCATTAGAAGATAACAAATCACGAAATTTAAAAACAAAAACCAATCCTATTTGACAATTTCAGCTTTTTTGATATATCTTCTTCAACAAAACGTGACCATTTTAATGACGTCATAATCAATTGCTTAAGAGTTGGTAGGCCATTAAAGAAACAATATGATCCGCTATGAAAGGCTTGACAATATCAAAGCGGACATATAAGGTTGTGATTGCGTGTTTGTTCTGTCTGATTTGAGGAATACGTGTACGATGCATGTCGATGGCCATTGCTTGTCAACTACAATCAGTGTATATTGAATATGTATGTAGGTCTTATTAATTGCTATGCAAGAAGAGATTGAAGACACCAAAGGGGTAATCAGAATCTGTAAATCGAAGAAGAACAGACAACACAATGGCCAAAAGAAAAAGGACAAAGGGACACAATCTTAGCTTTAATTGCGATACATATATAGGTTAAAAATCAAGTTTAAATGGTTACAAAACAGTAGTATTAAACCAATAAATACTTTGATTTGTGTGTCTTTAGTATACAGATTAATTAATTAATTATCATTTGAAGGGGGAAAAGAAACCAAACCATAATGTAATGCTAAAAAAACCCCATTATTAATTAAAAAAAGCAATAAATTATTTTCTGGTTAAGAGAATAGAAGAAAGTTATTAATTAAGTCTATTAAAATCAAATATGTTAAACTTCTCTCACGCAAGGCAGTTGCCATAGAACTAACGTTAATGGAGTTACTCTCACTTTTCCGGTATCAGTTATCAACACAACACACACCACCAACAAATAGAAAATAAAAAATACTTTTAACGATTTTTTCTGGATAAGAAATTGCACATTATTTGAACTTTATTTTCGCCAAGCAATAAATGGTGTACTGTTAAACTTCTCTTATGCGACTTTCCATGGAATAATACAAGTTATTGTTTAACAGAGGTGGTCACTAAAGCAGGTTTGACTATATATTTAAACTAAAAGATGACATTTGAGAGATAGTTGGTACATTGTTTACATTTGATCATAAAGAGCAGCAACAAGTTGCCCGTTTACGTCATTGGAATGTTTAATTGGCTAAATTCAAAGCACTCATTACCATCCACTCAATCAAAAGACAACACTTAGACGACTGTTGGGAAATATCAGTTTCACAAATGACAATGGATATTATCCCATCTACACATATTTTATTTTTCCTGCAACGAAAAATAAATAACTTAAATAAGTGAAAAATAAATGAAAATTGCGCTCAATGCCAATAATCTTAATTTTTAGCATTACACATTACAATTAAAATGTTGAAGAATATAATTAAGTTTCTGTGATTTTTCAATTGTATTTTGGAATTTTATTACACTACACCGTGTTGCTCATCTTTTTAGTGTTCTGTGTTGTGCTTTTTATTTTGTTTGTCGTCGTCCTGTGTCTATCTCCGCTAACGTTGTGAGTTCGAATCCCACCACGGCGAGGTGTACTCGATACAACATTATGTGAAAAAGTTTGTCAGTGACTTGCAACAGGTCGGTGATTTTCTCAGGGTATTCCGGTTTCCTCCATCAATAAAACTGACCGCCACGATAAAACTTATATATTGTTGAAGGTGGCGTTAAACACCATAACACTTACGTATATGTTCCACTTGTCGTAAGCACAACCCGTTCCTTTCCACATTTATTCACCGGTTTTGTAAATAGAGCAACACGACGGCTTTTTAGTGGGTCGGGTTGCTCGATCTTTTGTTTACTGTGTAGTGTGATGTAGGTAGTTGATTGCCGTTTGTCTTTTTCCTTTTTTTGCATTGTTGTCGTTCATATTTTGTGATAAAGTGGAAGCGTGTCAGTCATTAATCTTATTAATAGTATATCTGTATTGCTGTTGGAAATCCAATTATTAAGAGGATTGGGTTGGGAATCTGTTACCCGGTTTAACTTCCCCACTATTTTGGAGCAAGGACATGGATCTCCTTCGGCATATATCGGTGTCTCTTTTGTGTTCAATGATTAAAGGTAAGAGCTAATCGTTCGCTTTGTGTATATTCTGAGCAATTGTTGGCCATCACTGTTTAAACTTTCTTTTATAATTTAAATGGCTATGTACCCGTGACGTCTGACAGGTCTGGACTCACATATATGGCCAACACGTCAGAGGTGTCAGCTAGGGTTAGTGTTCTCGGTGTATTATGTCAGGTCATAATATAGAATAATATAGAGTTTGGAGCAGCCACGCTCCCTGCAAGTTCAATAACTCTTTAGCAGAATTCGAAATGAGAGAATGTGCATTGTTCCCGCCACGAAAGGCTAAAGTTTTCGTCATCAGCTCATCGTACTTTCCCGAGATTCAAGAAGAGTCTGAAGATACTAATCAGAATCCGTGAAGAACAGACAACACAATGGTCAAAAGAAAAAGAACAAAAGGACAAATGACAATCTACAAAACATACACTTAAAATTAAAGATCGATTAACACGAATCCCACTAAAAAGCGGGGGTGAACTCAGTTGCTCCATTAGTGGAACCCATCGTGTCAATCTAATTACAAACCCGGTGATAAAAGTCATGAATGAGGAAAGCGTTAACGACAAGTGGAGCATATCCGTGGTCAGTCAATCTAATTACAAACCCGGTGATAAAAGTCATGAATGAGGAAAGTGTTAACGACAAGTGGAGCATATCCGTGGTCATTTGTGACACAGATATTCCATAGTGGTCAACCAAGTCATGGTGCAAATAAGAGCTTTATGCTGTGATAATGCTACCGTCCTTGCACGTAAGAACAAACTGCAGTAGTCTCTACTGAACGCGTTTATGCTTGGAGGCATCGTTGATAGCCCACTGCAATGTAACAGTTTATAATGCACATTATCTTACCTTTCACCGCTGACAATCAAGACATCCATATACACGCTATCCCATTGTCAATCATTTACCCGATTTAGTGTTTGTGAGCTTGATTTCGTCCTGAATATAGGTGAAATACCAATACCACTTTAATGACGTCACACAATAATTACTCAATTTATCAATCTTACTAGTAATTAATATGTTTTAACGTTAAAGATCATACATTTTGTAAGAATGGATAAATCACTAGGATGGCACTAAGCTATTAAGTTTTTATTTACAGGTGCTAAAACGATGGACAGTTATTGCATTACTAAACAGCTGCCAGTTTTAAAAATAATATGTCTGTCCTTCTTCAATTTTCGGCTTCTGATTACCACATTGGTATCTTCAAACTCTTCTATGTATATCATATATTATATCTGTTTGAATAATAACTGTCACTTCTAAGAAAAAACGTGAATATTGGCTGCATAAAAATGAAACTGTTTCAACAGCACAGCCAATTAAATCTGTAATAACATTATGGCAAGTGTAGTATAAAGAGGAATGTAGATATTATGTCTGTCAATGACATAGAATAAAAATTCTATGTTTTGTGCAGAAAAGAAAATTTATCGTTAACATGTGTACACAATGTGATGATGATGTTTACTTTTGAATTATGTAGTGCAGGTGTTTGTTTACATGATATCTCCAAAATGTCCAATGCTATGCGAGTTTTTTCCATCCCTTGGCGTCCGTCCGTCGTCTCCTGGAAAGCTGGTCATCTCTATTAGTTATTTAGCTTAGTTTACGACTTCTCTTCCATCAATGATGTGGCGGACAAACCAAATAATCAACTATGCTTAAAGAGTTCACGCTACATGCACGTGAAAGACAAATTACAAAAAGAGGGGGGGGGGCGGGATATCCGATGCTTGAAAAGAGAAGAAACTTAGTTGTAGTAATCATTACATTATTTATCAACTGTAAATTTCGATAATATATATATCTAATAAACCATGTCGGTGTCGAAACACTGACAAGTGGGTGGATGGTACCCCCAGAGAGTAATAGTTCAAAAGCAGAGGTGTCGACCAGATGATAATATTATGTAGATATCTAACCTAGTGAACAAGTAGTGAAATAAACTTTATCAGGTACCCTCAAAGTCTAATGATTGGAACGGCAAACATATAAAGAGCTTGGGAGCTATAAAACCAAAGTGCATAAACAGCATAGCTAAAAATCGGCCTAAGTCAAGTATGCCCGAGGGTGGAGAATCATAGTTTTAATAATAAATATTACTTAGAAACCGTTAATTTCAATTATAAATATATCTAATAAACAATCCATTTTGATGTTTTTGTAGTGGAAGTTTTATGTGTAATTGGTTTACTATAATGTATATATAAGATATCACAGAACTTGATTTGTTTGCAATGTTACAATGGTTAAACTACCTCAGTGGAATATTTCAGATGAAAAGTAATTTATTATTTGTTTGACACAAAATATGCAAACAAAATCAAAAGACTATATTTATGTATATTCATGGTATTGCTTTATACACAGACGTAAGCACAATTATCGTTTTGTTATTGCCATACAAGAGTTATCATTGCTTTGTTCTTTTGCTTAGTTTGTATCTGTATTGTACATATTGTAGGTCACAAATAATAAAAGATATTGATCAAAAATGGAAACGAAAACAATTCATGTGGAATAGTTGTGCAAAGTATTTTAGGTACATTTGAAGAAATGATTGGTTGGGTGTTGGCTAAACCTCTAGTGAGTGACACTTCAGCTCTATGTATTACTAGAAGAAGTTGACAAATAATAAGTAAACGCCAGAGAAAATCGAAAAAGCAATCAAGAATGGACAATCCAGAGACACAAAATAAAATACAACATGAACCCACCAAAAACCGGAGGTGAACACAGGTGCTCGCGAATGCTAAGCAGTTCGTGCCTCCTCTTATAAGCCATGTTGTTCATATAGTCAATACGTGTTGGACACCACTAAATGAAAATAAACCACATAAATATGACAAACAACTGGAGGCAAAGTCAAATAGAACATCGTTTTCATGCGGAAATCGTAGCGGACATCACAACACGGAACTAAAAACGGAAAGACACATGTAGTATTGGGTTTTGCTAATTAACGGCTGTTTCAATTGTCACAAGGAACGTGGGAAGTGAGTGACCTTGCAATGTGCCTCTAACGACTACATTAGCTCACTAAAAATTGTTGCAACCTACTACAGGAAAGGAGCGCGGCATTTTCCAAGCAATTAATGTCTCATAGAAAAATAGAGGTGTTGTATTATTGAAAAGTATGCAAAATGAAAACAAAAACAAAAAACGAACAACCAAAGTTTCCTTCAAGAATCGACTATGATATGCTATGAACGGACTTGATGGTGTAAAGGTTAGCGTACAATACAACCTTACACTGAAAATATAACCCAGACATAACTCTATAAAGATTTAGCATAATCTTGCTCACTCTTGACAGATGTTATATTTAGTCATATCGTCTATATGTACAGTAGAGATCAGAAGGAATTACCAGTGTATTATACAGACGTCATTGGAATAAATCTAGCAGAAACAAATTAAACATATATATATCGAATTCAATATTGAACGTATTCTGAGAGTAAATGAAGCTGAAGAAGTTTACGTTATTCCATCATAGTTAATTTAGGTCACAGTAGCTCGGTTAGGTTGAACTACTGGAATATAGTAAGCAAAAATGTTAATATTAATTTAGTATATCAGGTGCTAATTCAACCTTCCGAGTAGTTCTAGACTGTGAACACTGAAAACCGACTAAAACACTTGAATGTCAACCAAAGACGTTTGTCTTTTTAAGGAGGTAGACAATAGTTTTAAAATAATTTCCAAAATTTAATATCTATTTTCTGAGGAGGTAAACAAATTGTCAACTGAAAAGTAAATAAAAACATTGTAAAGCGAGTCAAAGCTTTTATGATTCAAGAAGATAAAGAATAGTTTTAAAATAATTTCCAAAATTTAAGATCTGTTTTATGAAGAAAAATAAATAAAATAAAAATAAAATAAGCAACATGATGTAAAAGCTACCGGAAGTGAAACTCTCAGGAAGCAATAGTATACTACAAATGTCATCGACATAGTAGATAATGGTAGTGTAAATAAAAACAAAATTGATTAAGTACACTAGATGTACATTTCTGTAGTTAACTTCTTCAGCGTTAGTGCTATGGCGTTTTACACCACTTTCAACAATATTTCAGTTATATTGTGGCTGTCAGTTTTATTGGTGGAGGAAACCAGAGTTCCCGGAGAAAACCACCCAGGTCGCCGCAAGTCACTGACAAACTTTATCACATAATATTGTATCAAGTACACCTCGCCTAAGCAGGATTCGAACTCACAACGTTAGTGGCGATAGGCATTGATTGCATAGGTAGTTATAATTTCAACTACCATACGATCACGACCACGACGACCACAACTTCTTCAGTGGTGTTACTCAAATGAGTTCACTTTAAATACTGAAAACCGAAGGGACAATCCAAGAGCAGTATTTCAGCTATATTCTTGACTAGAAGACAATGCACCTTACAGGTACAAAATTGGCAATGGGATGGGTTCATGTTAGGAAGTTTAAATAACCACAGAAAATCAAGGATATGCATTGAATAGGATCAGACAATTTAACCTTGCACCAGTTCACCATTGACCACTCCTAGCAAGATATTGCTTATTTGGAGCTACTGCAAGTTGTCTTTTACTTGGAAGAAACGAAGCATTAATCATGATTCATGCCACCTCCTAAAGGCTGATTGTGTATTTGATGCATCCCACACAACCAAACGGCACACTCTTCGGCAGTGAGGAGACTTGGTCCTCGGGATTTCTGTGAGGACACCATATAACCACGCAAGTGAGCTTAAGTGGCCAGTATATCTCTAATTGTCGAACAATTGTGAAAAGTTTAATCAGTGATGCTAACAATTCCATTATCTCAACAAAACGAACAATCACCTCTCACTTCTACTCATTAAATATACAAAATACCACGAAATATCACGTTAGAAATCCAGGTCCTAGCCTGGAAGTATGGATCAATTTAGAAAAACTGACATTCACAAACGGTCATACTAATAGGACATGATAGTTTCCTTAACTTCTAGGCACACTACGTATTTTTGCAGTAGTTTTGTGTTGTTTTTTTCATGATTTTGTTGTCGTTGTTGTTATTTCGTTTTATCCGATAGTATTTTATTCTACATTTCCCGTAATAATAACTTCGTAAGTGCTCGTCGCAGACACAACATGTAATATTGCACAGCATGACCTTTTTAGTGCATCTAACGCTAAAATTTGTTGCCGAAGATTTAGTTTTCTGTATAGTGTTTCGTGGATCATTGTTTAACCTTTTTCTTAACCAATGTCGTTCTGTCTTTCTTCGATTTAGTACCTGATTACCCCTTTGGCATATTCAACGTTTTCTTGTGGATCTATTAATTCGTATTACATCAGGCAATTGCAATAATTTGATTAACTGAATTATAATATCTGTTATTACACCATTTGATTTTAATCGAAAACAACGATACATTCTCAATCTAGACAGTGGGTTTTCCTCAATTACTTCTTTAAAAATTAAGAATCCAATACACTTATTATGGCTTCCACTTTGCTTATTTAGTTTAAGAAGCCTTATTTCCATCTGCATTCGTGCCACATCATTGAAATATTTATTACCATCAATGAATTTTGCTTGACCCTTGTGAGGTCAAGGACAAGTAGTTTACAAACATAGTTTACAGATGTGAAAAATAATTTATCGTTGAATTTAACAAAAAGAAAGAAAGAAGCTTATTTGTGAATAAATCGTAATTGATTTTACGACATTATAAATTAAGATATCACATATCTATGTAAGTGATACATGATGGCATGGGGTTGTTCTATAGATATCAGTTGTATGATTTTTATTGTTCCTATATTGTATATACCTTTGTGATCTTGGAGTTGTTTTTGAGCATCATCTCGTGTTACCTTATGAACGTCCATTTTACACAATTCGTTTTAGAAACAGGACATTTTATCTTTTCAATATAGTTTTAATATGATATCTTAACTCATATTATCTCATACACTAATGATAATGTTTGTGATATCACACATATGAGGTCTTTAATCTACAGTAGAAGTATCTCTAGTACACATGTACTGCAGTACAATAATGTACTCCCTGGCCCTATTGATCCCATCACTATATAAAACTTTAGACCAATTAATGGGCAATAACGTGTATAAGTTGAAATGATTTAAATCTGAGGTCTAAATCTTTTGATTTTAATGGAAGACAACAATACAATGAGTAAAACGTGTTATATGATCTTAATTACTCATTACTTTTGATTTATGTCAAAAATACTGTGTCATTCACTTTCTCCTTTGATCTAAAATAATGTATAATTGTATGCGTAATGTCAGTCCCTCATCTTGGAATGTGTTCATTTTCTCCGTCTGATGTCAAATACATGCACGTTTCAAATGTCGACATGAACCATTTGACATATATGTCGACATGAACCATTTGACATATATGTCGACATGAACCATTTGACATATATGTCGACATGAACCATTTGACATATATGTCATTAAATGGACAAGAGGTGTTAACACGTCCCGCAAAAAACTGGTTAAAATACTGTTTTAAGCGGTAGTTCTTGTTATCATAGGTTTTTTGTAATTGCTTTTGGTATGCATATGTGTTTGTATTGTTCTTTGTGTTTGGACTTTATATTCTGTACCATCATTTATTCGAGGAATTCAAATTTTAAATATAGGAGGTGGTGCGCGTATATACCTTTTGTGATGAACGGACAGGACAGAACGAAAACAATTTATCCTGCAATTGGGTTATTTTTTGTCATAATAAACGGATTGCAATAAACTGTTGCTTTATTATGAGTGTCATAATAACACTTTTTACATTAGCCTAATAAAGCTATTAAGCCACGACCCTTACCGGAACTACAATTGAGGAATCAATGGGGTTTCCGTTTCTTTTTTTCTTATCATCAAATTAAATAACATTTTTTTTGCGAATTTTATTGCAGGATAAATACAATATTAGTGTATTGTATATATATCTCCACAAAAGATGGGAACACATTAGTATCTCATATTAACAATTTCAGTGCCGAAAACATCACTATTGGAGGGATAATATCAACTGGGACTAACAGTCGATCGATATACACCAATAACCCACACCAAAGGGTGATTATAATTAATGCAAAATGTACTTAACAGGGGGGATGTACTACTTCGACCTTGATTACATTCTACACTTCTATGGCTTCATTGTGATTAACAGTTTAGATCACTAACTGGAAGCCTAATATCAACAATTTGTCATTCATTGAATCCGCCGTCGTCTATCATCGGTCAAACAATTCAATTTCATTCGAACTTACAGAGGCAAATAGTAAATGTAAAAAAAAATGATTCAATGATTGTCCTCCAATTTGTAGTTTTGATCTTGTTCGAAAATCCCAAATGGTTCGTCAAAATATTCTATGGTCTCTGATATCTACACAAACTTGAGTTATTTCTGATGGAATTGCTACATAGTAGGTCATGTTATTTCGTTTACAATCTGCAAGTTTTGTTTTTTGGTTGTGAACATTTCTGTAATAGGCTACACCTTAATTATTACTAAAACAACTAAGGTTCTCCTCCCTCGGACATAGTCAATGCAATACCTTGAAAATGAGCGGTCATGTATTTGTGTGTTTGTGGTATCCATGTTGTCTCTTTCTACAGTTTTGATACCGGTATTTGATTTTGGAACTGTTCCGAAAATATTGTAACTTTCGTTCTTCATTTTATATCTATAATCCATTCCCTTTTCGGTCATGCCAATCTAACAAACAAATAATGATCCGGCACAGATTCGATTAAGCTTAATATAATCCACATATAATCACATACGGTGAATGGTCCTTCAGCATGCCATGGATCACCAGTAGCAGGAACCTCAATGATCAGACGTAGTGAGTCCATCTTTAGATCGATAGGGCACAAGCTTATTCAAGTCAGAAAAGTAAATATACATTATAGCACTATCATTACAACTGAATTAATTGTAGTCAATTTGCCATTAATGCTAGCTGAATACAGATAGTGTTCGTAATACTAAATATATCCTAATAGAAATTCAATACTGTATGTACTATCACTATCATTCTAGGTTACGGAACAATATTAAATTACCGTAGTATTAAATGTCTTTTTTTATCACATTAAGTGGACTGGGGTAATCTAGTACGTTGGAATAATATTGAAATTATTTTTTCATACCCCACATTTCTAACAATTTTATATTTCTAATACTGTAGCAAAATAATGTATTTTTTATGCTTACAAAAAATAATTTGGCAAACATAATAGTGAACATGTCACATTGAATTACATCGAATAGTGCGTACTTCTGGGTAGTTAATGAAATATAGCTTTTTAAAAAATTATAATAAAATGAATAAAATAAAATAGCACATTGTCGGAACAAAATCAAATATCAATACCGTAGAAAGAGATAACATTGATACCATTAAAAGTCCGTTTACACCATCAAATTTTTAGTCCAAAACTTGGTTAATTTTTTTTTTATCCCAAGTGACCTTTCGGAGGAAAATACAAACAAAATGGCTGAATTCGATCTTGATTCCAAAAAGATGCTTTGATTGGTCAATTCTCATCAAAGTCCGTCAACGTTTTTAGAAAAATAGGATGGGTTTCTATTCCGTGAAAGTCCTTCAAAGTCCATCAAAGTTCTTTGACAAAGATTTTGATGCAGGCTTACACGATCAAAGAACTTTGTCAAAGAAAAGTTTGACCAAGTGCTTGATGGAAAACTTTGATCGTGTAAACGAGCATGTGCCAGAAATATGGTACACAATGCCAAATAACGACAAACAACATATAAATCAATCTATCCTCGGTTGTTGCTCGTTTTCATTGACTAACCACTTGAGTGTATTTGAGGATAGAAAACTGAGGACTCTTGTTACTGTGGGTTAGCACTGTGAATATCCAACTAGCGTGTAGGTTTAGTACAAGCACAAGACATCTCATCAAAAGTAAAATTTTCTCGCCAGGATATATCTGATCAATTGTTCATTTGGGGCTAAACACCCCGCTCATTAAAATCAGACGCTGTCGTATTGTAAAATACACTTTTTCAAAGCAACAACATTTTGAAAATGTGAAAATTCCAGCTCATCCCCAGGCATAAGTAGTCTTGATCAATTTTGGCTAGCGTATATATATATATGCCCATTGGTTTACTTGCTCTTAAAGACTTTTTAATTATTTGGCTTTTCAATCTTTGGACTATGAGCATATCCAATGAATGTTTTTCCATAACCGCGTCGTGCGAACTAAATTTGATATTCACGTTTATACGACAACTATAAATATTCTGATTATTTACAATTTAAAAGAGTGGTGTTAAACGAACAATATCATTAGACATTTTTTTTATTTGGCAGCTGTAACATGACGAAAATGTCATCAATATTTGTTTATCTTCTACAGGAGATATTTGTTTATTCAAGGAAATGGTCTTACATTTTAGGAGAAGGAAAATGGCACAGACTTCTCTGTAACTCTGGACAGTGTTAGTAGTTAAGCATGAAAGGTGGTTACAAATGACATTCCATACGTTTGAATTTTCTTTAATCTTAGGTAATGCAGCCAGGTGAAAGCTTATACAACAACAACATACTGGTGCAACCACTACTTGTAATGGCAAACAGTGCTTGCTTTGTTGTAACTTACTATCCACGTAAACCTTAGGCAGCACAATACCTGCAATTTATAATAGTATTTTCGGAAATCGCTCGTGTATATGTAAATATGAAAATGATGGACATGTATCCACCAGTGTTTATAAATTGGTCAATTACGATAATTTCATTATAATTCTCATTCAAACCAGGATATATAACAAATATATTTACAATTCTAACATGACGTCCTTCTTTCACTTTGTTAGCAAACGAGCGATTTATCGATTGGGTATAATCTCATTCGCACATGCGTCGGTGCGTGTGACTGACTTTCTCGTCGTAAATGTACATGTTGATGTATTGTCGTCTGCTCGAATTTGGCAGCATAAATTGTGTGCGACATTGTCCGCAAACGTAAATGTAAATTATCGTCTTCCAATCAAAGTATCCTACCGTATTTGAACTCTTAGATATATCAGAATGGAAATGATTCATGGAAACCAGAATGTGTTTTGAATTTTAACATGGGTTGGCGGATATTAGTAAATTTTATTCCTCGCCTATGGCTCGGGATAAAATACTAATATTCACCAACCCATGTTAAAACTCAAAACACATTCTGGCTTCCATGATTTATTTCTTAATCAAACTAGATGACATCATCAAACTCTTAGATCACGCGTACGTGACAGTATATTTGAAAATGATGACCGACTTTATATTATGTTGACTGATTTTAGGAGACAAGAGGATAAATAATAATTATGCTTCTTAACCAGTCATTTCGTCTTTTTCAATAATCAAGATGCCTCAGATAGAATGATAATTGCATCGTCAAATTGGGACTTATTAGAAAGAAAGTAATAAAGCCAAATTACAAAAACATAATATATAATTTAATATTACGACTGCGAGAAACAGCAAAAACAGTCATTATCTTATTCTGATAAAAGTTAATATTAGTGAATCAAGGTAAATAATATATTGTTATTAGTTTCTGAATGATCAATCTAATAAACATATAGATATTTATTGGATTTAATACGTACAACGCGTCTCCGGAATAACCTTCATCAGGTATGTTTAGTCAATCGATTGGAAAGCCAAGTAATGTATAATTTGTGTGAGAAAGGAAACCAAAGGGCGTAAACTGAATAAAACAAATTCTCTAACGGTATATATGTAAGAGGGAGATATTTGTTAGTTTCAATATAGTTCCTTCACCAGTAAAACAGACCTCCACAGTATAACTGAATTTTTTTTGGGAAAATGGTTTTAAAACCACCAGCTCTAGCACGTTACTTTTAGTCAATTCGGTTTGTTAATTTATGTTCATCTTAATGAACAATGGCAAACCTTTTGTCATCAATGTTGAAATTAGATTTCTGACAACGGTATTGTTATATATCTCACCAGTAAGGTTCATATCCACACTTTTGTGAAAATGTGTCCAATTCATCATAAATAATGTTCGATGATCGTGATCAGTGTTTTTACTTAAAATCGCTAGAAATTGTTAACATCCTTACTTCCGATGTTTATCCGTTACTAAGGAATCGGAATGACACTTAATAAGAGTTTGAAGATACTGAAGGGGTAATCAGAATCCGTAAATCGAAGAAGGACAGACAACACAATGACCAGAAGAAAAAGTACAAAGACAAACAATGATACCAAACACTACACAGAAAGCTAAAGATCGAGTAACACGAACCTCACTAAAAATCACGGGTGAACTCATGTGCTTAGGAAGTGGGATCCATTGTGCTACTTACGATTGTGTTTGAATTGTTAATACCAGTTTGAACTTAAAAGTGTGTTATTGTTTTAATCATATCAGCTAGCAATCTGTTAATCGTATTAAGGCATCAATTGTGCCTCTGTTTCTATGATTTTCCAGTTATATTTTGGAACTGTTTCGACGGTGTGATATGCTTTGTTGTTTTTCCTTTCATAGTTACCTTATTCTTAATTGATAGAGTTATGGTGTTTAACTCTACTGTCAACAATATGTCAGTTATATCTTGGCGGTAAGTTTAATTCGTGGAGTTCCAGGTAAAAACCACCGACCTTTCGCAAGTCACTGACAAATTCTGATGTGATAAGCAAACATCAGCATGAATCACAGTTTCTACAATTGACAATCACGCATTTGTTCCGTTTGTCGTAGTGCCGAACACGTTCGTCTTTCCTCTGTCATCACATACAAATTTTAGCACGTAGCTCTTGTTCAATCTGTGCAGTTTTTGTGGACCATTGTTGCTCATAATTTGTTTCGCCACTGTCTTCTCTCTTATGGATGCACTGCTTCTGATTTGCCATTTTGTATTTTCAAACTGTTCTGACTGAAATTGCCTCTATCACACTTTACAGATATATCTTACGATCTGTGATGTGTTGGTTTTTGTTTTTGAGTTGTGTAGTGTCAATGCTATCATTATCTGGATTGTTTTTTTGCTTATCAACTGTCAACAACACTTAGAAAAAATAACCCTGAATTGTTTTCATGTTACAAACAGCTGACATTCTTAACATGGGTTTGACCCTATTTTACATAGAAATAGTTCATGGTAATGTCACTTACGGACGCGTATTAATCTAATTCAAATCAAAGGTCTTACTGATATATTTTTTTCTTGATGCAAATTATTATCTTAACCTGTTTTTGTATTGGAAACCATAATAGGAAATGAAGCTGTCTTTTTCCAATTAAAATTGTCATAACATGGATGATCCATGTGCTGCTTCTATTTAAAATTGATTCCGTCTATTGAATATGGGTGTCATTAGTAGATGATCTTTAACTATAATTCTCAAAACTGAAATAAATATAATTTTAAATATGATTGAAATATCAATTCGTGATTATTAGAATGATTTAATTTCAATATTACACGATTGACGACTAAAACACCGTAATATTATTATTAGTTTCAAGGCCACGGTGAATACCAAGAACAACACACAACAAACAATATCGATGAAAATAATATTTTATGATCCTGTGTCAAGAGAGTTTTCTGTACTATTTCCTGTACAACATAACAGAGTGATAAATCTGGTATTTACAATCATTTTGCAGTAATTGAGTTGATTAAACGAAACATTCGTTATCCAAACCGGAAGTGTAAATAGAAGGGAATTGTGATATGTAGCATTTACCAGTCTCAACAAATATTTGTGTAATTATAAAATATTGTGGTTTAATTTATTTTCGTGTTTATCTATTTTCATGGCATGGATAAACAGATATTGATTGATTGGTGTTTAAAGCCTACTTTAATGGTATTTCAGCTATGTCGTGGCGAAACATATGGTGGCATATCTGTTAGCATATGAAAACGTTGTTCGTATTTACCCCCACTTGTTTGCAAGAGGGCGCGTGTCTTATTTACGTTATTTGTGCTTGCTTGTGAATAGTGGTGTCCAACGCATATTGTGCTGTGTCTTTGTTGTGTTTTTATTCGTCTTGCCTCTATGTTGCCAGTTTCTCTGGATTGTCCATTTTCGATTTCCCCTTCTGTATTCTCTAACGTTTATTTAAAACTCACTCATAGCTTCTCTTGTTATTTATTTATGCCTTTTGTGGTGCATATAATTTCGTAGTTTTATTATATAGAAAAAAACTCATGAAAATTGGTATTTAGCGAATAAACATTTCTTCGAAAAGACAATCATTAATGACATTGTGTGTTGGCATAAATTTGTGCAGTACGGCAGTGCGAAGTAAAGCTACACGGACATATATGACATAGGGATACCAAGAGAACATGACTCGCTGCCACATTTTTTGTTCATGTCCCAAGCCGGAACGTGATTTTCCTTTGGTTGATATTGCATTCAATGATTTTTAGGCGAGAGGTAGTTCTGCGTACTGTTGATACTTGTGGTATTGTTGACAATCACTCTTTAAACTTTCTTTTCATTATGAAGTGAATACAAAGGTGGCGAGTTTTGAACAAAAACCAGTTGTTCTTATAGCAAACGAACAGACGACAACCAATTATTTAATAACTGGGCATGTACTGCATAATTTTCTTATTACCGTTGCTCGACCAGAAATTAACAATGATTTGCAGGGGAATGTGCTAACCTTTAGAAACTACCAACAATAGACTATGTAATGAATGCATGGTAAGAAGTTTGTAAACGAGGAATAATTTTATGGTGTTTATTTCACGCATTTGACGAAGTGCCTCGATAAAATGAAGATTACAACCATTGCTATCAAATTATGTGTTTTAATCAGCACACATACATAATACGTACAAATTATTGATAAATGCTGAATATTACTGTTTATTCCAATATACAGTTAATCAACCATCTCCACTCTGGAATACAAAATGACTTAATCATTCTTGACTTCTCTAAAGCCTTTGATAAAGTGCCCCATAATAACCTACTATGCAAACTGGAAAATTATGGCATAAGAAATACCACCTTGAAATGGATAGGATCATTCTTAAACAGCAGAATGCAGCAGGTTGTTCTTGATGGGGAGTCATCCAGCAAACTTCCAGTTGTCAGCGGTGTACCCCAGGGGTCTGTCATGGCCCTCTTCTCTTTCTCACATTTATTAATGACCTACCAGCAGCAGTATCATCACAAACTCAACTCTTTGCTGACCAATCAGGCACTTCTCCGACTGTGAAACACTACAGAATGACTTAGATAAGCTAGCACAATGGGAGCAACAATGGGACATGCAATTCCACTCTTCCAAATGTAACTCTATGTCTGTCACACGATCACAAGCACCTTTCAAATACAACTACATCTTAAAAGGACACACTCTTGAATCAGTAGATACCTCAAAATACCTTGGAATCACCATCTCATCCAACATGACCTGGAATGCACACATAAACAACATAACATCAAAAGCACAGAAATTATTAGGATTTTTGAGAAGAAACCTCCATATAAAGAATGAGCATACTGAGAGTATGGCATATAAATCCTTAGTTAGATAAAACCTGGAATACTGCTCAACCATCTGGTCACCACACACTAAAAAACAGAAAAGTGAAATAGAAAAGGTTCAACGCGGAGCAGCCAGATACACAACAGGGAGATTCCATAACACTATATCAGAATGACATCTATTCTGGACCACATGGAATAGAATTCCCTAGAAACACGCAGAAACATTGCCAAAGTCACCATGCTATATAAAATTACACACAATCTGGTTGCCATCAATCTAGACTCCTATATCTCATCTCAGATATCAATCACACGACACGGTCATAGTCTTCGATACAAACTCTCCAGCACATCCACTGACTACTTCAAATTTAGTTTCCTCCCTCATACAGTTGTCCTTTGGAATGCTTTGCCACCTGATATTGTCTCTGCTTCTTCTTTGGATCAGTTTAAATCTCAGATCCAAACCCACTACATCTAAACAGTTTTTCATTATATATATATGTAAATACGTTACTTTTTTTTCTCTTTTTTGTTTATTGATTAATTGTAAATATATGGTCTGTTCACCCCGATGCATAGTCGTCATAGTTGACGGAGCATCGCATGATGTAGATACACAGAACAATTGTCACCATTCGAAGTAACAGCATAGTATATTGGGTATTTGTTATGACGGGAAAAAGGGCATGAAAACTCGTACCCCCCCCCGTTTGATAACTGTGACACTTATAACTTTGTTCTCTGACATTTTGTACACGAATAGACAAGTTGAAACTATCCATTTCTAATAGCAAGGGCGTAGAGAACTCTGTGTCGACGTTTAACCGCAGTTCGTTTTGTGTGTTATTTGGACAAAAAGGTACTTTTTAACACCCTTCTGTCCTGCTATATCGGAAGAGACCATTTTTTGCTATGAGCAAAAATAAAATCAAAACTGGTATTTTGGAGCAGACTTCATATGAAATGCAACCAGATACAACATGCATTAAAACAGCAATGCAACTTATTGCCGAACTTTCGACAACACATATCAACAAGGGTGTGATAACTAGTATTCGATGTGTTATTGTAAATTATACCCTTAAATATTAATTGGCTGTTGGTTGCGTCATGTAATACACATATATGCTTAATAACATGTATTGGGACATTTGTGAAACGGCATACTCAATTATATTAATGTGAGGAAATTATATACGAACACTATAACTTGGTGCATTCAGTGTAGATACAATGTACGTATAGCTTTACGTTAGCAACACCGGACAAACATAAAAAATGAAACAGCAAGCGCATTGTCAGGCAACTGTAGTTCCTATGACGACATCCTGTCAGATTCCAGACATATAATATGCCACGCATGCATTATATATAGTATATATTTTCTACAATAAGGACAATGCTGTTCTTTATGGCTTAATACAAACGTAGATATCAAATTTAGTGCGCATGACGCGTTTCTTGAATATCCTTCATCAGAGTCCTATCCTGAACTTTAATTTGATACATTTAGTGTAGATATGTGTAACTGTACATTAACGACATCTGACAAAAATTTACAAAAAGAAAGGGCAAACGCATTACAAAGCAACCGTAGATCCTGTGATAACATCTTGTTAGATTCCAGAAATATGCCATTGCACGACTCGCATTCATCTTATTATATATATATATATATTTATTTATCTTTTACAGTAAGGACAATTTTGGTCTTTGTATAAAGGAATGTACAACTGTTGATTGAAGACTCTGAAAAAAACTAAGGATCCCGGTATGGAAAAAGACACAATTAACCGATTTATCCTTTGCTAGTACAGACGTACTTACTCGGTGACAATTCTCAATCTATTTCCGAAAGCGAAGACCGATTTATAATTTCCATTAATGGAGGAATATATTACTTGCTGCAGGATGTATATGGTAAAAGTAGATAGAAATCGGAAAAAAAACTTTGTGGGAATTTAAGAAAATTGCAAATTATGACGTAAACAGTTAGTAATTTAATGTTTAATTGTTTCTAATGACTTATTGTGAGAGGTGCTTGAACACTTATCAAACGATATGTAGAAGTATAACAATCATTTATGTAGACTTCAGAACAGCGCGTTTTTTTATATATTATAATCCGGTGTAAGCATTAGGTAGAATATAAGTCCAGATGTACAGATATTTACAGTAAAATAAATACATTATTAAAAATCTTCTTAGTTTAAAATGTCATTTGAATACTTTACATAATTGAAATCTGTTAATGGGATCCCTTTTGATAACTGGATATCATAAACTATTTAATGAACTTAATTTAAACTTTGGTAACAGGCTACGAAAATGACGAGTAGTGAGCAAGGTATGTAATGAGAGAACAATGACAGCAATGTTTTCCAGAAACTCTTTGAGATCACTAAATTAGATATCAACGTTTTAATTATCACTGGGTCTATCCCTCTTCTGGTGGACTATTAGTCCCCGAGAGTATCACTCGCCCAGTAGTCAGTGTTATTATCACTGGGTCGATTGCTCTGTTGGTGGACTATT
Organism: Bathymodiolus septemdierum; assembly: GCA_963383655.1. Lineage (NCBI taxonomy): Eukaryota > Metazoa > Mollusca > Bivalvia > Mytilida > Modiolidae > Bathymodiolus > Bathymodiolus septemdierum. Next base: position 11,946,526 of record OY726526.1, on the reverse strand, counting down.
AGTCCCCGAGAGTATCATCCGCCCAGTAGCCAGTGTTATTATCGCTGGGTCGATTCCTCTGCTGGTGGACTATTAGTCCCCGAGAGTATCACCCGTCCAGTAGTCGGTGTTATTATCACTGGGTCGATTCCTCTGTTGGTGGACTATTAGTTCCCGAGAGTATCATTCCCCCAGTAGTCAGTGTTATTATCGCTGGGTCGATTCCTCTGTTGGTGGACTATTAGTCCCCGAGAGTATCACCCGCCCAGTAGTCAGTGTTATTATCACTGGGTCGATTCCTCTGCTGGTGGACTATTAGTCCCCGAGAGTATCATCCGCCCAGTAGTCAGTGTTATTATCACTGGGTCGATTCCTCTGCTGGTGAACTATTAGTCCCCGAGAGTAGCATCCGCTCTGTAGTCAGTGTTATTATCGCTGGGTCGATTTCTCTGCTGGTGGACTATTAGTCCCCGAGAGTATCACCCGTCCAGTAGTCAGTGTTATTATCACTGGGTCGATTCCTCTGTTGGTGGACTATTAGTCCCCGAGAGTATCACCCGCCCAGTAGTCAGTGTTATTATCACTGGGTCGATTCCTCTGCTGGTGGACTATTAGTCCCCGAGAGTATCATCCGCCCAGTAGTCAGTGTTATTATCACTGGGTCGATTCCTCTGCTGGTGAACTATTAGTCCCCGAGAGTATCATCTGCCCTGTAGTCAGTGTTATTATCACTGGGTCGATTCCTCTGCTGGTGGACTATTAGTCCCCGAGAGTATCATCCGCCCTGTAGTCAGTGTTATTATCACTGGGTCGATTCCTCTGCTGGTGGACTATTAGTCCCCGAGAGTATCACCCGCCCAGTAGTCAGTGTTATTATCACTGGGTCGATTCCTCTGCTGGTGGACTATTAGTCCCCGAGAGTATCATCCGCCCAGTAGTCAGTGTTATTATCACTGGGTCGATTCCTCTGCTGGTGGACTATTAGTCCCCGAGAGTATCATCCGCCCTGTAGTCAGTGTTATTATCGCTGGGTCGATTCCTCTGTTGGTGGACTATTAGTCCCCGAGAGTATCACCCGCCCAGTAGTCAGTGTTTCAGCAATGATGTTGTTTATTAAATATATTTATTATTAAAATTAAGTTTCTAAATATGTAATTATTATTAAAGCTAAGGTTGTCTGCCCTCAGACAAAGATGGCCTCAGCCAAGTTTTGTTATTCTGGTCAGGTTCTTTGGTTCCTGCTACCAAACCTTAACAAAATGTTTGGTTTTCCAATTTTTTGACTTAGAGAATGAACATGATGAATGTTCTTCCAGAAATGCGGCATGTAGACAGTGTATTAAATATAATATCTGCGTATTTATTCCTTTAAACATTTTCGAGTTTTTTTTTGCTTCTTACTGTACGCTTTCACATGTTATTGCAAATTTACTCAATTAATTTTTTATGAAGAAATTGCCTACTACTAATGGATTCAAAAGGATAAAATGTATCATGTGTATCTAAAAGTGGTTTGCTGTTCGTGTAGAGTAGCGTTGGGTTAGAGTAAATGGAATTTACGTTCATCGTTTTTGGTTTAGCGATATCGTATCTACCAGACGTAATTGGGAAGAGACAGCTATAACGAATTAACAGACGGGACCCAGGCTATGGGTAAATGTGTGTCTGAAAAACTTAACACTTAACACAGTGGATATAAGTACGCGAACCCATTTCAGTGATGTTATTGTAAGGTTTGTGATGAAAGGTCAATGACACTTACCACATGGACTATAATATTTGTGCCTGGTACATGTACAATTTCCATTTATTAAAAGATGAAATGATGTAAATTGTACACAAAATAAAAAAAAAATCATTACAATGCTCTAAACAGCAATACCTGTAAAAGTTAGATAACACAATTAATCGTAATTTGACACGCACACCAATACACACTGATAACACATTGTCAGTTTTGGTGTAATATCTATGTTGCATGCATATACATAATAAAAACAAACAAACAGGAATTTGCAGTTTGTATTCCCTGCAACTTACAAATTAAAATTAAATTGAGTACGTATTAATTTGTAATTGAAATAAAATCCGTCGTGTATGATTGGTAAATGTGACACCCATGGTCCACCCATATTGAAAGCAGTGGTGACCTATTTATATAAATTATTCACTTATTTATCTACAGAAAGAAAAGTTAACTAGTCGACAGGTTCAGGTTGGTAAAAAATCAGAAATATATTTCGTTTATTTTATACACATATATGTTTTATATAAAAAAAATGTTCAATTTGAATACAATAAATCTTTAATAACACAAAAAGTTGACAATATTTTTAATTTATATTATGTCCTCGATTTTGACCTCAATTGTATGTTGACATTATTGTTAAATGTCCAAACAAGAAAGGTAAAAAAATGTGATACACATGGAGATACATTGTTTGACTAGTGTCTTATTAAATTAAATATTATTTCAGAAGATAATTATGTAACCATTACTATAATTACATAGTAGATCATTTCAGGACAGATAGTATTTGTTTCCAGACCTCCCCACATTTCTGTGCGAATTCGATACTATAAACAATTCACCCTTGACGCTTGTGTATTTTTGTTTTGTTTGTCTTCGTCGTATTTTTTTGTGCACACAATGTTGACAGTTTCTCTGGATTGTTCATTCTGGATTATTGCCCCTTCGGTTAATTGGAGTAAAAGTGTCCAGTTCGTTGCAAATTAGAAGACAACTTTCAGCAGCTACTGGTAAGAAAAGGTTTGTTATGTGTGATCTCTGCCGGTAATTACATGGCAACATTTCGAACCTTATTCAATAATTCTCTCATTATGTTCTCCTGTGGCAATCAAGACCAATCCCGAACGCCACTTTTTATATCATAAAAGTTAGAGCGAATGTTTATTTGATCCGTATATTTTTCTATTGGGGGGAAAAGGGGGGAGGGGGTATCCCGAAGGAAACATTGTGTCCTGTTTCAATACCCAGTGAGGTTGGGGTTTCTCCTGGGTAGTTAGAATTGAAAATGACAATGTTAGATCCTTTTTTTTTTTTAAATATATGTCAAAATAATTTCCTCATGTCAATTTTCTGTTGATTGTTATAACTCTATTTCTATTAATAGCTTTAAAATACATCTTCATGTTGATATGGGTAGGGAAAAAGGGGGAGGTAATTGTTTACATTTTAAATGTGTACATAAAGAAAAGGCATTAGAAATGACTATTACATGGAGGTTTTATTGGTAGTATTTTAATGATTTTTTACAGGTATTATACCTCTTTCATTCGATTACATATAATTACAGGTACAATTAGCAATACCACTGACAGCAGCAATATTAGTACAGACAGTATTAGTAAAGATCCCTGTCACTACACCAGAAATTTGCCACAAATACTGAGAATAATACATGTTTAGGCCAATAAAATCATCAGCCAGAAATGCCACTAGACTCCTTGGAATCAAGTTCTCCACTTTTGAGTCCATTTTCATATTCTTCTAGTGGATCTATGAACAATATACCATCTATTTCCGGTTCAGAACATAATTCATCTGTAGATGGACTTTCAAGCAATATTCATTCCAACTCTTCACAAATATATATCAGTTCAGGGTCTTCATCTGAAAAAGACGATTCTGAGACGAGTTATATACCAAAACATATAAGAACAAAGAAAGTCTTCAAGCACAGTAAACAACACCCCCCTGATCCCGAAGACCTACCACCATGTAGAGTTTGTGGAGAAAGGGCATCTGGCCTACATTATGGAGTCAACACGTGTGAACCATGTAAGGTTAGTTTCTATCAGCAACTTTCATTAAATGATATGTTTCAACGCCACTTCCAACAATGTGTCAGTTTAAACATGGCGACCAGTTGGTTTGATGAAGTAAACCAAACACATAGAATCACGGACCAACTACAGGAACTGAACAATAAAGTAATGCTGAGTGAACACTTGTCATAGAGCGAAAAATGTGCATGGACCTAATATTGCTAATGCTAGATATTAAATGTTATGCTGACTTTGTGAAGACCTGCAGAGCGAGCTGCGCCCGAGGGTCGAAAAACACATATGGCCATAAAATTGCTATTGCTATATGGCAAGCGTCATACTGATTTTGTTGAGATCTTTTGAGTGAGCTACCACCCAGATTTGCGAAACGGTGGAGCTTCTGAAAACCGACCAAGGCTGGGATCGCAGAAACTGGTCGGTTCTAACAGCATTTTTTAGTATGATCATTTCCATATTTTGCTAATTGGAATTATTGTAAATTATGATGAGTCCAAGATGTCTAAATGTTTTATTGAATATGGTTAATCAAAACCTTTTCAAAGAAATAATATATAAACGTTAATTTTCAGGGTTTTTTTCGGCGAAGCATCGTAAAAATAGTGAAAAAGAGAGAGACGTACACGTGTGTACGGAAGAGACAGGATTGTAAACTTGGAACAGGAAAACGCACAATGTGTTCCTACTGTAGATATAGAAAATGTATAGCAGTCGGGATGTCACAGGATGGTAATATATTTATACACAAATATAAAACATGTCTTTGTTTCTGTGAATATATTTTTTTTTAAAACACAAAAACAAACAAAAAACGATGCTAAAAAAACCAAAGCCGAAACCAAAAAAAATTATGAAAAGATGTGCATAACATAGCGAGATTAAATTGTTTAAATTATTCATTTTCAACGGGATAGACCATAGTAAAAAAAACGTTTGAAGATACCGAAGTGGTAAGTTTATAAGAAGCCGTAAGTCAAAGGATGAGAAACAATACAATGGCTAAATATTGTTGGCAGTATTGTTTTTCACACTATTTGAGAATCCAACTACTAATGACAAAAATGCCTGGTAACCGATCTTGCTTGTTTGATGGTACTATCAGCTATATTCATCATATAGTAATATATGAGATCATGAAAATGACAATAGGGTAGCAATATGTAAACATGGGGATATTGTATACAGTCGGATAATTGTGAGTTGCATCGGGCGATCAAATACCACTACAAACACATTTATTCATAGGAGCTACAAGTTGCAAGGAGAGCAACTTTATATAAGCACGTACCACCACGAGACACACATTTAGAGCATAGTGATGTCCCATACGACTTGCCTATATGAGTAACATGGCGTGTGTCTAATAAGGAGCAAAAACTGATAACCCTTCATAGGCATATGTGATCACCTCTGTTTATTAGTGGGGTCCGCGTTGCTCATCTCTTTAGTTTAGTCTCAGTGTTGTGTTTGCTAAATTGTTTGTCGTCGTTCTGTATTTTGTTCTTGTTGTATTTGCCATTACCAATTTGATTCGTCCCACGCACTCAGCGGACCCACATTTCGGAACGGTTATACTCCAAATCGGAAAAACTATGTTTCTATATTAAAACTTATTTCTATACACTAGGATTCCCACTAGGTGGTTTGACCTCGACTCGAACAACGTTAGCAGTAGATATAGACTAGATCGTTGGTGATCTGGTTGAATCGTGTGTCATTCAACAGGGTTAGGGTTAGGGTGTTTAACGTCACTTTCAACAATATTTCAGTTATATCGTGGCGGTTAATTTTATTGGCAGATGTCGCTGGTGGTTTCCTCCAGTAATCAGACACAATCCATCCAGTAGTCATTTCATTTATATCAGATATACGGTACATGTTCAGATGAACGAGTTTGAGAGAAGAAGACGTTTGCAAAAGGAATATGTTAATAATTATATTATTCCTGTATTTTGATAGTTAAAAGACATGTAGCTCCACTCGGACACATTATCCTGATTCCGAGTCAACCACTCTTAAATGTTTCGTGCGTAGCGGAGAAACAACAAATGCCAATTTTATTGTCTTTGGTTTGACTCGATCGGGGCTCGAACCCACGATCTACCGCACTCGAGGCGAGTACGCTAACCATTAAACATCCGATGTTGTTATTACGAGTAGAGGTTAAATATGAATTGTATATGCTGCCCGTGTACTTGTTTTGATGTTTAGGATATGTTGTCTCTTATTTCACACAGCTATCAAAATTGGGAGGTACACACACGTCAAACGATCCAGCGATTGTATAGAAGTCAAAAGGCTGAAAGGGGAAGAAACTCCTAATAACTCACAAGAACAGGAAACCGATGTCTTTTCTAACTCTGCAACTACGTCTTCCAAATATTCAACTACATCGCCCAATTCTGCAACACCATCTCCTAAATCTGCAACTGCATCGCCTATTTCTGCAAGTACATCTCTTATATCGGCAACTACATCAGATCAGAAAAAGCTATCTGTTGTCGATGTTGACGAAACGGAGGTCGAACAACTGTTGGAGAAGCTTATTGCAATTCAAGAAGAAGACCACGATGATTTCAGATTAGGTTTTCAACCAGGTGTTCTTTTGGAGAAGCAATTGCTTGTTTATGTAAGTTGGTTTATAATTAGATTGTTAAACTGAGCACAATTTTTCAAAAAATAGTTTGAAGATACCAAAGGGGTAATTAGAAGCCGTAAGTCGAAGGACTACTAAAATACAATGGGCAAAGGACAATAGGACACACAATGATCTACAAAACACTACACAGAAAACCATAGACTTAGTAATATGAACCCCATTAAACAAGGGGATAAACTCAGGTGATCCAATAGGGTAACCAGTTCCTGCTCCACTAGTGCCACCCATCGTGTTATTCTTATTAGAGAACCTGTGATACGTCACGTTCACTACAAATGGCACATTTACTCTAAGAATAATAATAATGATCATAACCAGTAATTTATTCCATAACCAAAAATGAGCTATATTAAAATGAACAGGTTATACAGCTGTAGCCATAGCAACTCCTCTGACCTGAAACCGGACGAAATCAACGAGAGAACCTGATTGAAATATTGGTTCTGACATCATTTCAACAATTACCTTTCAAACAGCATACACAATAAAGTCATAGATATCTAATTTAGTGCTGAAGAAGAATTTCTGGAATAACCATCTTATTTTGCAATTTGATATGTCCAAGATATATTATATATCGAAGTATATAGATCAAATTTTGAGAGTTAATGTAAATCATGTTTTCTTAAAGTAAGCATAAACATTGAAACACTGATGGTAAGCAATTCCTTCCTTCAATATCAACAAAGCGAAGAACCACCTCTCACATGAAGATTAATCATTGATCACAAAAATAAAAACGATGTTTTGCAGATGAAAATACAGGTTCTGGTATAGGGAAGTCACAAACATCGAAGGGGTTAAAGGTACCCCGAAAGACAGGCAGTAAAAATGAGGGACTTGAATGTGACTGCCGATGGATATCGATTGGTAATGTAAAGGGGACATCAACTAACCCTTAATAAACTGTTACCCATTACAAAATGTAGGTCTGGCACATATTGAAAAGATGCTAATTGATTGCTTGCTTGATTGACTGATTGTTGCATAACGTCCAGCGAGTTGTATATTAGTGCGTACGTGCGTGCGTGCGTGTCTGTTTTGTCCCATAGAAGACAAGTCTTATTTCGATACACCAGAGTACTCTCGAGCATTGAAGGGAGCTCTGTTCATATACTTTGTCTTCATTTGTATTACATGTAGTGTCTTCGTGTTATGGTATGACCATATAAAATTTACAGGTCTATGAATGAATCTTTTTTCAGGAGAGACATCAACGAAAGTTAGAAATGTTTGGTAAGCTTGGTACATTACCTCAGAGTGTTTATGAAGAATTTCACAATTTGACAGGGATAGAAATTGACGATCGTAAAGATAAAATGACCATTGTTGCCTTGGAACTGGAAAAATGGATTGTAAATATGGTCAAATTCGCCAGACGTCTTCCTGGATTTTCCGAACTCTCTCAAGCGGACCAGACTACTTTATTAAAAGGTACTATTTTTTGTCTATACGACAAAGTGATAATTCGAAAAGATAGGATAAAATAGTACACTGTATCGAGAAAACAAAATGCCAGAATAAACATTAGAAGTTTTTACCAAGGTTCCTCCCTCCTTTGGTTTTAATGTTCCAAAATTATTTGGATTTCCAACATTTCGATTTTGAGCGTACCTAAGGAATGCTATTTCAGAAACGCGTAGTGCACACTAATTTTGATATCTACGTTTTTATTTTTGCTATAAGTGTATAATCAATATTCTACGTAGATATTTTACTAGTAATCTTGTTTGTTAGTGATGTTATTAGCTTCTGTTACATATTAACATACGTTACGTTTGTCATTTTACTCATATGTGGAAAACACCATCATTTCACTAAGAGAGGTGGTTGGGCAGGTGACCGACACCATGTGGAAAACACCATCATTTCACTACAAGAGGTGGCTGGGCAGGTGACCGACACCATGTGGAAAACACCATCATTTCACTAAGAGAGGTGGTTGGGCAGGTGACCGACACCATGTGGAAAACACCATCATTTCACTACGAGAGGTGGTTGGGCAGGTGACCGACACCATCATTTCACTAAGAGAGGTGGTTGGGCAAGTGACCGATACCATGTGGAAAACATAATCATTTCTCTACGAGAGGTGGTTGGGCAGGTGACTGACACCATGTGGAAAACACCAACATTTCACTAAGAGAGGTGGTTGGGCAGATGACCGACACCATGTGGAAAACACCATCATTTCACTAAGAGATGTGGTTGGGCAGATGACCGACACCATGTGGAAAACACCATCATTTCACTAAGAGAGGTGGTTGTGCAGGTGACCGACACCATGTGGAAACCACCATCATTTCACTAAGAGAGGTGGTTAGGCAGGTGACCGACACCATGTGGAAAACCTCATCATTTCACTACGAGAGGTGGTTGTGCAGGTGACCGACACCATGTGGAAACCACCATCATTTCACTAAGAGAGGTGGTTGGGCAGGTGACCGACACCATGTGGCAAACACCATCATTTCACTAAGAGAGGTGGTTGGGCAGGTGACCGACACCATGTGGAAACCACCATCATTTCACTAAGAGAGGTGGTTGGGCAGGTGACCGACACCATGTGGAAAACACCATCATTTCACTAAGAGAGGTGGTTGGACAGGTGACCGACACCATGTCGAAAACCTCATCATTTCACTACGAGAGGTGGTTGGGCAGGTGACTGACACCATGTGGAAAACACCATCATTTCACTAAGAGATGTGGTTGGGCAGATGACCGACACCATGTCGAAAACCTCATCATTTCATTACGAGAGGTGGTTGGGCAGGTGACTGACACCATGTGGAAAACACCATCATTTCACTAAGACAGGTGGTTGGGCAGGTGACCGACACCATGTGGAAAACACCATCATTTCACTAAGAGAGGTGGTTGGGCAGGTGACCGACATCATGTGGAAAACACTATCATTTCACTAAGAGAGGTGGTTGGGCAGGTGACCGACATCATGTGGAAAACACTATCATTTCACTAAGAGAGGTGGTTGGGCAGGTGACCGACACCATGTGGAAAACACCATCATTTCACTAAGAGAGGTGGTTGGGCAGGTGACCTACACCATGTGGAAAACACCATCATTTCACTAAGAGAGGTGGTTGGGCAGGTGACCGACACCATGTGGAAAACCTCATCATTTCACTACGAGAGGTGGTTGGGCAGGTGACCGACACCATGTGGAAAACACCATCATTTCACTGCGAGAGGTGGTTTGGCAGGTGACTGACACCATGTGGAAAACACCATCATTTCACTAAGAGAGGTGGTTGGGCAGGTGACCGACACCATGTGGAAAACACCATCATTTCACTAAGAGAGGTGGTTGGGCAGGTGACCGACACCATGTGGAAAACCACATCATTTCACTACGAGAGGTGGTTGGGCAGGTGACCGACACCATGTGGAAAACACCATCATTTCACTAAGAGAGGTGGCTGGGCAGGTGACCGACACCATGTGGAAAACACCATCATTTCACTAAGAGAGGTGGTTGGGCAGGTGACCGACACCATGTGGAAAACACCACTATTTCACTAAGAGAGGTGGTTGGGCAGGTGACCGACACCATGTGGAAAACCACATCATTTCACTAAGAGAGGTGGTTGGGCAGGTGACTGACACCATGTGGAAAACACCATCATTTCACTAAGAGAGGTGGTTGGGCAGGTGACCGACACCATGTGGAAAACACCATCATTTCACTAAGAGAGGTGGTTGGGCAGGTGACCGACACAATGTGGAAAACACCATCATTTCACTAAGAGAGGTGGTTGGGCAGGTGACCGACACCATGTGGAAAACCTCATCATTTCACTACGAGAGGTGGTTGGGCAGGTGACCGACACAATGTGGAAAACACCATGATTTCAATACGAGAGGTGGTTGGGCAGGTGACTGACACCATGTGGAAAACACCATCATTTCACTAAGACAGGTGGTTGGACAGGTGACCGACACCATGTGGAAAAAACCATCATTTCACTAAGAAAGGTGGCTGGGCAGGTGACCGACACCATGTGGAAAACACCATCATTTCACTAAGAGAGGTGGTTGGGCAGGTGACCGACACCATGTGAAAAACACCATCATTTCACCAAGAGAGGTGGTTGGGCAGGTGACCGACACCAAGTGGAAAACACCATCATTTCACTAAGAGAGGTGGTTGGGCAGGTGACCGACACCATGTGGAAAACCGCATCATTTCACTACGAAAGGTGGTTGGGCAGGTGACCGACACCATGTGGAAAACACCATCATTTCACTAAGAGAGGCGGTTCAGCAGGTGACCGACACCATGTGGAAAACACCATCATTTCACTACGAGAGGTGGTTGGGCAGGTGACCGACACCATGTGGAAAACCTCATCATTTCACTACGAGAGGTGGTTGGGCAGGTGACCGACACCATGTGGAAAACCTCATCATTTCACTACGAGAGGTGGTTGGGCAGGTGACTGACACCATGTGGAAAACACCATCATTTCACTAAGAGAGGTAGTTGGGAAGGTGACCGACACCATGTGGAAAACACCATCATTTCACTAAGAGAGGTGGTTGGGGAGGTGACCGACACCATGTGGAAAACACCATCATTTCACTAAGAGAGGTGGTTGGGCAGGTGACTGACACCATGTGGAAAACACCATCATTTCACTAAGACAGGTGGTTGGGCAGATGACCGACACCATGTGAAAAACACCATCATTTCACTAAGAGGTGGCTGGGCAGGTGACCGACACCATGTGGAAAACACCATCATTTCACTAAGAGAGGTGGCTGGGCAGGTGACCGACACCATGTGGAAAACACCATCATTTCACCAAGAGAGGTGGTTGGGCAGGTGACCGACACCATGTGGAAAACACCATCATTTCATTAAGAGAGGTGGTTGGGCAGGTGACCGACACCATGTGGAAAACACCATCATTTCACTAAGAGAGGTGATTCGGGAGGTGACCGACACCATGTGGAAAACACCATCATTTCACTACGAGAGGTGGTTGGGCAGGTGACCGACACCATGTGGAAAACCTCATCATTGCACTACGAGAGGTGGTTGGGCAGGTGACTGACACCATGTGGAAAACACCATCATTTCATTAGGAGAGGTGGTTGGTCAGGTGACCGACACCATGTGGAAAACACCATCATTTCACTAAGAGAGGTGGCTGGGCAGGTGACCGACACCATGTGGAAAACACCATCATTTCACTAAGAGAGGTGGCTGGGCAGGTGACCGACACCATGTGGAAAACACCATCATTTCACTAAGACAGGTGGTTGGGCAGGTGACCGACACCATGTGGAAAACACCATCATTTCACTAAGAGAGGTGGCTGGGCAGGTGACCGACACCATGTGGAAAACACCATCATTTCACTAAGAGAGGTGGTTGGGCAGGTGACCGACACCATGTGGAAAACACCATCATTTCACCAAGAGAGGTGGTTGGGCAGGTGACCGACACCATGTGGAAAACACCATCATTTCACTAAGAGAGGTGGTTGGGCAGGTGACCGACACCATGTGGAAAACCTCATCATTTCACTACGAGAGGTGGTTGGGCAGGTGACCGACACCATGTGGAAAACACCATCATTTCACTAAGAGAGGTGGTTCGGCAGGTGACCGACACCATGTGGAAAACACCATCATTTCACTACGAGAGGTGGTTGGGCAGGTGACCGACACCGTGTGGAAAACACCATCATTTCACCAAGAGATGTGGTTGGGCAGGTGACCGACACCATGTCGAAAACACCATCATTTCACTAAGAGAGGTGGTTGTGCAGGTGACCGACACCATGTGGAAAACACCATCATTTCACTAAGAGACGTGGTTGGGCAAGTGACCGACACCATGTGGAAAACACCATCATTTCACTAAGAGACGTGGTTGGGCAAGTGACCGACACCATGTGGAAAACACCATCATTTCACTAAGAGAGGTGGTTGGGCAGGTGACCGACACCATGAGGAAAACACCATCATTTCACCAAGAGAGGTGGTTGGGCAGGTGACCGACACCATGTGGAAAACACCATCATTTCACTAAGAGAGGTGGTTGGGCAGGTGACCGACACCATGTGGAAAACCTCATCATTTCACTACGAGAGGTGGTTGGGCAGGTGACCGACACCATGTGGAAAACACCATCATTTCACTAAGAGAGGTGGTTCGGCAGGTGACCGACACCATGTGGAAAACACCATCATTTCACTACGAGAGGTGGTTGGGCAGGTGACCGACACCGTGTGGAAAACACCATCATTTCACCAAGAGATGTGGTTGGGCAGGTGACCGACACCATGTCGAAAACACCATCATTTCACTAAGAGAGGTGGTTGTGCAGGTGACCGACACCATGTGGAAAACACCATCATTTCACTAAGAGACGTGGTTGGGCAAGTGACCGACACCATGTGGAAAACACCATCATTTCACTAAGAGACGTGGTTGGGCAAGTGACCGACACCATGTGGAAAACACCATCATTTCACTAAGAGACGTGGTTGGGCAAGTGACCGACACCATGTGGAAAACACCATCATTTCACTAAGAGAGGTGGCTGTGCAGGTGACCGACACCATGTGGAAAACACCATCATTTCACTAAGAGACGTGGTTGGGCAAGTGACCGACACCATGTGGAAAACACCATCATTTCACTAAGAGACGTGGTTGGGCAGGTGACCGACACCATGTGGAAAACACCATCATTTCACTAAGAGAGGTGGTTCGGCAGGTGACCGACACCATGTGGAAAGCACCATCATTTCACTAAGAGACGTGGTTGGGCAAGTGACCGACACCATGTGGAAAACACCATCATTTCACTAAGAGACGTGGTTGTGCAAGTGACCGACACCATGTGGAAAACACCATCATTTCACTAAGAGACGTGGTTGGGCAAGTGACCGACACCATGTGGAAAACACCATCATTTCACTAAGAGACGTGGTTGGGCAAGTGACCGACACCATGTGGAAAACACCATCATTTCACTAAGAGACGTGGTTGGGCAAGTGACCGACACCATGTGGAAAGCACCATCATTTCACTAAGAGACGTGGTTGGGCAAGTGACCGACACCATGTGGAAAACACCATCATTTCACTAAGAGAGGTGGTTCGGCAGGTGACCGACACCATGTGGAAAGCACCATCATTTCACTAAGAGACGTGGTTGGGCAAGTGACCGACACCATGTGGAAAACACCATCATTTCACTAAGAGACGTGGTTGGGCAAGTGACCGACACCATGTGGAAAGCACCATCATTTCACTAAGAGACGTGGTTGGGCAAGTGACCGACACCATGTGGAAAACACCATCATTTCACTAAGAGAGGTGGTTCGGCAGGTGACCGACACCATGTGGAAAGCACCATCATTTCACTAAGAGACGTGGTTGGGCAAGTGACCGACACCATGTGGAAAACACCATCATTTCACTAAGAGAGGTGGTTGGGCAAGTGACCGACACCATGTGGAAAACACCATCATTTCACTAAGAGAGGTGGTTGGGCAAGTGACCGACACCATGTGGAAAGCACCATCATTTCACTAAGAGACGTGGTTGGGCAAGTGACCGACACCATGTGGAAAACACCATCATTTCACTAAGAGAGGTGGTTCGGCAGGTGACCGACACCATGTGGAAAGCACCATCATTTCACTAAGAGACGTGGTTGGGCAAGTGACCGACACCATGTGGAAAACACCATCATTTCACTAAGAGACGTGGTTGGGCAAGTGACCGACACCATGTGGAAAGCACCATCATTTCACTAAGAGACGTGGTTGGGCAAGTGACCGACACCATGTGGAAAACACCATCATTTCACTAAGAGAGGTGGTTCGGCAGGTGACCGACACCATGTGGAAAGCACCATCATTTCACTAAGAGACGTGGTTGGGCAAGTGACCGACACCATGTGGAAAACACCATCATTTCACTAAGAGAGGTGGTTGGGCAAGTGACCGACACCATGTGGAAAACACCATCATTTCACTAAGAGAGGTGGTTGGGCAAGTGACCGACACCATGTGGAAAACACCATCATTTCACTAAGAGACGTGGTTGGGCAAGTGACCGACACCATTCGTCAATGAACTATTCAGTTTTAATCTTTCTAGTTGCTTGTTCGCTACAGTTTGTAAAATTAACATATTTGCCCATTTATTTTTGAAAGCAAATATTTAAACTTCATTAAGCAAAAGTTCGAGAAAACAGAAGGGGTAATTAAGAATGGAAAATCCACCGACACAGACAACATTGGGGACATTAGACATAGCAAAGACACACGACTCTCACTTTTTATTAAACCCGGCATGCATGCATGAACCAGAATACTGATTTAATAACTTTCATAATTGATTCCTTTTCTCTACAGTTGGTTTTCTCGAGTACGTGTTTCTTGGGATTCACAACAGAATAAATACAGAGTTAAATGTGATTGTTCTTGGAGGAATAGGCTTACCAGATGAAGATGGTGCACATTTTGCTGAATTTTCTCATACCATTGATGATGAAGAACAACATACATGGTCAAACTATGCAGGTATTCTCCAGAAATGTCATCTGACGCTGGAAGAAGTTACTCTTGTACGTGGGATAGTCTTAACATTTACAGGTAATAAAATGACGAAAACCTTTAGGGGTAATACCATGACGAAAAACCTTTAGAGGTAATAAAATGACGAAAAACATACACTGGCGAAACAATTCCAAAAATGTATTTTAAAAATCGTAAAAAGAGGCAAAATCGATACCCTTTACACACAAATACATAACCACATACATTCCTGGCTTGGAACAGACGCATTAGTAAACATGTTATATGGGTTGAAATATCCTGATAAATATAATGTTTGATGTAATGCTGCAGAACCTGATCTCATTTCATTTTCCCTTTTTTTAAATTCGTGTTTCCGCTCTATTGTGTTACCGCTTGTGTTGATACTGTTCTCGTATTTCCTTCCGTATTGTACATTTACATAAAAATGTCTTCAGACTTGGGATTACTCTGCTTACGTCTTTTAAAAGCACTTGTCAAAATGTTCTTTCCAACGTCAAGAAATTATTTCCAAGTGATCTAGACCTTGATCGATCTAATGACATACAATATCATTGCCAAAAAGACAAACCATGATCCACAAAGTGCTCCACAGAAAACTAAAGATTGAGCAACACGAGTCCTAATAAAAATTGGCGGTTGTTTCGGGTGTTCCGGGTGGGTAAACAATTCTTGCTCCACTAGTTGCATCCGTCGTGTTACTCGTGTTACAAATGGGGTGATAATTCATGAGAGGATGCAAAGTCATAAATGTGACAACGATAAATAAAACTTATCTAACAGTATGCGCGTTTTTCTTTGAAATTAACATAAGTCGTTTGCCTGATACAAGATGTTGCATCACCACACTGTGGTGAAAACAGAATGGTGCGACGTGTCACGAGACGTTCTCTGCGGAACTACTTTGTCATGACGTCATATCATTAGAATGTAAGACAAAACACAGTAACGTGAATGAACGTCAAAAAGAACGTGACGTCATGCACAAAATGTAGTCTCCATCTGAGTATTGTACACATTTTAATTCAACCCTTGTTATTTGTTTAAAATTCGTTTTTATTAAAATGTTAGATATAGTTATTACATACATAGTGTGTTGGTACCAGACTTTATATCAGGATTTGCCTATTGCGTGAACTAACCGCATCACAACTCGTCGCTAACGCGACTCTTAGTGATACTGATTCACACATCAGGCTCGATCTGAAACAAAGTCGTGTACCAACACACTATGTATGTAATGAATATACATCCGTTGTCATCTGTGAAACTACTGCTATTCCGTAACGGTTAGTCAAGTCAAGATGGAGACAATAAAATGTTTTAAACTTTGATCCAGTAACTTCCTCGTTAGTGTCAGGGTTATGGTGCTTAGCACCACTTTCAACAATATGTCAGTTATATTGTGACGGTCAGTTTTATTGGTGGCGGAAACCGGAAGACCCGGAGAAAACCACCGACCTGCCGCAAGTCACTGACAAACTTTATCACATAATGTTGTATAGAGTATACCTCGCCTGAGCGGGATTCGAACTCATAACGTTATTGTTGATATGCATGAGCACTAGTTGCATAGGTAGTTGTAAATCCAACTACCATACGATAACGGCTACGAAGGCCCCCACTTCCTCGTTAGCAGCAAACGTCCATCAGGAAAATCCTGATAGGAACAATCTAATCTAGAATATCGTATCAGCGGAGAGATATATGATCCATATGCAAGTGCCACTGGAATGTTGCTACATATAAATTTCCTCTTTTATTGTAAAGTTTGATCTGTGATTTTTTTTAATTGTATTTTTAAGTCAAGTTGTTAGACATTTAGCTATTGATAATCAGAAAAAAATAGAAGATGAGTGTTTTGTTTGTTACAAGTAAAAAGGAAAAAATGGATATGGTAGAACATTGTTAATTTGTCCATTAGGATCTGCTGCAAGTTGACATTTACGTGTAAGGATGCCACATTGCGTAAATATATAGCAATTCATAAGTTGTAACGTTAACAGTTTCAAATACTGTGCGTCCCGCACAACCAGTGAACTTCTCTTTTGGAGAGTTGAACCTCTTTGCGGGGACAATAGTTCCTTTTGAATAGTCCCCGTGTATGGTGTGAGTTGTAATATTGACAGTTTCCCGCACAACCAGGGAACGTCTCTTTCGAAGAGTTGCACCTTGACAGAGGCACTATGTCCTATTTCCATACTCGTTGTTTCCATTTAGTGGAAACATTCCAGCTTTCACAGAATATATGATACAGTTTATATGAAACGACACGGCGATAATTCAAAATTATCAAATCTTCTACAAGTATTAGAATTAGAGTGCTCTAATAGTCTAATAGACTGATGGCTGTACTCATCAATTAGTTGATCCGGTTGTAATGAATTTTATATGTTATCGTATCATAGAATTTAGTCAACATCCTTAATATGACTTTTAATAGCCAATACATATGATGCGGATTCTTTTTCAGATCGGGGAAGTTTTCAAGAACCAAAAAAAGTTGAACAAATCCAGTGGAAGTTGATAGAGTATTTGTTATTTCTATGCAAGAAGAATCACAAAAATCCAAACCAACGTCTATGGCAGATATTTGACAAGTTTGCAACGCTTCGGAGCTTTGCTGAATATGCAAATGTATTGAATAAAATTAAAGCCGAATGGCCAGTCATGAAAAACCATCCATTGTTCCTAGAACTTGTATCACAGGAGTCCAAACAAAATGACTAACATAAATGAGAATGAGCCATGTTGTGTCCGTCTCAAGATGTCTGTTATCTTTCATTTGTTTCGTATTGCTAAATTTTCACATTATTTGATAAGACATTATTTAATTATATTTTTTTTTATTTTTCCTTTTCTCATTGTATACTATAGAGGGACCATCGGGGCCTTCATCTTATATGCTAGTTGGGTTATTATCTGTTCATGCAATCGGTGCACATTATTGTTAAAATCGTCAGTTCTACTCCAACCTGTGGTGAGGTGTACTCGATACAACTTTATATGATACATTTGTGTTCAGTGATGTGCGACAGGTTTTCTACGACCATATATGGCAATATTTTAGTCATATCTTGACATGAGATTTAAATTAATCACATTAAAATTATACAAGCAAATATGGGCTGCGACATCACATAAATTAAAACTAGGAATTATATCAACAAATAAAAAAAGTTGAATTAAAAATACACAGTAATAAAAACGTAAATATATAATCTAATCTAAAGGCATGACTCGTTTCTGGAATAACCTTCATCGGGTACGCTTATAGTCAAAAGATTATAGAGCCAAATAATGTAATAGCCTTTGGGAGCGGGTAATTTAAAGGGACTAATCATATTTTTATTAGAGTCGATACAACACCAGTCCATATTATAATGATTTCTTTAGCAACAAAAATATACAATAGCATCCCATTAGTTATTTATAAAAACATTTATAAAAGAATTATCATCGACTGTATAGAATATTCGTGGGATATCACGAACATCAAGACAGTCAAATTAAAACACAATCAATGGTGTAAAAAGGTTTGTCGTGGAAGGCCTTTAGGTCGTTGTTCGTCATTTATATAAAAAAACAACAACAAACAAACAAACACCCCCCCCCCCCAGAAAAAACAAACAAGCAAACAAAAACGTGGTGTAAACTCATGTGCACCAATACTATCTTATGCAGAGCCGGCATTAATCCAATTGGACTAATTTCTCCCGCTCTAGATTTTTCTTTTGGCCATTGTGTTGTCTATTCTTCTTCTATTTACGGATTCTGAATACCCCTTTGGTATCTACTTTTGGCTGTTCAAGAACACACAACAACACACTGCAAGTCTTACAGAAAACAGCACATCGAAGGCCAGTATCGATCTTTAATACTAGTATTACCTTGTCGAAATGTACGCTGTATGTTAGAAAAAAGGCCACTGGATTCAAAATACCATCTGAGCCAATCATTAATCATCATATCCATGGTTTTACTAGCCCAACCTGTGAGAAGAATATGATGATAGTTTGTTTGACGGCTTAGAGTGATCTGTTGGTTTTTTGTTTTTTTTGTGTTTTTTTTTTTAATTGGTATTACCATTGTCAATCTCTAAATTCATGACAAATCTCTTGTTTCGTACATATTATGAAAAAGATATGAAGGGTTTTTAGGGTTGGTTCTTTAATTTAATTAATAAGTTGGTAATAAATTTCGTCATGGTCGTATGTATAAGCATGTGCCTTATTCAAAGATGATTGAAGTTCTTCTAGTGAAAATATGTTTTATTCCGCCAAATTTCGAATCATGAAATTAAGTTGTTTTATGCTTAATACTCAGAGAAAAAGTTTTGGTAAACTTGAAGAAAATATCTCGTCTAATTTATTTAAGTGTTTTTCTGGGTGTCATAAAACTGATCTCCACGATATAAGAAAAATTTGAAGATACCAAAAGGGTAATCAGTGGCAGTAAATCGAAGAAGAACACAGACAATGCAATGGCGAAAAGAAAAAGGTCAAACAGAAAAGTTTTAACAATTATCTACAAAACACAAACTACACAGAAATCTAAAGCTCAAGCAACATAAACCCCACTAAAACCGGGATAGACAAATACATACGTAAACGGAAAAAGATCCACTGGCATTTGAGATACGGATGTGCCGTAACGGTCAACCAGTTCGTGGTGCGAATTTTTGCAGCGAAATCTTCAACCTAGGAGCAGCGTAGTCTTGCTTAAGTAGCTTTTGAGTCAGCAACTGAGCTCAGTTATGTATTGGCTGTCAGTTTTATTATTGAGGGAATCACGTGTACCTAGAGATAATGAACATGACAATCGCATGTCACTGAACATACGTACAAAAACGTATCGAGTACACCACATTCGTATTTACTGATTACTGTTAAATGGCAAATGAGAAATAATTGAGGGTTAGGATTAGAGCGTTTCGCGCCACTTCAACAATATTTCAAGTATATCGTGGTGGTCAGTTTTATTGGTGGATGAAACCGGAATACCCGGAGAAAACCACCGACCTGTCGCAAATCACTGACAAACTTTATCACATAGTGTTGTATCGAGTACACCTAGCCACGAGCGGGATTCTTATTTTTGAAGATATATTGATGATGAGCATTTATTGACTGCTTTATTGTTCATGTTGTTGTTTAACGCCAAGTGAGAAGTATTTTGAGAAAGTTCCCATGGCTCAAACCCACAGAGTGGCTCGGTGCATCCCGGGGTGGAGGATAATGGAACCCTATCAATGGGGAGGGGATTCTCGTGTTATTATACGGAACACCTGATTGTGGATCGAATGACCGTGGATCACAGTGGGTAAGGTGCTTGTAGAGTGTCACGCTCCCTGCACGCCAAAGACCTCTTTTGTAGATTTCGAAAAAAAACACCTAAATATTTCGTCCCTACTCAACTCTCCATACTTTTTCCGTCGCAGTCAATTCTTTGACCGGGTTGATCCATCCCTTCCCTCATTTTTATATTGTTTTTATATGTTGTTGAACTTGTTTTATTCCTGTACACAGCTGATATACCGCTCACTGGAATCAAGCAATCTAAATAATCAAAAGTGCTTAGATCCAAATCAATCAATCAGAAAATGCTATAAAACAGTCCATATATATCAATACATCAGGGAAGAACATTTTCATCTAGTTCTTTTATATTTGATCAAGAATTTTTTGAAGCGCTTATCTATGTTTTTATTACTATCACTGGGTCGATACCTCTGCTGGTAAACTATAAGTACCCGAGGGTATTGCCCCCCCCCCCCCCCCCCCCCCCCCCCCCCCAGTGGTCAGTGGTTCGGCGGCAATGACATGGTTCATTAGATATTATTGATATTTACAGTTCCTGAATAATGTCAGTATTGTTACATTTAAGGTTCTCCTCCATCATGCATAGGTCAGTGACCTTAGCCGATATTAGCTAACCCGTTTATGTTCTTCTGATTTACTTTTAGATTATTTTGGCTTTGAGAACCTAATGAAGGTTATTCCAGCAACGCGTCGTGCGCACTAAATTTGATATCTACGTTTTCACTATTACGTTTAAATAAGAATATGAAATACGTACGAAATACTTTATTAAAGAAAGCTCAATCATTGAACATTAAGGTTGACAAAGATTATGAGGTAATACATGAAAGAAGAATGACATAATAAAATAACAAATACAAGTATAGGTTATAGTTTGCGTTATAGTTTGCATTGGGAGGCAATGAAAGGGAGATAACTGTAGTTGGAAAAGATAAAATATAAAACATGCATGCAGAGAACTAGGGTGCCATTTGAAAACACGAGTGAATAAATTTTGCGAGTTCTCTGACGCAAGATGGATCTTCGTTGCTCAATATCCAAACAAATTTATCCTCAGCACTATAGCCGCATTATAATTAAGGACATTTGAAAAGAGTTCTCTTCTGTGGTTTTCAAACCTAGGACAATGCATTAGAAAATGAAGTTCATCTTCTACGCTTTTAGAGTTACAATTGCAACATATACGGTTCTCAACAGGAGTAATTGGACGGGTATATCGACCGGTTTCAATATGGAGCTTGTGGTTACTAGTACGAAAGCGTGTAAGAATGTTTCTATGGCTAATATTTCTAATATCAGAAATATAAGTTTCGTATCTAAATATAAACTTAAATTTTCTATATGTCCTAAGTTTCTCACATTTGTTTAAGTTAATTTTCCAAAATGTCTCATAATTATTCTGTAATGTTTTCTTTATACTATATATGTGTCTAGATTTGAAATTTTCAGGATGAGTCAACATATGATCCATATTTAGATGTTTCAATAAAATATGTATACATCTTAACCAACAAGGTTCATTGTTACCGTACATTAACAGATTCTCTTCATATGCCTCCTGCAGCAAGGGGTCATGATGAGTGTTTTTGCACAGCCGGACCCAGTATTTGATCATGGAAATAATAGTGTCAATATTTAGAGGGTATCTTCCCAGTTCACTATAAATGGCTAAGTTAGTTGTTCTTTTATTAACTCCAAGAACACATTTACCCATGGAAATATTTAGTTTTTCTAAAGGATTCCGGCTGTACAAATTACTAATAAAATGTGAATCATTGTTACTATTAACGCCAACATTTTTATTATTGTTAACAAACCAACAATTTCAGAAGCATATAAGAGTACAGGTTTAACTGTGTGGTCAAATATATGCATACAATTTGGTGCTGAACAGGCTTTTTGACCTTTCCTTTTAAGGTCAAGTAGAGCTTGAGTAAAGCTTCCTTTAAACTTAGCAATATGCCAAGATATTTGTAGTGACGAACTATCTCAAGCTCAGTCTTATCAATATAAAGGGATGGGTTGCGATAAGGTCCTAAATCGGCCCAAGGAGAGGGTGTAAAATTATATTTTACAGAACCATATCTTTATTACTGTTTTTCGAAAGGCCGATTTTATAAGTTTTTGAAACACGAAAAGTTTTTATATAATATTGATGTACTATTCAGAAATATGTTGGCTTTTCACACCACTATTGGTCAGCATTACCATTAAGCCTATGGTCAAATGTAATCAACTGACCCCTTTTAGCTTAATTTTTTACTATGCCTTGCAAGCGGAACCAGCTTGACATTAATACAATACGTCATGTACTTAATGAGAAGGGTACATGCAAAATATCTATCTGGTTCCGCGTGCAACACATATTCAAAAATGAGAAAAACCGCAAGTTTTAATTGGTTGCGATAAGATGCTAAGTTGGCCCAAAAGGAGACTGATCTTTTTTTCTCCAGTAAACTGTGCGGCATCATTATATTTTTAAAGCCTATTCATTTTAGTCTTCAGAATATATAATAATAATTTGGTACTCTGTCTTGTGATTGAGAAAAAACTTGGTTTTTGACCCCTCTACTCTATGTGATTAGCATTGCGCCTATGGGAAAATGTCCAGCAAATGCATTGTTCTGACTGAATTTTCACTATGCCTTGCATTCGGAACACGTAGTATTCATGCACAAAATATATATGGTTCCACGTACAAGGCATACTGAAAATTAGAAAAAATGGTATATTTTGTGGGTAAAATGTGTAATTGCTTTAATATAGAATTTGTACATTATGCATGCCTATGTATGTATGTACATACTTTACGGAATAAAATTATGACTGCACCACCTTACTCTTGTGATAAACTTATAATGGCTATACACAGAGTCATCTACTCTTGGAAATGTGCCAACATGGCGGAAAAAGTGATGAATTACTCTTATAGCAGATTTAATGTTTTTTCTTCAACTCCACTGTTTTCTATACATAACAACCTATACAACAACCTAATATTCTCCGAGAATAGCAACAGCATGAAAGCATGCAGTATTCAATGTTACGACAAAATTATCATTACCGACGGATCATTCACGACACTTCCTGAATGCAGCTGATGTTGATTGGAATTCAGATGATAGCGATATCGGCTTCTAGTTGTCCAAATTATCGCGCTAATCAATATTTTATATAATATTCACCCTACTATCTATATGTAACAGTATAACAGCATTTCTATATTGTTTGGCAGATTGCCAAAACATTGCATTGCTGCACCCATTGTAAACAGTATTGTACACACAGGCAAAATGAAACAAAGCCACACGGCCTGCGTATGCTTGGTTTGAACATTTAAAAATACATTATAATAAAGTAGAGGTATATGCCTTAATATTTGGGCATATTTTATTTAATTCCACGTTGTGGCGAAAAACGGCCTTATCTGAATCCATCCTTTAATATTACTTAGGGAACGACCATTTAACTTGAAGAAGGGGAGAGGGGGAGGGGTGCG
Organism: Bathymodiolus septemdierum; assembly: GCA_963383655.1. Lineage (NCBI taxonomy): Eukaryota > Metazoa > Mollusca > Bivalvia > Mytilida > Modiolidae > Bathymodiolus > Bathymodiolus septemdierum. The sequence continues at coordinate 11,922,679 of OY726526.1, read as the reverse complement.
GGGGTTATGGTTTTTTCCTAAAAAAATATTCTGATTCCCAATGTTGCTGAACAAAATATTCTGATTTTGGTGGAGGAAAAAAAAATAATCTGAAAAAAAAGATATATTCTAACTCTTGTGTTGTCCGAAAAAAAATTTCTGAACGAAACAAAAAACCATAACCCCCCTCCCCTCCCTCCCTTCAAGTTAAATGGTCGGTCCCTTAGTCTTGAGCCTTTATTGAAAATCATAGCTTTAGACTTTGTGTAGTTAATTTCAAGACCTCAACTTTTACAATATTCCTATGTTTTATTTAAACAGTTCTGTAGACCTTCTTGACTTTCAGATAATAGAACTAAATCATCGGCATAGAGGAGACAACTTATATGCTTCTGTCCTAATAATACAGGTGAACATGAATGATCAAAATCGTCAATTAACCCATTGATATAAAGTTTAAATAAGTTTGGGCTAAGGTTATCTCCTTGTAAAACACCTACATTTGAAGGAAAGGCATTGCTAAGGCTATGAGAGTTAACAATTTTAATAACTTTGAGACTTAGATTTGAATAAAGGGATTTTAATCAAGCCAAAAATTTACCTCCGATTTTAGCACGAAGTAGTTTTAAAAACAGGACAGAATGAATGACTGAATCGAACGCCTTGCGGAGGTCTATAAGAAAGGCATAAATTTTTAGATTTATTTAAATATTTATCAATAATAATTTTCAGCTTAAATATGTGGTCGGATGTTCGGCATCCTTCTTTGAAGCCAATTTGTTCATTAAGTATAAGTTCATTTTTGAGAATATATTTTTCAAGTCTGGCATTCAAAATACTGTTGAATAGTTTTGATAAACAGCTGGTAATCGCTATACCTCTGTAATTAGATGGGTTTAGAGGGTCACCAGTTTTGTAAATAGGAAATATGAGTCCATGGACCCATTCTGTAGGGTAAATACCTGATGACAGGATAATGTTAGACAATTTTACCAAACACGGCTGTAATATGTGCTACAACATGTTAAATGATTTGTATACCTGTGATGTAATTTTATTTTGTTTTAATTTCTAAAATACTAATTAAAACGACATTTCAAAACTGGGATTTTTTTTAAAAGCAATACTTCTTATACGCCCGTCTCGAGACGGGCCGTATTATGTGAATGGGTATGACGGGCGGCGGGCGTGCGCCCACACAGGTTTCCGCACAATAACTTTAGTTCTGTATATCGGATCTTTACCAAACTTGGCCACATGATTCCCCTGTAGAAGGGGAAGAACCCTATTTATTTTGGGGTCAAAAGGTCAAGGTCACCGTTACTATAAATATAGTTTTTGACAACAGGGTCGTTTCCACATGATAACTTTAGTTCTGTATATTGGATCTTTACCAAACCTGACCACATGAATGCCCTGTGGAAGGGGCAGAACCCTATTTATTTTGGGTCATTAGGGCAAAGGTCAAGGTCACCGTTACTATAAATATAATTTTTTACCGTTTGATATTTTATATAGACGGGTGTATTTTGTGATGCACACATTTCTTGTTTATGTTTATGATTGTTTTTTTGTTTTGTTTTTGTTTGCTTGAAACAAGACAATACTATTTATTACGCTTGTTATAAATCTTGCTACAAATATGCTCCTCTTAAAATTTCCCTGTGTAATCGTACGCGTTCTGATTATCCAGAGACTTAATGCAATTGCAATGTTAAGATTGAAGTATAAATCACTTCTATAGATAAACATTATATATGTAATATATATAAACAAATCTTGAGTTTAAACAATAAAATCATAGTACATGTAACACCACGACAACCGATCGTGAGGACTTCTGGGATTACATAATTTGACGTCGTTATCAATCGTAAAGATAATTACATTTGATAAAACCTTTACTAGTGATCACGTCAAACGTTGTCTATTGATACTATTTATGGTAAATAAAAATAAGTTGTTTTCCTGGAAACAGAGCACATGTCTTGTTACGAGATCACTTACCAATTAATTAGTACATTAAGGTGTAATAGAGAGACACAATTGTCCTGAATGTTGAATCTAGTTAATAATAAGAAAAATAAAAAATGACACACTGTCGCAACAGTTCCAAAATCCATTAGAAAAATCTTAGAAACAGGGAAAGTCGATATTCCTAACACACAAATACATGACCGCTCACTTTCCTGGCTTGGTACAGGCACTTCAATAACAAGTGGCAGGGTTAAAGTAGTTTAGTGGGCCCAAACCTCCGTTAAGAATTTTATGAAAATGCTTGAAAATTAAAACAAAATGGAAATTTCATTCAATTTGTTTGTTCGGGTTTGCTGTTTTAGCAGCCCACATTTGTTTATATTACAGTTTGTCGGTGACTTGCGGCAGGTTTGTGGTTTTCTCCTGGTACTCCGGTTCCCTCCACCAATTAACCTGACCGCCACTATATAGCAGAACTATTGTTGAAAGTGACGTTAAACACCATAAACAAACCAACCTTAAAGACGTATATGATAGTGATAGTATACATGCAGGGATACTTATACATATTGTAATCAAATGAAAAACAAAAGTAAGCTACTACACTGCTGGAGCAGTTCCAAAATCCAAGAGATAAAATCGATATCCGTAACACACAAATACATGATATTACACTTTTCTGGATTGGTACAGACTTCAGCAATAAGTGTCGGGGTTAAACTAGTTTTAAGGACCTAAGCATTCCATGTAAGTGAGATGATTCGATGTGTAAATGATTTGCTGAAGTTGGAATATTTGATTTACAAAATAAATAGGAAAATGTGTAGATATTGTAAGTTATGCCAGTGCCATGTATTTACCTTTCTTCTGAGATGCATCACATCAAATCATTGCATCACAAACGAAAACATTTTATATTTTACAGGAATATTGTAAATGGTCTTAAATTTTGTAAATTACTGCAAGCAATACATAGAAATAAGCTTTTAAAATTATTTGTAAATTTATTACTATAATAAATACACTAGCAGATCTTCCGGGTTAGTTCTTGGTCGATAATACAACTAAATTAAATGTAATATCTTGACATATGCACATGTTAATATGTATTTTATGTTTTGTATTTACATGTTTACCAATGTGTTTACAGTGGGAAAGGGAAACATATATAGGGTCGGCATATCTTACCTAGCAAGAGACCATCAACGAACACTGCTATGACAAGCTGACTTTCATTAGGATCTGCTGATTGTAGTGCTTTACGTGCAAGGTACGACCCTCCACGAGACAATTTTTTACGTTCCGGCTATACCGCGTTTCATGTGTGATTCGTTCTATACAACTAGCACATTTCGGATAGGAGTTGTTAAACAATTCTACTAAAGCATTACCGTGAATATAATTTAGTGTTATGAAATATTTGGATCTACGTAGCCATTTACTGACCACGCTCGTACATTTCCGTCAACGTTCGTAAAGAAACATCATTAATCATTCAATTAGGGACAATTTTTAAGCGGGAAATGGGAGAAATTGGTCAGGTTGATGGATTTATGAATACTTGATAAAAAGAAATATCACATCACATAGTTTTGTAGTATTTTTGCTACTATTGGCGATTCAAGTAATAAATGGTTGTATATATATTTGTGTAACCTTTGCAGCCATTTGTATTTAGTTGGAATGAGAAGACCGTACTAATTTGAACGCTCGATAATGTATAACGTTTAGTATATCCTTGTAATTGTAAATGATGTCACGTCAATCATAGTAATGTATTATCAAAAATATTTCTCTAAAAAGAGGGAAAATATTTATGCACAAAGGTGTAATTATATCTCATAACTTAAGAAAAATGGGTCCATTAAAATGAAATATCACCTGTGTATGACATTTTCCCTGTAAAAAATTCCAGTAATTCCATATATACATTTTACAACTTAATAACTTACATTACTGCCACAAGTACATGTATATAGCTTTAGATGATTTATAGTGTCAAACATTGTGCCTAGCAACGGGCCACGAAGGACCACTCTTGATAAACTTACTCATTCGAACTTCTGCAAGATGTTCTTTTCGTACAATGAATCTAGGTTTATGTGACGGTTCCCATGGCGTCGACTATAGAGCTGCCTAGCGTATCCCCAGGTGGTGGACATAGGATGCCCTCTCTATTGTGGAGGGGTTTGTAAGAAAATAATTAGGAAAACCCACAGCGAACCATAGTATGTAACGTGTTTGGAGAATGTCAGGCTCCGTGTACGTTAGATACCTCTCTAGGTAGACACATTGTAACCGCTACAGGGAACTAATTGTTTCGTTCCTCCCCAACTCTCCATACGTTTCTAGTGGCAGTCAAAACTCGTTGTCATGGTTGACCAATACCTCCCTCATTTCCGTATCATGCTTAAATATTAATGAACTTATTCTAGTTATGAATATAACTGAAATACTGCAAGCTAATCAATTAATCATACTCATATATAAGGAGTGACTTTATGAGACTCATTAAACAAGAAAGTAAGTTTATAAGAAAATAATAAGCAAAGCCAAAACACAACAAAATATCGGGGCCGTTGTGGCCGTGATCGTATGATAGTTGGATTTACAACTACCTATGTAACCAGTGCCTATCACCACTGATGTGAGTTCGAATCTCGATCAAGGCGAGGTATACAACATTATGTGATCAAGTTTGTCAGTGACTTCCGACAGGTCGGTGATTTTTCCCAGGCCCTCCGGTTTCCTTTACGAATAAAACTGACCGCCATGGTATAACGGAAATATTGTAGAAAGTGACGTTAAACACCATCAAGCAAGCATAGACAATAAATTGCACAGGATACAGCTGAAGCCAAGAAGCAAAGAAGCCAGTTAAAAATACTTGGATAGTTGTGTAACGGCACTACAAATTGCATAGATTTGAATATCTTCGTACCCTGAGTAACTTGCCAAAGGACTGGGAGCTATAAGGGCCAAAATCGGCCCCACCTCAGATGTGGATAACATTTTCTCCAAAATGTATTCACAATATGTGCTTTTCAGAAATAAATACAGTTAGTTAATATGTGCATCTAATTCTTCACAGCGGACCTACAAAGTCAGGTAATGAAAAGCACTGAACGCCATTTTTTTCAGAATACAGAACGTACATGTACGTATCATTGTATTATAATGCATATCTTTAAAAAAAACAAAAAACACAAAGCATAATAAAACTCAGTAAACAAAGCATAAATTTGACTTAATAGGCATGTGGATTGATTTCAGGAATAAAAACATGTTCCGAAACTGTATTATGAAATTAAAGTCAAAATTTTTGTATTAACCTTAAAGAAGTAATAGATAGATTTATTTGGACAATAGAACTTTGTCATATTTGAAAAATTTGTGAGCACTTTTTTAACCGTACTTTATTCTTAGCGACAACCAATGCGATGATATATTCCAGTGCATTTTTACGGACAACCATCATAAATCTATAAAAAAAAATGCCAAGGTGTGGGTTGAGAGAAGTCCAATATTTAAAGATCGTTTTTTTTTATACTATGGTAAATATTTTGGGAAATGGTGTGAAGCAAAATGTTTAATGTGTAACGATTTTAGCTAGGAACCTGTGAGAATTTTTTTTTATAAACTGATAACAAGCCATGGAATCAGATATCCCATGGAAAGTGGTTGTCGATAGATAATTGTTTTACAATCAAGTATTTCAGATATATTTATGATGAGAACAAGTTTACAACCATATGATTAATCGTGTATGTAAAATGTGTGTCGCTACCGTGAGTCTATGTATGATTGTTTTGATTGTCACTAGAAAAAGAGGAGATGGTAGATATTATTTTGCTTTGTGACAAACCAACAACAATACTCCTAATAAAATGCTGCTATCAGAATCTGCTGTAAGTTGTCTTTTACGTGTAAGGAGTGTGTCCTTTGCATCTTGCGCTAAGGTATGTATTAAATTCGTTCCTCACAGCTGTCTGGTGTCCCTTTCACATGAAGTCGGCGTTTTCCTAGAGGAAGCCATTTGTTATTTTATTTATGCCAAATTCGCAGTCATGTCACTTACGGTTGTCCATCAATACGGCTGTTTCGAATCATTTTATTTCCGACCACGTTCCGTCTTTTTCGTGTCTTGACGTCTGAAGTGCTTGGCAGACAACTTCCTGTGTTTACGCTATTATTGTGACAACGTCAGCATTTCATAGTCGTAGATGCGGTAGATTATAAGTAATTGTAATATGGAGACGCCAAGGAAACGGCTGAATAAATACTAATGTTCGGTACCGCAGTATCTGTCTGATATCAGAAATATATAAAGGCAGATCGGTTTCGTTTCATAATGCTGACAGCACCCAATAAAGAAAGAAAACAAATTTCATCTCAAAGAAGTAATTGTCTCTGTATTCAAGTCTTTGATACAAATAAAATAATTTAATTGACATCTGTCTTTTACAGAAAATGTTAAGATTTTTTTAAGCTGAGGATCGAACGTTAAAACGGCACATATCGATTGAAGTTTTTTTCGTGTACATTGACACCGGAAGTCTAGTGCTATGCATTCCTAATCGTAACTCTTCGGCCATATAATTATATATTATTGGAAGGTTAGCGAGAATGGTAGAGTAGTTACGATTGATGCATTCCATCAAAATCACGTGATCTGGCGGACGAAAATAACAACATTTTGACGGAATGGAAATGATTCGAAACAAGCGTATTGGAAATCCATAAAAAAAAAAAAAACGTGTTTTACCTTTTGGTTCATTGCACGCGAAAATGCATTAATTTTAATCATTTAAGCCATAAACCAATAAAATTATGTGTGATCTACTCAAATTGAAAAAAAATATATATTAGGAATCAATCACAGAGGTCACGTGATCACATTGAAGAGAAAGTAGCATCGTAACCACTAAAACCGAGCAGAACAACGGCATAACGATATTCAATACAAGTAATGAAGGAACCAGCGAATTGGGGATATCCTATTCTTCAAGTTCTATGTTCGAGTTCTATGGGATTTTTCTTGCTACGTTTAATCCCTGTATTCTTTCCCATATGCAAATATCGTATTTAATGATAAAGTCTGTTGACTGTTAAAATTTTTCCAAGATCACTCTTCGGGATGCCGTTGTGCTATTGCATTTTTAAAAATTTAATAAACAAATGCTGAAAAACGATTATTTTAAAACACTTAAAGGACGTAGGGATTTTGTAATATCGATTGCGGACGTGTAAATATTCCGGATAAGTTACGTCACAGTAAACGTCATGTAATACAATCGTCGTTTTCATTTTCATTTAATAATCAGTGTAGTAAAAATTTTCCTTAAATACATGTTTTATAGATGTGCTTCAAAAGCTTTCTTCTTCACACATTAATTTGTATTGTTTATCTGCTGAAATATCTAAACACCAACGTTACCGTAGCATTTTACATGTGTAGACCCTCTGTACTGCTTTTTGGATAAAAACAATAGAAACAGAGCCGTCTTAACAGCATCACGGGCCCCCAGGAAAAGCAGTGCATTAGGGCCCATACCTACACAACCACACATAGGAATAAAACTGTAAATGTATATAAAATTAAACATTGTATTGGTGTTTCCAACAAAGTCAGTGTTTAAACCTTAGAAAAACATACAATACACAACATACATAGATAAGCATGGGGCGGCCCTATGCTCGTGGGCCCCCGGGCAAAATTCTGCCCCGCGTGCCCATGCGATAAGACGGCACTGAATACACACCTCTCCTACATCACTCCAATGTTTATGTTAAAGATTTACAGACCACGCTGGACGCAATGTGCTGATAATACTTTAGACCCTTTGGGTCTGGTCATGGTGAGGTAAGCGTTGATGCATGTGCGTTTTGCATAAATATGTACTATATATGCACGCGCTACAAAATAGTCCCAAAACTTAATATCGTAAAATAGTTAAAGCATTTGGTTTTGCAGTTTCTAAGAAAAAGATTAAATATTAATATGAAAAGTTATGGAAAACAGACGATGGACACTAAATGATAATATTTCTACAATTTTTCTATTGAATGTTGGAACTGTTCCGAGAGTGTGTTATATATTTTTTTATTTGATTATAATGTTATTCCTATGAGTGGTTGTGTAGGTATGGGCCCCAGTGCATTGCTTTTCCTGGATGCCCGTGATGCTGTTAAGACGGCTCTGCTTCTATTGTTATTATCCAAAAAGCAGTAGAGAGGGTCTACACATGTAAAATGCTACAGTAACGTTGGTGTTTAGATATTTCAGCAGATAAACAAAACAAATTAATTTGTGAAGAAGGAAGCTTTTGAAGCACATGTATAAAACATGTATTTAATATAATACAATAATTTATGAAAAAAAAACAGCTGAGTTGCAATTGTTAAAAACAAAATATGGTTGTGATCGTCTTCCGTAATTAAAATCGTCAAAATGAAATACAACCGAATTGATATCAAATGGTGTCATGTTTCAATCTCATTTAAGATATACCTTGAAATGCTTTCAAACTTGTACATCACGTTCACGATATTTTATTACAACACTGTTTCACTGAAGTGTACATTTTTTGTTCTGTTCTAGTTAAAGGACTTTATCAAACAGAATCATACAGTTTACATGTAATGCAGTTAATACGCATTTAAACCACAGAAGAATATTTCTATTTTCCACAACTTGTGGTGTTGGTTCGCTATTGGGGATGCGAAATATTAATTGCAAACCCCATTGACTGGCTATATGCTGCATGTCTAGAATATTTTATTATTTTCTCGATCGACAGTTCAGAAGCTAGAAAACAATATGATGAATATGTTCTGTCAATCATGCAAACAATAACGTATGCACATGACAGAACGCATATACGGATTCTGATTGCCCCTTTGGTATCTTCAAACTCTTCTCAAGGATATATTGGATTGTGCCCAAAAATATCTACTACTTTTGGATAATAGAGGGAAAATGATGGGGGCCGGTGTAAAGCTTATAAATTGTGTAGAGATAATATTACGTTGGGGGGACATTTGATAATTAAATGGAAAAGTTTGTTGAATATATCTATCCACTGATTTGAGCAATAAAATATTCAATTCTTCACTAATTTCGTTAAGCTTTACATCCAAAAAGTATATATTCTATAGAGATAGGAAAATGTTATTACATTTTGTTTACCTCATAATATAGTTTATTCAAAAATCTTCTGCTTACAATAACCTTAATGGCCCAGGATTGCAGATTAAGGGTCCCTGTTTTACATCAATCTCACTTGTCCAGGGGTAGCAAGTGAAAATAAAAAAGTCTACTTACACATCCTTTATATTCATTTGTTTTTAAATTTCATCATAATATACACAATTAGAAGATACAATTATTACCATGCATTAGCTTTATTTATGTTAATGAATAATATATAATTATATGCTATTTCGAATAAGTTATAATTTGTTTTTATCAATTTCATTAATATGGGAAGTGTGTAATGTGCCTTGTACATTTTTTTTAAAATTATTTTCCAAGTATTGAAAGTTGTTTGATCTCCAATTCGGGATTGGTTTTATTTCCTCTCATTGCGTGTCTTCCATATTTCCCACTTTGAGATAAATATTATTATATTGAAAATGACGTCTAAATCCTCACCCTCATACAGTCCTAACATAATATTGATTAATTGATTTCTATATTAGCTGTTAATCCAGATCTGTTAGATATTGCTTCTATTTCTTTTATAACTTTTTTCACAGAAGGACATTTAAAAAATAGATGCTGCATCGTTTCATCGTTGTCTCTTATTTGGCATAGATGGCATTTTCCGTTTGACAAATTAATTTTTTTCAATCCTATGTTCTGTATAAATTATATTATGGAGACATTTCCATTGGAATTCTTTGACCTTATTAGTAACCTTGATTTTCTTTATGTTTGTCCAAATTTCCAATATTTAAAGATCGTTTTTTTTATACTATGGTAAATATTTTGGGAAATGGTGTGAAGCAAAATGTTTAATGTGTAACGATTTTAGCTAGGAACCTGTGAGAATTTTTTTTTATAAACTGATAACAAGCCATGGAATCAGATATCCCATGGAAAGTGGTTGTCGATAGATAATTGTTTTACAATCAAGTATTTCAGATATATTTATGATGAGAACAAGTTTACAACCATATGATTAATCGTGTATGTAAAATGTGTGTCGCTACCGTGAGTCTATGTATGATTGTTTTGATTGTCACTAGAAAAAGAGGAGATGGTAGATATTATTTTGCTTTGTGACAAACCAACAACAATACTCCTAATAAAATGCTGCTATCAGAATCTGCTGTAAGTTGTCTTTTACGTGTAAGGAGCGTGTCCTTTGCATCTTGCGCTAAGGTATGTATTAAATTCGTTCCTCACAGCTGTCTGGTGTCCCTTTCACATGAAGTCGGCGTTTTCCTAGAGGAAGCCATTTGTTATTTTATTTATGCCAAATTCGCAGTCATGTCACTTAAGGATGTCCATCAATACGGCTGTTTCGAATCATTTCATTTCCGACCACGTTCCGTCTTTTTCGTGTCTTGATGTCTGAAGTGCTTGGCAGACAACTTCCTGTGTTTACGCTATTATTGTGACAACGTCAGCATTTCATAGTCGTAGATGCGGTAGATTATAAGTAATTGTAATATGGAGACGCCAAGGAAACGGCTGAATAAATACTAATGTTCGGTACCGCAGTATCTGTCTGATATCAGAAATATATAAAGGCAGATCGGTTTCGTTTCATAATGCTGACAGCACCCAATAAAGAAAGAAAACAAATTTCATCTTAAAGAAGTAATTGTCTCTGTATTCAAGTCTTTGATACAAATAAAATAATTTAATTGACATCTGTCTTTTACAGAAAATGTTAAGATTTTTTTAAGCTGAGGATCGAACGTTAAAACGGCACATATCGATTGAAGTTTTTTTTGTGTACATTGACACCGGAAGTCTAGTGCTATGCATTCCTAATCGTAACTCTTCGGCCATATAATTATATATTATTGGAAGGTTAGCGAGAATGGTAGAGTAGTTACGATTGATGCATTCCATCAAAATCACGTGATCTGGCGGACGAAAATAACAACATTTTGACGGAATGGAAATGATTCGAAACAAGCGTATTGGAAATCCATAAAAAAAAAAAAAACGTGTTTTACCTTTTGGTTCATTGCACGCGAAAATGCATTAATTTTAATCATTTAAGCCATAAACCAATAAAATTATGTGTGATCTACTCAAATTGAAAAAAAATATATATTAGGAATCAATCACAGAGGTCACGTGATCACATTGAAGAGAAAGTAGCATCGTAACCACTAAAACCGAGCAGAACAACGGCATAACGATATTCAATACAAGTAATGAAGGAACCGGCGAATTGGGGATATCCTATTCTTCAAGTTCTATGTTCGAGTTCTATGGGATTTTTCTTGCTACGTTTAATCCCTGTATTCTTTCCCATATGCAAATATCGTATTTAATGATAAAGTCTGTTGACTGTTAAAATTTTTCCAAGATCACTCTTCGGGATGCCGTTGTGCTATTGCATTTTTAAAAATTTAATAAACAAATGCTGAAAAACGATTATTTTAAAACACTTAAAGGACGTAGGGATTTTGTAATATCGATTGCGGACGTGTAAATATTCCGGATAAGTTACGTCACAGTAAACGTCATGTAATACAATCGTCGTTTTCATTTTCATTTAATAATCAGTGTAGTAAAAATTTTCCTTAAATACATGTTTTATAGATGTGCTTCAAAAGCTTTCTTCTTCACACATTAATTTGTATTGTTTATCTGCTGAAATATCTAAACACCAACGTTACCGTAGCATTTTACATGTGTAGACCCTCTGTACTGCTTTTTGGATAAAAACAATAGAAACAGAGCCGTCTTAACAGCATCACGGGCCCCCAGGAAAAGCAGTGCATTAGGGCCCATACCTACACAACCACACATAAGAATAAAACTGTAAATGTATATAAAATTAAACATTGTATTGGTGTTTCCAACAAAGTCAGTGTTTAAACCTTAGAAAAACATACAATACACAACATACATAGATAAGCATGGGGCGGCCCTATGCTCGTGGGCCCCCGGGTAAAATTCTGCCCCGCGTGCCCATGCGATAAGACGGCACTGAATACACACCTCTCCTACATCACTCCAATGTTGATGTTAAAGATTTACAGACCACGCTGGACGCAATGTGCTGATAATACCTTAGACCCTTTGGGTCTGGTCATGGTGAGGTAAGCGTTGATGCATGTGCGTTTTGCATAAATATGTACTATATATGCACGCGCTACAAAATAGTCCCAAAACTTAATATCGTAAAATAGTTAAAGCATTTGGTTTTGCAGTTTCTAAGAAAAAGATTAAATATTAATATGAAAAGTTATGGAAAACAGACGATGGACACTAAATGATAATATTTCTACAATTTTTCTATTGAATGTTGGAACTGTTCCGAGAGTGTGTTATATATTTTTTTATTTGATTATAATTTTATTCCTATGAGTGGTTGTGTAGGTATGGGCCCCAGTGCATTGCTTTTCCTGGATGCCCGTGATGCTGTTAAGACGGCTCTGCTTCTATTGTTATTATCCAAAAAGCAGTAGAGAGGGTCTACACATGTAAAATGCTACAGTAACGTTGGTGTTTAGATATTTCAGCAGATAAACAAAACAAATTAATTTGTGAAGAAGGAAGCTTTTGAAGCACATGTATAAAACATGTATTTAATATAATACAATAATTTATGAAAAAAAAACAGCTGAGTTGCAATTGTTAAAAACAAAATATGGTTGTGATCGTCTTCCGTAATTAAAATCGTCAAAATGAAATACAACCGAATTGATATCAAATGGTGTCATGTTTCAATCTCATTTAAGATATACCTTGAAATGCTTTCAAACTTGTACATCACGTTCACGATATTTTATTACAACACTGTTTCACTGAAGTGTACATTTTTTGTTCTGTTCTAGTTAAAGGACTTTATCAAACAGAATCATACAGTTTACATGTAATGCAGTTAATACGCATTTAAACCACAGAAGAATATTTCTATTTTCCACAACTTGTGGTGTTGGTTCGCTATTGGGGATGCGAAATATTAATTGCAAACCCCATTGACTGGCTATATGCTGCATGTCTAGAATATTTTATTATTTTCTCGATCGACAGTTCAGAAGCTAGAAAACAATATGATGAATATGTTCTGTCAATCATGCAAACAATAACGTATGCACATGACAGAACGCATATACGGATTCTGATTGCCCCTTTGGTATCTTCAAACTCTTCTCAAGGATATATTGGATTGTGCCCAAAAATATCTACTACTTTTGGATAATAGAGGGAAAATGATGGGGGCCGGTGTAAAGCTTATAAATTGTGTAGAGATAATATTACGGTTGGGGGGACATTTGATAGTTAAATGGAAAAGTTTGTTGAATATATCTATCCACTGATTTGAGCAATAAAATATTCAATTCTTCACTAATTTCGTTAAGCTTTACATCCAAAAAGTATATATTCTATAGAGATAGGAAAATGTTATTACATTTTGTTTACCTCATAATATAGTTTATTCAAAAATCTTCTGCTTACAATAACCTTAATGGCCCAGGATTGCAGATTAAGGGTCCCTGTTTTACATCAATCTCACAGGGGTAGCAAGTGAAAATAAAAAAGTCTACTTACACATCCTTTATATTCATTTGTTTTTAAATTTCATCATAATATACACAATTAGAAGATACAATTATTACCATGCATTAGCTTTATTTATGTTAATGAATAATATATAATTATATGCTATTTCGAATAAGTTATAATTTGTTTTTATCAATTTCATTAATATGGGAAGTGTGTAATGTGCCTTGTACATTTTCTTTTAAATTATTTTTCCAAGTATTGAAAGTTGTTTGATCTCCAATTCGGGATTGGTTTTATTTCATCTCATTGCGTGTCTTCCATATTTCCCACTTTGAGATAAATATTATTATATTGAAAATGACGTCTAAATCCTCACCCTCATACAGTCCTAACATAATATTGATTAATTGATTTCTATATTAGCTGTTAATCCAGATCTGTTAGATATTGCTTCTATTTCTTTTATAACTTTTTTAACAGAAGGACATTTAAAAAATAGATGCTGCATCGTTTCATCGTTGTCTCTTATTTGGCATAGATGGCATTTTCCGTTTGACAAATTAATTTTTTTCAATCCTATGTTCTGTATAAATTATATTATGGAGACATTTCCATTGGAATTCTTTGACCTTATTAGTAACCTTGATTTTCTTTATGTTTGTCCAAATTTGTGTCCAATCAATATTATCCCCGTACTGTTCTTCCAATTTAATCTGACATTTTGATTTTATATTTTGTTTAAAGATTCTCTGGATTATTTTTATTTTCAAATTATCAGGTGATATTGCTGTATTTGACTCATTTAAAAATTGTAGCTTATCGTTGATATTGAAGGTAACGCTACGTTCTGGTGCTATTTCAGTTTCACCTTTTAATACTTTTATGAACATTTCGGAGATTACTTTTTTTTATCTTAGAAAACTCTGAAATACAGTTTCTCCTATCGATTAATAAATTGTATATATCATTACAACTTTTTTTTTATTTGAATCCCAAATATCGTTAATAGTTCGTAAATGACTTTGCAGAAACGAGGTAAACACTTTTGGTTTGTTTTGAAAAGTGTTATTACATTAAATAACATTACATAATAGACAACAATGTAAGCAAAGCTTGAAGAAACCGAAGGAGTAACCTGGGGATGCATATCGAGGAAGGACAGACTATACAATGGTCAACAGAAAACTGACAAACAATGATCTACAAAACACTACACATAAAACTAAAGATGGAGCAACACGAACCTCAACAATGCAGGCGATGTAAGGTGCTCCGAAAGAGTAAGCATGCCCTACTCCAAAAAACAAAACAGCAACCATATTCTTATAAAGGACCCTTACTTCGGGAAAATCCGATGACTATAGTATGTTTATCTCACGTGAACAATAACTTTCAATTTTCAGTAAAACACAATTGTTGTTATCAATTTTAAGAGACACTAAATAGATATGCCATACCATCCTCTACATTAGCAACAAGCAGCTGCTTTTTCGGTTCATCAAAACATACAGCTGATGGTTTGCTTAATCCATCGTCACTCGTCAGGATCTTTTTTTGGTATTGTCCATCAGCTGATATTACGACAGTATTTGACGTACGTTCACCAACCACATACAAATTCCCGTTCTCATCTACTGTTATGCCATGTGGATTTCCTAGAATGTCCTCGTTCTTGAACTGCCAAACAGGAGTACCATTGAAAAGACAACATGTTATGGTCTTTTTCCTTTCATTGGTATAACATATTTTCCCTGCAAATGCCACAACGTAAGAATATCCAAGTGTATTAGTGTTTGGAATTGTAGATATTCTGAAATCCTCCGAACAGGATAACACGTGTACATATTTATTTTCAAGACAGCATATTAATGAATCGTTATAATATGTAATTCCATATGTGTTTCCAGGAAGTCGGACGAATTTTGTAATACTTAGTCCTGCTATGTTTACTATGTGTATACCTGGTGATGATGATAACTCCCCAGTGGTGACTGCAGCTGTGTTATCATCAATACATACAACATCAAAACAATTACTCAAAGGAACTTTCTTGATTGAGCCATCACCATATACAACCATCAGTTGAAAACCGTAATGTAAGGTAAACAACATCAAGCCCGTCGTCGTTACACAACATCCCCTTACAGAACTTCCGCTAGTTTTGACTTTTCTTTTTAGCTTAAGCGATTTGTCGTTGATGGTCAAAATCTGGGCCTGTTTATTTTTATTTCTCACCAAGCTGACGCTACTTCGTTCGGTTTGAAATCCTACAGAGCCAAATGATTTAACACCTGTTAAAATATCTTGTATCTTGGTATCAATACTACACATAATGTTTATTTGTGTAAAATTATGTTCATCTTTTAATGATTGAATAAAGCCTTCCTGTTCTGTGACGTTTGATTTGACTTCTCTCATTCCAAAGAAAGCTTGGAAATCTGACGCATGCTTCGTGATGTCTTCAATGTTTTTCTGACGCTTTACTATATTATTTTCTTTATCATTCAGAATGGCAATGGTTCCCTGGATATCAGTTTTAGCTTTAATCTCCAGTTTTTTAAGTTCTGATTTTAATTTCTCCTCTAACTTGTCTAGGTGTTGGTTTATATTACTTCGGAGGCTCTGAACTTTCAAAATATGCTTCTGCACTTGATTGTTAACGGTTGTCAAGTTCTCCTCCCGATCAGTTCTGAGTCGCTTAATGTTTTCTACCAAATCTTCAACTTCCTGCCGTAAATCTTGAAAATTTTGAGATGTCTTTTCGTTGTCAACCACTTCATCAATTGGAATGACATCACTACACTCTTTGTGTGCTTTGATACACCTGTCGCATATCGGACATTCATGTGTGACGCAGTATTGCTGGTATCTTTGATTGTGATCGGCACAAAACAGCTTAATATCGGCAAGAAAGGACGGTTGTTTCTGATAGTCTGAAATAGGAATTGCATTGTGATGCCGTATTAATTTCGCCAGGCTATGGTGTTCATTACAGCTTGAACATAGCGTTTCCTGACATTCAGGGCACCATATCGTGGCATTGATAGATATATGACGCTGATTACAAATATCACACAAGGATACTTCTGAAGCCATGGATTGTCTTGCCTAAAATGAAAAGAAATCATATTTGAACACGGTAGATCGTTACAAAGGGTTATTGTATTTCGTCCTTTGCCAACTATCTATACTTTCTAGCGTCAGTCAAAAGTTGTCCAGGTGTCATAGAGTAAACCTTCCCCCATAGTAGATTAACCCCTCGGAAGATTTACTATATAGTAAACCTTCCCCCATTGGGGAACGTTTAATATATAGTATTTATTCCGCATAGTAAACATTCCTACCTACTCAAATACTGCAGAATGGCTCCGTACAATTGTTTTACCTTTTAATCATAACCGGATATAATTAATTGTATATAACAATTAAAATTAACACGATTAAGGTGCTAAATTCCGAATCAATAGTAATTATCCGGATTAAGGGGGAACATTTACATTCCGGGGGAAGGTTTGCTATGCGGAAGGTTTACCATACGACACCGGTTTGTCCCATGCCTCCCTCATTTCTATTTATGTATTTATATTGTGGTACTTGTTCTCGTCCAATGAATATTCATTAAATAATGTTGCTGTTGAACATTTATAAACCAACATCCAAAATTTGTAAGAAGAAAAAACAAGGATATCTATTCCAAAAAACCAACTAGAGCACACCGAATTAAAAAGAAGAACACTACATTTGTTTTGACATACTCTGTAAAGTGTTTATCGTGTGAACTGTAAATTTGTGTTTAAGAAATTGTGTTTTTAGTTGAGCAGTATAACTTTGTGGTGTAGCCAATAATACTAAGTTGTAGGTTTGGCTCTGATCAAATAAAACGTAACGTATATACCAAATTAGTTTTATAGTTCTTTAGATACTTACACATGATTTTTGCCAACAGATAAAAAAAAATAAACAAAATATTATCTAATAGAAAAAAAGAATGTTTTAGTTCCGTCCTGTATTTATAAGTAACTAATATTGAGATTATCAGCACGTAAAAAAGAAATTTCTTGTATATCATCAAAAGAAAGTTTAAACAGTGATATATGTCAATAGTTTCACCAATGTCTATAAAATGAACGATCATCTCTCACCTCAAAACAATTCCGTGAATATCAAGAACACGCACGGTCACCTCTCATATAAAAACAATTCTACCAATATCGACAAAACGAACGATCAGGGGTCGTCGTGATCGTATGGTATGTGGATTTATAACTACCTAGGTAATCAGTGCCTATCACCACTAACGTTAAGAGTTCCCGATGAGGCAAGGTCTACTCGATACAACATTATGTGATAAAGTTTGTCAGTGACTTGCGACAGTTCGGTTGTTTTCCCCGGTTACTCTGACCGCCACGATATAACTGAAATATTGTTGAACACCATAACCCCTAACCTCTAACCTCCACCCCAAAACAATTCAACCAGTATCAACAAAACGAACGATCACCTATCACCACATATGACTGAACATAAAAAACACAGTGACATATGACGTTAGAAATACAGGCCCTGGTTTAAGACACACAAAAATGTGCCAGGGTAAAACTGGTCAATGGGATCTCAGATCATATCATGGAACCCGTTCCTTTTAATAAGGATTTTTAGAGAGCCGGTCACATGTCTCTTTTTGCCTTTCAAATTGTTAAGCAATACAAGCTACATGCACATATCAAAGTGATGTTCCATGACACATTGCGTTGAAAGAATCTCAGGGATTTGCTTCCATTTTAAATGAAGCTATAATGGAAGTTCTATATTAAATTTGATTGTGAATTAAAGCCAAGGTATGTTACAGCTGCTGCTGAATCTGGGATGTGGTTGTGAAGAATATAATTATTTCTGAATGCTTGTTTTGTTTTTGTTCTTCCTTGGGGGGTGGGGGGGGGAACTGAGTTTTGTATATTTATCTAGATGGAAAGCCATTAGCCAATCTATTATTATATGTTCATCTTTATATAATATTTAAATATTATTGAACATATACTCATTTGAATTTGCATTACATACATACTATTGGACATTAGTGGAGCGGATAGTTGGTAAAATATTTCACTTGGTGAGATAAGCACCAAATTTGGCATGAATTTTTTATGCTAGCCGCTACGCTACATTAAGCAATTAACAATCAACCAATTATTTTTTCCAGGGGAACGAGTTGTTTGTGGATTTCTGTTTTCAATATCCATGATATTCAGAATCCAAATATGGTTATTTCCGATTTGAGGAACAGCATTGCGAAAAACAAATGTTTATATTTGAGTGTTTATTTCTTATTCTTGAAATTCACATTCAAGAACAAACGAATATGTATTTTATGAGCAATCATCGAAAATTGAGATGGACGAATTTAAATTATTTCACAGTATCAGTTGTACATGTACAATGTAAATACGTCCTTGATTGTGTTTGTCAATGATATATCAGAATTACTTACCATGATGAGCCGAATAAGATACGATCAATGGATTTTTGGAAATCTTCAATTATTCTATTCTCAAAGGTGATTCATTAGTGAGACATGTCTGTATTTATTCTTCATGTTCTGAATAGTGGATTAGCAATATACCATGCAGTTAACAAAGCATAGGGCACAGTCACCGAACAATGAATGTGATTTACTGTACCTGAAAAACTACTTGTTCTGCTTTCAGTTTTGAAATTATATTAAATTTCATTATGTTAGTAATAAATGATTAAACTTTGATACTTACAGGTACTACAACGGTTCCTACAATAAGGTACCTGTCTTGATTCTCATATTTCTCAAAATGTGAAACGTTGCTTCAAACATTAAACATGTACTAACTGAAAATGAATGTTGCACATGATAAAGTAAAATATGGCACGTGATGAATAACATTTAATATTTGTGACGTAACATAGTTGAAATACTAGCACTAAGTTTGTACTAAATATAGTTAAATAGAAGATTGTTTAAAGGTATACAGGATGTCAGAATTGAATTTCTTTGTTTATATTAAAAGTTGCCAATATTCAATGTTTTATACTAATAAAATGTTCTGAACAAGAAGCCAGGTTTGAAAAATATGCTATAATGTCGTAATTAGTGAAAAGAATTTGAATGTCTGTTGGTAAAATGGCCATTAACACGACCTAATTATAAGTCGGCTGCTTTTCCAAAGTTGGTCGAATACTGATAACTGCTATAATTAACCAGGAAGCATGTTGCATGTAAATTCGTTAGAATTAATATAATTTAAGAAATATATATATGAAATTGAATCTCGAGGTAATCAGTTAATATTATATAATGGTATTTAGTCAGAATGACAATTAGCATCGGAAATCCGTGATGAAATCAATAAAAACAAACGGAAACTCTGCAAAGGGGCCCGATAAAGGGAAAATTCTAAACAAATTCTATTGCATATTATTGACAACACTTGAGTAAAAAATAGACATGAAGTTCATTATTTTAGTCTCTAATTCAAGAGATATCACCTAGCGTTTTCTCCTGATAAAAAAAAAGGAATATATATAAAAAAAACTACGATGCAATTCTACTGTTAAAATATGATTTGGCGAAAAAAAATACTAAATTATGCTTACGTGTTGAAAAATTGAGTAGGTCTGTATAACATCTTTTTTTTTATTTTTACACAAATCTTGCTGAATCCTCCCTTTTGTGTCGTTTTCGTATAAAATCCGTCAATGTTTTTGTTCAATTCCATGATTCCATGATTCCATGATTCGATTTGTGCCATGTCATCAACAAACAACTTCGCACATGCGCAAACGCTTTTCAGAATGAGTTCACTGTCAGGTCGCATGAACATTGCGCGGGTAAACGTTGAATTCTTTTTTGGATTGCAGAAAATAAAACATTTTAGAGCTGATTTCCTTTGATATAATATACCAAGTGTTTGAGGAAATTTATCAACTAATTAATTCAGTGTTTAACATTCCGTTTTTTATACATGCAGTCATTATATCTCGATTTTATTCCAAAATGACAATCATTAAAAATTATAGCAGAAATTTTACACCATAACCACATTCTTACTGTCAGTGCTATTTTACAGTGTTTGAGAATCCGTCTTTTGAATGGGACAGCATAAATCGATTGATTGATTGATTGTTGTTTAATGTCAAGTTAACAGTATTTTCAGCTACAATGTATATTCATGACCAAGAACAAGATTATTAAGAATATGCATATTGTAGGGGGATATGTTAGACTTGGATGGGTGGAGTTTTCTATTACCACAGAAAAAAGGGA
Organism: Bathymodiolus septemdierum; assembly: GCA_963383655.1. Classification (NCBI taxonomy): domain Eukaryota; kingdom Metazoa; phylum Mollusca; class Bivalvia; order Mytilida; family Modiolidae; genus Bathymodiolus; species Bathymodiolus septemdierum. The sequence goes on along the minus strand of OY726526.1, from coordinate 11,901,728 downwards.
AACATTGCTTTGAAATAGGTTCATAACGGCCAAAGTATATTGCTCATTAGAGAGCTATTGTACGTTGTTTAATATGTGCATAGAGAGTGATTTTTTCCCTACATGTGGTACTCGTTTACGTCACTTCATCAGAACGAGTGTGTTAGGGTTAATTGTTATTGTGTTTAACGCCACTTTCAACAATATTAAATTTATATCGTGGCGTCACTGAATTTGGTACTGCTTTGACAACTATTTTACCTATTTTGTTCCAGTATTACCATAAATACTGTTATAGTGACAGCCGAAATCTTTGAGCCGTAATGAAAGCGGGAGGTTTGGCGCTTTAAAATCTGATTCAACCCACCATTTCTTTAGAAATGCCTGTACCAAGTCAGGGTCATTACGGTTTTTACAGTTTTCCGGTTGTTGACTGATTTTGTCTGTTTAAATACTTGTGAGTTTTGACTTTCCCTTTGTAAGATTGTTCGGAGTTCGATAATTTTGTTATTACCCTTATATTTTATAGGTAGATGAATTCGGAATACTCGGAGAAAACCACCTACCTGGCGCAATTAACTGACAAACTTCATCACATAATTATGTATCAAGTACACCTCGCCATGAACGGGATTTGAACTTGATGAAGAGTTTGTATCTAATTCGTTCCGCACAGAGGACGGTATTTTCCCCCGCTTTTTTCTTCCTTACTATTGTAGTAGTACAAAATGTGTCATTGCGCATGACCGACAGGAGTACCGGAAGAAAAGTAAGTTGAATAGTGAAAAGATTTGGAAAATACAGAAGAAAATTGTGAAATGATATGGAAAATATGGTAGAAAAGTAAGTTGAAATGTGAAATGAATATGGAAAATATGGAAGAAAGGCAAGTCGAATAGTGATAAGATATAGACAATATGGAAGAAAAGTATGTTGAAAAGTGAAAAGATATGGACAATATGGAAGAAAGGCAAGTTGAATATTGAAAAGATATGAAAAATATGGAAGAAAAGTAGGTTAAATAGTGAAATGATATGGAAAATATCGAAGAAAAATAAGTTGATTAGTGAAATGATATGGAAAATATGGAAGAAAGGCAAGTTGAATAGTGATAAGACATGGACAATATGAAAGAAAGGCAAGTTGAATAGTGAAAAGATATGAAAAATATGGCAGAAACCTAAGGTGAATAGTGAAAAGACATGGAAATTATGGAAGAAAAGTAAGTTGAATAGTGAAAAGGCATGGAAATTATGGAAGAAAAGTAAGTTGAAGAGTGAAAAGACATGGCAAATACAATATGGGAGAAAGGCAAGTTGAATATTGAAAAGATATGAAAAATATGGAAGAAAAGTAGGTTAAATAGTGAAATGATATGGAAAATATGGAAGAAAAATAAGTTGATTAGTGAAATGATATGGAAAATATGGAAGAAAGGCAAGTTGAATAGTGAAAAGATATGAAAAATATGGAAGAAACCTAAGTTGAATAGTGAAAAGACATGGAAATTATGGAAGAAAAGTAAGTTGAATAGTGAAAAGGCATGGAAATTATGGAAGAAAAGTAAGTTGAAGAGTGAAAAGACATGGCAAATACAATATGGGAGAAAGGCAAGTTGAATATTGAAAAGATATGAAAAATATGGAAGAAAAGTAGGTTAAATAATGAAATGATATGGAAAATATCGAAGAAAAATAAGTTGATTAGTGAAATGATATGGAAAATATGGAAGAAAGGCAAGTTGAATAGTGATAAGACATGGACAATATGAAAGAAAGGCAAGTTGAATAGTGAAAAGATATGAAAAATATGGCAGAAACCTAAGGTGAATAGTGAAAAGACATGGAAATTATGGAAGAAAAGTAAGTTGAATAGTGAAAAGGCATGGAAATTATGGAAGAAAAGTAAGTTGAAGAGTGAAAAGACATGGCAAATACAATATGGGAGAAAGGCAAGTTGAATATTGAAAAGATATGAAAAATATGGAAGAAAAGTAGGTTAAATAGTGAAATGATATGGAAAATATGGAAGAAAAATAAGTTGATTAGTGAAATGATATGGAAAATATGGAAGAAAGGCAAGTTGAATAGTGAAAAGATATGAAAAATATGGAAGAAACCTAAGTTGAATAGTGAAAAGACATGGAAATTATGGAAGAAAAGTAAGTTGAATAGTGAAAAGGCATGGAAATTATGGAAGAAAAGTAAGTTGAAGAGTGAAAAGACATGGCAAATACAATATGGGAGAAAGGCAAGTTGAATATTGAAAAGATATGAAAAATATGGAAGAAAAGTAGGTTAAATAATGAAATGATATGGAAAATATCGAAGAAAAATAAGTTGATTAGTGAAATGATATGGAAAATATGGAAGAAAGGCAAGTTGAATAGTGATAAGACATGGACAATATGAAAGAAAGGCAAGTTGAATAGTGAAAGGATATGAAAAATATGGCAGAAGCTTAAGTTGAATGGTGAAAAGACATGGAAATTATGGAAGAAAAGTAAGTTGAATAGTGAAAAGGCATGGAAATTATGGAAGAAAAGTAAGTTGAAGAGTGAAAAGACATGGCAAATACAATATGGAAGAAAGGCAAATCGAATTGTGAAAAAGATATGGAAAATACGGAAGAAAGTAGGTTGAATAATGAAATGATATGGAAAATATGGAAGAAAAATAAGTTGAATAGCGAAATGATATGGAAAATGTGGAAGAAAGGCAAGTTGAATATATAGTGATAAGACATGGACAAATGTGGAAGAAAGGCAAGTTGAATAGTGAAAAGATATGAAAAATATGGAAAAAACCTAAGTTGAATAGTGAAAAGACATGGAAATTATTGAAGAAAAGTAAGTTGAAGAGTGAAAAGACATGGCAAATACAATATGGAATAAAGGCAAGTCGAATTGTGAAAAAAATATGGAAAATACGGAAGAAAGTAGGTTGAATGGTGAAATGATATGGAAAATATGGAAAAAAAATAAGTTGAATAGCGAAATGATATGAAAAATGTGGAAGAAAGGCAAGTTGAATATATAGTGATAAGACATGGACAAAAATGGAAGAAAGGCAAGTTGAATAGTGAAAAGATATGAAAAATATGGAAGAAACCTAAGTTGAATAGTGAAAAGACATGGAAAATACAAAAGAAAAGTAAGTTGAATAGTGAAAAGACATGGAAAATATGGAAGAAAAGTAAGTTGAAGAGTGAAAAGATTTGGAAAATACAGAAGGAAAGTAAGTTAAATAGTGAAAAGATAGGGAAAATATGGAAGAAAGCCAAGTTGAATAGTGAAATGATTTGGAAAATATGGAAGAAAAGTAGGTCAAATTGTGAAAAGATATGGACAATATGGAAGAAAGATAAGTTGAATAGTGAAAAGATATGGAAAATACAGAAGAAAAGTAAGTTGAATAGTGAAAAGATATGGTAATTATGGAAGACAAGTAAGTTGGATAGTGAAAAGATATGGAAAATACAGAAGAAAAGTAAGTTGAATAGTGAAAAGATATGGTAATTATGGAAGAAAAGTTGAATATGGAAATTGAACCAATGAGATGACAGAATCCAGTATCCAGAGCAGCAGCAGCAGCAGCCATACACACTTACTTCAGAGCAGCAGCAGCCGCCGCCGCCGCCCTCCTCCTCCTCCTCCTCCGCAGCAGCCGCCGCCACCGCCCTCCTCCAACTCCTCCACTGCTGCAGAAGCAGCAGCCGCCGTCGCAGCAGCAATAACGTTGATATTCCACACAAAACACGTTACAAACAAAAACAAAACGAAACACATTATGAAAATATCACACATTAACATTATCTATGACAAACCTGCAACAAGTCAACAAAATAGTGATTAAGATGTTGAATAAACACGAAAATTAGAGGAAGGGATAAAAAAACGTCAAGATCTCTGAAAATATAATAAAAATGCAATGCGGACGTGATAGACTACTTGGAGTACTACACAACCTATCCGAAAACACCATAGGTGAAAACTATTATTGAAATATATTATATAAGGGTAATAACAAAAATACCGAACTCCGAACAATCTAACAAAGGGAAAGTCAAAACTCATAAGTATATAAACAGACAAAATCAGTCAACAATCGGAAAACTGTGAAAACCGTAATGACCCTGACTTGGTACAGGCATCTATAAAGAAATGGTGGGTTGAATCAGATTTTAAAGCGCCAAACCTCCCCATTTCATTACGGCTCAAAGTTTCCGGCTGTCACTATACCAGTATTTACAACAATACTTGAACAAAACAGGTAAAACAGTTGTCAAATCAGCGCCAAATGTCAAAAACACTTTTACGTCACACATTGATATAGAAAAAAAAATTGACATTTTTGTTGAAACCTTATCTTTATACATTTATACATTATATTATATGAAAATAAAAGGGGCAGATAACCAGTGAAAGGGCTAGTTCCGGTAGCCATGCTACTTATCTGACGCGGAAGTCCTAGAGAAACCCTTCCGGTCAAAAGGCCCCACTAGGGCGGATATTGCCCAACTTCTTGTTGCGCATGTGCGCAACCAATGGAACCCAAAGGAGATCACGTGACATTCGGTCACTACGGGGTGACGTTTATGACGTCACTTCCGGTGAAAAGACCCCACTAGGATGGATATTGCGTAACTTCCGGTTGCGCATGTGCACACCCAAGGGAACCCCTTCGGGTCACGTCACTTCCGGTAGCCCTGTCGGTCATGCGCAGTGAGACATGTTGTACTACTACTATTGTAAAAAAAAAGCGCACTTCCGGGCATGCGCAGAACATACTTCCGGTTATGACGCGACTTCCTTTCACGGTCAGGTGCCTTCCGGTAGCACCCATCGCATTCCCGCAAATGTGGCTTGAGTTGTACCCATATACTACTTACTTCGCAGCGAAGAACTGTCTTATTTCTATATTTTATTAATACCATTCAAATTCGTAGCCAAGGACAGAACCATTCAAATACACAACTGGTTCTTAGATCGAACCTTGTATGATGTCATATATTAAGAGAATACAAGATAGCGCCATTTTTCTTATTCCTTGAAGTTCCTTCGGGGTGTATCTAAGATATATATATATATACACACTTTATCTATTTGTAATTGGTTTAACAATACTCGATTCTGCGTTGGTAATCAGATGTTTGTTTTGAAAATCAAAGACGATACTAAATGGTAGAAGAAATACCTCAATGAAAAACTATTTCAAAGTTATATGAAATAGATGTACGTGACAGCTCAACATTTAAAATGTTGATTACAGTTTCAAGTAAATTTTCCAAGAAATATCACGATTTTCCACACGCTAAACGATAATCAGTCGTTCTTACATGCGCATGAATTAAGGTTCAAGACTGAACATATTTCTTTCAGAGACTTGATAATTAATAAGCTGATCGTGTTTTAACGTGGTAACCACCGACCTGTCGCAAGTCACTGACAAATGTTATCACATAATGTTGTACACCTCGCCCTGATCGTGATTCGAACTCACAACATTAGTGGTGATAGGCACTGATTGCATAGGTAGTTGTAAATCCAACTACCATACGATCACGGCCACGACGGCCCCAAAATTATTTATCTCATATGCCTTTTTTTCAAAATGATGACCATATACAATGTAAAATTTAAAATGTTGAGATATGGAGATAGATTGCTATCAAATTAGGAAAAAAAACCAATACATGTATATATACTATCGTCACACGATTAAACACGTGTATACTGACGATCTTTAACCTTACATGCCAATGTATCACCTCTATATTTTTATATAGTGGGGAGGGGGGGGGGTTAAATGGTTCGTCATTATACAAAGCGACTCAGCGGTAGACAGTGTCGTATTAACGCATGAACACAATGCGCAGTTGTCCGGGGCCCCACGATCATAGCGACCCCGTGCTAATCTTTAATGTTTAAACACAGATTTTGTTGGAAGTACCAATGCAATAAATATATGTTTAATTTTATCGACAATTTACATTTTTTATTCCTATGAGTGATTGTGTAGGTAGAGGTTCCAGTGCACTGTCTTACCCGGGGGACTATAATGATGTTAAGACGGCCCTGAGTGTACCAACGCTGTGGGTACGAATACCGCTAACAGAAGTACATAGTTGTCAGTAAACGATGTCTCAGCCTGTTGCATTTACTGCAGTACTTGCACATGGCGTTACACTTGATCCACATCAAGCTGTTGAATTCGACAAGGTCATGACCAATGTCGGTAATGCTTATGTTTCTAGGGATGGGCAATTAACAGCTCCTGTGGATGGTCTACATGATTTCTGCTACACTATATTGTTTAGTTGGTTTTCTCTGGGTTCCGGTTTGCTCCACCAATAAAACTGACTGCCACGATATAGCTTAAATATTTTTAAAGTGTCGTTCAACACCATCAAACAAACAAACAATATCTATTCAGTAAAGTTCCAGTGTACATATTGAAATAGTCAGGAATGGTGAACAGCTCGTAGCCATATACGGGGAAGATTCTGATCTCGGAAGACAAACAATAATGGTTCAGTTGAATGAAAATGATATAAAGTTTGGATTCGACATATCCTTGATTCGGGATTTGGATATATCAATAATGAAGCCGATAGACATTACACTACATTTACGGGAGCATTAATTGTCGCATTTTAGAAAATGTTTTATCTGTATAAATTTCCAAAATACATTTGAAAAACATAAGTATCCTTATTTTTGTCTCATTGATGTAATACTGTGAAATCATTATTAATTTTGGGGTTCTTATTTTCGTGGATTTCGTTGTTCACTTAAAATCAAATGAAATACATTTTTATTGTTGGCTGTAGTGTTTGAAACCACGAATTCAAGAACCAGTGAATCAATGCATTTTGGTGCCAACGAATAAAAGTACTTTAACAGTATTTTATTTTCATTTGCATATGTACTCATTGTCTGAATATCATAACGATTTACTTCAAGTCAGATAACATAGTGTCAGAATTCATTCAATATATGTTATATATAGTTGATACCTTTTAGTTCAGCAGTAGAAAAGTAGAGGCTAGGGGTTCGGAGTCAGGGTTATAACAATATTTCAGCCATATCGTGACGGTCAGTCTTATTGGTGAAATGGCGTAAACCACTGACATGCCACAAAGAAAAGTGGAAATTAAATTATAATGCTCTTATGCCATTTTGACAAGAGCAACGGGAAATGAAGGATATAATGGACGAATCGCCAAAATTCAACCATTGACCACTCCTAACAATTTACAGTTCATTAGGAACTGCTGCAAGTTGTTTTAATGGCTCATGGGAAGGTAGCATTCTCCATAAAAGAGACAAGTATTAATGGCTCATGGAAAGGGGGCATTCTGTATTTAATTCGTTTATCACAATTTGCGAATGCCACCTTGGAATGGTTAAACCCTACAGTGGAGTAATTAGAACTCATTTTTATACAGCGATACTCTTCGGGGATGAACACCTATTGTACTAAATGACGTACTCCTTCCATTTATGAGAACGGTTAGTTGGATTGTCTTTGACAATCACTCCCCCCTTCTCTTGCCCAAATCTACATGCAGAATTTGCACGCACTCTAGTTTTAAGACACCAGGGTAATGAACGTTATCTATCATAACCAAATCTAAATATCTGTATGAGATAAAAACGTAGATATCTAATTTAGTGCGTACGACGCGTATCTGTGATAACCTTCATCAGATACGTTCAATATCGAAATATTGGAAAGGCAAATAATATAGCCTAAGTCGGCTGAGGTCGCCTATGCCTGAGGGACGAGAACCTTAGTTTTGATAATAATAACAAGTCTAGTAATATGTTACAGTCTTGTGGGTGTTGGTGTTGTCATGTCCAAATGAAATAAACAATGAAACATTTTAACAATTTTGTTGTCATTAAATAATATCGAGAACAAGAGACCGTTGACATATATTATGAAAGGGCAGTGTGAGTTAATTTAAAAACAAATAAAGTTTTCAAATTGAAAGACTGGTTAAATAAAATATTACAATTCAAAATATGTTATTGTTTAAATAGTTAACAAATGGAATGGATAAAAGTCAATGTCTATATAAATTCTTCCCTATACAAGATGGATAGAATAATAACAGTATTAAATATACACACACATATATAAATATATATCAGACATAATGCAGTAAGTCAGGGGAGACAATTCCCCATCAAGAATAAATTCGTTGATGACAATACAATATTGAGTAGTAAACAATCATATTAGGTTGATATAGAGCGTAAATTGTTGTTTTACAAATCTGACGACTTGTGTGGGCAAGTTTAGACAGTAGCTTACAGCACCTTTTGTACTTTCTACTTTTTGTCCGTTTCTCAGAACAAAGATCCTATATAAGCATAGGGAAGTACAATAAGACATATTAGACTTCTATCGAGAAAAATATTTGGGGGGTATTATATCTGTGCAACATATAACTGCTACTCTTGGTACTGATGGCGAGTTCCATGGCTCAACCTACAAAGCTGTCCTCTCAGTGGGAGGCTTTTAATTTTACAGTACTGAAAGCCCGATCTCCAACCATAGAGGGCGCCTCATTTAGAGAGTGTTGTTGTGCTTGTACGTTAAAGAACACCTTTGTAGATTTCGACAGAGTAGGCATATTGTTGATACCACGAAAGGTTAATTTGTTTTCACTTCTGGCCAAAATCGCCATAGTTTTCTAGTGGCCGCTTAACAACCAATAATGGACCTACAATCAACCATTGAAATTTGTCATATAGCACAATTTATAACTTTGAATTATTCCGCTTTCATCATTATATGTCAAATATTAATCAGAAGGAAAATATATTACTTTGAGTTATCCCCCTTTGAAAACATTTTTCATTCTTGATAAGACCAAATACATGGCGCAACGTTGCTGCCAATGTCGTATTGTATGTAGTAAGTTACTTGACATCAAGCTATGTAATATACGACATTAATAAAATAAAGTTGTGAGTTCCATGGAATAATGTTCCTGCCATATTTATTATATTTTCTTTTATTTGTGGTAATCTAAAATGTTGCCAAAAGTCTCATCTTGCTGCAACCTGTATGTTTGTTATTTTGTTCTCGTCATGAAATAAAGTTGAAATAATTGTCAACTTGTTATTAAATATCAATCACACAATCATAAGAACATCTATGATTATTACTGAGTCGATACCTCTGCTGGGCACTATTAGTTCTCGAGGGTATCATCTGCCCAGTAGTCAGTGTTTCAGAACTGACATTGTTTATTAGATATATTTATTATTGAAATTTACATTTCCTAAATAATGTAATTATTAGTCAAATTTAAGCTTCTCCTCACTATGTGACCTTATCCAATTTTGGAAATCTCGTTCAGGCCCTTTAGTTTATTTGTTCCCAAAGTCATTTAATTTATTTGACTTTCCGATATGTTGATTATGAGCGTCCCTGATGAAGGTTATTCCAGAAACGTGCTGTGCGCACTAAATTAGATATCTACGTTTTTTATTATAAATATTACAAGACATGGACAGTTTCCGGTATGGAGGACGAACGTACTATTATCATATTTTTAGCATAAATGTCCTCGGGTGGTTGATAAGGAATGTTATTCTCCTTGCATGTTAAAGACACCTTATGTAGATTTAGAAAAAAAAGAAAATATATTGTAGTTGTTACCAACGAATATTGCCACTAACGTTGGGATCGAATCCCGCTCAGGCGAGGTGTACTCGATATATCATTATGTGATAAAGTTTGCCAGTTACGGTTTCCATGGCTTCACCCATAGAGCTGCCAGCGAATCCCCACATGGTGGATAGGGGATGCCCTCTCAAATGGGAGCGGTTTATAAGATTGTAATTAGGAAAACACTACCTCGAACAAAACCATAGTATGTAACGTGTTTGGTGAGTATCACGCTCCGTGCACGTTAGATACTTCTTTAAGTAAACGCATTGTAACCGCTACAAAAGATTTATTGTTTCCTCCCCAACTCTCCATACGTTTCCAGTGGCAGTCAAAAGCCGTAACGTTGTCATGGTTGTCTAATACCTCCCTCATTTCCGTATCATCTTTAGATATTGATGAACTTGTTCTAGTTCTGAATATAGCCGAAATACTGCTAGTTAAACAATCAGCTATACCTATATACAAGAAGTGGCATGAGAGACACATTAAACAAGAAGTTACGATTTTACGAAAATAATAAACAAAGCAAAAAAAAAGTATAAACAAAAACAAAAACCAACAAAATATTATGGACTCCCTTTATAATGACAATCTCAATACATTTTAATTTTGATAAATTGTGAGCAGTATTTTAGCTATAACATGTTTCACAATCTGTTATCCCAGGGAAAGGGGATATACATTAAACATATTTGATTGTTGAAAAAGACAAAAGGACACAAGTTAAACAACTTAGACAGTCTTCTCCCATTACATATATTTCAAAATACACAATTGAACATTATAATATTTAATTACACGTTTATATTGCATGAAGAATAAAAATATAATAAACAATTAAAAACCTCACGGAGCCTCATTGACTATATGATCAAAATATATATAATCTATTGTTACATATCGAACAGATATGAAAGGTGGTATGATAAATAAGGTTAGGAAATGTTGCCGTGTAATGGACCATCAACGACCACTCCAAACAATATATTGCTCATTACGGGCTCATTATGTATGCAGTCTTTTTTAAATATAAGGACTGTGACATTTCCTTCAGTTGACTCATATACTTCCATTCTTAATTGTGAGTCATGCGTTTGATTCTCCTTTCATAGCAAGCGTACAGACTTTCGGGAAAGATGTACAAGATTTCTATACAATGATGTTCCTTCGAGGTGACACAAGTAAGACGAGTTAGAAGATGCGATCAGAGGCCGTAAATCAAATGAAAGAAGGACAGGCAACACAATGGCCAAAAGAAAAGGACAAAAGTACAAACACCGATCAACAAAACATTACACAGAAAACAAAGATCGAGCAACACGAACCCCACTAAACGCACGGGGTGAACTCGGGTGCTCCAGAAGATTAGCAATTACGGCTACACATGTTACTCTGGTTACAAACCCGGTCATAAGTCATGAATGAGGAAAGGTCCGGATTGTGATTACAACAAACGGAACATATCCGTGATCATTAGTGACACAGCTACGCTGTAGCGGTTAACAAAATCATGGTGGCTCCGTAAAACGTTCGAAGTGATGACTTCAACATAGCTAATAGGAACCCTTGATTCAGTAGCTTCCTTGTTAGCTTGATTGATTGATTGATTTGTGCTTTAATCCAACTGTAGCAGTATTTCAGCAACCCCCTATCAAGGAAATCATGATCGGAACCACAAGCTCTGAATTATTGGATCAATTGAGAGATATATACTCCACATGCAGGTGTTGCTGGAATATTGCTACATATAAATGGAAAGTTCACAATGGGAAAATTGAAATCATCTATTTTGTCGTAACGTTTAGTTCTTAACCGACCCTCGTTGTCAATTTTGAGGTGTAGGTCAAGGTATGAAGCAGACCTAACTATATATGTGGTATTCTTTATTTCAAGCTCAATGGGATAGATATGCGATCAACAAAATCACCAAATTTATAGCGGAATGTGAAATTAAAGGATCTGACTAGCTTCTCTTTTATGACGTCTGCCTCGTACGAATAAAGGAACAGGTCGACGAGAAAGGGAGTGCAGTTAGTACCCATAGGAATGCTAACTGTCGGTTGCAAAAAACACCAATCATAACAAATATGTTGTCAATCACAAACTCAAGAATTTTGATGATATCATTTTCAGAGAACGTTTTTGTAGAATCAGATGGGTTTTTTTTTGTTTTTTATTAGATCTGTACCTTCCTAATACAAGGTGTATGGACAAATACTATAATATACATGAGGGTCCTCCGTGGACACAATTGTACAATAGATATTTCATCTACATGGGCAACCAGTTACTATCACTGCTGAATTTGTGACTTCTACTGCCGCCCGGGGCGAGGTTTAATCAATATAGTTTGTCAGTAACTATGACGTATGCGATATTTTTCGCTTTTAACCACCGATAACACTCAACCACCATGACATAGCTGAAATAACGATACAGGTGGCGTTAAACATCAATATTCATAACCGTGTATGAATTCCATATCATATCGGAGAAATATGACAGTTGTTGAACACTTAGAGAGCAATATTTCTTCAATACCATACCACGACAAAACAACTTTTCGATGAGATGATGGTCAATGTATGCTTAGTAATAAATCAACATGCTAATCTGGAAATTGTTATAGTGCTAGCTCCCTGAAAACAAGCAGTTGACAGACCGCTCCCCGAAGACGCCGTCGTGGTCGTAATCGTATGATAGTTGGATTTACAACTACCTGTTCAATCAGTGCCTATGACCACTTACGTTGTGAGTTCGAATCCCGTTAATGGCGAGGTGTACTCGATACAACATTGGGTGATTAAGTTTGTCAGTGTCTTGCGGTAGGCCGGTGGTTTCCTCCACTAAAAAAAACTGACCACCAGGATATAACTGAACTATTGTTGAAAGTGGAGTTAAATATCATAACCCTACCGCCGTTCCACAAAGGACACATTATCCTGAATCCAACTCGACCAATTTTAATTCCTACTCTGTTATGCTGTGTTTCGGTAGAGAAAGAGCAAACACATGTTTGCAATCTTTGGTCTGGTCAAACCGGGATCCATATCCACTATGCTATAGCGCACTGACCAATACAACGCATGCGCACCCAGTAAAAAAAGATTTTATTCGATAAACCCCCAGTACAAATGAAAACACATTTCGCTATTATTGGGTTTTTATTGCTTATCTTATTATTACAATCACATCTTTGATCAAATAAAGTAAAAACAAAAACAATAAAAAACCTTTTGTCATGGTATTTTGACATTTTTCAAACTGTTAATCATGATCATTGAATTCGTTTAAAATATCTTTCTTTATGATGTTTATAAAATTTAAAGATGATCTATACGACCCGCCCATGATTATTACAAAATAATGTCTGTCCCAACGGATATGTTGCACTTCCACTCTAAAATATTTTTTTTTAAATTGTAGAGATCCAGGAAAGAAACAAGTTACTCTCATTTGTTCCCTTCTAAGTGATATATTTGTATTTATAAGTTAAATTGCTTTACTTTATAATGATTTTATTGTCAATATTTGTATTGAGAACAATTTACTAGTCCCTCTCTATGTAAATACATTAATAACATAAATCTAATGACAACAAATGTAATAATTAATAAATTAAACTAAATTATATTATAACATTTATGTAATGTTGTTTTAATATTTAACAAAAGAAAATAGAGGGAAAAAAGGGGGGAGATAAAACTTATAAATTATGTAGAGATAATATCACGGTTTGGGAAAATTTAATCATTAAATATAAAAGTTTGTCGAATAAATTTATGCACTGATTTGAAATAATAAATTATTAAATTCGTCACTAATTTCATAACGTTCAAAGTGTATATATTCTATAGAGATGGGATTAATTTTATAACATTAAATAACATTACGTAACAGACAACAATGTAGACAAAGGTTGGAAATACTAAAGGAGTTATGAGGAGACGTATATCGAGGAAAGACTAACAATACAAACGAGAAAGGACAATGATCCACACAACACTATACATAAAACTAAAGATAGAGCAACACGAACCTTACAAAAAGTAGGGGAAATTAAGGTGCTCCGGAAGGGTAGGCATTTCCTACTAAAATCAGCAAGCATATTCTTACAAACGACCCTTACTTTGGAAAGATCCGATGACTATAATATGTCTATCTCACGTGAACAATAACTTTCAATTTTCAGTGAAAATCAATTTTAAGAGACACTAAATAGATATGCCATACCATCCTTTAAATTAGCAACAAGCAGCTGCTTTTTCGGTTCATCAAAACATACAGCTGATGGTTTGTTTAATCCATCGTCACTCGTCAGGATTTGTTTTTGGTATTGACCATCAGCTGATATTACTACAGTATTTGACGTACATTGACCAACCACATACAAATTCCCGTTCTCATCTACTGTTATACCACGTGGTATTCCTAGAATATCCTCTCTCTTGAACTGCCAAACAGGAGTACCATTGAAAAGACAACATGTTATGGTATTTTGGGTTCGATTGGTATAGCTTATTTTCCCTGCAAATGCCACAACGTAAGAAAATGCAATTGTGGCAGTGTTTGGAACTGTAGATATTCTGAAATCCTCAGAACAGGATAGCACGTGTAAGTTTTTATTTTCAACACTACATATTAATGAATCGTTATAATATGTAATTCCAAATGGTCTGCTAGTAAGAGGGACGCATTTTTTAATACGTAGTCGTGCTAGGTTTACTATGTTTATACCTGATGCTGATGATAAATCCCCAGTGGTGACTGCAGCTGTGTTATCATCAATACATACAACATCAAAACAATTACTCACAGGAACTTTGTTAATTGAGCCATCACCATATACAACCATCATTTGATTACCGTCATGTAAGGTAAACAACATCAAACCCGTCGTGGTTACACAACAACCCCTCACATAACATCCGCCAGTTTTGACTTTTCTTTTGAGCTTAAGCGATTTGTCGTTGATGGTCAAAATCTGGGCCTGTTTGTTTTTATTTCTGACCAAGCTGACGCTACTTCGTCCGGTGTGAACTCCTACAGAGCCAAAAGATTTAACGCTTGTTAAAATATCTTGTATCTTTGTATCAATACTACACGTAATGTTTATTTGTGCAAAATTCTGGTCGTCAGGTAATGATTGAATATAGCGTTCGTGTTCTGTGACGTTTGATTTGACTTCTCTCATTCCAAAAAATGCTTGGAAGTCTGACGCATGCTTCGTGATGTCTTCAATGTTTTTCTGACGCTTTGCTATATCATTTTCTTTATCTTTCAGAATGGCAATGGTTCCCTGGATATCAGTTTTAGCTTTATTCTCCAGTTTTTGAAGTTCTGATCTTAATTCCTCCTCTAGTTTGTCTAGGTGTTGGTTTATCTTACTTCGGAGGTTCTTAACGTTCAAAATATGTTTCTGCACTTGATTGTTAGCGGTTGTCAAGTTTTCCTCTCGGTCAGTTCTGAGTCGCTTAATATTTTCTACCAAATCTTCAACTTCCTGTCGCAAATCTAGAAAATTTTGAGATGTCTTTGCGTTGTCAACCACTTCATCAATTGGAATAATGTCACTACACTCTCTGTGTGCTTGGATACATCTGTAGCATATCGGACATTCATGTGTGACGCAATATAGCTGGTATCTTTGATTGTGATCGGCACAAAACAGCTTAATATCGGCCAGAAAGGACGGTTGTTTCTGATAGTCTGAAATAAGAATTGTATTGTGATCACGTGATAATTTCGCCACACTATGGTGTTCATTACAGTTTAAGCACAGTGCTTCCTGACATTCAGGGCACCAGACGGTGGCATTGGTAGATAGATGACGCTGATTACAAATATCACACAAGGGTACTTCTGAAGCCATGGCTTTTCTGGCCTGAAAAGTAAATAAATCGTATTAAAACACGGTAAATCGTTACAAAGGGCTGCTTTATTTCGTCTATACCCAACTCTCTAAACTTTTCAAGTGGCAGTCAAATGACATTGTTCCGGTTTGTCCCATTCATCCCTCATTTCTATGTTATTTTTTGCATGTATTGTGGTACTTGTTTTCGTCCCATTAGTAATCATTAAATAATGTTGCTGTTGGACATTTATAAACGAACATCCAAAATTTGTAAAAAGAAAAACAAGGATATTTATTTAGAAAAATCATCTAAGGCACACCGAATTAAAGAGAAAAAAAACATTTTAATTATCTTGTTTATCCTGTGAACTAAATTTGTGTTGAAGAAATGATGCTTTTAGTTGAGCAGTATAACTTTGTGGTGTAACCAATAATACTAAGTTTTAAGTTTGGCTGTGATCAAATAAAGCGTAACGTATATGACACACCCAATTGGCTTTATAGTTCTTTAGATACTCAACGTATATGCCACACCCAATTGGTTTTTATAGTTCTTTAGATACTCACACATGATTTTGGACAACAGATAACAAAATATTATCTAATAAAAAAAAGGAATGTTTTAATTCCGTCCTGTATTTATAAGTAAGTAATATTGAGATTATTCAGCACGTAAAATGGAAAATTCTTTTACATTATCAAAAGAAAGTTTTAACAGTGAAACATAGTCAACAATTTCACCAATATCTACAAAACGAACGATCATCTCTCACCTCAAAGCAGTTCCACCATTGTCAACAAAACCAACGATCACCTCTCACCTCAAAGGGGCCTTCGTGGTCGTGATCGTATGGTATGTGGATTTATAACTACCTCGGCAACCAGTGCCTATCACCACTAATAGTTCCCGATCAGGCAAGGTGTACTCGATACAACATTATGTGATAAAGTTTGTCAGTGACTTGTGAAAGTTCGGTAGTTTTCTCCGGTTACTCTGACCGCCACGATATAACCGAAATATTGTTGAACGCCATAATCCAACTGAAATATTGTTGAACGCCATAATCCTAACCCCTAACCCTCACTCCAAAAACAATTCAACCAGTATCAACAAAACCTCTCACAACATATCACTGAACATAAAAAAAGACCGTGACAATACATGTCCTGGTTTGAGAAAGACACAAATATGTCCCGGAGTTAAACCGGTTCATGGGATCTCAGATCATATCATGGAACCCGCTCCTTTTAATAATGATTTTAGAGAACCATTCACATGTCTGTTTTTGCCTTTCAAAATGTTAAGGAATATAAGTTACATGTACATATCAAAGTGATGTTCCATAGCATATTTCGTTAAAAGAATCTGATGGATTTGTTTCCATTTCAAATGATGTCATAATGGAATTTCTATATTAAATTTGATTGTGAATCAAAGCCAAGGTATTTTGCAGGTGCTGGTGAATATGGGATGTGGATGTGAAGAATATAATTTTGTCTGAATGCTTATTTTGTTTTGTTCTTCTTGGGTGGGGGGAGGGGGACTGAGTTTGGTACATTTATCTGGATGGAACGCCATTAGCCAATCTGCTATGATATGTTCATTTTTATATAATATTTATATATTATTATACTTTACTATAGAAACCAAGCAAGAAATAATTAAGATAATTTAAAGTTTTATTCCATGGAACAAGAAATAACTCATTATTCCCGCGGCAAACTGCACGTAGGTCAACTAACTGTGAGGGAATCTGCACTAAGCACAACATAACTTTTGAAATTGGCGCGCTTTTGCACGTCGAACCAATAACTAGTTATTTCCCTCAGCACGTCAAACCAATAACTAGTTATTTCCCTCATATTAGTTCAGTATAATAATACAGTTATGTCCTTCATGAGAAGTTAATATCCATAATTATTAAATCTCGAAAGGGTTATGGATATTAACTTCTCATAATTGTATATTATTAAACTTATGCTCATTTGAATATGCATGAAATACTGACATTAAGCAATCAACAGTCAACCAATTATTCATGCCAGGGGAACCACTTGTTTGTGGATTTCTGTTTTCAATATCCATGATTTGCAGAATCCAAATAAACAAAATGGTTCTTTCCGATTCGATTTGGCGAACAGCATTACGAAAAATAAATGATTATATTTGAGTATTTATTTCTTATTTTTGAAATTCACATTCAAGAGCAAATAAGGGTAATAACAAAATTATAGAACTCCAAATATGTATTTCATGAACAAACATCGAAAATTGGGATGGACGAATTTAAATTATTTCACAGTATCAGTTGTACAGGTACAATGTAAATACGCCCTTGATTGTGTTTGTCAATGATATATCAAATTCACTTAGCTTGATGAGCCGAATATGATACAATCAATGGATTTTTAAACTTGTTATAACGTTGTTTTACATTTTAATGTTACAGCTTGAGTAGAATCTATTTTTGGAAATCTTCAATTATTTTATTCCCAAAGGTGATTCATTAGTGAGACATTTCTGTATTTATTCTTCATGTTCTGAATAGTGGATTAGCAATATACCATGCAGTTTACAAAGCATAGGGCACAGTGACCGCACAATGAATGTGATTTACTGTACCTATGGGAAAAACCACTTGTTCTGCTTTCGGTTTTGAAATTATATTAAATTTCATTATGTTAGTAATAAATGATTAAACTTTGATACTTACAGGTACTACAACGGTTCCTACAATAAGGTACCTGTCTTGATTCTCATAGTTCTCAAAATGTGAAACGTTGCTTCAAACATTAAACATGTACTAACTGGAAATGAATGTGATGCATGATAAAGTACAATATGGCACGTGAGCAATAACATGTAATATCTGTGACCTTACATAGTTGAAATACTAACACTCTAGCTTGTACTAAATATAGTTAAATAGAAGATTGTTTAAAAGTAATTCAGCTTAAAGTGTAAAAATGATAATGAAGATCGAGTAAAGCTTGACAAAAATAGAAATGGTTATGATTGTAAAAAAAAAAACATTTTATTTATAAAAATAAATCAGATGTCTAACAAGTACCTATCATATAGTTTTAAGTTTACATTCAGTCTGAATAAATCGAGAAAAATATCTCAATAAAAACTCATGCACCTTTTACTTCATATGAGCGAGAAACCACCGCTACCAATTCGTCACCGTACATAATGAAATACGCCCAAGAGGAGAAAAAAATATAATTCCCTCCGGTCCAACGAATAAAATTATGCAATAATATCTATACACATATATGCAGCATTGCTTTTTTCAATTTATTTATGAAACTTCGTGTTCATATATTTTCAGTTAAAACAATATCTGGCTACAAAAAAAAAATGGTAAAAAATCCCGGCGACACCTGCGCTGTACTAGACCAACAAGCTTCGTTGGATTTTTCAATAGTGCGAACTCACTGAGATAATAGTCCGCGGGTAGATATGTCGCTCCACTAGGGCACGTTATCCTGATTCTGAGCCAATCAGTCTGAGCTCTTACACCTTAAGAATGCCTGATTAACGGAGAAGTAGCAAATAACAATATCATAGTCTGTAGGTTGACCCGATAGGAGCTCGAACCCACAATACACCACGTCCAAGACGAGCAAGCTAACCATTACACTACTGCAAAATATTTGAATATGTTCTTCCAAATACAGGACTAGATTCTAAGGATAGAGTGGGTAACATCTTATGTACTTTATATGAACGTGACCATTTTATACATAAGAAAGTTCAATGAAGTTTATATGAACTTAATGCACTAATGTTTGGAATACAGCATATTATTTCCCCAATAGTTATTAGATTCCTGTTAACGTGCTGATGACTTTAAAAAGAGAATGAGTTATGTTTTCTCCAGAATGGATATATTTTCCAATGTCTTGCTCAATTATATGAAATAACATGAAATTATGTTGACGTTTTAAAAATGATATATACACTTTCACAGTATTTAATTTCATTTGCAGTATGCATATGTACTCATAGTCTGATTTTCATAGCGATTTACTTGAAATCAAATAACATAGCGTCAGAATTCATGTGATATACCATATAGACCACATGCCTTTTAATTCATCGGTAGAAAAGTGGAGATTAAATCTAACATTCTCCATAAAAGAGACGCGCATTTATGGGCCATGGAAATGGGGAATTCTGTAATTAATTCTTTCCTCACAACTTTCAGATGCCACCTCGGAGTGGTCAAACCCCACAGGGAAGTAATCAAGGCCCATTTGTATACAGCGATCCCATCGGGGATTAACATCTGTTATACTTAATGACGTACTTCTACCATTTAAGAGAACGGACATCTTTGACATCCCTCCTTTGTTGCCCTTCTTCGGGTCACATTCCCAGTTAAGAAACGTTTAAAGATACATTGGGGGTATACAGAACGCCAAATAACACAATCATCAAAATAAAAAAGCGAGAAAGACAAATAATGGTCAATAAATCATTGCACAGAAAACTAAAGACTGAGCAACATAAACACCACAACAAAACTGTGTGTGAACGTTTGTGCTCCGGTAGGTAAGTTGAGTTTTCTAGTAGATTAGGGTACAATTGGATCAATATTTTACAGCCATTTTATGTATATGTGTGAGTTAAATCTTATCAATTCAGTACCGAAATGTTCTGTGCATGTGTGTGTTAAAGCGTATCCATTCAGTACTGAAATGTTCTGTGCATGTGTGTGTTAAAGCGTATCCATTCAGTACTGAAATGTTCTGTGCATGCGTGTGTTAAAGCGTATCCATTCAGTACTGAAATGTTCTGTGCATGCGTGTGTTAAAATTTATCCATTTAGTACCGAAATGTTCTGTGCATGCGTGTGTTAAAATTTAAACCATTCAGTACCGATATCACTTTTAATTAGGTATCGGCTATGGCGATTCTTGTCATCGTCCATCTCTAATCTTCCTGCAGAATTTGCACACACTCTATTTCTACAACACAAGGATTATGAACGTTATCTACCATAGACAAATCTACATATCTGTATAAGATAAAAACGTAGATATCAAATTTACTGTACACCACGCGTTTCTGTAATAACATTCATCAAGTATGCTCAACATAGAAATAGCGGAAAGCCAAATAAGTTTAAAGTGTTTGGGAGCAATAGACCAAAGGGCTTAAACAGGAGAGCCCACATCGGCTAAGGTCACCTTTACCTGAGGAAGGAGAACCTTAGTTTGGATAACAATAAGGCTGGTGATGTATTACATTATTGTGGGTGTTGGCGTTGTCATGTCCAAATGACATAAAAAATGAAACATCTAACCATCGTTTTTGTCATTTAATAATATCGAGAACAAGAGATCATTGATATATGTTATGAAATGGGTAGTATGAGTTAATCTAAAAACAAAATAAAGTTTTCAATTTGAAAGACTGGTTTAATAAAATATTACACATTTTATTGTTTAAATAGTAAACAAAGGGAATAGATAAAATGCAATGTCTATATAAATTCTTCCCTATACAAGATGGATAGAATAATAACAGTATTAAATATATACACACACATATATAAATATATATCAGACATAATGCAGTAAGTCAGGGGAGACAATTCCCCATCAAGAATAAATTCATTGATTGTATAAAATATTGAGTAGTAAACAATCATATCAGGTTGATGAATTATAAATTTCTTATATAGAGCGTAAATTGTTGCTTAACAAATCTGACGACTTGTGTGGGCAAGTTTAGACAGTAGCTTACAGTACTATTTGTACTTTCTACTTTTCGTCTGTTTCTCACACCAAAGATCCTACATAAGCATAGGAAAGTACGATAAGACATATTAGACTTCTATCGAGAAAAATATTTGTGGGCCATTATATCTGCAACGTATAACTGCTCTTGTTGGTACTGATGGTAGGTCCCATGGCTCAACCTACATATCTGTCCACTCAGTAGGGGGATGTCATTTTACAGTATTGATACCATGATCGTAGACCATAGTGTCCGCAGCATTTAGAGAGTGTTGTGTTCCTTGTACGTTAACGAACACTTTTGTAGATTTCGACAGAGTAGACATATTGTTGACACCACGATAGGATAATTTGTTTTCACTTCTGGCCAAACTGCCATAGTTTTCTAGTGGCCGCTTAGCAACCAATAATGAACCTACAAACAACCATTGAAAATTGTCATATCACAATTTATAATTTTGAATTATTCCGCTTCCAGCATTAGAGGTCAAATACCAATAAGGAGGAAAATATATTACATTGAGTTATTCCCCTTTGAACGCAATTTTCATTCTTGATAAGAACAAATAGAGGGTGAAACGTTACTGCCAATGCTATTTTGTTCTCGCTATGAATAAAGTTGAAATAGTCAACTTGTTATTAAAAATCAATCACTTAAGCATAAAACAGCTATAATTATGCATGGGTCAATATCTCTAACGGCGGACTCTTCGTCCCCGAGGTTAACATCAGCTCAGTTAGTATTTAATTTGGAAATCAAATTTAAACCCCTTCAATCAACGACCTCTGTGACAACAAACTGACTTTCATTATGATCTGCTGATTGTAGTGTTTTAAGACATGCTCCAGACAAATTTGTACGTTCCGGCTATACCGCGTTTCATGTATGATTCGTCTCGTACAACTAACACAATTCGTATACAAGTCGTAGTGGAGAAACTATGTTTCTGTGTCAGTACCATCTTCCCTTAAACTAATTCCGTTAAAGCATTACGGTGAATATAATTTAGTGTCATGAGATATATAGATCTAAGTAGCCATTTACTGGCCACGCTCGTACATTTCCGTCAAAAGTCCGTAAAGAAACATCATAAATCATTCAATTATGGAAAAGTGTAAGCAAGAAATTGGCGAAAATGGTCAGGTTGGTGGATGTATGAATACTTGGTAAACATGAAATATCACATCACATATTTTTGTAGTATTCTTGCTACTATTGGCGATTCAAGATATAGTTGGTGGTATATATATATTTGTGTCACCTTTGCAGCCATTTGTATTTTATCGGTATGAGAGGAACATACCAATTTGTACGCTCGGTAAAGTAAGTTTACTATATCCTTGTAATTGTCACGTGAATCATAATAATGTATTATCAAAAATATTCCTCTAACAAGAGCGGAAATATTTATGCAACGTGGTGTAATTATATCTCATAATTTTAGAAAAATTTGGCCATTGATATGAAAAATCCAATAATTCCATATATACATTTTACAACTTAATAACTTACATTACTGCCACAAGTATATAGCTTTAGATAATTGATAATGTCAAACATTTGCCTAACAACGGGCCACGAACAACCACTCTTGATAAACTTCTTCATTCTGAACTTCTGCAAGATTTCCTTTTCGTACAATGAATGGGTTTCGGTGACGGCTTCATGGCTTCACTCATAGAGCTGCCCAGGGCATCCCCATATGGTGAATAGGGGATACCCTCTCCATTGTGGAGCGGGTTGTCAGATTATAAGTAGGAAACCACTACTGCGAACCATAGTATGTAACGTATTTAGAGAATGTCACGATCCATGAACGTTAGATACCTATCTAGGTAGACACATTGTAACCGCTACAAAATATTTATTGCTTTGTCCCTACCCAACTCTCCATACGTTTCCAGAAGCAGTCAAAAGTCGTTGTCTAGGTTGACCAATACCTCCCTCATTTTCGTATCATTTTTATATATTAATGAACTTATTCTAGTTATGAATATAGCTGAAATACTGGAAGCTAATCAATCAACCATACGTATATACAAGATGTGGCTTTGTGAGACAAATTAAACAAGAAGCTACGAGCATATTTTATTGTTCAAAACGACAAAAGGATAAGACACAAGTTAAATAACTTAGACAGTCGTCTCCCAAATACACACTTGAACATTATAATATTGAATTACACAAATGTATAGGAAACGTTTATTGTAAATGAAGGCATGAAGAATAAAAATACTATAAACAACTAAAAACCTCATGGAGCCTCATTGACTATATGATCAAAACATAGATAACCTATTGATACATATCGACCAGATAACAAAGGAGGTATGATAAATAAGGATCGGAAATATTCGCCTTGTAATGGAAAATCAACGACCATTACAAACAATATGTTGCTTATTAAGGGCTCATTAATGTATGCAGTCTTTTTACGTGTAAGGACTGTGACACTTCCCCAAATTCACTCATAAACTTCCATTCCTAAGGGCGAGTCTTGTGTTTGATTCTCCTCACACAGCCAGCTTTCATCCTTTCGTAGAAGTTTTACAAGCAGCGGGGAAACCCTATTTCTATACAATGAGGTTCCTTCGAGGTGACACAATTAAGAAAAGCTTGAAGATACCAATGGGATAATCAGAAGCCGTAAATCAAATGGAAGGAATAACAACACAGATAACACAATGGCCAAAAGAAAAAGGACAAACAACGATCTACAAATCATTACACAGAAAACTAAACCAAAAGTACACTCAGTTGCTCCTGAAGAGTAGACAGTTCTAGCTGCACATATGGCTGTGACGTTATTAAACGCTTAGAGAGCAAGATTTCTTCAATACCATGCCACGACAAAAATACTTTTCGATGAGATGATGATCGATGTCTGCTTAGTAACAAATCAACATGTTGATCTGGAAATTATTTTAGCACCAGATCACTGAAAACAATCATCTTAAAGTTGACATACCGTCGTGGTCGTGGCCGTATGGTAGTTGGATTTACAACTACCCAGTGACGAGGTATTATCGATACAACATTATGTGATACATTTTGGCAGTGACTTGCAACATGTCAGTGGTTTTCTCCGGGTATTCCGGTTTCCTCCACTGATAGACTGACTGCAGCGATATAAGTGAATTATCGTTACAAGTGGCGTTAGATATCACAACCCTACCCTCACTCCACGAAGCATACATTATCCTGATTTCGACCCGACCAATGTTAAAAAAAAACAATAAAAAAACTTTTGTCATCATATCTACAAAATGTATTTGACATTTTTTAAACTGTTAATCATGATCATTAAATTCGTTGAAAATATCTTTCTGTTTGATGTTTATAACATGTCCCTAAAATTTAAAGAGGATCTAGACGACCGGTCCCTGATTATGACAACAGAATGTCTGTCCTAACGGACATGTTGCATTTCCACTCTAAAAATTCATAGAGGGGGGGGGGGGGGGGGGGGGGGGGGAGGGGGAGATACAACACAACTTATAAATTGTGTTGAGGTAATATCACGGTTGAGGAAAATTTAATTGTTTAATATAAAAGTTTGTCGAATAAATGTATGCACTGATTTGAAAATATAAATTATTTGTAACTAATTTCGCAACATTCAAAGACATTACACAATAGACAACACTGTAGGCACAGCTTGAAGATACTAAAGGAGTAATATGGGGACGTATATTAAGGAAGGACAGGCTATACAATGATCAACAGAAAATTGACAAACAATGATGATCTACAAAACACTACACATAAAACTAAAGTTGGAGCAACACGAACCTCACAAATGCAGGGAGATGTAAGGTGATCCGTAAGGGTAAGCATGCCCTACTCCAAAAAACAAAACAGCAAGCATATTCTTACAAACGACCTTTACTTGGGGAAGATCCGATGACTATAGTATGCCTATCTCATGTGAACAATAACTTTCAATTTTCAGAAAAAACAATTGTTGTTATTAATTTTAAGAGAAACTAAATAGATACGCCATACCATCATCTAAATTAGCAACAATCAGCTGCCTTTTCGGTTCATCAAAACATACAGCTGATGGCTTATTCAATCCATCCTCCTTCGTTAAGATTTGCTTTTGGTATTGTCCATCAGCTGATATTACTACAGTATTTGACGTACGTTGACCAACCACATACAAATTCCCGTTCTCATCTACAGTTATACCATGTGGATTTCCTAGAATGTCCTCGACCTTGAACTGCCAAACAGGAGTACCATTCAAAAGACAACATGTTATGGTATTTTCGGATCGATTGGTATAACATATTTTCCCTGCAAATGCCACAACATAAGAATATATAGGTGTGGCAGTATTTGGAATTGTAGATATTCTGAAATCCTCAGAACAGGATAGCACGCGTAAATTTGTATTTGCAACACAACATATTAATGAATCGTTATAATATGTAATTCCATATGTCTTTCCAGGGAGAGGGACGAATTTTGTAATACTTAGTCTTGCTATATTTACTATGCTTATACCTGGTGCTGATGATAAATCCCCAGTGGTGACTGCAGCTGTGTTATCATCAATACATACAACATCAAAACAATTCTTTATAGGAACTTTGTTGATTGTGTCATCACCATGTACAACCATCAGTTGATGATCGTTATGTAAGGTAAACAACATCAAACCCGTCGTGGTTACACAACAACCCCTTACATAACGTCCGTCAATTTCAACTTTTCTTTTTAGATTCAGCGATTTGTCGTTGATGGTCAAAATCTGGGCCTGTTTATTTTTATTTCTCACCAGGCTTATGCTACTTTGTTCGGTTTGAAATCCTACAGAGCCAAAAGATTTAGCGCCCGTTAAAATATCTTGTATTTTGGAATCAATGCTACACGTAATGTTTATTTGTGCAAATTTCTGGCCATCAGGTAACGATTGAATATACCGTTCGTGTTCTGTGACGTTTGATTTGACTTCTCTCATTCCAAAGAAAGCTTGGAAATCTGACGCATGATTCGTGATGTCTTCAATGTTTTTCTGACGCTTTACTATATCATTTTCTTTATCTTTCAGAATGGCAATGGTTCCCATGATATCAGTTTTAGCTTTATTCTCCAGTTTTTGAAGTTCTGATTTTAATTTCTCCTCTAATTTGTCTAGGTGTTGGTTTATATTACTTCGGAGGTTCTGAACTTTCAAAATATGTTTCTGCACTTGATCGTTAACGGTTGTCAAGTTCTCTTCTCGATCAGTTCTGAGTCGCTTAATGTTTTCTACCAAATCTTCAACTTCCTGTCGTAAATCTTGAACATTTTGAGATGTCTTTGCGTTGTCAACCACTTCATCAATTGGAATGACATCACTACACTCTCTGTGTGTCTTGATACACCTGTAGCATATCGCACATTCATGTGTGACGCAATATAGTTGGTATCTTTGATTGTGATCGGCACAAAACAGCTTAATATCGGCCAGAAAGGACGGTTGTTTCTGATAGTCTGAAATAGGAATTGCATTGTGATCACGTGATGATTTCGCCAGACTATGGTGTTCATTACAGTTTGGACATAGTGTTTCCTGACATTCAGGGCACCAGACCGTGGCATTGATAGATAGATGACGCTGATTACAAATATCACACAAGGGTACTTCTGACGCCATGGATTTTCTGGCCTAAAAAGAAAAGAAATCATATTTAAACACGTTAGATCGCTACAAAAGGCTTTGTTTCTGTTCATACCCAAATCTACATACTTTTCAAGTGGCAGTCAATAGTCATAATGTAGGTTCTATTATAAATCTAATTGTTAAGTGATGCCATGGTATTTTGTAGGTTCTA
Source organism: Bathymodiolus septemdierum (assembly GCA_963383655.1). Taxonomy (NCBI): domain Eukaryota; kingdom Metazoa; phylum Mollusca; class Bivalvia; order Mytilida; family Modiolidae; genus Bathymodiolus; species Bathymodiolus septemdierum. The sequence continues at coordinate 11,874,632 of OY726526.1, read as the reverse complement.
CTGAATCTCGGATGTGTTTGTGGAAAATATAATTATTTCTAAATACTTGTTTTGTTTTTTTGTTTTTTTGTTTTTTTTTGGGGGGGGGGGGGTATAAACTGAGTTTGCTACATTTATATGGATGGAAGACCAATATGCTTCCAAACGTGCTACTGAATATATGGGTTTTAATATCTCTGTAAATGATGCTTGAAAGTCTTTCATGTAAATGAGAAATAAGATAGACCCTAATGCGGTACACTGGGGAACACCTGATGTAACTGGTACTATGATGGAAGATATTCCATTTACAACAATTGTTTGTGTACGGTCTGCCAGAAAGACTTGGATCCAGAGTAGAGTGTTTCTTGTGTATCATTATATTAGGGCTTTAAAAAAAGCGAGGGAGTGGTACCTTATCAAATGCTTTAGCATAGTCCACAAAGTTTAATAAGTCTGTGTACTCTTAATAGTTGGGATTCGCATGATCTAGATTTTCTGAAGTCATGTTGAAGATCATAAATAATCTTGTTGTTTTCTAGATATGTCATGGTATTACTGGTTATAGTACGCTCCATAATTTTAAAACAAATGCATGTAAGAGATATATGACGGTAGCTTACTGTTTTATGTTTTACACCATTTTAAAATGCTGGCGCTGCGTTTGTGTGTTTCCAGTTTTTGTGTATTTCTTCTGCTTCTAGTTATTTTGAGAAAAGGGATGTTAAAATTAGTGCCACTTGTTCCTTTAATTCTTTTACTATTGTCAGGTCCGCGTGCTTTGTGTGGGTTTAGCTTACAGAAAAGTTTTGATAGTCCAGCTGATGATATGTTCATTTTTATATAATTTTTAAATATTATTGAGCATATGCTCATTTGAATATGCATGAAATACTTGCTACTGGACAACAGCAATCAATTATTCATGCCAGGAGAACCACTTGCTTGTGGGTTTCTTTTGTCAACATCCATGATTTTCAGAATCCAAATAAATAAAATGTTTTCTTTCTGTTTTGGGGAACATCACTACTACATTTATATTGTAGAATTTTATTTATTTTTGAAATTCAGATTCAAGAACAAACGAATACGTCCTTGATCGTGTGTGTCAATGATATATCAAATTTACTTACCTTGATGAGTCAAATAGGATACGATCAATGGATTTTTAAACTTGTTATAACGTTGTTGGGCTTTTTACATTTTAATGTTGCAGCTTTAGTAGAATCTATTTTTGGAAATCTTCAATTATTTTATTCACAAAGGTGCATTTTTATTTTTATTCAGTGATACATTTCTGTATTTATTCTTCTGTTTCTGAATAGTAGCTGAGCAATATACTGTGCAGTTTATAAACCATAGAACGCAGTGACTGTACCTATGAGAAAAACCACTTGTTCTACTTTTGGTTTTGAAATTATGTTAAATTTCATTATGTTTATAATAGGATAAGTCATAAATGATTAAACTTTGATACTTACAGGTATTACAACGGTTCCTACAATAAGGTGCCTGTCTTATTTTTCATAGTTCTAAAAAATATGAAACTTGCTTCAAACATTAAACATGTACTAACAGGAAATGAATGGATCGGTCACATGATAAAGTAAAGTATGGCACTTGATAAGTGTCAAATATCAGTGATATTGTTTTATTTTTGTGACGTTACATAGGTGAAATACTAAAACTATAGATTGTACTAAAAATGGTGGTGTAAATACAAAAATATTTAAGTGTAAATCAACTTTAAGTGTAAAAATGATAATGAAGATCGGTTATGATGGTAAAAAAAAATCAACAAACAAATCAGAATATATATATATAGGGAAGAACAGTACTTGCCAGATGTCGAATCATTAAAAGCAAGTGGTTCCTGGAATGTGAGTTTGGGAGATTGTCTACCACCTGCTCTTAAGTGTACAATTAGAATTGATTCTAGTGACATTCGCACAACATTATATGACATAATCCTCTCCACAAAGATCACCAAAGAAAAATTGATAAATCTTGCAATAGGGAGAGTTGAACATTATGAGGCTGTTTAAAGGATTGATGAAGTTCAAACACATGGACAGTGTGACCCACTGTGTTGAAGATGCTATAATAGAAGTCAGACACAGTAACCATGATGATAACATTGATAAAGAAAGAGTGGAACAAAACAACTAAAGTACACCCAGAAAACAACCAAGCTATTCTCCACGTGTCACCTCACATAGACGAGCAGACTACGGAAGTCCTCTTAAATTTCTTTTCAAACCCTAGGAAGCGAACAAATCCAGATAAATGGAAACGAAATGTTCGAAAAATTCAGAGTTTCTGGAAAATCATACATATCTGAAGGCGATAAAAAATTCAACCAGAGAAATGTTAAGGCACAGGATTGTTCAAAGTGTAGATTTACAGGATTGTTCAAAGTGTAGATTTAAATGCAATGAAAATGTTTCAGATGAAAGCAGACAAAGTATTATGTCATTTTACTACGCACTAAGATCATATGAGAGGCAACGAGCCTTTATCTGCGACATGATAAACATTGTAAAACGCACTCAGTCCATTGGGACGAAATCCGTGTCCCATCAATATTATCTATCAGTTGACAATAACAGGATACGAGTTTGTAGGAATTTCTTCATGAAAATTAAAGATATCGGAAGAAAAACTATTGATTACACAGTGAAAAGGAAGAAACATGGTGCTTTTCGTGACGCAGATATGAGAGGAAAACAACCATCGAAAAACAAGATATAGAAAGAGACAATTGAAGACGTTCACCATCATATAAGATCCTTCTCTAAACTGGAATCTCACTATTCACGGAAAAAAACGGGTAAAAAAAACCGATACTTTGCTCACGATCTCAATATCAAACAGATGTGATGCTTGTATGTCGAGGAATGTAAAAAGCAAGACCTGGTGTATGCTAAGCAAGCAAAATACAGAGAGATGTTTTGTAACAGTTATATCTACTAAGTATTCCTTCTTCAAGCATAAAAAGGATCAATGTTCCATATGTGAACGTTACAACCGGGCTAAGGAAACAGGTAATGTGGACAAAACTTTGTTAAAGGATTATGATGATCATCAATCAATGAAAGTTCAGGCGAGGGAAGAGAAAGAAAAAGACAGGAAGAAATCACAGGAAGATTCCAAGTACTACGTTTGACCTACAAGCAGTACACACTACCCCATGCTTTTTGGTCAGCGAGATGTACTACTCAAGAAACCTATGCTGCTATAGCTTAACTTTGACTCATTAGCCATCTGCTTAATGAAGAATATTATGTCCGTCTGTTCTCCGTCCAACGAAATAAAAGAAGTAACATATTATTCAGACACTTCTGGCGGATAAAATCGCAATCAGTATCGTTGCTGCCTCACTTTTATGCACATTGTCCAGAATACCAAGTTTGAAGAAACTTAATCACAAGTTTTTACAGTTCCGCCACTCACATATGGAATATGATTCAGCTCATTCAACCATAGAAACCGCCAAAAAGAAAACATCTGTATATGTACCATCACAATGGAGCACACTTGTTAACCTTGCAAGGAGGAGTAATCCTTACATTGCTATTCCTTTAAAATATTATCATGTTTTGAACTGGAACGCATTTGTGAGTAAACACTGTTCTAATCTTCAAAGGTCCACAGCAGGTGAGAAGTTAAGCTGGTTAAATGTTCATTTGATTCAAGTTCGCCAAAGTACCCCTGAATCTCTGTTAGTAATCTGCAGTTTTAATGAGGCATCATTTATAGAAATTGATATACAAGCCAACTCTACAAGACAGGGGACAAAGATGAGAAGCTGGCCAGAGCAACTTGAAAAGTGCTATGCAAAGAAGATACCTATCTCTATCCAGAAGAAGACAGATCTCATACAATTATGTACCAAAGGAATTATACCAGAAGAATTTCATCATTTCTTTAAAACATTGCCAGTTGACAAACAAGTGAAGGACAACATTCCAGAACCAGCCCTTGATGAAGACTCTGCAGATACAGATACATAATAATTATGTGACATTCAAAGAATATTGCACATCAAATTTAAGAAAATGTCAATATGCTTCTGTTTAACCAATAAAGCATAATTATTTTGAATTATTTCAACTTCATGACAAAATGAAAGGATATGGAGTAAAGGTACACAAGACAATATGCCAATTAATATAGGGTTAAACATAACAAAGGAACAATGCTTTTATTTTTGTTCTTCATCTTGAAGTTGTCATGAGGATTTCAAAAATGAGCAAATTACTCATACCTCCCAGCAAGCTAAAGACGGCCTATTGCACCGGCTTAAGCAGTATTATTGCTAAATGTTAATCAACGCAACATCCATATACCAATTATCATAGATGTGGGGTTGTCAACATATTACAACTTTATGGTTCGAATAAGTGACACTTGGCACCTACATTCATTCTACTTTTCATTAAATGGTCTAAAATGAATAATGAAACATATGTTTATGTGAGTGCAGAAAGGTCCCATGTGACACTTGGCATCTATATGCATAGAAAATCTTAATACTATTTTCGTGCAAAAAGGTACCATATGTCACATAGCCCATTCATGCACAAATCTTTTTTTCAAAAAGCTGTTCTGCAAAAAGGTGCCAAGACCAAAATCATGCTTTTTGGGGAAATTAATGAGGAAATAACAATACAATTACACCTACACAAAGACCAATACATATATAGTATTTCATCAAACTTTGATGGATATGGCATGTTGAATATATTTTTGCCATTGGTTTGAACTTAAATTTCAATTTTCTCAAAATTGTATAAATGTCACTTGGTACCTTTTTGCACTATTGGGACCATTATTTTGCAGTTGATCAAATATCTGGTAACAAAAAATTCATTTTCATTAAGCGCTGCCTCAGCCTGTTGCATTTACTGCAGAATCGACACATGATGTTAAACTTGGTCCATATCAAGCTGCTGAATTTGATAAGATCATGGCTAATGTCGGTAATGCTTATGATTCTAGAGATGGACATATATGGGGACGATTATGATCTCGGAAGTCAGACAATAATGGTTCAGTTGAATGAAAATGATCAAGTTTGGGTTCGACATGTCCTTGATTTGGGATTTGGATATGTCAGTAATGAAGCCGATAGACATTGCACTACATTCATGGGAGCATTAATTGTCGCATTGTAAAAACAGCTTTATCTCTATAATATTCCTAAATGCATTGGAAAACTTAAGTATCCATATTTTTGTCTCACTGGTGTCATACTGTGAAATCATTATTAATCGTGGGAGTCTTATTTTCGTGGATTTCGTTGTTCACTTAATTCACAAAAATTAAGATCGAAAGAAATGAATATGGTGCCAACGAATAAAAGTATTTTCACAGTATTTTATTTTCATTTGCAGTATGCATATGGACTGATTATCATAACGATTTACTTCAAGTCAAATGACATAGCGTTATAGTTCATTATATATACCATATAGACCACATGCCTTTCAGTTCATCGGTAGAAAAGTGGAGATTAAATTCCAATGCCCCCATTTAATCACAAGAGCAACAGGAAATGGCGGACATAATGGACGCGTCGGGAAAATGCAACGAACAACCACTCCTAGCAATTTGTAAGTTATTAAGAGCTGCTGCAGGTTGTCATTAGCGAGATACAGGAGTGTAGCATTCTCCATAAACGAGAGCTCATGGAAAGGGCGAATTTTGTATTTAATTCACCCCTCGCAATTTGGAGACGACACCTTGGAGTGGTTAAACCCCACAGCGGAGTAATCGGGACCCATTTTTAAACAGCGACACTCTTCGTGGTTGAACACAAACACCTATTATACTAAGAAGAGCTTGAAGATACCAAAGGGGTGATCAAAATCCGTATATCGAAGAAGAACAGACAACACCATGACCAAAATACTAATTGACGTGCTTCTACCATTTACGTGAACGGTCAGTGAGGTTGTCTTTGACACTCTCCTTTGTCGTCCTTCTTCGTGTCGCACGCTCTGCTAAGAAGCGTCTAAAGATACAATGCGGGTTAATAGAAGGCCAGACAACACAATCGCCAAATAAAATGCCTAGAAAGACAAGTAATGGTCAATGAAACATTTCACATAAAACTAAAGGATGAGAAACATATACACCAAAACAAAACTGTGTGTGAACTCAAAATAGTTTATTTTTTAAATAGTAAACACATGGATTAGATAAAAGTCAATGCCTATATAAATCCTTCCCGATACAAGATAGATAGAGTTATAACAGTAATAAATCAATACACACTGTGACACACATATATAAATATATATCAGACATATTACAATAAGACAGGGGAGACAATTCCACCTCAAGATTAAATTTATTGATGAAATAAAATATTAAGTAGTAAACAATCTTATCATGCTGATAAATTATAAGTTTCATATATAGAGCGTAAGTTGTTGTTTTACAAATCTGACGAGTTGTGTGGACAAGTTTAGAAAGTAGTTTACAGTACTAATTGTACTTTCTACCTTTTGTCCGTATCTCACAACAAAGATCCTACTAGTATAGTGAAGTACGAACATATGTACTTGTGGACAGGACCCTATGGTGCCCATCCCCCTTTTTTTAACATCGATTTTTTTCATGTACACAACGTTTTGCAACATTCTATGTATCACTGTATGACATATATACAATAAATACAATCAAACAGTAGTTTATATCCATACCGGGTTTCTGACATATGTATAACCTAGAAGGTAAGTCACTCTTCTTTGTTTACATTGGGGTACCTCTTGGGCATTCATCTTAAATTGAGTTAATAAAAAAGGCCTGCCTGTCTGGAAATTGGCTTCTTCCTTCTCTGTATATATTATTCTCCCTGAAAACACACATCAATATTTATTTACAGCAGCTGACAACTCTCCTTGGAACATTTTTCACTCGCAATTTGCGATTTTCAGACGACATTTTTGTCAACTCGGGTAAAAGCTACGGAATTGTCGATATTAGCGATATCTGCGTGGTCATTTGAAACGAACGGTAACTCGAATGGCAAATGACGATACGGTAAAACGCGAGAGTTCCGGGTAAGATCAAATCTTGCGCCAAAAAATTCCCGAATTTTTTACCCGGATCTCTCGCGTTTTACCGTATCGTCAATTGTCATTCGAGTGACCGTTCGTTTCAAATGACCACGCAGATGTCGCTAATATCGACACTTCCGTAGCTTCTACCCGAATTGACAAAAATGTCGTCTGAAAATCGCAAATCGAGAGTGAAAAATGCTCCAAGGAGAGTTGTCAGCTGCTGTAAATAAATATTGATATGTGTTTTCATGGAGAATAATATATACAGAGAAGGAAGAAGCCAATTTCCAGACAGGTAGGCCTTTTTTATTCACTAAATTTAAGATGAATGCCCAACAGGTACCCCAATGTAAACAAAGAAGAGTGACTTACCTTCTCTCTTATATACATGTCAGAAATCCGGTAACGGCTATGGATAGAAACTACCATTTGATTGTATTTATTGTATATATGTCATACAGTGATACATAGAAAGTTGCAAAATGTTGTGTACATGAAAAAAAATCGATGTTTAAAAAAAGGGGGGATGGGCACCATAAGGTCCTGTCCACAAGTACCTATGATCACCAAAGGTTATTTTCTTTTCGCTTCTGCCTAACTCGCCATAGCTTTCTAGTTGCCGCTTAGCAACCAATTATTAACCTGCAATCAACCATTGAAAATTGTCATATATCATAATTGATAACTTTGAATTATTCCACTTTCAACAATAAAGGCCAAATAACAATCAAAAGGAAAATATATTACTTTGAGTTATTCCCCTTTGAACGCAATTGTCATTCTTGATAAGACCAAATGGAGGGCGTGACATTGTTGCCAAGGTCGTATTGTATGTAGTTAGTTATCTAACCTCAACCTATGTAATCTACATGTATGTCATCAGCACTAAAGTTGTGAGCCCGTAAGTGCGGTCCGCTCCATGGAAAAAATTTCCCGCCATATCCATTATATTTTCTTTCATTTCTGGAAATCTATACTTACTCCCAAAATCTCATCTCGATGCCCTCTGTACCTATCTGATTTATTGTTTGTTATTTTGTTCTCGTCATGAATAAAGCTGAAATAATTGTCAACTTGTTATTAAACATCAATCACTCAATCATAAGAAGATCTATAATTATTTATGGGGTTATGGGTCTATACCTCTGCTTGTGGACTATTGGTCCCCGAAGATATCATCCTCCGAGTAGTCAGTGTTTCGGAACTGGCATGGTTTATAAGATATATTTACTATTGAAAAATACAGTTCCTAAATAATGTAATTATTAGTCAAAACTAAGTTTCTCTTCACTCGGGCATATGTGACCTTATCCAATTTTGAAAATCTCGTTCATGCCCTTTGGTTTATTTTCTCCCAAAGTCATATAAATTATTTGGCTTTCCGATATTTTGATTATGAGCGTCCATGATGAAGGGTATTCCATAAACGTGCTGTGCGCACTAAATTAGATATCTACGTTTTTTTATTATAAATATTACAAGACATGGACAGTTTCCGGTATGGAGGGCGAACGTAGTATTATTATATCTTTAGTATAAATGTCCACAAATGGTTGATAAGGAATGCCATGATCATTACATGCTAAAGACCCCTTATGTAAATTTAGAAAAAATGGAAAAATGAAGTGTAGTTCTTACCAACGGATATCGGGTCTGTCGTGGTCGTGATCGTATAATTGTTTGATTTACAACAGTATTCATTGCCACTAACGTCGGGTTCCAATCTTGTCATTTACGGTTTCCATGGCTTCACCCACAGAGATGTCCAGCGCATCCCCAGATTTGGCGAGGGGATTGTCATATTGTAATTAGGAAAACACTACCACGAATCATAGTATGTAATTTGTTTGGAGAATGCTCGTGTACGTTGCATACTTCTTTAGGTAGACCCATTGTATCCGTTACAGGGAACTAATTGTTTCGTCTCTACCCAACTCTCCATACGTTTCTAGTATCAGTCAACATATAAATGAACTTGTTTTAGTTATGAATATAGCTGAAATACTGCTAGCTAATCAATGGGGACAAATGGTCAATTATTTCCTCTAACTGATAACACAGATGGCGCTGCTGTAGATCAGGTTCAACAACAGCATCTCTTTATCTCTTAAGTTACATAGATTAACATTAGGTTAATATTTGTTTACAAGTAATTATCAGTATTTTTGTTAATAATTAAAAAAATTTCTACATATTGTTGTGCACATGATACTCTTATAGAGGTGGACACTTCTTTCCTAATGATGAGCAAATAAAAGAAACGTATGATTAAATAAAATACAATTAAGAAGAATTTAAGTGAGCAAAATCACAAAGAAGAACACCAAGCAAATATGAACTTCCTAGAAAATATACATCAATGACAAGTTTTGGTAAGTGTAAATTAAGACAAAACTGTAAATGTAATAATTTAATAGCATTGTTTAATTTAATATAGGATCATGCATTTTAGATTCATATTTGTTATTACTTTTTATACACATAGTATATATAAATAGAATAAAAAAAAAAAATTAAATGAAATAATGAAGACAACTTCACATAATAAATATCTTATTTATTGCATAATATTACTTTCTTAAATATTAGTTCATAATCGATATATATACACTTCTTAGTGTTTATATTTGTTATTTAATATTACATGCTGAGATGGCAACCTTTACAGCAAACTGTTTACTTAGCATGTTTATTTGTAAGATTAATGCATGTCATCACAGATTAGGGATTAAAGTTTATCATTAGCAGATGTAAATGCATAGAAATTTTTTTTTTCATTTAACTTTTTTGTATTTTGTATATTGCATGTACCAATTTTTGTAAGAAACAGCTAAAAAGGGGGAGGGTGTTTCAAGTATGGTCTGCAGGAAGTGACAAACTTAGTAAAAGAAATGAAACAAAATTCATAACAATAGAAGAAGAAGAGGAATGCAGACTTCTGTATTCATCTAATGTGGGAGGAAAAGAATGTGTTTAGAGTGAAAATTAATCTTACTTAAAAGCGAAATATGAAAAATGTGCTGTGCTGTTCCACCCTAACCCTAACTCCAGCTTGACCATCCCATTGAAATCTGTAGATCTGATGATGATCAGTATTAATTCATACTGGGTAGGCAAAATACACCAACATCAAATTTGTATTAGCTTCCCTAGGTGGTGAAGCATATAGCTTGAACTATGCATTAAACAGAGTGGACCAAGTAAATATTGAAGATTGATATCCTGGATAAATGTTATATGTAGACAATGGAAGAAGCTAGCTTTGCTTTTAATCCATCTGATTGAAATAGAATTTTCATCAACCTGAATTATTGTAGATGTCACAAAATTATCATTCCAAAAACCAAAACATCAGGTTGCACAATGATCTACTTATTCTACATATAAAACAGAAACACAATAAAAAGTATTGTTTGGATGGTCAACTGTTAGACTTGTGAAGTGTTGCGTCATATCTGTCTCCTGCATATGGAGGATCCGATGTCACATTAACATTTCAATATTTTTTAAAGAACCGAAATAGGATGTCTGGAAAGACAGTGCAAAGAGACAGACACTGTCTATTATTGTTTTTTTTTTAGATTTGTCATGTGGCATGTTCTATAACTTGCTTGCTATATTAGTCAATTATAATTCATAGGAGACGAATTAGTATAACCTTAGCTCGTTTCCGAATCCTGTCATGTCAACACAAAATGTGTGTGTAATGTAACATTATACCAGTTTATCATGAATAAATATGTTTATACCAGAGACAGAAAACTATCCAGTAAACTTGTTCATATTTAACAGGTGACAGGTTTAGCAAAAACACTTAAAATTCTCACTATTGCTTTAAACAGAACAGAAACAAAGCTTGCCAGAGACATTAGTTTTGTAGTTGTGCAATTTCAAACAATGCATTATTCCACCATTTAACTTTTTTTTCTTAATTGAAAGTAAATTATTATATATGTCTGAATACAATAATAAACAGAGTATATATATTACTATCACATATAAATTTATTTAAGACCATCTATGCATGTACATAACAATCAACTCAGTTTTGGAATATAACTTGATTTAAAGTTTGATATCACCAAGTATAATTTGTAATATCCATAATACCTAAACCTATTTAAAACTACCTTTTTGAAATTGATTTATCATAAAATGTAGTTCCAATAATTTCAGAAATAAACTCTTCATTTCTACCAACTGTTATTATTTTGTTATCCTTACATGTGTATACAAGTACAGGTGCACTCCTTGATTTTAATTCATTTTTTTCAGTTCAGGTACATGTAGTACACAACTTGACATAATTTGACATTTTTTGTATCATAAATAATATTATAAAATAGATAAATGAAAAATCAAAGAAAGGAATTTATTGATAAATAACATAAACATATAGCAGTGAATGCATGCTGGCTTATCATGATAACAGATGATGGACCTGATCTACCATAGCATCATCTGTAATCAAGTGGGGATAATCTTCACAAATGTTCCCCATTAACCATACGCATATACAAGAAGTGTATTTGTGCGACACATTAAACACGCAGCTACGATTTTACGAAAATAATAAACAAAGCAAAAAAACAAAACAAAAAACAAAACCAACGCAATATAATGGATTCCCTCAATAATGACAATCTAAATACAGTGTAATTTTGATATAAATTGTTGTTTAATGTCACGTGAGCAGTATTTCAGCTATAACATGTTTCATAAACAATAAATTGCGCAGAATTGATCTGTTATCCCAGATAAATAGGATATGATAAATAAGGTTCTGTAATGTTTGCCTTGTAATCGATCATCCACAACCTCTCCAAACAATATATTGCTCATTATTGCAAATCAGAATAAAAACATACATTTAATTGATTGAACACTCTCCACATGACCTTCACTATTCCGCGATACAGATTAGGATGCTGATATAGACCGATCCAAAACCGTATATAGACTTTGGTACCGGTCTGTGCATGGTTTTTGGACCGGTCAATGTCATTATATAAAATTGCAGTTCCTATTAGGTTTCGTGATTTTCTGTGCATTTATATTGTGTGTGCAAGATTCTGATATTCAATACAATAAACACAATAGTTACTGATATGTACGGAAACTTGTAGATTTCTTGATTCCTTGAATTATTTCTGTGCATTTATATTGTGTGTGTCAGACTCAGGTCTTCAATGCAATACACAATAGTTATTAATATGGATGGCAATATGAGGATAGACAGACTTCCCTTGGGTCGTGGTACGGACCGTGATATAATTAAGGGTTCATGCATGTATGCAGTCTTTTCTAAGTTTAAGAATTGTGAGATTTCACCAAGTGCACTCATATACTTCTATATGTGTTTGATTCTCCTCGCATAGCCAGCGTATAAGCTTTCGCAGAAGTTTTGCAAGCAACGGAGAAACCTTATTTCTATGCAATGAGATTCCTTCGAGGTGACACAATTAAGAAAATTTAGATAAAATAAGATACCAACGGGATAATCAGAAACCGTATATCAATTCAAAGAGAAACAGACAACACAATGGCCAAACGAAAAAGACAAACAACGATCTACAAAACATTACACAGAAAACTAAAGATCGATCAACACCAACCCCACTAAAAGCAGGGGTGAACAGGAAGGAAAAGCAGTTCCGGCTCCACTTGTGACACCTGTCGTGTTACTCTTGTTACAAACCCGGTGATATCCCGTGAATGAGGAAAGAACCGGTTTGTGATTACGACAAAAGGGAATTATCCTTCAGTAGTTTGATTGATTGATTGATTGGTGTTTAACGCCAAATATAGCAGTATTTCAGCAACCAATTATCAAAGAAATCATGATAGGAACCACAAGCTCTGGAGTATCGGATCAACTGAGAGCTATGTACTCCATATGTAGGTTCGGTGCTACTGGAATATTGCTATATATAAATGGATGGAAAGTCCTCTATGGAAAAATTGAAGTCATCTCTTTTGTGGTAAAGTTTAATTCTTAACCGAACCTCGTTGTCCATTTCGAGGTGTAGATCAAGGTATGAAGCAGACCAAGCTGTATCTGTGGTATCCTCTCTTTCAAGCTCAATGGGATATATGCGATCAACAAAAACACCAAACTTAGCATTACTTAGTGAAAGGACATCATCTATATAGCGGAATGTGAAATTAAAGGATCTGGTTAGCTTCTTTTTAACAACACCTTTATGAAGTCTGTCTGGTACGAATAAAGGAACAAGTCGACGAGAAAGGGAGCGCAATTAGTGCCCATAGGAATGCCCACTGTCTGTTGCCAAAACCCACCAATCATAACAAATATGTTGGCAATCAAAAACTCAAGCATATTGATGATATCTGTTTCAGAGAACGTTTTGGGAGAATCAGGGTGGTTTTTTTTTATTTTTTTTACAAAATAAGATATGTGCCTTCCTAAACAGTGTATATGGACAAATACTATAATATGCATGAGCGTCCTCCGTGGCTGCAATTGTACGATAGACAGCTTTCATCTACCTTGGCAACCAGTTACTATCACTGCTGAATTTGTGACTTCTATTGCCGCCCTTGACGAGAACTAATCGATAAAGCTTATCATTAACTGTGTAGGCGATTTTTTTTCCAGTTTCCTCCACCGTTAAGACTCAATTACCATGAAATAACGATTAAAGTGCCGTTTAACACCAATAATCATAAACGTGTATGCATTCCGTGTCATATTGGTCAGATGTGACAGTTGTTAAACGCTTAGAGAGCAATATTTCTTCAATACCATTCCACGACGAAAATACTTTTCGATCAGATGATGATCAGTTCCTGCTTAGTAATAAATCAAATGTTAATCTGGAAATTGTATCGTGCGATCTCACTGAAAATAACCATCCTAAATTTGACACGAAGGAGCCGTCGTGGTCGTGATAGTATGGTAGTTGGATTAACAACTTCCTGTGTAATCAGTGAATATCACCACTAACGTAGTGAGTTCGACTTCCGCTAATGGCGAGGTGCACTCGATACAACATTACGTGATAAAGTTTGTCAATGTCTTGCAGCAAGTCGGTGGTTTTCCCCCTATTACTCTGGTTTCCTCCACCAATAAAACTGACTGCCGCGATATTACAGAACTATTGTTGAAAGTGGCGTTAAATATCATAATCCTACCCAACCTACGCCCGCTCCACATAGGACACACTATCCTGATTCAAACTCGACCAATGTTAAATCCTACTCTGTTATGCTGTGTTTTAATGGAGAAAGAAGAAACACATATTTTGTAATCTCTGGTTTGGTCAGACTGGGATCTAAACTCACTATACTACTAGTCCACTCGATGATAGCGTACTGACCAATACCACGTACACACTGTCGTCAAAGAGTCCCGATCGAAAATGTTTGGTCAACATCCGGGATATTTTAAAGCGGTATTTTTAAAGAAGACACAGATAATTATCGTAAGTATTTATGAATATACTGTGTATATAATGTAATGAATTATGATGTTTTATTATTGTTATTATTATTAATTTCATTTTTTGTCCAAATATCATTTATTTTTGCAGTGTAAATTGATATTTGTCTATAAGTTATAAGGAATCCGGCTTCAAAATCATTACAATCAACTGAAATATCGTTATATCTTGCATTTACGAATGAATTAAATGTTGCCAAAAAAGAAAAAAATATTGATGAATGATTGATTTTACTTAGAAATATTATATTGTTGAGGAAAAGTCAATTAGTAACTAGTTATACCCTAAAACATGATGTCAACAGACGGTTGTGTCATTTATAAAAAACCTGATTTGTCAGTTTGTAAATACCACTGATCTTATTAGGGTACCTGTAAAATGCGAAACGAAATCGAAACGAAAGGAAACGAAATAGATCGAAACGAAATGCATCGAAACGAAACGAAATTTACCGAAACGAAACGAAATCGAAACGAAACGAAATAAATCGAAACGAAATTGACCGAAACGAAACGAAACGGAATAATACAAAATGAAAGAAACTTATTTTAATGAAAAATTAGAGAAAGTATCGTTTAAGCGTAGAAAAGATAGTTTATTGTATTCCAGGTTATATTCATTTAATGTATATTTCATTTATCATACACATTTATATGTTCTGGGGGCCCGGGTGGCTCAATGAGTTAGGTCGTTGGATCTAACAACTCATGCAAGCCCATCACCAATACAGCGTGGGCTCGTGCCCAGTTTTGTAAATTACAAAAAGGGTACACTCGACTCGCAGCCGCAAGTGATAAAGTTTACCAGTTGCTTGCCCAGGGTCGGTGGTTCTCTCCGGGTACCCCGGCTTCCTTCATCACTAAAACTGGTCGCCATGATATATCTGAAATATTGCTGAAAGTGGCGTTAAGCACCAAAATTCGAATTCTTTATATGTTCTGTAATATCTACGAGTGGCTCAATGAGCTAAGATCGTTGGATCTATACAACTCATACAAGCTTATCACCAATACGGCGTGGGTTCGCGCCCGGCTTTGTAAATTACTAAAAAGGGTGCACTCGACTAGCAGCCGCAAGTGATAAAGTTTTCCAGTTTCTTGCCCATGCGGCCGGTGGTTCTTACCTGGTACTCCGGTCTCTTCCACCACTAACACTGGTCGCCATGATATAGCTAAAATGTTGTTGAAAGTGGCGTTAAAACACCAAAAATTAAACAAAATAAAATCTGTAATATCTATGCCTTGTATTGGATACGCTGTGTGTTTACACAATTAACTGTGCTTTATCCAATAAACCATCTTTTGGAATTGGCGTTTATTTTTTTGATATTTGGTCGATTTTCTTAAATCTCCGACACCTCGTTTGAGATTGTGTGTGGTTAAATGGACTAAGCCCATATTCCATAAGGTTTTCAGTTCATCCGGCACTTTGTGAATCTACATGCAAGTTTCAACCTATATGACACTTGAATTTGTGACCTTAACTTTTGATCAAATGGTTCCATACAAGAAAAAGTTTCTGCCAAGAAGATCTTTCACAAAATTCCCATAGTGTCCACTGTTTAATTAAGTCAGACTGTGGTGGCAACCTTTGATTTCCGATCAGTTTTCAATTCACACGTTTGCTAGAGAAAATTCCTACAATTCAATAATTAGATCTGTAATACATTATCTGTCAAGAGCTCTTTGTACAAACTTCCAGTAGAGTCCAAAGTTAAACTAAGTTCGACCCTGGCGGCTATCTTGGATTTCCAATCGGCATGTGATTCTCAATTTAGAAGAGGACAAGAGGACAAAGGAAAATTCTGACGCTAGTACAAAAAAAAAGAAAAAAACAGAAGAAGAAAAAAATCAATTTATCAAATAGGTGCTAGGGACCGTATTGAACTTGCAGTGAGATGTGAGCGTTTGCTCCATGTTGAAGGCCTCACTGTGACCTTGAAATGAAGAACAGCAATAAAAGCGCTGTTCCTTTGCTTTGGGTTTTGTCAAGTGCGTGTAGGGATTTCATACACCTTATCCCTTCCTTTTATATTAATTCTGACAAGAAGATCTTTGAACCAAATTCTAATAGGATCCAATGTTAAACTACATGTAAGGGGCCCGGGTGGCTGGGTATATGTTAGAAACAAATATAACATTTCACGCTTGTTAAGTTTTCAGGTCATATACAATTCCCAAGTATTCTGTCTGAACTTTTTTACTTCTTGCCAAAATTAAGGGAGAGGTGGCGCTCGCACTCCTCGCAGCCCCTTCATATGTGCATGTCCCCTCCCCTCTTCAAGTTAAATGGCCGGTCCCCAAGTCTTAAAATCTAACATGTAGTTTTGCAAGATGAGTGTACCGTTTTGTGCAGTATACCGTTTAAATTTTGGTCACCGATTTAAAATGTCTTTTTATCTCGACAGTCTTTCTTATAATAATAGAAGCCATAATTTGTTGCATATTTGAATATGAATATATGTTGTTTATCTCATCGTTAGCAAGGGGTAAACTTTAAGAAAACAATGAAAAAAATTCTCACGGGCAAAAACTGAAATAAATACATATAATAAATAATTGAATAATTAAACAACAACGGTAATTTTGCAATTATTTCGAAGCGGCACTAATAAGCATTCTCAAGTAACAGTACCCGGCCTACCTTACAAAATGGTGGGGGGTCTTCCGGGACCGCTGGACCCCGACCCCTGTACATACGGATGCTGATGCCAATTTTAGACCCAATCTCAAGACTTGTCTAACTAAAGCCTCTTTAAGCCCCAATTTTTGAAGAATAATCCAAACAAAAACATATATACCCCTTTTCAGCCATTTATGAATGAAAGATTAACCCATGCCAGACATATAATCAATAATAGGACCCCGATTGTCAGAACATCACCATGTATATAGGAAGTAATATCCCCCCACGTAACAGTCATTTTCATTTTGTCATTCGGCAAAGTATAGCTGGAATATCACTGATGTGGCGTTTAGCAGTCAACAATCGATGAATCAATCAGTTCGTCATTGCTAGATGAAGAACAATTTTTTTAAATATAACCTGGAAAACAATGAACTTTTCTACTATCCTTTTCTACGATTAAATGATACTTTCTCTATTTTTTTCGTTTAATTTTTGTCTTGTATTTACCCAAGAAATTGTTTCGTTAAAATAGGTTGTATTTCATTTTGAATTATTCCGTTTCGTTTCATTTCGGTCAATTTCGTTTCGATTCATTTCGTTTCGTTTCGATTTCGTTTCGTTTCTGTAAATTTCGTTTCGTTTCGATGCATTTCGTTTCGATTTATTTCGTTTCGTTTCGTTTCGTTTCGATTTCGTTTCGCATTTTACAGGTACCCGATCTTATTATTATTGATCATTATATTGCCATTTAACAAATAGTTATGATTAAGAAATATCTCAAAAGCGATATATACTGATCCATAGTATGAATATTCGCCATGACTGCTAATATCAGCTACTTTATACAATAAAAAAATCGTTATTTCTAGTTAAATTCCTACTGTCGCGAACACTTGATTTGTTTATGCTTTTTGTGGCACTGGCATCACGGTTGGTGCTCAATACGCTACACTCACTTTAAGTCGCTGTCCAGGCGCATCAATTGAGTAGTGGGAGATTCTTTTTATAACACAATATTTTAATTTTATACTCGTTGATAACGAAGTAAGACACTCTGTGGAAATTACTTCGTGGATACGATATTTAAATTTCTTCACAGTATAATGTTTACATTAACATTACAGATAAGCAAATTAACAAAGGCTGTAGTATTGAATTCCTTTCCGAACGGACGATTTTGGCAGTTTGTATATAAAGAAAATGTTAGGTGTACTCGGTAGAAATGACAGATTGAATGAGATTTGCTATGTTGATATATATTTATAATAAATGCTATGCGATCTCGTAGCGAACGCACAACCCTACACTGTGTGGAGTCTTATTTATATTACATTATTTTAGTTAATAAAAAAAAAATTTCGGAGGAGTGAAACGAGGGAGAGAAAAAAATAGACAATATATATACATTGTCGAAAATATAAAATTTATATATACGAGTTTTGACGAGTTTTTCTTACCTGTTTAACAGCGACTGGAAATGAATTATATATTTTCCGACAAGGTACGTATATTGTATCTATCGTGTTATTTCAAAAGCCCCAACGAAACTGTCAAATTGTCTAAAAAGAGGAGAAACAAGCGTTGTTCTTATCGTATTTGATTGTGTCCTTTATGAAGTCCGCGCTTATAAGTTTATAAGCTTATAAGCATAATGCTGTTACTGTTTCTTACCGTCGCTCAACATGAATCAGGTACCAGAAAAAGATATGTTGCTCAGAAACCAAATACAAATGTATAACTAAAAATATCCGGTCAATACAATGTGACTACTCGAATAGAACAAGTGCAGGATAAAAAAACATTAACTGGGCAGCAAAGAAATACTATTAAAACTTATATATTTCATATCACGGTTGGAAAAAATTTAATTCTTAAATATACAAGTTTGTCGAATAAATTTATGCACTGATTTAAAACAATAAATTATTCAATTCTTTAATAATGTCGTTACTTCCAAAGAGTATATATACTATAGAGATGGGAACAATGTTATTGCATTAAGTAACATTACATACTATACAACAATGTAGGCAAAGCTTGAAGATACCAGATGAGTAATCAGGAGATATATATCGAGGAAGGACTGACAATACAATGGTCAACAGAAAACTGATAAACAATGATCTACAAAACACTGCACATAAAACTAAAGATGGAGCAACACAAATCTCACAAAAGCAGGAAGGGAGGTGTAAGGTGCTCCGGAAGGGTAGGCATTTCCTGTTAAAATCAGTTAGCATATTGTTATAATTTATCCTTACTGCGGGAAGATGCGATGATAATAGTATGCTTATCTCATGTTACCAATAACTTAATTTTCAGTTATAAAATGTCGCTATACATTTTAAGAGACACTAAATAGATATGCCATACCATTCTCTACATTAACAACAAGCAGCTGCTTTTTCTGTTCATCAAAACACACAGCTGATGGTTTGTGTAATCCATCGTCCTTCGTCAAGATTTGTTTTTGGTATTGTCCGTCAGCTGATATTATTACAATATTTGACGTATGTTGACCAACCACATACAAATTCCCCTTCACATCTACTGTGATACCACGTGGGTATTCTAGAATGCCCTCGTTCTTGAACTGCCAAACAGGGGTACCATTGAAAAGACAACAGTTTATGGTATTTTGGATTTTACTGGTATAGCATATTTTCCCTGCAAATGCCACAACATATGAATATGTAGGTGTGGCAGTGCTTGGAATTGTAGATATTCTGAAATCCTCAGAACAGGATAGCACGTGTAAATTTTTATTTATAACACAACATATTAATGAATCGTCATAATATGTTATTCCATATGGTTTGTCAGGAAGAGGGACGAATTTTTTAATTCTTAGTCCTGCTATGTTTACTATGCTTATACCTGGTGCTGGTGAAAAACTCCCAGAGGTGACTGCAGCTGTGTTATCATCAATGCATACAACATCAAAACAACTATTTAAAGGAACGCTGTTGATTAAGTCATCACCATACACAATTGTCAATCGATTATCGCTATGTGAGGAAAACAACATCAAACCCGTCGTGGTTACACAACAACCCCTTACTTTACTTCTGCCAGTTTTGACTTTTCGTTTTAGCTTAAGCGATTTATCGTTGATGGTCAACATCTGGGCCTGTTTAGTTTTATTTCTCATCAAGCTGACGCTACTTCGTTCGGTTTGAAATCCTATAGTGCCAAAAGATTTAACACCTGTTAAAATGTCTTGTATTTTGGTATCAATACTACACGTAATGTTTATCTGTCCAAACTTCTGATCATCGGGTAATGATTGAATAAAGCGTTCGTGTTCTGTGATGTTTGATTTGACTTCTCTCATTCCAAAGAAAGCTTGCAAATCTGACGCATGCTTCGTGATGTCTTCAATGTGTTTCTGACGCTTTATTATATCATTTTCTTTATCATTCAGAATGGTAATGGTTCCCATGATATGAGATTTAGCTTTGTTCTCCAGTTTTTGAAGTTCTGATTTTAATTCCTCCTCTAATTTTTCTAGGTGTTGGTTTATATTACTTCGGAGGTTCTGAACTTTCAAAATATGCTTCAGCACTTGATCGTTAACGGTTGTCAAGTTCTCCTCTCGATCAGTTCTGAGTCGCTTAATGTTTTCTACCAAATCGTCAACTTCTTGTCGCAAATCTTGAAAATTTTGAGATGTCTTTGCGTTGTCAACCACTTCATCAATTGGAATGACATCACTACACTCTCTGTGTATTTTGATACACCTGTAGCATATCGGACATTCATGTGTGACGCAATACTGCTGGTATCTTTGATTGTGATCGGCACAAAACAGCTTAATATCGGCCAGAAAGGACGGTTGTTTCTGATAGTCTGAAATAGGAATTGTATTGTGATGCCGTAATAATTTCGCCAGACTATGGTGTTCATTACAGTTTGAACACAGCGTTTCCTGACATTCAGGGCACCAGACCGTGGCATTGATAGATAGATGACGCTGATTACAAATATCACACAAGGGTACTTCTGTAGCCATGGATTTTCTGGCCTGAAAAGGAAAGAAATCATATTAAAACACGGTAGATCGTTACAAAGGGCTGCTTTATTTCGTCCATCCCCAACTCTCTATACTTTTCAAGTGCCGGTCAAAAGACATTGTCCCGGTTTCTCCCATTCATCCTTCATTTCTATATACATTTTTTCGTGTATTGTGGTACTTGTTCTCGTCCATAATATGCATTAAATAATGTTGTTGCTGGACATTTGTAAACCATCATTCAATTTTTTTACAAAGAACATCACAGGGATATTTATTTCGAAAAACCAACTAAAGTACACCGAACAAATTGTTTTAGTCACTTAATTCCTCTCTGTACAGTGGCCCTCTTGTAAACAGTAAATTTTTGCTGAGTCAATGCCGTTTTTAGTGGAGCAGTATATGTGTGGTGTAATTACTAGTATAGAAACCAACAAACTGGCTGTATTTCAATAAAGCGTAACATATATGCAACGCCAGAATGGTTTCATAGTTCATTCGATAATCGGATTCTGATTACCCTTTTGGTATCTTCAAACGTTTCACCAAAGAGTGATGTTCAAATATAGGCTATGACCGATTCAATATCACAGAACCATGTAAGGGTCTATGAGGAAATAGGTTATGGAACACAATCTTGATTTGTATATGCCGCTTATAGTCCTTAACATTCTGATTCTCTGATGTAGTTGTGGAGAATATAATTATGCCTGAATGCTTTTGGGGGGCTGAGTTTGGTGCATTTATATGGATGGAAGGCCATTTACCAATCTGCCTCCCATCGTGCTGCTGAAGCTGTCTTGTTGAAGTTTTAGACGGTGATCTTGTGCTTTAATATTATGTACATGATAAATAAAATACGCCCCAATGCGATACCCTGGGGAACGATAGATGTAACTGGTACTGTATTGGGAGGTATTCCATTTACAACAACTGTTTGTGTAAGGTCTGACAGAAAGTCTTGGATCCAGAGTAGAGTGTTTCTTGTATACCATAGTATTGTAATTTATACAAAAAGCGAGGGTGTGGTACCCTATCAAAATGATTTAGTATTGTCCACAAGTATCATATAAGTCTGTATGTTCTTAATAGATGTGATTCGCATGATCTAGATTTTCTGACGCCATGTTGAAGATCGTAAAGAATGTTGTTGTGAGATATATCATAATATTACTGGTTATAATATGCTCCATAACAGATGCATGTACGAGATATAGGATGGTAATTTACTGCTTTATATTTTTCACATTCTTTAAATGCTGGCGATACGCTGCGTGTTTCCAGTGTTTACTTCTTCTTATTCTAATGATTTTGAAAAATATTGATGTTAAAATTGGAGCAACTTGTTCTTTTAATTATTTTACTATTGTCCGGTCTGCATGCTGTATGTGGGTTTAGATTACATAAAAGTTTTCATACTCCAGCTGATGATATGTTCATTTTAATATAATTTTTAAATATTATTGAATTTATGCTCATTTGAATATGCATGAAATACTTGGTACTGGACATTAAGCAATCAACAGTCAACCAATTATTCATGCCAGAGGAATCACTTTTTGTGGATCCAAATAAATAAAATGTTTCCTTTCTGTTTTGGGGAACAGCACTACGAAATGTTTGCCTTGATATTGTAGTAATTTTCTTATTTTTTGAAATTCAGATTAAAGAATAAACGAATATGTATTTTATGAGCAATCATCGAAAATTTGGATGGACGAATTTAAATGATTTCATAGTATTAGGTGTACAGGTACAATGTAACTTCGTCCTTGATCGTGTTTGTCAATGATATATCAAATGTACTTACCTCGATGAGCCAAATATGATACGATGAATGGATGTATATATTTGTTTTTTACATTTTAATATTACAGCTTGATTAGAATCTATTTTTAGATTCAATTATTTTATTCACAAAGGTTCATTTTTATTTGTATTCATTAGTGAGACATTTCTGTAGTTATTCGTCATGTTCTGAATAGTGGCTTAGCAATATACCATGCAGTTTATAACAATTTCATTTGTTGATATAGGAAAAAAGGATCAGACACAAGTTTTACAAACTTATGAAATCTTCTCCTTTGAATTACATAACAATTATAACAAATATTCATATTGTACAGAGCATGCACATTAATGTATGTATACCAGTAACATAATTACACATGCAAAAAGAAAAGAAAAATAGAAAGAAAAAATAAGTTGGCATTTTTGTGGACACGATGATCATGTTGGCTAAATTTATAAGTTTATACAATGAGGAATCGCTTAGATCTTGTAATAAACTTGTAAAAAATTAAGGAGTGTGATTTACTATACACATGGGAAAAACCACTTGTTCTACTTTCGGTTTTGAAATTATGTTAAATTACATTATGTTTATTGTATGATCAGTCATAAATGATTAAATTTTGATACTTACAGGTATTACAACGGTTCCTGCAATAAGATATCGGTCTTGTTTCTCATATTTCTATAAAAAAAAGTATGAAACTTTGCTTCAAACATTAAACATGTACTAACAGGAAATGAATGGATCGGTCACATGATAAAGTAAAACATAGCACGCGATCAATAACATTTAATATCTGGGACGTTAGGGATCGTCGCACATTGTCGCAGTTTTTTTCAAACGAAGCTACTTTCGTTTAGTAGGTGGGTGGTTTTGAACTCTCTCGTTTGGAAAAAAACCAAAATCGCACATTGAGATTTGTCAATAAATCTTTAAAAATGCACTTAAAAAACGGCATGAAATTGAATGGAACATCGTTTTAATATCTTTCGAGTCGGTATATTGTACGATTGTACTGTTTCTTTAGTACTGAATAAGTAATGGGTGTATATGTACACAGCTCTGGTTTCCTGTTTGCGGTACACCTACGCATAGAAAAACAACGGTCTTCTTTTGCAAATTAAAAAAAATAATGTTTTCGATTCTTGGAATGTTTTAAAAATACTGTTGTCAAATTTATAATAATACTATAATGTATTAAGCAAGTTTTTACCAAAGAGAGTAAACAACAGATACCACGAAGCTTATGGCGGGTTTTTGTTCTTGTGTACGTTGCAGAAATAAGTTTTCGGTAGTTTGTGATTGTATTGATTGCTTTCGGTATTCTGTTATTGTATTGATTAAGTATTAAACATGGCAGCGCCCAATCTCTACCCAATCGTAACTACTCTGCCATTCTCACTACCCTGCAAATAACCTCGTACGTACATAGTAGAAATTCTTCTTAAATTGTTTGCCGGAAGTTACGTTAAATTAAGCCGCACAAAAATATAGTCCACGAAAATCCAATATGGAATACATACTAAGTAAAATCTAATCATGCGAAACTAATTAAAATTTTAATTGAAATATAGAAAATTGTTTAAAATATGACTTTATCAAACTTTCATGTAACTGACATGTGAAAAGTAGTGCGATTCATACACCTAATGCATACGAGGTTATTTGCAGGGTAGCGAGAATGGCCGAGTAGTTACGATTGATCTCTACCCAGAGTTGTCGGTCCTACACTCTCCAATCTCTGTCAACGTCTAAAAAGTAGTCTACTTTCTATAAAATATTACCAGTGTAATGTTCAGCAAATATAGAAGCTATTACAACAAGGAACCAGAACAGCGCTGTATGACTGATCACCGTATAAAAAATAATTCCTTATCTTCGTTTGAAAATAAACAGAGAAGTTTCTCAAATATTAGTTATATGGTATTCTTTACATATTTTACAATATATGGGGTCATTATAACCGGTTTATATCAAATTACCCTTTAATAAACGGATTTTGACAAGATTCTCGGTTTTTAGGCGTTGACAGAGATTGGATAGAGTGTAAGGACATACAACTCTGGGTATAGATTGGGCAGCGCCCTGTAAAAACGTCTTGTGCAGACAACACTATTTGGTAGCGGGACACACGAAAAGAAGATGTCCTCAAAAATACACATTCATTATGGTTCACATGTATAGAAAGGGCTTTAATTGAATTTCTTGATATACAAGATGCATACACTGCTCCATAAATAATAAATAAGTGGTCCAGATCTTTGCATTTATTATAAGAATGCACATTACAGAGATGTCAATATTAATCTATAAATATCATTTTATTGGTACAGTATGCTTGTTGAATTATATGTACACTTAGATGAAATCAAGTGTCTGTGATTTTGAAAGGATAAACATTCATAGATAGACCCTTTATCATGACATGCATATGGAGAATACATGGTTCTAAACCCTCTATTTTTAGGTGGAGTTTGGTTTATAATACATCGGTAATCTGTTTTTCACACTTTCATTTGGAGGGGGTGGGTGGGTGGTCTGAGCCAAATGAAACTAACTTCATTTGAAAAAAACTGTCACATTTTGCGACGATCCCTTACACAGGTGAAATAATGACACAATAGCTTATACTAAATAATATAGTTTGTACTAAATAATATAGCTTGTACTAAATAATATAGCTTGTACTAAAAATAGTGGTCTAAATAGAAGATTGTTTTAGAGTAAATCAACTGAACGTGTAAAATTGATAACAAAGATCCAGTAAAGATTGAAAAAATAGAGATGGTTATTATTGGTAAACAAACAACCCAATCATTAAATTACATGTCTAACAATTTGCATTCAGTTTGAATGAATCGGGGAAAATAACCCCAAAAAAATCCACCACATACTTCATAATAGCGAGAAAACCACCGCAACCAATTCGCCTAAATACGCCCAGGGGAAAATAATTTAATTCTAATTTCCTCAAGTCCAAAGAATAGTTAGTTGGTGTTTTAGTATGGTGTTTAACGCCACTTTCAACAATATTTCAGTTATTTCGTGGCGGTTGTGGTTCCAACGAATAACATTATACAATAATATATGTACACATATATACAGCATTGCTTTTTTCAATTTATTTATGAAACTTCGTGTTTATATATTTGCAGTTAAAAATAACTGATAACAAAAACTCCACCAGTAAAACTGACCGCCATTATACAACTGAAATATTGATGAAAGTGGCGTTAAACACCATAACTCTAACCCTTACCCCTGGTAAAAAAAAAAATGATTTTTCGGCGAAATAGTACAAAAACCCGGCGACATGCGCCATGTACTAGACCAACAAGCTTAGATTGTTTAATAGTGCTACCTCATTGAGACAATACTCCACAGGTAGACATGTCGCCCCACCAGGGCACATTATCCTGATTCTGAACCAACCACTCTGTGTTCTTACTCCTTAATACTGCCTGCTTAACGGAGAATCAGCAAATAACAATATCATAGTCTGTAGTTTGACCCGACAAGAGTTCGAACCCACGTTCAACCACATCCGACGCCATCAAGCTAACCATTACATCTAGACCGATGCGGTTACCATGCGATGCAAAATATTTGAATATGTTATGTACTTTACGAGAACGTCGCCGTTTTATTCATTAGAAAGTTCAATGAGGTTTATATGAACTTAATGCACTAATGTTTGAAATACAGCATACTATTTCCTCATTAGTTATTATATTCCTGTTAACGTGCTGATGACTTAAAGAGAGTGAGACTTCTTGTTATATTTTCTCCAAAATTGATACATCTTCCCATGTCTTGCCCATTTATATAAAATAACATGAAATTATGTTGACGTTTTATAAATGATCAGATCGTGTTAATATATATTCAGTACTATTATATACACACTTATCTGGATGGATTATTCTTTACATTGTTGTATATTTTCAAATAATAAAATCTAAAATGACAATGATAAAGCTAGTTAGTACAGTCAGAAAAACATTCAGTGAGAGTCCAGGGTGCGGTTCAGGTTTTTTAAGTTAGAGGAAGCGTGACAAATAGGAGAGGGGGGTTATGGACGATGCAACTTGCACTGTAAAGCACAAATATGTTTTGTTTCATCCAATGCTACTATGTTCAATTCACATAAAAGTACAGGAGGGTTTGAAATGACGACATGTATATAACATATTGTATTCTTCAAAAGTTACTGGTCTCTCATTTTGGCTCCTTTTTCTCCATTTTCTCATGTTTTTTTT
The DNA here is from genome assembly GCA_963383655.1 of Bathymodiolus septemdierum. Lineage (NCBI taxonomy): Eukaryota > Metazoa > Mollusca > Bivalvia > Mytilida > Modiolidae > Bathymodiolus > Bathymodiolus septemdierum. Next base: position 11,847,426 of record OY726526.1, on the reverse strand, counting down.
TCATCCTAGGAAATGGTTACAAAGTTTACAAAAGAGCATGCACGTCAAAAATCATAAATTGTACATTTTAGAGCCGATTTCGTTTGATATATTATACAAAGTGTTTGAGGAATTTTACAAACTAATTATTTACGTGTTTGATTCCATACGGATGCACAACGACCAAGCGATATTGCTAATTAGAGAGCTACTGTACGTTGTCTATCATGTGTATAGAGAGTGATATTTTCCTTTCATGAGGTACTCGTTTACGCCAGTTCATAAGGACGAGTTTGTTAGGGTTAAGTGTTATTGTGTTTAATGTCACTTTCAACAATATTTCATTAATATCGTGGCGTCAGTTTTATTGGAAGAGGAATTCGGAGTACCCGGAGAAAACCACCTACCCTTCGCAAGTAACTGACAAACTTCATCACATAATTATGTATCGAGTACACCTCGCCATGAACGCGATTTGAACTTTATTGATTTTGCATCCGATTCGTTCCGCACAAACAGAGGACGGCATTTTTCGGGGGAGTTGAACCTCGCAGGCTAAGAACTATGTCTTATTTCTATATTTGATTGATACAAATTCAAGTTCGTTGCCAAGGACAGAACGATTTAAATACACAACTGGTTATCGAACCATATATGATGTCATGTATTAAGAGAATACAAGATAGCGCCATTTTTTATTCCTTGATGTTCCTTCGGGATGTATCTAAGATATACATACACACTTTATTTATTTTTAATTACTTTAACAATACTCGATTCTGCGGACATAATCAGAAGGATGTTCGTTTGAAAATCAAACACGATATTAAATGGTAGAAGAAATACCTCAATGAAAAACTATTTCAAAATTATATGAAATAGATGTACGTGACAGCTCAAAATATAAGACGTTCAAGACTGAAAATACTTTTTCGTATTCCTCTTGAGATTTAAAATTAAAAAACTTGACAACTAATAATTTGATCGCGTTTTAACGTGGTTGTCAGCCATTTAAACCAGTCTACAATACAATGTGATCCTTATAATAAGAAAGACTTTAATTGCTAGTGAATGGGTATTAACAGATAACTGTCTTGTATTTGATGATTTTTGATTGGCTACGCTTTAACAGATATTTGCGACCATTAAATTTATCTCCATTATAATGTCATTTTTAATAAACAAGCATTAAATTGCATTTTCAATTAACCATATATATTGTTTCCTTATGCGCGAACTGTTTGACGCCATCATCCAACCAGAAAAGGCGTTACATAAATAACTGTATTAAAATCTTGATCTATTGATACGTTGAATGGTTGTTGTTTGCTTGAAAAGATTATAATATTTATCTCGTATAACTGTATATCAGCATAATGACCATATACAATGTAAAATTTAAAAGGTTGAGATGCGGACATATATTGCTGTCATACTAAAAAACAATACACGTATATATATCATCGTCACACGATTAAACACGTGTATAATGATGACCTTTAATTTAACATTACATAACCTCTATATTCTAATATACTATTAGTAGATTTTTTCGAGGGGGGCTAAATGGTTCGTCATTATACAAAGCGACCCAGCGCTGCAGTGTACCCATTGTCGTCTTAGCGCATGGGCACACCGGGCAGTGGCATGGGGTCCAACGATCATAGGGGCCCGTGCTAATTTATGATGTTTTTTTAATGTTTAAACACTGATTTTGTTTGGAAGTACCAATACAATAAATAAATGTTTAATTTTATCGACAATTTACATTTTTATTCCTATGAATGGTTGTGTAGGTAAGGGCCACCAGTGCAGTCTTGCCCGGCGGCATTTAATGCCGTTAAGACGACCCTGCATGTACCAACGGTGTGGGTACGAATCCCGATGACGGAAGTACTGTAGTACTGGTACATGATGTAAATCTTGGTCCACATCAAGCTGTTGAATTCGACAATGCTCCTATAGATGGTCTTTACATGATTTCTGCTACAATATATAGTCAACAAAGTAAATGTGCATATTGAAATAGTCAGGAATGGTGAACAGCTCACAGCCATATACGGGAACGAATATGATCTCGGAAGTCAAACAATAATGGTTCAGTTGAATGAAAATGATAAAGCTTGGGTTCAACATTTCTTTGATTCTGGATTTGGATATATCAATAATGAAGCCGATAGACGTTACACTACATTTACGAGAGCATTAATTGTCGCATTTTAAAACAGCTTTATTTCTATAAATTTCCTAAGTGCATTTGAAAAACATAAGCATCCTTATATTTGTCTCGATATGGATATGGAAATGGTCTGATAATTACAATGATTTACTTCCAGTCAAATAAGAAGAGTTTGAAGATATCAAAGGAGTAATCAGAAGCCGTAAATCAAATAATGACAGTCAACACAATGGCCAAAGAAAAAAGACAAACAACGATCTACAAAACATTACACATAGAGTTACAGATCGAGTAACACGAACTCCACTAAGAACCGGGGATGAACTCAGGTACTCCGGAATGGTAGGCACTTCCTACTCCATCAGTCGTGTTAATGTAGTTACAAACCTGGTAATAATTCCTGAATGAGGAAAGGACCGGGAAGTGTTTACGACAAGTGGAACATATTTGTGGTCATTTGTGATACAGATATTCCATAACGGTCAACCAAGTCATAATGGCGACCACACAATTTTCGAAGTGATGACTTTAACTTAACCAAGAGCAACCCTTGATTCAATTGCTTCCTTGTTAGCAGCAACCCTCTGTCAAGGAAATTATAAGGTCAGAATTAATTTAATATACAGTTGATATGCCTTTTAGTTCAGTGGTTGAGAAGTGAAAATTAAATTCAAATCTCCCATGCCATCATGATAAGAACTACAGGAAATGGTGGATATAATGGACGAGTTGGGGAAATGCAAAGAACGACAACTCCTAACATTTTGCTAGTCATTAGGAGTTGTTGCAAGTTGTCGTTAACCAGACACGCAATAATTGTCTAGGGGCCGCTTAGCAACCAATTATTAACTTACAATAAACCATTGAGAATAGTCATATATCACAATTCATATCTTTGAATTATTCCACTGTCAGCGATAAAGGTCAAATGACAATCAGAAGGAAAATATATTACTTTGAGTTATCCCCCTTTGAACGCAATTTTCATTCTTATAAGACCAAATAGATGGTGCGTCGTCGCTGCCAATGTCGGATTGTATGTAGTTAATTACTTGACCTCAACCTATGTAATCTATGCCATCACCACTAAAGTTGTGAGTTCTGTGGAGGTCCGTTCCATGGAAAAAATTTCTCACCATATCCATTATATTTTCTTTTATTTCTGGTAATCTATACTTTCACCCAAAGTGTCATCTCTATGCAACCTCTACCTACCTGATTTATTGTTTGTTTTTTATTTTGTTCTCGTCATGAATAAAGCTGAAATAATAGTCTACTTATTATTAAATATCAATCATTCAATCATAAAAACAACTATACCGTTATGGAATTTCTGCATCACAAATGATCACGGATATGTTTCGTTTGTCGTAATCACAGTCTGGTCGTTTCCTCATTCATGACTTATCATAGGGATGGTAACAAGAGTAACACAACGAGTGTCACTGGTGGAACAGTAAGTACACACCCTTCCTGAGCACCTGAGTTCATTCCCGATATTAATGAGGTTCGTGTTGCTCTATCTTTAGTTTTCTGTGTAGTGTTTGATTGGATTTTTAACCATTTTATTGTATGTCCTTCTTCGACTAGTGGCTTCTGATTTCCCTTCGTTTATTTTCAAACTTTTCTTATTACAAGACATTTCAATATAGATGACGAGCGTAGTATAATCATATAATATAAATATAATTTTGAATACGCTTGGCTCCTTGCATGTTAAATACCTCTTATGTGGATTTAGAAAAAAACCCAGTAGATACATTGTAGTTGTACGCAGGTGATATTTGTTCGTCGATATCTAGCTTCCCTGCTTCTTTCTACATTTACAGTAGCAGTCGTATGTCCTTTCCACGTTTGTCACCTCCTTTATAATTTTATATATTGTTCAACTTTTCCCGATATATTTCTCAATTTGAACGTTAGCCAACAGACGATCACTCATTTTAATATATACACATTCAAGCATTTCTTAAGTTATAAAACAGGGGTCGTCGTGGCCGTGATCGTGTGGTAATTTAAATTACAACTACATATGCAATCAGTGCCTATCACCACTGATGTAGTGAGTTCGAATCTCCATTAGGGCGAGTTGTACAACATTGTGTAATAAAGTTTGTCAGTGGCTTGCGGCAAGTCGATGGTTTTCTCTGGGTCCTTTTCATTACCAATAAAACTGAACGCCACCATATAACTGAAATATTGTTGAAAGTTGCGTTAACCACCATGAAATAAACAATAGGTTAAAAGATGAACAGGTACCTATAATAATGATAAAATAACATGTTATTTAATGAGTTGAAAAAAGGAGTTTTGTTGTGTTTCATTTGTTTTCACCTGTGCAAATGAATTTGAAATCCCACAGATGCCCCTGTCATTAACTACCATGAGCTACTTGGGTAACTGTAAAGTATGTAAATTGAATATATACTGCTTTCAATCAATCAATCAATCAATCAATCAATCAATCAAACAATCAAGCAAGCTTTGAGGTAGTTAATTACCAATTACGTTGATAGATGTACAATCTAATTACCATATGAACATGTTCACGGAGGTCCCTCAAATATCTTGCATAACAATGATACTCAGTATATATAAATCTCATACAGGAAATTGAATTTAACGCTAGATATAAATGCTTCACTATTCCATACGTGTGAGCAAAAACTAATTTGGCATTAAAAGATTATATATTGAAATATCATTTGTAACGGATTGGTCGTCCATTTTAACTATAAAGATAAAAATTAGTATTTAATTTGTAAATCAAATTAAAACCCCTTCAAGGTTTTCACAGTTAAAAGCAAAATGCGTGTTCCCATTACTACACTTATTTTTTCCATTAGTTACGCTGTGCAGGTATACGAATCTGCTATGGTGCCAAGCTGTAAGAAACGAATGGCAACCTGTCCAAAACCTAATCTAATATGTATGTTATTCTTATTTAGTATAATAACTATATAAAGATTGATTCCGTTCCTAACCACCTATCAATAAAGTAGTTCTAAATCGGATTAAATCCTTTAAGTTTTGTTAAAGTAGTCATAGTGATAAAAAACATATCAGTAGCAATAAATAGTATGATTATCGGTACATTATTATTTTCTATATTATGCTGCTTTTAAAAGATGACATAAAATGATAAAAAAAAAATACCACATCGTCAGAACAGGTCCAAAGTCCAATCGAAAAATCATAAAACCAAAGGCAAAATCGAAGACTCCAAAACATATATGCATCATTACTCACTACAATGGTGTGGTGGCGGGGTAACACTTTTTTTTATGGGACCCTATTAGTGACATAATAACAGTGTTTTCCATATGCGAGTAACATGTCGACTCCCACATATAACTAGCAGAGCAGCGTTGGCTAGTCTCGAATATATAAATAAACAAAACTACTAACTTATTTGACTGACTATCCTTTTTACTTATGGGCACGATACGCTTTCTGCAATAATTTTAATCACTTATAATTCAAAGTAAAAAGGATATACATGTACACATTTGTTTTTGCTTAGCACAATTTATGTATAAGTTCACCACTACAAAGTGGTTGTTTTACAACACAGCTAGTAATACTCCTGAGAAGGAACAATAATGTCTGTCAGCATCAGAAAAAATGTTGGCGATGTTATTATCACGAAAATGTCTGACCCATACACGATCAGTTTTGCTGAGCACCACAACAATGATTTGTCCTGGATGATCATCATTGGAGCCATACATTGCAGCCAGTTGTTGCCCATTTTTCACTATTTCTATAAACACTGAGTGACGACCTGGAGCGTACACTGTAGCTGATATAAGATAAACACCACTAACAGGTGCACTGAATTGTCCATCTCGAGTTTCATAAGCGTTTCCAATGTTGGTGATTACTTTATCGAATTCAATGGCCTGAAGAGGTCCAAGTGATACTGGGTGAGTCAGCACAGCAGTAAAGGCAACGATCGGAGAACTAGTTGGTGTTGCTGTAAGGTAAAATGAAATATGCTTGAATATTCTGCCATATAATAATAATAATATTATACCAAACAATTTATAAGCACCATATATATTTAGATAGCTTAATTTCCTAACACCGTAAATTTCGATAATGTAAAGATAAAAATTGCTTGACTTTTGAAACACTGAATTGCCAAAAAGCAAAGAAACTTAAAATATCAAACTCTCAGATGTATCAGATGAAGAAAGAAATGTGTGAACAAGCAGTGTGTATTTGTTTTCTGTTGAACAAATTAAACTTATGGGCGGAAGACGAAGAGAGAGAACAATTTGGTGCCCGAGGACACCCGCGAATCCCACGTTATATAACTGTCTATATATATTGTTGCGTAAAACAATTGTAATGAATAAATGTAAACATTATATGTATCTATGTAAAAATGTATATATATCATGTTTTAAAAGTCTCTCATAAATCATTTTTAGATTGGTGCATACATCGTAATTGTTTTATTATTTTATGCGTTCTTTGTGAATTTTATAATATGCTTGTATGTGGTGAGACTATAATAAAATATTGAATCTGAATCTGAATCTGCGTATTCATTTGTATACCATCACTGTTAGGCGTCGGTCATTAAGTTTTACTCATGTCCGTCCGTACGTCCCGCATTTGGTCTTCGTCCAATAACTTAAGTTCTATTTAAGCAAATATATTGAAATTGTTAGGAAAGGTAAATGACTAAAAAGCATGTTAATTTCGATTTTGAACTTTACAACTTGTTCCGTCCTGGAGTTATGTCCCTTGATTTTTGAAAAAAAAAAATTCTCAGGTTTCTTCTCAATAACTTAAGTTCTACTTATATAAATAATTCGGGACTTATTGAATAATGTTTTGATGCGCTGGACAAGTTCATTGGTTATTATTCAATACTTTTTGCTTTAAATTGTGAAATGGCAGTTTGCTTGGTTTCAGTGATCTAATCTAACTAGATTATCTTGGTAACTGTTTTGAGAATTGTACACAATGTTTTTATCACAATACACAGACCAAGTTAGAAATTATGTCCTTGTTTGCCCAAGTTGAAATCGGAGGCATCCATATCCCATGGACACACTTTTCCATTTTGTTTAATCTTAATCAGAAAAGTAATGCTGAATTATCAATGGGTTTTACTATCAAGCTCTCTATACTTGATTAGTTTCAAACAAAAAAAGGTTCAATGTCGGTTTATTTTTCATAAATAATATATTGTGTGAGATTGAAACTACTGTCGTAAGCAGGATTAGAAACAGCCATTTTGTTAAAGCGATGTATTTCGATGTTATTCATATTTTGTTATCGATAACACACTTACTATTTGGAATCAAAAGTCTTTTATGCAAATTTGATTTCTCTAAAGGCCCAACATCTTGTTCTGGGTCATGATCATCTTCGTTTTTTCTTTCTTCTACTTCATCGTTTGTACTTTCTATGGTTTTGCTGTCTTGTGTATCATCTATTGTTCTATTTACCTCGCATTCTGGTTGACAGTTTGGTGTAGACTGAATTGTTAATTTTAGATAATTGGTTTCAAGACTTGAAATCTTCTGATTTAAAATGTCATTTTCATTCTTCAAAGCCTCATTTTGATTTTTAATTGTTTTGTAATCTTGCCGGACTTCCGTTAGTATATCTTTTACTGAGTTTAATTCTAGTTGTAGTAAGTCAATCTTATCTGTAAAGTATTTAATAAATAAAGCATAATTGCCACTTTATACATATATACAATCAAACCTGTATTAAGAGGTCACATTTAGGACAAAGCAATGGCTAATAAGACAGGTGACCTCTTAAAAGAGGTTCAATTCATATGAAATTTTCTAAGACAGGACAAGAAAAAGGTGACCTATAGATACATGTGACTGCTTAATAGAGGTAACCGCATGGACAGGTTTGATTGTAATATGCACTTTACGTCTTTGGGATTGAACATCAGTGAAAACAACTTTTCATGGAAGGCATACTTGAAACATTCATCGTCGACGAACGCAGAATACCTAAGTCGGGTAAAATGACGCTTCATAAACAATACGACAATAGCAAAAACAAACGAAATTAACAAAACAATAACCCAAAAACTCTTCCAAATCCCGCGCACGGCCTTAGCTGCTCCGTAATGGTCAGGGTATTTTTGCTCTAATGATATACATACATCATGTTCTTGAGAATGATCCCGGAATAAGTCTACATATTGTGTAATAACACCAGGATCATACCTTATATACATGTATATATAAAATTAAATATATTTATACCATTTACACACGCTTAAACACATGTCTTGTCTATCCCTAGATTCACCTTACGAGACAAGGTAACACTTCGACTATTGAAACTATATTTTTATATAGCGGATGTGACCGAATGGTCTAGGTAGCTGGATATAAGGCTAACCAATTGGTGATGCAGTGTATCAATGGTGTGAGTACAACTCCCGAGGAGGGAGAACAAAATTTGTCAGTTCAATTATCTAATTCTAACACTGTTGGGTTAAATATAGTAAAAATGCGAACGAAGAGATTTGTGATTAAATGGACGATACCCGTGAAATATGCCAAGATATCCTCTCCGCATAGAATATACCCGAAGTTAATGTATGGTAGCCTGTTTCACACCGCGCTAGTTGTGTGCAGGAACAATCAAAGACAACGGTCCACAAAGCAAAACACAGAAAACTAAATATTAAACACGAACTAAAAACCCGGAGATTAACTCTGGTACTTATGTAAGTCAGTTGTTCCTACTCTACTAGTGACACCCGTCGTGTTACAAATCATGTGATAAGCTATGTCCGGTGATAAGTCATGAAAGAGGAAAGACAGACGGGATTGTGCCTATGACAAAGGCAATATTTATTCGTGGTCATCTGTGACACAGATATTCAATAACAGTTAACACAGTCATGATGCCGATCCTTTAAACAATATCACAAGGAACTCTGATGACAAACATAGCCCCTTATGTAAAAACTACTGGTAGTCAACTATACACACCTAATATATTCTTCAAATCGGGTGTTGAAATCGCCGTCGCATGTGCAATATCAGCCGAGATTATATACAGGAGTAAAATGTACATTGGAGTGTTAAGAAACGACATTTTGACAAGAGAAATCTGTGTTAGCTAAAGATAAGATAACAGTATATGTCTGACGACAATTTATCTACTATTTTCTGGAGTGACGATTTCAAATTTACCACTAGGAAGTTCGGTAGCTGTCTTGTTGACATCAATCCTATGTCACTCCATCAATCCATATAGGAATCACAGGCTCTGGAATATCATATCAATTGAGAGAGATATATTCCATATGCAGTTTCTGCTTGAATGTTCCTACATATAAATTATTGCCATTTGTCTTTAACATGCAAGGAGCATGATATTCGTCATACAATGGACGTTGATTTGTATCCTGTCGTATGAAAGAGCTGTGTATTTAATCCGCCCTCCACATTCAATGGACGCCACATTCGGAAGGGTTGCTCCGTACAGCGGAGACATTGTGTCCTCTTTCTACACCTTGGTACCATTAGGGATCTCGTGTTTTGAATATTTTTTGTAAATCAAATAATTCGTTTTCTTTGATATCTCGAAGTACAGATAAATAAACCCTAGAGAAAACCGAAGGGTCAATTAAGAATGGACAATAAAGAGACACTAGCAACATTGGGTACAAAAGACACAGGACGAAGATAAACAAAACAAATGTTTATTTGCTTGTTTGATGGTGTTTAACTTCACTTTCAACAATATTTCAGTTATATCGTGACGGTCAGTTTTATTGGTGGAGGAAACCGGAGGACCCGGAGAAAACCACCGACCTGTCGCAATTCACTGACAAACTCTATCACATAATGTTGTACACCTTGCACTGATCGAGATTTGAAATCACAACATCAGTGGTGATAGGCACTGATTGCATAGGTAGTTGTAAATCTAACTACCATACGATCACAGCCACGACGATCCCATCAAACAAACCAAAGGCAACACAGAAAACTAAAAAGATGGGTAACACGAACCGCACCAAACACTGAAGGTGCACTCGAAGGGTAAGTAGTTCTTTCTTATTATAAGACATCCGCAATGTCACACAATACCTGTTGGACACCACTTTATACGCTAACAAACACAAATAGCATAAAGAAGACATGAGCCTTCCTACAAACGACTGGACATCATAGCGGACGCCACAACACCCGTAACTCAGAACGTACCAATCTAGGCTTAAATGTATAAAATACAATATTCCAATGACTATATTTCATGAAATGTGCTTGCAGGACGATATACTATAGTTTTAGTTTTACACAAAGTTATATCTTTGTCTTGAGATGATATATTTTATGTGTAGGACTTATGACGGGTTATTATATCCATCATGTAACATATTGTTTCTATAGATATTTTCAAAGGTTATTTCAATGATTATATAATACAATTATTTATGAACACCCCTTGTAACTCTTTCTATTGTATAAAGGCAATCAGCATAAATAAAAGCTGAGTTTGGCACTTTTTTTGAATTTTTAAATTATATACCTAACATTAATAGATAATTTATGCTAATTTATGCTATATTGCATGAAACAAAAATATGTCTTAAAAGGGAAATTTGACATAATATAAATTCGCTTTGTTATTTTATTACCCAGAAACATCTGCTGACATGTACATTGTATTTATAAGATTTAAATATCATACAATATATCATTATCAACTATTTTCGAAAAATATCAATTTCAATTTTGCTCATTCAGATTAATTTGTGAATGAATTTGAAATAATCTTCGCTAACCATCTGTCATCGGAAATACATCTCTATTTAAAAAAAAACACATGGTAATTTTAAATTCATTCAATAATTTACAAAAGTACAAAGTCGGACAACATTTTCAACTGTTGAATGGATATGAATTTCAAGAAATCGTAATGGCATACGAAAAATCGGTTTAAGTGTAATGTACAACACGAAGACGAACATAAAACAAACAGATAGCTCAACAAAAATCCGAAAACCACGTGAAAAACAAATATCACCAAAGATTCAAAACTTCTAGTAACTAGAAAAGTAAAAGAAGATATCCGTTAATAGTGCCGACCTTAAGCCAAATTGAAATGGACCACTTACTCTCAAATTGGTCCCCATGCTGGAGTTATCTACTCTTGGCTGTTCAAGTCCACAAAACAACACACTGCTGGTTTTACAGAGAACAGCATTGGGTCCCGCACGTCCTAAGGCCGGTCCTGCGCCGTCAACTCAAAGTAAACGACATGTATCTTGGTTCTGTTATTATGCATATCATAGTAGGGTTAAATAATTGTTTGTGATCAAACTGAAAATATTAGACGTGAAGAAGAAAAAAAACCTATTACATGTATATTAAAAAAGATAATTGATTGCTTGCTGTTTAACATCAAAATTATCAGTATTTCAGCTATAAAAACGTAGATATCAAATTTAGTGCTGGAATAACCTTCATCAAGTACGCTCATAATCAAAAATCATAAGCCAAATACCGGTAATCTAAAAGTGGTTGGGAGCAATAAAACCAAAATCGGTTAAAATCACATATGTCTGAGTGAGGATTACCTTCGTTTTAATAACAATTACATTTGTAAATTTCAATAATAAATATGTATTGCATATCAGAATAAAAATCATACATTTAATTGGCTGAACATTCTCTATGTGACCTTCACTATTCCGCGATATAGACTGGAATGCTGATATAGATCGGTCCAAAAACCGTGTATAGACTGGTACTACTGGTCAATACACGGATATTTGTTTGCTTACGTTTTACTTATTTACTATGTTACTTATAATCTCATTTTATTTCTCATTAAAACATAATCACCTCTCCTCGACCAATCAGAAGCTTGGATTTTTTACTCTTATTTTCACAAAACATGGTTTTCTATGTTTTATATAATTTCAGGATTGACTGGATTTGCATTGTTCTCTTATTAGGTATAGAATGACTCAATAAAGTTCACACTAAGTCTGATTAGAGAACAATGAAAATCTGCCTGGATTACAATAAATTTTCAAACATAGAAAACCATTTTCTGTTAAAAAAAATAATAATCCAAAAAAAAATAGAGCAAAGCAAAAGCTAAAAAAATTGTTTTTTTTAAAGAAAATTACATTCATTTAATATATATAAAAGTAGTAATACAAAGAAAGATAACTCTTTTCTGTTGTATTTCAATTAATGTTTAAAATTGAAGTCTGATTTTTTATGATAATAGTTAATAATTAATGATCAATGGAAATTGCATTTTACGATTTGCAAATTACGATTTGTGTTTAACATGCCTCTGACACATAACACCATGGCGGGGTGTATTGCATCAATAAGAACCTATTGTCTTTAGTTTTGAGATGGACACATCCTCAGTTAACAGTTTCCACCTCGTACATCGGGGTGGGGTAAGAGGGGGGCTATCCCTCCGAAATACAAAGTTATCTGTATTTTTACGTTAATAAATGATACAAATGAAGAACTTACCTATTCCAGCTTGTATTAACTCCTTCAACTTTGCATCAATTCCTTTTTGAAATAGGGGAAACACAGGTGAATTATTTTGCATAAAGTTTATTTCTGGACTATTATTTTCCCTTAGGTATCTCTGAATGTCATTTGTTAATACCACTTATGTGCTTGGTGGATAAGGCGTACCATTGTCTCTCCTACACTCCATGATAAATCTGGACATCCAGAAGTCCAACTCTTGAGCTGTAGCTCTTATAATGTCAACGGGAACAAATGTATAGTCTTCCATTGCTGTTGTTGGGTTACAATTCCTCTGCTCTGCCCATTAGTTGCCCAGTTTTTTGCATTTTTAGGGGTTTTTTTGGAATTCGGTCACTAATCCGTTTTTCAAATTCTGTGGTAGACACAGCATCTGCAAATCTATTATTACTACTAATTGCGGGTTTGTTACTGAAAATTAGTTGCCGAGTCTGAATTAAATCTAAATCTTCTAAATGCCAATCTTGGTTTTCTTCAGAAAAAAAATTAAAGCAAGGAACATTTCCATCCATCTTTCTAATTATAACCTATAGATAATTTCTAGTATGGGGGTGAGCATTTTTAACATATGGTTCACTTATTTAAGAAACAGTTTTAATCATGATCACATTAAAAAGAAAAGTCTTAAGGGTACATTTTCATTTTATTTGTTTGGACTTTTTAAGTGAATACATTTTTCTCTGTACAGATACTGAAAGTTCATTATTTAACTAATTATTGCTAATTATTGTTTCTTTTATTTTTCTGGGATAGGTGATTATGTTCTAAATTGATCAAGCACTAGTTTTCCATGTTTTATGAACTTTAAAGCTCTCGGTTGCGCGTCGAGCTTTAAAGTTCATAAAACATGGAAAACTATTGTTTAACCTATACTTATAAGTTGAATACCATTCAAACAATCGCTGTAGTCAATTCAAATTAGATAATAACGAAGGTGATAACGAAGGTGATAACGCCTAGGGAAAGCTTCATTGATCCTGATTAAAAATTTCTATGCATTATATTGTATGTGTCAGATTATGGTCTTCTATAAACTAGTACATGCAATTTTCATGTGTCATGCATGAGCAGTTTGTGAACTGTACTTTCCTTACATATAAAACACTGTAAAAATCCATATTGCTACATGTAGTTAGTCTGTCAGTAATAAACGACCACTTGACTTGAAGTGTTACATGATAGTGGCAGTCACGCACTACAGCCTCCAAAATCGACTATCACAGCATATGATACTGATAATACAGCAACCTCAGTGAAAAAAAATGACAATGATAACAAGGAAAATTGTGCAACTGATGAAGATAGTGCATGTACCATGACACTAACAGTGCCTAATGCAATTAAAAAAGAGGTGATTTTCAAGAATGGAAAGAGATATTGCTTGGAAATATAGATGTTATTAATAAAAGTTATTATTTCTTGACAGTATTAAATTTAATTCAACATTTAATCTTTTATTCAGCTGATAATGCTTTGGGGGCATTTCACAACAATTGTTAACACCATTTAATCTACTGTATATTGTTGTCAGATGGCCCAAGGCAATATTTTCCAGCTGTAGACAGTCAGGACAATGGGGAAAATTCATGGTTTTAATGATTAAGTAAGGCAACATTCTATTGTCGAGAGTACTTTACTATGTTCTAAAATGCAATAAACACAATAGTTACTGACATGGAGTGCAATATCAAGATAAACAGACTGCCCTTGAGTCGTGGTACGGACCACGACCATTGGGCAGTCTGTATATCCTGATATTGCCCTCCATATCAGTAACTATTATTCTAATCAAATAAACCATATCAGTGCCGAAACACTGACTACTGGACGACTAAAAGTCCACCAGTAATATCGCTTAAAAAGAATTAGCTCCCCCTTGTCCATTTACAGAATTTTCTTCCATTAAAATTATATTTACAAGCAGGCAATATTTCTTCATTTCATTGTATCGGTGGTGTAATACTTGACGTGCATCGCTCCGGGTGTAGTAGATCGAGTCCCGGTCGGGTCAAACCAAAGACTATGAAATTGGAATTTGTTGCTTCTCCGCTAAGCACGTATCACAAAAGAGTAAGCTTAGAGCAAAAACTGGCTGGCTCGGAATCAGAGTGATGTGTCCGAGTCGGCCGACATGTCTAACCACGGATGGTTGTTTCAGTGAACTAGACCTATTAAAGTCCAACTCGGCGTGTTGGTCTAGTACAAAGAGGACATCATCATCAACATCATCATCTTATCAAACCATAACTTGTTCTCATCATGATGTAGCTGAAAAATTGCTCATTTGGCGTTAAACAACAATCACTCACTCACTTAATATTAAATTTATAATCGTGTTATATCTCCTCTAACAGACGTGATATCAATGAATTGATTAAATCAACATGAAGTCATAAAATACAAACACATAAAATATAATAATAATAGAAAAAAAGAAATAAGGTTATGAATGAATGTAAATTTTATCTTGCTTACCATCTGTCGTATTTCGCAGAAATTTGATTTTTTTTTTTCATTCACACATTTTTCTGAATAAAATTACCTTAAATAAATCTCAAGTTTATTATATGGCCTTCTTACATTTAAACATGTAAATGAAATAGACCTGACATTAATAGTATAATATTTCTTATTCACATCTTTGAAATACAAAATTATGACAATAGAACACCGAAGTTTATGTTATTCAATCTTGCTTTTTTTTTTTTTTTTTTTTTTTTGGTGTAGTGTTTTTTAGAGCATTGTCTGTCGTTTTTCTTTTGACCATTGTATTGTCTGCCCTTCTTAGATTTACGGTTTCTGATATTACATCTTCGGTATCTTCAAACAATTCTTTATAAATGTTGAAAGTTAGCAGTGTATATAATATTCTAGTTTCTATTTCCCTCAATTTATAATACTATAATTTAATGCTGCTACATCAGTTATTTTACCTAAAATAATTATTGTCCAAGTAAATCTGTTTCAAAAGAGCAGTAAGGAATTGGGGGAGGGTATTCAAATCAGACTTTAACTCCACCACATTGGTGTGCCTGTCCTAAGCCAGGACCTTGATTTCCAACATCATATGTCGTAGACTTTTTTGTGTTCAGTGAGTTCAGTTAAGATTATAGGCGATTGTTCATTTTGTTGACATCGGTGGAATTGATGACTATCACTGTTTAAGCTTTCTTTTCATAATTAGAATAAAAATATCGTGGTGGTAAATTTTATTGGAGTACCCGGAGATAACCACCGATCTGCCGCAAGTCACTGACAAACCGTATCACATATTGTTGTATCGAGTACATCTCGCCTGAATGTGGTTCGAACTCACAAAGTTAGTGGTGATAAGTACTGATTGTATAGGACTACCATACGATCACGACCACTACGGATCCCTAAAAAAATAAGAAATAGACTTAAACTTTTTAATAAAATCATAAAAAAACCTTTCTACTAGTATTTAAAAATGTCATATTGAACACAACCATGACATTTTTTTACGGATGTGGACTGTTTTTGCAATTTTATCAATCTGTAAATGTTAGGATTATTTCTTCCTGTATTGATTTTACACTTTGCTTCTAAAGGTGTTTTCAGAAGGGGGCATTATTTTATCAAGGTCGGGATATAACATCCCCTATTTATACCGCTGCTATTGTCAACAAACATTAGAAAGTGACCTTTTGAACCCACGTCATCTGGCAGTCGAGAGATTTTAGAGTAATTCATTCATAAAACCTAATGAATGAAATATTCCCGCGTATAAACATCTGCGGCCTTGCACTTTTATTCATTGACAGAAGTACAGTTGTTTTAATATGGTAATACCACATTAATACTCAAAATATTCCTCATAAAAAAAAGGTAAAACAATACATTTAGATTATAAATATCTATAAAAAAAAACACAAGTGATTAAAAATTTTTTATTTTACTGAAAGTAAAACAAAACTATTCTAAATTTTAAATTGTAATACCACTTCCTGAATGCTATTTAATTCCAAACGATGCAAGCATAACCTCATAAAAGACATTCAGTTTATTTCTGGCAAAGTTGTAATAAATCGGTTGCTGTGGTTGAAATTCACGGACATTGGTATTAGTCACTGATAAATTTGTATTATACAGCTTATCAAGAACCGAGCGTCCATATAATCAACCACAGAGTCGGGCTCCTTAGTTTACACACACACACACACACACACACAGCAAGCTAACGAATTTACAATTCACTCGGTATTATTATTGTTCTCTAAATTTACATTTTTCTGTCATAGTACGCATTTATTAAAGCTTAAACAAGTTGGGTTTTTTAACCAATGAGAATAGAATACATGACAAATGAATTGGCGCAATAAAAACCACAACTCAGCATGTTGATCTTGTACAAAACGGATATCATCATCATCAAAAAGTATGTATACCAGGTGTGGAACCTCGTTTTGGCGTTAGGGGTCAAATATGCTCAAGCAGATCTTTTAGAATCGCCTTGTTCCCCCATCGGGTACAGGGTATAGGGCTCTCGAAACGCAACAGGGGAAGACGCACAATGAAGCTATGGAAATGGCCAATACTCGACAGATAAATTAAATGTTGTATAAAAACATACACTTCGCCAATTGTAGTGGGGCGCAAGTTCAGTAAACCCCCCGCTGCTGAAAGGGTTATAGAAAATTGCAAAGGCCCTGTGGACTTTGAACCCCTTAAAATGCTTATTATTGCAAAAGAATCAACAATTCAAATACTAAGCTTGTTCTTTAAGAGTTATGTCCCTTTCTATATAGCTTTTACAGATTTTTTTTCAACCTTATATTCCTCGATACTTAGAATTTTCATAATTTTTGTTTGTTTTCTGAAATATTGTCTTTTTATTCCTTTCCATAAAAAGTCCATCTTTTCATAAAAAATGCATATTACATAATTTTCCATATCAAAATACATGTACCTATATATCTTTATAAAAATAAGAAATGTGGGGGGGGGGGGGTTATATTTTCACATTTCGTATATAGAGAATGATTGATTGTTGTTTAACGTAAAGAGAAGATTATTTCACCTATATCCATGATAAGGAAAAGTTAACAAACAATAAAACATACAGTTATAAAGTTGCACTGGGATGGACCTTTACGGGCGAAAGCTTAGAGTGACACAGGAAAAAGCTAATATAATAGATAGAATTCGAAAACATATTCCTTGCAACGGACTATCAACGACCCTTCCCGACAAGTTCGACCATTAGGAGCTACTGCAAGTTGACTTACACGTGAAAGGAGCGTGGTATTCTCCATTCACAAGTTAAGCATTTGCGTCCTCATTTTAAATGACGTTCCTCAATTTCTATTATAATGACTTGATTGGTTATTGAAATACAAATAGTTGCTGATATTTTTTTTTTCTTCATCAATTTAATATTCCTGATTAAAACACGTGTATATAAGGATGGTACTTTCAAGGAAATCCCAATAGGAAGCACAAACACATGAGTATTGTTTTACCAGTGAGAGATATACTCAAAATGACAGGTGCTGCTGGAACTAAATCATGTAAATGAAATAAACGTAACAAGATAATACATGCACATTCTTTGTGATAAATTGTAAATATTTTTTTGCATTAATATGTAATTCATCATAAATTCTTGTCTAGTACAGACAAAAAACCAAAAAAAAACAAAAAAAAAATAGCTAGATTGCGTCAGTGGAAACTGCAGGATCGAAACCCCACAATATTTCTCAAGTTGTGAAAATGTTTATTTAAACGAAGTATCCACACGACTACGCCAGCCAGTTAAAATATGGTCAAAATTACAGTAATATGTGTAGGAAAGAATCGAAACTGTAATGTGTTATTAATGTATCTTTTAATAATAGATTGTAATCAGGAATAAATGAATGATAACTACATTTGTATATAAATATTACAAATAAGATACATTAATAAACATATAAGAATAAGAAAAATGCAATAAAAAAGGACCGTGTCCAACTATATTGGACAGGCTGCCAACCGCTGCCTATTCACAGGCGCGATCCCACTACTGTTCGACATGGGGACTTTTGTCTGCTGTGTTTCCACCCTGGACCAGTACGTCCCTCCTTAGACAACCTGGGCACATTGAGCTCCCTCAGTGTGACCATATTGATGCCGAACTTAGTGCGGACGCCCGATCGACATAGAACAACGGAGAGCAGGACCCCTGCACTCAAGCTGTCCACAATCCTGGCCTCCAAGTAGCTAGATTACAGGAGTGCGCCGCAACTCCCAGCCATTAACAAGGTGGAAATTTTATATATTTAAACAAATTATATGTCATGATTTATTTTAACAATTTTAATTTGAGATAAAATACGGTTTCCATACAAAAATATATCATTAAATAATGTAAGTTTGATCAATAGCAATTATTGTAGGTATTAATACGTGGCAATGTTTACAACATATTTAAAGCGCCATCTAGATATTGATTAAATCTAAAAATAAACCAGGATGAATGAACACGTGGATATTTATAGAACAAGATATGATTATCGTTGCGAAAACATAAAAACAATTCTTGAAAAGACGTTCGCTGCAAAGTGAAAAAATATTGTCTTGTTATATAAAGGGATGGTTTGTTAAAGAGTAAATAAAAGGGGGGTGTAAACATACTCTTCTGACGTTCAAGTACTGAGAAATCGATCACGCGAAGAGTTTTATATATAGTTTATGATTAGGCCAACTTAGGGATCATTTAATTTCCAGGGTGGAGGTTATGGTTTTTTCTAAAAAAAATATTCTGATTCCCAATGATGCTGAAAAAAATATTCTGATTTTGGTGGAGGGAAAAAAAATAATCTGATTCAGAGTTTTTGTCATATAACCTAATGTTAAATTTTGAAGAAAAAAATCGCGCTATGCGCGACAAAAAAAAAATATTCTAATTCTCGTGTTGTCCGAAAAAAAAATTCTGAACGAAGCAAATAACCATAACCCCCTCCTCCCCCCCCCCCCCCCCCCCCCTCCCCCCTCCCCCCTCCCCCCCTGCAAGTTAAATGGTCGGTCCTTTAGAAGGCTTGATGTTTAAAAATAACACAAGCCTGATTTATTTTAAAATATATAATTCATATATTACTTTTAGTTTTATAATGAGTACATTCATATATTACTATAGCTTTATAATGAGTACATTCATATATGTTTTATAATGAGTACATTCAGTGACTATTGAATGTTTACTCGCTCTCTCTATAAAATAATTAATTATTCTGGTATTATTATTATTATTGTTATCATTATTATTATTATTATTATTATTATTGTAAATAGAGTGCTAATTCCTGGGATTATACAGGGGTACGTATTATGAAATTTTCCACGATATTTAGAAATTAACTTTGAACAGTAAATATTAAAACACTAAGAAATGTATTTCGGAACTATCTTTCTTCGGCATGACATATAAAACTGACCGCCAAGATATAACTGAAAACTTGTTGAAAGTGGCGTTAAGCACCATTTAACCAACCAACCAATCGGCATGACATGACCTGTTTGCACCTAAAACAATAACTGGTCTGATTTCTAATAAATTATTTTTTTCTCAACAAATGAATGTACATATCCTTTCTTCATGACTTAAGAATAAATTATCTTACAGTTTTATATTTCTGATTTCCGTGGGAAATTTGTAAAAGTATTCTTAGGTCACATCTGTTACTAGATTTACTACCTAATTTTATCTATAAATATTCTGATGTTAAATTTATGTTCTTTAATGAGTGTTTGACATTATAATATTATTTCGTCAAAGCCACCACTGTTTAATGTGTAACCTTAAAAAATTGACAAAAATAAGAATTCAATATCAGATTATGTCCCTTGACTTGACTATTTGATAGTGTATTCAATATTCAAATTATTTATGAAATGGCGTTGTAGTATTAATGAGAAAAACATGATTGTATATTACGGGAAATTAAATAACTTGACGACTATAAAATAGACCACCAGGGACCGTTGTGCTTTTAAAGGTGTGATCGGATTTTGTTGTTATTTTATGTATTTACAGGAAAAAAATAGAAAAAATACACATACGTAACATAGCAAATCTTTTAAGTTTTGAATTGATGCATATTCTTTTCATCTCATAAGAGCAAACGTTGGTTGACTCGGAATCAAGATAATGTGTCGTGAGGAGCGACAATTAAGTCTACCAGTGGACGCTTGTTTCAGTTATCTAGTACTATAAAAATCAAACTCCTCGTGTTGGTCTAGTATAAAGCAGACCTCATCGTCAACTCATTGAAGATTAACCTGTTCTCGCCATGACATTCCTGGAAAAAGCTCACTTGGCATTTAACAACAACCACTCACTTACTCACCCATCTCATGAAAAAAATATGACTGATGCATGAATTATTTCTGATGTCTTTCAAGCAATTTGGTTTTGCCTCTAAGTAAAATGACGCGGTCATGCACGTGCTTACTACAAGTGAGTAAAATGTCAACCTAGTTTATGATGATTTTATTTCTTAAATTAACAAAAGAGATATAGGACACATGTTTTGCCAACTTATGAAGTCTTCTCCCATTAATACAATAAATTAACATAGTATAATGATCATTCTGAGCATACATATAATACATATAGAAATATATTGTAAATAATTAACGAGTTAATAAAAAGGTTGTGTTGGATGGATGCGAGGTTGGAGAGTAGATACTTATCGAGTAATTATACTACAAGGAATCTCTCTGAAGATTTAATCAAATTGAAAACGTGTTTAAAGATATTGATATTTTCTTCGTATGTTAAATAATCAGACCCACAGGTTAGTAGATTGAGATCGATTGTCTGTGCCCAATTTAAATTTATCATCATAATAAGTCTTATTTCAGTATACATGTAGTTTGGACAAATAAAAAACTAATGGTATTCTTCTTCCCGTGGAGCTCCACAGGTACAAGCAGCATCATTTACTATATTAACCTTTGATAGATCGTAATTTAGAAAGGAATACGAGTTACGAAGCTGAGTAAGAATAATATTAAGTTTTCTGGAACCATAATAAAAATGTTTCGGGATACGTTTTGTATTATCTGACTGCTCCTTTCGAATGGCTTTTTTGAATTTAGTTAATGTGTCAAGATTACGATCAGATTGATCTAGCCGGTTCCAGAGTTTAACAGTAGATGGAATAAAAGATTCAGTTGTAATCGAGTCTACAAAAAGGTATTATTAAATCCGAACCGTTTCTTAAGGGGTTTGTGCTTTGTACAGTAGGAGGAATAAGTTCTCTAAGATAATTTGGTGCATGTCCATTCTTTGTATTATAAAATAACTGGAGTTTCCTATTATGTCTTCTACTAGAGAGAGTAGCAGACGACAAAATAGGAAACTCCAGTTATTATGTCAACCTTTACATATAACCGGGAGAATGACAGTTTAAAATTATAAATCTATTTGTGTATGCCTGAGTTTGGCTTTATATTTTATATGCCAATCCCTACAATTATTTTCTTCTTGGAATTCAATTATTTAGATTTCTCCATCCATAATTTAAAAGCTTGTGCTTGTAGCTTTGCATAGCAGATGTGTTGGCACGTGCAGATTTTAAATTGACTATTAACACGTCACGTGTCAACTAGAAACTGACCAATGTAACATCCGGTAAAAGAGCAATCAAGTTAGAGACATCTGTCAATCCACGATAATTAAGTGTAGTTTATTTCCTGATCATGTCCGGGACTTCTCTAGATCTAACGTTTATTATTACTCTTGCAGAAGTTATTAATTTCAAAGCATTAATTCTAATTATCTTGTATTTCTTCTTCAGAAATGAATGGGGTTCTCTGCCAAAGAATTAGAAACACGTTGACAACACACTACTGGTAGTCTAAACTATGACAGATCTAAAAAAAAAAAATATATATAGTATTTCGGAATTCTAATTCATTTACTTATCTATTCCTATATATATTTAGCTAATAAGAAAAAGAAACACTTTCAAAAACCATTTAGGGCACAAGTGGTTAAGTTCGCTGACTTCTGGCGGCATGACTTAACAGAACTAACATTGGTTCACGTCCCGATACCCAGCGCAAATGCTTCTGGAATCCGGGCATTTTCGAATGCCCAGATATTTTACCGGTCAGTTCGTTGCAATTGACCGGCCTCTCCTCCTTCGTTAAGTCTAGTAGTCACGATATTGTTGAAGGTGCCGATGAACGATAATTATAGGCAACAAAACAATTGTCCCTTCCATCATACACGTGGAAACTCCACAAAACATTGATATTAAAACACGTTCGTGTTGGAAACAAGTTCCAACTGAACAACTGAACTAAATCTGTAATGAATTAAGATGAAAACTTTATTAATGGGACTTTCAAAAGAGAACATTTGCGGGGTTTTTTTTAAGTCATACGAAAGTTGTTTATTTCTTGTCTTACATATACATGTATATTGTCCAATCTTAATCAATGTTAAATAAGGGCAGATTCTTTAACTTTTAGTAAAATCCCAAAACTTAAATAAAATCTAAATTTTAGCTTATGTTATTTAACATTTCTTATGTGTGTTTACATTACTGGTATTTTAACAATTTATATAAAATTAATTCTAAAACAACATTGTTGTTTTAAAACAACTAACAACTTATTTATAAATTGCATAGTGAATTAACATCCGTAACAGCTGAAATAAAAATGATTGAATATTTGAATTATAATTAATGTACTAATCATAACAGCTGGAAAGAAAAGTAAAAATACTGACATTTCCCATGACGATTTAATTTGATTACAGAACAAACATAGGGGCCGTCGTGGCCGTGATCGTATGGTAGTTGGATTTACAGCTACCTATGCAATCAGTGCCTATCACCACTAACGTTGTGAGTTCGAATCTCGATCAGGGCGAGGTGCACAACATTATGTGATAAAGTTTGCCAGTGACAGGTCGGTGATTTTCTCCTGGTCCTCTGGTTTCCTCCACCAATAAAACTGACTGCCACGATATAGCTGAAGTATTGTTGAAAGTGGCGTTCAACACCAACAAACAAACATACAAACACACTTATCATAACAGCTGGGAAGAAACGAAAAATATTGACATCTTCCGTGACGATTTAATATGATTACAGATCAAATATAAGGCATTGGGGTCAAATTAAACCACTCGAAGAAGAATTAATTAAAATGAAATAATTTCATATCACATCTAAAGTTTTGTCATGCTTAATAGCAATTGCCCTTTCTGTTGGTTTTGATTAAAAAAAACTTCTGTGAAACAGGCGTCATATTATTATAGATAACATTTGTCACGCGTCATAACGTATGCCAACATGTTTTTTCGTGTGTCAAAATAACAGTACCTTCAAATAACGATATCAACATAATTATTGTAACGTCTTTAGCAACAAACAAACCATGTGTTGTAGTACTTATTTTTTTATATTCAAATGTACACTAAACGTCCAATATTCGCGTTTACAAAGTCAAGCCTTATTTAAAATTGGTATCTAAATAAACGGATTCTTTCTTCTTCTTTTTCTAGTTCATTGTCGTATTTTCCTATTATTTAGATTAATTACAATTCTCTAAAAAAAAAAGAAAAAAACAAAAACAAACAAACAAACAAACAGACAAATCAAAACAAAACAAAGGTATAAAAAAGACAAAAGGCAAAATAAAAGATATAAGAAAAACTTGTCTGTATCTGCCACGGTAAACGTGGGAAAATCAAAAATGTCATTGAACCATCTGTTTGAAAACTTGAAATTTGTGTCTCTTTTCAAATAATTATTGTTTGGCAAACATATCACTCCGGTATGAAATGTTTGATGTTTTCTTATCAACAGGTATCTTATTTCACTGCCGTGAACTTATCGGTAAACACTTTGTATAGAGGCGGGAAAAACATTGAACAAATATGACAGTTTGAAAGTTTAAGTACATGTACCCAGTGCGCCAATGGTTTTGTGTCGGCGATGTGTTACTTCGGGTTAGGTGAGGTCAACGTGATTAATCGTGACTGTCAGCAATTTTTAAATTATTTATCGCTACTATTAAATTAAAACTTTATGGCGAAGGAAAGTCAGGACCGTTATAGCGAACTTACATGTGAAACTCCCGGCCATGAATAGAATAGAATAGAATAGAAAACTTTATTTTAAGTCGGGTTTACAGTGTAACACTACAAACATACGCTCTGGAGAGCTTTTTGCCGACATCAAAACAGTAACAACACATACATTTAAAAACATATAAATACACATGCATGACATATAACATAAGACAACAGTTGAAGCATTAGCAAGATGCACATACATATATAAGCATAGTATAAGGAAAGCAAAATTGCATGCAACATTTAAGCACTAAAAAAATTGACTAATAAGCACATACAAAGCAAAAATAAAAATAAATAAAGCAAGACTAAAAGTTAAAAAAATCTGAAAGCACTCGACATGAAATGAAGCAAGAAAATATTAAGATCTGGAAGAGCCACATCTGCATGAGTTGCCATTCCAGTTATTGATCAGACTTAAACTGGTTTAGGTTCGTCTGCGCACGGATCGCGTCAGGCAACTCATTCCAGAGTGTAACTCCAGCATACCTTAATGAATGCAGACCAAAATTTGTTGTTCTCACCTGTGGCATTTCTACAGTTTGTTGCCCTCTAAAAGAGTAATATATATGTTTAAAACTAACAATGTCATTGAGATAAGCCGGTGACTGTTTGTGAAGGATTTTGAAAATGTATGTGGCCATCATTCGTAGACGTCTTATTTTGAGAGAGGGTAAACCAGACTTTAACAAAAGAGTATCATAATCACTATTAAAATCCTCATAGATAAACCTCAAGGCACGTTCTTGTATCTTTTCCATTTTTTTAGTATTGCTTTCCCCACAAAAATGCCAAACCACAGGACAATAATTGAAATTAGACATAATATAAGAGTGATAAATAGTTAGCCTCCCCAATTTAGATAAATGTTTTCCAATTCTTTTTAGTACATTTAACTGCCTTGAAGCTTTTTTTTTTACAAATTTCAGAGATATGTGTATTAAACTTTAGTTGACAATCTATTGTCACCCCCAGGAGCTTTA
The DNA here is from genome assembly GCA_963383655.1 of Bathymodiolus septemdierum. Lineage (NCBI taxonomy): Eukaryota > Metazoa > Mollusca > Bivalvia > Mytilida > Modiolidae > Bathymodiolus > Bathymodiolus septemdierum. The sequence goes on along the minus strand of OY726526.1, from coordinate 11,821,656 downwards.
CCTCATTTTCACACAGAATTTCATTTCCCATCCAAATTAAATTTCATATCCCCATTTTTTTTTATTCCCAATGGCAATAGCCTGAAATTTGTCCGGATTAGCTTTCATTTTGTTATTAGCGAACCAATCAATTAAAATTGCACTTTCCTTTTACAGAGATTTAACTAATCCGTTTAAATCTGGCCCTGAGTGTGACAATGTATTGTCATCTGCATAATTATATAGTTTATTTTCTTTTACAAAATTGAAAATGTCATTAAGAAATACCTTAAAAAGCACAGATCCCAGGATTTATCCCTGCGGAACACCTTTGTAAATATTTTTCCATGTACTAAAGTAGGTACCAACTTTTACACATTGTTTTCTATTTGATAAATAATCATCAATAAGATTAAGTGCATTTTCAGACAGACTATAGGCCTTTAATTTTAATAGAAGAAGATCATGAGGCAGACAGTCAAAGGCCTTCAATAGGTCCATAAGCACAGCAGCTACATACAAATTATTATCGACTGCTTTTTCCAGTCCTCAATGATTTTTTGAAGAGCTGTATTACAGCCATAGCCAGGACTAAAAGCTGACAAGTAGGGATTAAATATATTATCAAAATAATCTATGAGCTCTGGTATATAGCCCTCTCGAAGAACTTTGACACTATACCGGTAATATGCTAACAGGTCTATAGTTTCCTGCCTCGGATAACTATCTCGAAACTGTAACTCTTGGGGTTGGTATCGAGGTGTAAATTTTATTAATCTCGGGCAACTAGCTTACTTTGTGAGCGATTGTAGCCCGCAGCGAATGATCTACGTTCAATTTCTTTACCAAGGTTTCCCTTGTGAGCTAAAAAAGAACATTTTGTTGACGTTCAGCAACAATCAAACTACAAAGCATGCATTGTTTCCATAAACCATTGAAAACAATGGGATTGGTCCCATAAAACTAGTTTAACCCTGCCACTTTTATTATTGAAGTGCCTGTATCAAGCCAGGAAAGTTAGCTGTCATATATATGCGTTAGGAGTATCGACTGTGATTCTTTCTATGATTTTTCTATTGGGTTTTGGAACTTTTGCGACAGTGTGTTTTTTTTTTTTTATTACTAAATTTTATAATTTCAAAAAGTTCTTGTATACAACTATATTCAATTTGCAGGGATCTAGAAAAAAAATGCCAATGTTTCTATGCGAATACTGAAAAAAATCGTTTTGACACTGCTAGATTCATCACATAGACCAAACGAAATTTGTTACGTCTTTGAGAGAGCTAAAACATAAACGCATGGGAAATATTTTATATTCCGTGACAAACACGCATCATCTAGTTTTGAGCGATGTTTTGTGTGTTACGCTTGAACTCGGCACGTGCATATACGCGTGGAAGACTCGCATGATGGTATGATGCGTGTAAAGCATGATCATTATAAGACTTATTGAACAATAATTAATGTGTTTTATAATTTTATTTCTTTTTATTGCCCGTCATATTTTTATAGAAATTTATTCCATATGTCACCACCATATGCATAAACCCGCATAATTGTAAACCAGTAACATTCGTTACGGAGCGTGGAAATGCTGGAAATAAACGTCTTTATGTAAACCAGTAACATTCGTTACGGAGCGTGGAAATGCTGGAAATAAACGTCTTTATGTAAGCCAATAATTCAATTACCTACCCTTGCGTATCAAGTTCTATCATCAAAAGGACGTTCACCGTATGCCTAGAAATTAGAAATATTAATTGGTCTCTAAGATTATGTTTATATCGAAAATGGTCCGTCATAATCATAATTGAATTCTACATATAAAACAATCGATTCGGTTTGCACGAGTGTCGTTCTTTCATTATCATTCATGTGTGTGATAGTAAGTAAGTAATGACTTTATTGCAAGAGAGTAACACAGTTAGCAACAATAATCTAATCTTCCTTGTGGCCCTGTGATCTATTTGATGCATACCAACTTATGGTGGGCAGTGTTCGTCGTGATGGTATGGTAGTTTTAACATCTATGAGTGTGGTCAGTGTCTATTACCACAATTGTTGTGAATTCGATACCTTCCTATCCCGGGATGTCGTGGTCGTGATCGTATGGTAGTTGAATTTACAAGTATGGTAATTGAATTCACAACTACCCACGCAATCAGTGCATATCACCACTAAAAATGTGAGTTCGAACAAGTTAATAATCTAGAAACAAAAATAAAACCTATTCCGATTTTCTCGGTCGAGTTTTTACATACAACGACTTAAGCTTCCCAGTTTAACAAGCCGTATTTATCTATCTAAGCTGGTATCCGTTGATTTTAATGGCAAATATAAGATGGTTGTAATTGAACAAGAAAGTAAATCTTTAAGTTTTACAAAATCAAAAATAACGACATTGATCTATTTTTGTTTTGTTTTTGTCATCTGAGTCAACGCGAGGTATGACAAAGTGCTACTATTTCACACATTATACCATCATTATGTACCGCTTGAATATTTTTATTTTAACAAAGAAGTTGTGTGTGATTTGTAACACATAAAATGTGGTTAATATACCAAGAAAACAAAAACCAAGATGACACCATGTGGTTCTCTTCTTACCACTGAATAGCAGCAGATTGAGTGTTTCAAATATGTTTTGTGTCAATATTTCAAACTCTATCCTGTTGTTTTTTTTCGACAATGAGTGATCGATCGTGTACTATACTGTATGACATCGAAGACTTCTCACAGTTGGAAAGAATGTTAACTTAAAGTGTGTCGTACACGTATCTGCTACATGATAAATCCTTTCTTTCTTCATGATTCAGATCGAGGCGAAGCCGAGATCTAATCACGAAGAAATACCTTGTTTTGTTGATTATTCAATTCCCTCATTCACAACATTGTGGGGACCGTCGTGGTCGTGATCGTATGGTAGTTGGATTTATAACTTCCTATGCAATCACTCTCCATCACCACTAACATTGTGAGTACGAACACGCTCAGGCAAGGTGTACTCGATACAACATTATGTGATAAAGTTTGTCAGTGACGTGGGACAGGTCGGTGGTTTTCTCTGGGTACTCCGGTTTTCTCCACCAATAAAAAGGACCGCCACGATATAACCGAAATATTGTTGAAAGTGGCGTTAAGCACCATAAAACCAACCAACCAACAGACCATGGTGTGCTACTTTTTTCACCATTAAGGACAACAAAAGCAAGCTACCAAGAACATTTAGCTACATACTAAAATAGTATTGTACTTTATACCTTGGGAGGTAATTTACTTACTTTAACGCTCATATAATTTACTTGCTTCCCTCCATTTCTATTCTTGTTTTCAATAAAAAAAAAATGGAAGGAAACTTTTGAGAAATACATGTATATATCTAAATTTATAGAATGCAAAATACTGTTGTCCTCATTCTAATTTTTAAATCCAAAGAGCTAAGTTGCACAACCGGAGTCTGTAGAGAAAGGCTTGTCCAGACCATAACTGCTGTAAGTAAGTGAATTGTTTATTATAGTGACATGTGTGAAAAAAAATACATCATTACATAATGTAATATTCACAATAATTACACCCGAATCATTGGACCTATACGTCACCTTCAAAAAATCAAATTAACTATCACGATCTATGCGCAGTATATAAATAAAATGTATTGTCTCTCTTATACCTATTAATCTTGAGGTCATTTAAAATTATCCTGTGGATTCAAATAGATAATTAATTAAATTAGTTCATAAAAATTATATATTAAATAAATGTAATCACTTTGAGAACTGTTTGAACAAAGAAGTTTTGTGCTCATGTCCTCTAGTTGAATTCTCGTGTGCTAAGTAACAAGAAACACTACAAACTCATATTCACTAGAACGATAAGAAAACATTACGTCCAGAATTCCTTCAAGCGATTTGTCCATTATAGATACAATGTACATTGAAATTTTCTAAATTCCACCTTTTAACCATTATTCCAACTCCTCCCGAAGCTTTCGGAACTCTTTTGTGAATATCATATCTATTAAAACCAAATCAAGTGTAACCCGAAACAAATATTTCGTATCTTTCTGTTAAGTGAGTTTCACTAATTGATATGACATCACAATATAATGCTTATAAAATGCCAGCCTCTCAATTTACAGTTTTCCTTGTCCATTCGCATATATTCATATGTTCAAATTTTGTGCATCTGTGGAGCCGGTTTGATTGCTATGTGTTTCATTATTCAATTTTTCTGTATTAATGCATGGATTTCTGTCATGTCTTTTGGAATTCCAACTTCACGACGGATGACATCAATGGAACAGGATATGCTAACTCTTCCTGAGCTCATAATCTCACGGCTATGGAGTTGTCCGAGCTCTTGTCCTTCTCTTTTGGTTTACATTATGATTTCACTGATATTGTTTTAAATTGAATCGTCCCTATTCTGGCATTATTGTTATCCAGACTCGTGTGCTCGGCATTCGTCACGCCTGCATGCTCAAGGCGAGTATTTTTGTGAATCGAAATCTATGAACTGGTAATTTCAGAAACTATCTACGATTTAATAAGTCTGACAATCATGGAATAGCTGGAAAAAGGACTGAAAGTGACAATAACAATAACTCACAACAAAACAGTTGGAAATCCAAACTTAGATACCATTAAAATAACATATAGGAGCAGGAACTGCTTACCCTTCGCGAACACATATGTTCACCTTGGGTCCGTGTTGCTCATTTTCTTCTGTGTTGTGTTTCTTGTTTTGTTTTGTTGACCTTCGTCCTGTGTCTTGTGTGCCTAATGTTGCCCTCGGTATTCTCTGACGTTTACTTAGAACAGAAAAACAAACCAAATATTCATAAAACTATAGCCAAAGCCATCAAAGATTACATCAGTGTTGGTCGAAACCAAAATAATAAAAGGAAATAAAATGACGAAGATATAATGAAAATTTACTAAACGTCATACTAAAAATGTATTGAGAATACCAAAAGAAAACAGACAAACAAGACACCACCACAAACTAGAGATTGAGCAACACGAACTCCACTGAAAATTCAGATGCTCCGGAACCAAAGGACATGTCAGCATTTTGTTTGTCCACTTAAATCTAAACAATAATAGTCTCAGTATCGTCCTAAATAAACATCAGACTTCAGTGTCAATATATAAACAAGATAAAGGCATTCGAAATATGTTTGGATGAAACTGATTTAAAATATGATCTGTGCATACCTTTATGTCTGTCCCAGTTTAGGATCTGAATTTCCAACGTCACATGTCGTTGGCCAATCTCTTTATTTTGTGTTCAGTGAGCTAAGATGAGAGGTGATTGTTCGCTTTGTTAATATTGGAGGAATTATATACCATATTTGTTTAAATTTTCTCTTCTCCAGTTGTTTGTAGTAGGGCTCATGTCTTGTTTGTAGCAAGGCTCATGTCTTGTTTGTAGTAGGGCTCATGTCTTGTTTGTAGCAGGGCTCATGTCTTGTTTGTAGCAAGGCTCATGTCTTGTTTTTAGTAGGGCTCATGTCTTGTTTGTAGTAGGGCTCAGGTCTTGTTTGTAGGAGGGCTCATGTCTTGTTTGTAGCAGGGCTCATGTCTTGTTTGTAGCAAGGCTCATTTCTTGTTTGTAGTAGGGCTCAGGTCTTGTTTGTAGCAGGGCTCATGTCTTGTTTGTAGCAGGGATCATGTCTTGTTTGTAGGAGGGCTCATGTCTTATTTGTAGCAGGGCTCATATCTTGTTTGTAGCAGGACTCATGTCTTGTTTGTAGCAGGGCACATGTCTTGTTTGTAGCAGGGCTCATGTCTTGTTTGTAGCAGAGCTCATGTCTTGTTTGTAGCAGGGCACATGTCTTGTTTGTAGCAAGGCTCATGTCTTGTTTTTAGTAGGGCTCATGTCTTGTTTGTAGCAAGGCTCATGTCTTGTTTGTAGTAGGGCTCATGTCTTGTTTGTAGCAGAGCTCATGTCTTGTTTGTAGCAGGGCACATGTCTTGTTTGTAGCAAGGCTCATGTCTTGTTTTTAGTAGGGCTCATGTCTTGTTTGTAGCAAGGCTCATGTCTTGTTTGTAGTAGGGCTCATGTCTTGTTTGTAGTAGGGCTCATGTCTTGTTTGTAGCAGAGCTCATGTCTTGTTTGTAGCAGGGCTCATGTCTTGTTTGTAGCAAGGCTCATTTCTTGTTTGTAGTAGGGCTCATGTCTTGTTTGTAGCAGGGCTCATGTCTTGTTTGTAGCAAGGCTCATGTCTTGTTTGTAGTAGGGCTCATGTCTTGTTTGTAGCAGGGCTCATGTCTTGTTTGTAGCAGGACTCATGTCTTGTTTGTAGCAGGGCACATGTCTTGTTTGTAGCAGGGCTCATGTCTTGTTTGTAGCAGGGCTCATGTCTTGTTTGTAGCAGGGCACATGTCTTGTTTGTAGCAGGGCACATGTCTTGTTTGTAGCAAGGCTCATGTCTTGTTTGTAGCAGGGCTCATGTCTTGTTTGTAGCAGGGCGCATGTCTTATTTGTAGTAGGGCTCATGTCTTGTTTGTAGCAAGGCTCATGTCTTGTTTGTAGCAAGGCTCATGTCTTGTTTGTAGCAGGGCTCATGTCTTGTTTGTAGCAAGGCTCATGTCTTGTTTGTAGCAGGGCTCATGTCTTGTTTATAGCAAGGCTCATGTCTTGTTTGTAGCAGAGCTCATGTCTTGTTTGTAGCAAGGCTCATTTCTTGTTTGTAGTAGGGCTCATGTCTTGTTTGTAGCAGGGCTCATGTCTTGTTTGTAGCAAGGCTCATGTCTTGTTTGTAGCAGGGCTCATGTCTTGTTTGTAGCAAGGCTCATGTCTTGTTTGTAGCAGGGCTCAGGTCTTGTTTGTAGGAGGGCTCATGTCTTGTTTGTAGCAGGGCTCATGTCTTGTTTGTAGCAAGGCTCATTTCTTGTTTGTTGTAGGGCTCATGTCTTGTTTGTAGCAGGGCTTATGTCTTGTTTGTAGCAAGGCTCATGTCTTGTTTGTAGTAGGGCTCATGTCTTGTTTGTAGTAGGGCTCATGTCTTGTTTGTAGCAGGGCTCATGTCTTGTTTGTAGGAGGGCTCATGTCTTGTTTGTAGCAGGGCTCATGTCTTGTTTGTAGCAGGACTCATGTCTTGTTTGTAGCAGGGCACATGTCTTGTTTGTAGCAGGGCTCATGTCTTGTTTGTAGCAGGGCTCATGTCTTGTTTGTAGCAGGGCACATGTCTTGTTTGTAGCAAGGCTCATGTCTTGTTTGTAGTAGGGCTCATGTCTTGTTTGTAGCAGGGCTCATGTCTTGTTTGTAGCAAGGCTCATGTCTTGTTTGTAGTAGGGCTCACGTCTTGTTTGTAGTAGGGCTCAGGTCTTGTTTGTAGGAGGGCTCATGTCTTGTTTGTAGCAGGGCTCATGTCTTGTTTGTAGCAGGGCACATGTCTTGTTTGTAGCAGGGCACATGTCTTGTTTGTAGCAAGGCGCATGTCTTGTTTGTAGCAGGGCTCATGTCTTGTTTGTAGCAGGGCTCATGTCTTGTTTGTAACAGGGCTCATGTCTTGTTTGTAGTAGGGCTCATGTCTTGTTTGTAGCAAGGCTCATGTCTTGTTTGTGGCAAGGCTCATGTCTTGTTTGTAGCAGGGCTCATGTCTTGTTTGTAGCAAGGCTCATGTCTTGTTTGTAGCAGGGCTCATGTCTTGTTTATAGCAAGGCTCATGTCTTGTTTGTAGCAAGGCTCATGTCTTGCTTGTAGCAAGGCTCATGTCTTGTTTGTAGCAGGGTTCATGTTTTGTTTGTAGCAAGGCTCATGTCTTGTTTGTAGCAAGGCTCATGTCTTGTTTGTAGCAAGGCTCATGTCTTGCTTGCATTGTTTGTGTTTGTTTACATGTAGCGGTGTCCAAACACATATTATGTTGTGTTTTTGTTTAGTTTTTCTTCGTCTTGTGTACCCTATGTGGTCAGTGGCTCTGGTTTGTCCATTTTTGATTGCACTTTCCATATTCTAACGTTTATTTATGTCTGTCAGCATCTAGGACCTGGATTTCCAACATCATATGTCGTTGGCCACCACCCTCCCATTTATTTTGTGTTCAGTGAGTTAGAATGAGAGGTGATTGTTCGGTTTGTTAATATTAGAGGAATTGTTGACCATAACTGTTTAAACTTTTTTCTTTATATTCGTTTATTTGTCTTACGACAACTTTTAATATATTATTTAAACTGTAAATTGGGATTTTGGTATAAAGTATTTGTATTACAAGAATTTAAGGACGCACAGATTTAAATTCCTATCTACCTGCAATCGTGAGAAAGTAAAAAAATAAACATACATAAAAGAACATCTGTTGCCATATAAGCTATTTAAATCACCCAATCAGATGTCAAATGTCAAATACGAAGACGATTCGTAACAAATAAAATAAATAAAAAATATCTTGGATATTATTTTTAGTCATTTCATTATTATCTTATCTATTTATAGCCATTATATGTTTGAAAGGTATGTAATAATTCTAATCGTTGGACAAATTAATTAAATATTTTTTTGGAAGTGTCGACATTTAACAACTCAACATAAAGTTTTATCATTCATAGTGAATGATAAAACTTTATGTTGAGTAGTGAGCGAATTATAGACTAGAAATACGAGGAAATAAGTTGAATGAAAGAACTTTTCAAAATACAGGAAATATGCATGTTGGAAAATAAAATGAGGCAGTGATTGTTCGTTGTCTGTCCTCGTGGTTGAAAAATGTACCTCTCTCCTGTTGTAAATATTATATATACATTGTAGCTGTTTTATTATTATGTATTGCTGTACTGTAATGTGTTATATGTATACCATTATATTAGCAAAGGCTACCAGAAGTAAAGATATACATACAACGCTAAATCAGCAAAATATCAGCTATGTCATATAATGTCAAGAACAATTTTGTTTTGGAGATGACGATTATGTCCTATTTGTAATAGTCCAACATGTTGAGTGACATCTCTATGACTACCACATTAGATATTTACGTGTTTATTCCTGGGTCTATACCTCTATTGTGGACTATTAGTCCCCGAGGGTATCATTCGCCCAGTAGTCATGTGTTTATATCACTGGGTCTATACCTCTATTGTGGACTATTAGTCCCCGAGGGTATCATTCGCCCAGTAGTCATGTGTTTCTATCACTGGGTCTATACCTCTATTGTGGACTATTAGTCCCCGAGGGTATCATTCGCCCAGTAGTCATGTGTTTCTATCACTGGGTCTATACCTCTATTGTGGACTATTAGTCCCCGAGGGTATCATTCGCCCAGTAGTCATGTGTTTCTATCACTGGGTCTATACCTCTATTGTGGACTATTAGTCCCCCGAGGGTATCATTCGCCCAGTAGTCATGTGTTTCTATCACTGGGTCTATACCTCTATTGTGGACTATTAGTCCCCGAGGGTATCATTCGCCCAGTAGTCATGTGTTTATATCACTGAGTCTATACCTCTATTGTGGACTATTAGTTCCCGAGGGTATCATTCGCTCAGTAGTCATGTGTTTCTATCACTGGGTCTATACCTCTATTGTGGACTATTAGTCCCCGAGGATATCATTCGCCCAGTAGTCGTGTGTTTCTATCACTTGGTCTATACCTCTATTGTGGACTATTAGTCCCCGAGGGTATCATTCACACAGTAGTCATGTGTTTCTATCACTGGGTCTATACCTCTATTGTGGACTATTAGTCCCCGAGGGTATCATTCGCCCAGTAGTCATGTGTTTCTATCACTGGGTCTATACCTCTATTGTGGACTATTAGTCCCCGGGGGTATCATTCGCTCAGTAATCATGTGTTTATATCACTGAGTCTATACCTCTATTGTGGACTATTAGTCCCCGAGGGTATCATTCGCCCAGTAGTCATGTGTTTCTATCACTGGGTCTATACCTCTATTGTGGACTATTAGTCCCCGAGGATATCATTCGCCCAGTAGTCGTGTGTTTCTATCACTGGGTCTATACCTCTATTGTGGATTATTAGTCCCCGAGGGTATCATTCGCTCAGTAATCATGTGTTTCTATCACTGGGTCTATACCTCTATTGTGGACTATTAGTCCCCGAGGGTATCATTCGCCCAGTAGTCATGTGTTTCTATCACTGGGTCTATACCTCTATTGTGGACTATTAGTCCCCGAGGGTATCATTCGCCCAGTAATCATGTGTTTCTATCACTGGGTCTATACCTCTATTGTGGACTATTAGTCCCCGAGGGTATCATTCGCCCAGTAGTCATGTGTTTCTATCACTGGGTCTATACCTCTATTGTGGACTATTAGTCCCCGAGGGTATCATTCGCCCAGTAGTCATGTATTTCTATCACTGAGTCTATACCTCTATTGTGGACTATTAGTCCCCGAGGGTATCATTCGCCCAGTAGTCATGTGTTTCTATCACTGGGTCTATACCTCTATTGTGGATTATTAGTCCCCGAGGGTATCATTCGCGCAGTAGTCATGTGTTTCTATCACTGGGTTTATACCTCTATTGTGGACTATTAGTCCCCGAGGGTATCATTCGCCCAGTAGTCATGTGTTTCTATCACTGGGTCTATACCTCTATTGTGGACTATTAGTCCCCGAGGGTATCATTCGCCCAGTAATCATGTGTTTCTATCACTGGGTCTATACCTCTATTGTGGACTATTAGTCCCCGAGGGTATCATTCGCCCAGTAGTCATGTGTTTCTATCACTGGGTCTATACCTCTATTGTGGACTATTAGTCCCCGAGGGTATCATTCGCCCAGTAGTCATGTGTTTCTATCACTGGGTCTATGCCTCTATTGTGGACTATTAGTCCCCGAGGGTATCATTCGCCCAGTAGTCATGTGTTTCTATCACTGGGTCTATACCTCTATTGTGGACTATTAATCCCTGAGGGTATCATTCGCCCAGTAGTCATGTGTTTCTATCACTGGGTCTATACCTCTATTGTGGACTATTAGTCCCCGAGGGTATCATTCGCCCAGTAATCATGTGTTTCTATCACTGGGTCTATACCTCTATTGTGGACTATTAGTCCCCAAGGGTATCATTCGCCCAGTAGTCATGTGTTTCTATCACTGGGTCTATACCTCTATTGTGGACTATTAGTCCCCGAGGGTATCATTCGCCCAGTAGTCATGTGTTTATATCACTGAGTCTATACCTCTATTGTGGACTATTAGTCCCCGGGGGTATCATTCGCTCAGTAATCATGTGTTTCTATCACTGGGTCTATACCTCTATTGTGGACTATTAGTCCCCGAGGGTATCATTCGCCCAGTAGTCATGTGTTTCTATCACTGGGTCTATACCTCTATTGTGGACTATTAGTCCCCGAGGGTATCATTCGCCCAGTAGTCGTGTGTTTCTATCACTGAGTCTATACCTCTATTGTGGACTATTAGTCCCCGAGGGTATCATTCGCTCAGTAATCATGTGTTTCTATCACTGGGTCTATACCTCTATTGTGGACTATTAGTCCCCGAGGGTATCATTCGCCCAGTAGTCATGTGTTTCTATCACTGGGTCTATACCTCTATTGTGGACTATTAGTCCCCGAGGGTATCATTCGCCCAGTAGTCATGTGTTTCTATCACTGGGTATATACCTCTATTGTGGACTATTAGTCCCCGAGGGTATCATTCGCCCAGTAGTCATGTGTTTCTATCACTGGGTCTATGCCTCTATTGTGGACTATTAGTCCCCGAGGGTATCATTCGCCCAGTAGTTATGTGTTTCTATCACTGGGTTTATACCTCTATTGTGGACTATTAGTCCCCGAGGGTATCATTCGCCCAGTAGTCATGTGTTTCTATCACTGGGTCTATACCTCTATTGTGGACTATTAGTCCCCGAGGGTATCATTCGCTCAGTAATCATGTGTTTCTATCACTGGGTCTATACCTCTATTTTGGACTATTAGTCCCCGAGGGTATCATTCGCCCAGTAGTCATGTGTTTCTATCACTGGGTCTATACCTCTATTGTGGACTATTAGTCCCCGAGGGTATCATTCGCCCAGTAGTCATGTGTTTCTATCACTGGGTCTATACCTCTATTGTGGACTATTAGTCCCCGAGGGTATCATTCGCCCAGTTGTCATGTGTTTCTATCACTGGGTCTATACCTCTATTGTGGACTATTAGTCCCCGAGGGTATCATTCGCCCAGTAGTCATGTGTTTCTATCACTGGGTCTATACCTCTATTGTGGACTATTAGTCCCCGAGGGTATCATTCGCCCAGTAGTCATGTGTTTCTATCACTGGGTCTATACCTCTATTGTGGACTATTAGTCCCCGAGGGTATCATTCGCCCAGTAGTTATGTGTTTCTATCACTGGGTTTATACCTCTATTGTGGACTATTAGTCCCCGAGGGTATCATTCGCCCAGTAGTTATGTGTTTCTATCACTGGGTCTATACCTCTATTGTGGACTATTAGTCCCCGAGGGTATCATTCGCCCAGTAGTCATGTGTTTCTATCACTGGGTCTATACCTCTATTGTGGACTATTAGTCCCCGAGGGTATCATTCGCCCAGTAGTCATTTGTTTCTATCACTGGGTTTATACCTCTATTGTGGACTATTAGTCCCCGAGGGTATCATTCGCCCAGTAGTCATGTGTTTCTATCACTGGGTCTATACCTCTATTGTGGACTATTAGTCCCCGAGGGTATCATTCGCCCAGTAATCATGTGTTTCTATCACTGGGTCTATACCTCTATTGTGGACTATTAGTCCCCGAGGGTATCATTCGCCCAGTAGTCATGTGTTTCTATCACTGGGTTTATACCTCTATTGTGGACTATTAGTCCCCGAGGGTATCATTCGCCCAGTAGTCATGTGTTTATATCACTGGGTCTATACCTCTATTGTGGACTATTAGTCCCCGAGGGTATCATTCGCCCAGTAGTCATGTGTTTCTATCACTGGGTTTATACCTCTATTGTGGACTATTAATCCCTGAGGGTATCATTCGCCCAGTAGTCATGTGTTTCTATCACTGGGTCTATACCTCTATTGTGGACTATTAGTCCCCGAGGGTATCATTCGCCCAGTAGTCATGTGTTTCTATCACTGGGTCTATACCTCTATTGTGGACTATTAGTCCCCGAGGGTATCATTCGCCCAGTAGTCATGTGTTTCTATCACTGGGTTTATACCTCTATTGTGGACTATTAATCCCTGAGGGTATCATTCGCCCAGTAGTCATGTGTTTCTATCACTGGGTCTATACCTCTATTGTGGACTATTAGTCCCCGAGGGTATCATTCGCCCAGTAGTCATGTGTTTCTATCACTGGGTCTATACCTCTATTGTGGACTATTAGTCCCCGAGGGTATCATTCGCCCAGTAGTCATGTGTTTCTATCACTGGGTCTATACCTCTATTGTGGACTATCAGGCTTTTTGGTTTCCTGTCATTTCTAGAGGGCATAAAATTTCACCGTTGTTCGTTTTAACCGCACGGGCTTTTCGTCCCCAATAATTATGGTAGTCACTATAGCTGACCATTAAAGCCAATAACACACCCTCTGTTTTCAGTGTTATTTAATACTATTACTCATTTGTTCATATGTTTTTGTCTAGGTTTTAAGGATGACAACAATGCTACTCTACCTGCCATTGCAGTTATGTATGTACTTGTTTAAGCTAAAATACTTTAATATACATTTTGTCTCCTATGCTTATATGTGTCTATCAATTGGTTATGGCTTCCAAGTTTCAGTTTGTCGAATGCCTTTGTGGTTTTATTTGATTGCTACCTATACCTCACTGGTGAATCGATAATAAAGTGTTATTGGTCGAATATTAAGGAATATTATCTCTTGCAGAATATCATATTACACTCCAAGAGTATTATGTCATTTTGCACGAATTTAGGAGTGTTATATAATATACTGAGAGTAATAATATTCCTAAAAATGAGTGCATTAATATTTTCTTGATCTAAAATAGAACCAACTATTTTTCAGTCCTTTTATTGAATTTGCAATACAATCTCTGCAGGTCCAGCCATTTCATGTAACAAGTACGTAACGTCATGGTGCTCCATCTTTTTCTTCCTTTCGTCTGATTGCTGCTCTTACCATTATGTAAATCCCGTTTTACCCGGTAGATGACACCGCATACCAATCTAATACATTAGGAATGTACATTTTCTACTTTTTAGGTATATATACAAATGTAGAAAGAAAAACCAGTAAAGATTTCTGCAAATATTGTATTTCTATTGCAATATTATATAGGTTTGGTTTGGTTTATGGCGTTTAACGCCACTTTCAACAATATTTCAGTCATATCGTCTCGGTCAGTTTCATTGGTAGAGGAAAACGAAGTACCCGGAGAAAACAACAGACCTGTCGCAAGTCAATGACAAACTTTATCACATAATGTTATATCGAGTACACCTTGCCATGAACGGAGTTCGAACTCACAACTTTAGTGATGAAAGGCACTGATTGCACAGGTAGCTGTGAATCCAATTATGCCATACCATATGACCACGACGACCCCTGAAAATATTTTATAAGCAGACGTACATTTAACTGCATTTACAAATATTTGCATTGATTGTATATAATCTAGTCGTGTGTCTGGGTTGGGTAAGTGTTGCGTGTGTTTTAACGCCACTTTCAACGATATTTCAGTTATATAGCGGTGGTCAGATTTATTTGTGGAAGAAACTGGAATACCCTCACAAAACCATTTACCTGCCGCATGTAATTGAAAAAATTCATCACACAATGTTTTAAGTTAATAAAGGTTATATAAGGAAAATGTGGGTATTGCCAACTATTAATTTGCTCTTGTCAGACAGGAGTCAAAAAGTAAAATTCAACCTCCATCTCCGAGTCTCCCTTCCACGTAAATAAGAAAATAGCTGATGCCTTAGCATAACCTCGAAGATGCGCAATTACTTTATCATAATAGCTTCTTCATTGGTCCTTAGCCCCAAAAACTTGTAAAACCAAATAGAAATATGAAATATGAGATAATTTTAAGTGACTTTAGGTATAAACGATATCACAAGATCATATATACAATGTTTCCAGTCCTTAAATTTACCCGTGGGAAACGGACGAAATTTGATTCAACATATGTTACCGTGTTTGAATAGAATGTAAAGTTATTAAAGTGTCCCTTATGTTATCACAAAAATAAACACAATTGACAACATGTATAATAATTTAATATC
This sequence comes from Bathymodiolus septemdierum, assembly GCA_963383655.1. NCBI lineage: Eukaryota > Metazoa > Mollusca > Bivalvia > Mytilida > Modiolidae > Bathymodiolus > Bathymodiolus septemdierum. Next base: position 11,806,494 of record OY726526.1, on the reverse strand, counting down.
TATGACAACTAAATATTAAATCACCAAAACCATTTAATTTGACACTTAACAAACAATTATAGTATTGAAAGAGAAATGACGAGAAATTGATTTTAAATTTAATCTCCACTATACAACAATTGCCCTTATATGGATTATCTATAAAAATTACTATGAAACAGGTGACTTACCCGTATGTGTGGAATAGAGCTCATAAAGCACGTAACGTCTCTTGCTATCGTGACACGTGCCAATGCAAGTGCCAAGATACCATTTCACGTGCCAAAATAATAACAGCTGTGTTCACATAACCGGACGGTACTTTGAATTTTATGTATAGCATTAAGTCATTTGCGATTTTTTTTTCAGGGTAGAATATATATACTAGTAACGTTCTTCCTTTTTGTGAATTCGTAAATTACACACATATATTTATTACACTCTACGAAATGTTAGATGATACCAAAGGGGTAATAGGAAAATCGTAAATCGAAGAACAGACAATAATACAATGGCCAAAAGAAAAAGGACAAACAATGATCTACAACAAAAACTAAAGACCGCGAGAAACACGAACCCCACAAATAACCCTCCACGAAAAACTTGTACATTGTCAGATTGATAATATACTCAAATTTAAACAAAATAATTTGCTCGATGTAGCTAAAATTTATATGTAAATATTTATTTTTTTCGGATGGAGGTCTTTCTATTAATTTTCACAAATATATTTTAGATAACGGGGAGTAAATTTCACTCCCTTCAGGTACAGTATCCCGACTCTGATTCAATCAGTGTTTGTTCTTACTTCTTAATGCTGCGTGCAACGAGGAGAAGCATCATATACCAATTTGTAAGACTCATCCATGAATTACCACACTCGAGGCGAGTACGCTATACCATTGTACGAATAAAGCGATTTTGGTAGATGTTCATAAAAAAATACAACAAAAAGGGAATGTGCACGGTCTCGCTCTGGAGGTATTTTAATGGATTTTGCGTTTTTAAACAATGTGTACGTGAATGCTATTGCTACCAACTGACGTATTCATATCTAACAGGGGAAAGGTTATTGTGTTTAACAATATTTCAGTTATATCATGGCGGTCCGTTTTATTGGTGAAGGAAACAGGAGTACCCAGAGAAACCTCTGACCGTAATAACTTGTGTATCATCTATCATCTGTTTTTGTGTAATACGCATGCATTATCTACTCATTCTGTCATCTTATAATAATTATTTGTAAATAATTGATACTCCTGTAGCGCAATCTGCTGCGCCTGAGTTTATTCCATAAAGCTGAAGTTGAAGTTGAAGTAATATTTCAATACTAATTCATGCATTAGAATATGAAAGTGCTGATAAAACAATTTATATATGGATGTAAAATCTCCAAAATCAACAAGATATCGCCCGATTATATGTGACGATTGGCATTTTACTCATGTCAAAAAACTCTTACCTGACCGTATCATTTGAATAAAAGGGGATGACCCTTAAAACTAGCTTAGTTATCTGTAAAATTGTCAAAAGACTGTGTTTAATTAAGATTTAATTCATATCTGGCATCAGCACATCATATGCTAGGTTAAATTCTGCCATTGAATTCGAAACGATTTTTTAAAATTTAGCTTTGTATTTACTGCAGTTTCCTTATTTATGACAATAAACATACATGTACATGCAGAAAGATGTGAATAAACATACATGTACATACAGGAAGATGTGAATAAACATACATGTACATACAGAATGATGTGAATAAACATGCATGTACATAGAGGAAGATGTGAATAAACATACATGTACATACAGGAAGATGTGAATAACCATACATGTACATACAGGAAGATGTGAATAAACATGCATGTACATACAGGAAGATGTGAATAAACATACATGTACATACAGGAAGATGTGAATAAACATACATGTACATACAGGAAGATGTGAATAAACATGCATGTACATACAGGAAGATGTGAATAAACATGCATGTACATACAGGAAGATGTGAATAAACATGCATGTACATACAGGAAGATGTGAATAAACATACATGTACATACAGGAAGATGTGAATAAACATGCATGTACATACAGGAAGATGTGAATAAACATACATGTACATACAGGAAGATGTGAATAACCATACATGTACATACAGGAAGATGTGAATAAACATACATGTACATACAGGAAGATGTGAATAAACATACATGTACATACAGGAAGATGTGAATAAACATACATGTACATACAGAATGATGTGAATAAACATACATGTACATACAGGAAGATGTGAATAAACATACATGTACATACAGGAAGATGTGAATAAACATACATGTACATACAGGAAGATGTGAATAACCATACATGTACATACAGGAAGATGTGAATAAACATGCATGTACATACAGGAAGATGTGAATAAACATACATGTACATACAGGAAGATGTGAATAAACATACATGTACATACAGGAAGATGTGAATAAACATGCATGTACATACAGGAAGATGTGAATAAACATGCATGTACATACAGGAAGATGTGAATAAACATGCATGTACATACAGGAAGATGTGAATAAACATACATGTACATACAGGAAGATGTGAATAAACATGCATGTACATACAGGAAGATGTGAATAAACATACATGTACATACAGGAAGATGTGAATAACCATACATGTACATACAGGAAGATGTGAATAAACATACATGTACATACAGGAAGATGTGAATAAACATACATGTACATACAGGAAGATGTGAATAAACATACATGTACATACAGAATGATGTGAATAAACATACATGTACATACAGGAAGATGTGAATAAACATACATGTACATACAGGAAGATGTGAATAAACATACATGTACATACAGGAAGATGTGAATAAACATACATGTACATACAGAATGATGTGAATAAACATACATGTACATACAGGAAGATGTGAATAACCATACATGTACATACAGGAAGATGTGAATAACCATACATGTACATACAGGAAGATGTGAATAAACATACATGTACATACAGGAAGATGTGAATAAACATACATGTACATACAGGAAGATGTGAATAACCATACATGTACATACAGGAAGATGTGAATAAGCATACATGTACATACAGAATGATGTGAATAAACATACATGTACATACAGGAAGATGTGCATAACCATACATGTACATACAGGAAGATGTGAATAACCATACATGTACATACAGGAAGATGTGAATAACCATACATGTACATACAGAATGATGTGAATAAACATACATGTACATACAGGAAGATGTGAATAAACATACATGTACATACAGAATGATGTGAATAAACATATATGTACATACAGGAAGATGTGAATAACCATACATGTACATACAGAATGATGTGAATAAACATACATGTACATACAGGAAGATGTGAATAACCATACATGTACATACAGGAAGATGTGAATAAACATACATGTACATACAGGAAGATGTGAATAAACATACATGTACATACAGGAAGATGTGAATAACCATACATGTACATACAGGAAGATGTGAATAAGCATACATGTACATACAGAATGATGTGAATAAACATACATGTACATACAGGAAGATGTGAATAAACATACATGTACATACAGGAAGATGTGAATAACCATACATGTACATACAGGAAGATGTGCATAACCATACATGTACATACAGGAAGATGTGAATAACCATACATGTACATACAGAATGATGTGAATAAACATACATGTACATACAGAATGATGTGAATAAACATATATGTACATACAGGAAGATGTGAATAAACATTATCAACTCATATACCAAGGGAATGCGCATAAATTGCAACTATATGAGATATTCACCAATATATGGCGAGGTGTACTCGATGCAACATTATGTGATATATTTTGTCAGTGACTTGCGACAGGTCGGTGGTTTTCTACAGATATTCCGGTTTCCTCCACCAATAAAACTGACCGCCACGATATAACTGACCCCCACGATATAACTGACCCCCCACGATATAACTGACCCCCCACGATATAACTGACATATTGTTGAAAGTGGTGCTAACCATAATAAACCTTTAAAAATAAACCTGTCGATATCCAGAATTGTTTTAATAATTATGTGTAAAGAAAAAGCCCAAGAACAAACTGTTTTATCTACATCAAAGTATTTTGTAGTTCTACATTTGTCATTCCCTTTACGATACAAATAACACTAACCAAGCAAATACAGAGTTAGGGTCGAGTAACTACCATACGATCACAACCATGACGACCTCCAAGTAAATACAGGGTTAGGATCGAGTAACTACCATACCATCACAACCATGACGACCTCCAAGTAAATACAGGATTAGGGTCGAGTAACTACCATACGATCACAACCATGACGACCTCCAAGTAAATACAGGGTTAGGGTCGAGTAACTACCATGCGATCACAACCATGACGACCTCCAAGTAAATACAGAGTTAGGGTTGAGTAACTACCATACGATCACAACCATGACGACCTCCAAGTAAATACATGGTTAGGATCGAGTAACTACCATACGATCACAACCATGACGACCTCCAAGTAAATACAGGGTTAGGGTCGAGTAACTACCATACGATCACAACCATGACGACCTCCAAGTAAATACAGGGTTAGGGTCGAGTAACTACCATACGATCACAACCATGACGACCTCCAAGTAAATACAGGGTTAGGATCGAGTAACTACCATACGATCACAACCATGACGACCTCCAAGTAAATACAGGGTTAGGGTCGAGTAACTACCATACGATCACAACCATGACGACCTCCAAGTAAATACAGAGTTAGGGTCGAGTAACTACCATACGATCACAACCATGACGACCTCCAAGTAAATACAGGGTTAGGGTCGAGTAACTACCATACGATCACAACCATGACGACCTCCAAGTAAATACAGGGTTAGGGTCGAGTAACTACCATACGATCACAACCATGACGACCTCCAAGTAAATACAGGGTTAGGATCGAGTAACTACCATACGATCACAACCATGACCACCTCCAAGTAAATACAGGGTTAGGATCGAGTAACTACCATACGATCATAACCATGACGACCTCCAAGTAAATACAGGGTTAGGGTCGAGTAACTACCATACGATCACAACCATGACGACCTCCAAGTAAATACAGAGTTAGGGTTGAGTAACTACCATACGATCACAACCATGACGACCTCCAAGTAAATACAGAGTTAGGGTTGAGTAACTACCATACGATCACAACCATGACGACCTCCAAGTAAATACAGGGTTAGGGTCGAGTAACTACCATACGATCACAACCATGACGACCTCCAAGTAAATACAGAGTTAGGGTCGAGTAACTACCATACGATCACAACCATGACGACCTCCAAGTAAATACAGGTTAGGGTCGAGTAACTACCATACGATCACAACCATGACGACCTCCAAGTAAATACAGGGTTAGGGTCGAGTAACTACCATACGATCACAACCATGACGACCTCCAAGTAAATACAGGGTTAGGGTCGAGTAACTACCATACGATCACAACCATGACGACCTCCAAGTAAATACAGGGTTAGGGTCGAGTAACTACCGTACGATCACAACCATGACGACCTCCAAGTAAATACAGGGTTAGGGTCGAGTAACTACCATACGATCACAACCATGACGACTTCCAAGTAAATACAGGGTTAGGGTCGAGTAACTACCATACGATCACAACCATGACGACCTCCAAGTAAATACAGGGTTAGGGTCGAGTAACTACCATACGATCACAACCATGACGACCTCCAAGTAAATACAGGGTTAGGATCCAGTAACTACCATACGATCACAACCATGACGACCTCCAAGTAAATACAGGGTTAGGGTCGAGTAACTACCATACGATCACAACCATGACGACCTCCAAGTAAATACAGGGTTAGGGTCGAGTAACTACCATACGATCACAACCATGACGACCTCCAAGTAAATACAGGGTTAGGGTCGAGTAACTACCATACGATCACAACCATGACGACCTCCAAGTAAATACAGGGTTAGGGTCGAGTAACTACCATACGATCACAACCATGACGACCTCCAAGTAAATACAGGGTTAGGATCCAGTAACTACCATACGATCACAACCATGACGACCTCCAAGTAAATACAGGGTTAGGGTCGAGTAACTACCATACGATCACAACCATGACGACCTCCAAGTAAATACAGGGTTAGGGTCGAGTAACTACCATACGATCACAACCATGACGACCTCCAAGTAAATACACGTCCTTGTGTTAAGTGTTTGTTTCACAATACATTTGTAATTTAAGAGCATCAATGATCGTTAAAGCGATCGACATCACTAATAATATTTTGTGAATGAATTCTGAAATTTCCCTCGCCTACCATCTGCTGTTTCCTTGAACAAAATAAAACTTTTGTATGAAACTGGAATGTCGAACATTGATATCAATTTGTATATGTTTTTCATTCATTAAAATTTGTAAAAGGATTAAGTAATGTTTGATTTACTAAATGTATTTCCCCAGCGGCTGTCTTTGATCTCCACTATTTGTTGACTACACAAATGAAAACAAAGTGCATCTAAAGCGAAGACTAATCAATACTTCCAATAGTTCATCCATTTAACGTTTATTTTAAACTGTCATTTAACCGTTGCACACGACAATTGATAAAAGGTTAAAACTATTTACAGGTTTCAAAACTTGGTATTTCATCGAGGAAACAGCACCCCATCTTATAAATCCTTCACTATGGTACATGTATTGTTGGTATTTGATCGAGGAGAGAGCACCCCATCTTATAAATCCTTCACTATGGTACATGTATTGTTGGTATTTGATCGAGGAGAGAGCACCCCATCTTATAAATCCTTCACTATGGTACATGTATTGTTGGTATTTGATCGAGGAAAGAGCACCCCATCTTATAAATCCTTCACTATGGTACATGTATTGTTGGTATTTGATCGAGGAGAGAGCACCCCATCTTATAAATCCATCACTATGGTATATGTATTGTTGGTATTTGATCGAGGAGAGAGCACCCCATCTTATAAATCCTTCACTATGGTACATGTATTGTTGGTATTTGATCGAGGAGAGAGCACCCCATCTTATAAATCCTTCACTATGGTACATGTATTTTTAAAGATAACATATAATTATTTGTTTTATATACATAGTAATTCCTTCTGGAGCACCCGACTTAACATTTGTTTCTTTTACCCATTATATGATATGTCATTCTTTGGTTTACGGTTTTTGTTAGCACCTTTGGGATCGGGTTATGGTGTTTAACGCGCCACTTTCAACAATATTTCAGCTATATCGTGGCGGTCAGTTCTATTGCTGGAGGAAACCGGAGTACCCGAAGAAAACTTTTCGAAATCTACGTTTTATTAATTTAGTGTCCAGGGTGTTTTTGGAATAACCTTCATCATGTATGCTGTCCAGGGTGTGTTTTTGGAATAACCTTCGTCATGTATGCTGTCCAAGGTGTGTTTTTGGAATAACCTTCGTCACGTATGGTGTCCAGGGTGTGTTTTTGGAATAACCTTCGTCATGTATGCTGTCCAGGGTGTGTTTTTGGAATAATCTTTGTCATGTATGCTCATAGTCAAAAGGCAGGAAAGCAGAATATTTAAAAGTCTTTAGAAGCAATGAAACCAAAGGGTCTAAACAGGATAACCAAAACCTTAAATTTGATTTTCCGACTGTCGAGATCCAAGCACTGCTTTATAATGATAAACCCGACAATTTTGCATACACAATATAATAATAAGATGACAGACAAAGAAGTAATATTATGAATTGGAAGAAAAGTATGACGGTTAACACACGTTTTGGTGCTCAAGTTGTCCTCATCCTTCAAGAAGCAACAGTTATTTGGGAAACAGCAATAAGACAGCTGTACGATTACTAAAAAGTTGTTTGATAATAGTAAATGATATGTTGCCTTTTACATTTTTTATGAGGATATGTAACTCTTAGAAATATCAACGACACAAAAAAATCTTAGAATTGACTTGTATAGTCAGTTCTCCGAATATTCTGTGGCGTCGATATTTAAAGTGCCAATTCAGCAATAATGTTATTATTCAGAAACGAAATGCTAATAGCATAAATATACAATTTAATTGTGAAGAATTTGGCCATTAAGCTGTTAAATCCGTATAATAGTTTCTGTGTGACACCGGGTTTTATATTATGAGGTCTTGCATATTATACATCATCTATGCTCATAAAACATCAAACATCAAACATAGATGGTTATATGGATACATAGTAATGTATTTATTAAACGTATTTCATATACAAGGTGGTCCCTTTTAAACTGAATGTTGAATTTAAAAAAATGAATACATAATTCATTTGATCCTTGTTCAATACAGATGTTTTGTTTAAGCTTAAATATGCAAATATTTAGTTTGAAAGAAAACAAGTTTTTAATAAACAGACTTTGAAAGTGAATCAAAAAGTGTTTCCTGTTACATGTATACATGTTTATCTAAATTATGCGCGATCATGGTTATTTTCTCATCTTCAATCGTCTTTCAAAAGACAGCCAGTCATTTAGAAACGTACCTATCACAAATGATCGTTTAATATCGTGGGAAATATGTAGTGTCTGCAAAAGATGAATATAAAAACACATGTTACATGAAACACCACGCCTTTTTACATTTCAGAGATATTCAAAATTGGTCTTTAATTTGAATTTTGCCTGTCCAGTGCATGTCTGTACAAGATTAATACAAATACCAGAAGTAAAATACATTATTACTTCGTTGTATCTTATCTATTTAAAAGTATGTTCCCTTGTTGTTAGTGACTGGTATCTGTGTGGTAACATCCATCTTTACAAGGGTGGATTAAAAATCCTACAATAACATGTCTATATCCAACCAAACATAAAATGTGTGTTTATTATAAATACTAGATGAAATAACATAGTTAAAGCGATTCTATCTTTTAAAAAACCCAAAATTATAGTGTGGTCATTTAGACTGCTGAAAATAATAAAGAAGTTTTGACTTGCTCTTTCTCTTAGCTGCAGCATACTGTCTTTGTCTATCATTGTTTGTTTGTTTGTTGTTGTTGTTGGTGTTGGTGTTTTTTTTTATTGTTGTTGTTGTTTTTTTATTTTTTTTTTTTTTTTTTGTGCTTTTCTCTTCCTGCTATTGTATTTTCTGTCCTTGAATTTACGACATTTGATTACCCTTTTGGCAACTGCAAGCTGTTCTTACAAGTTGTCATTTTTACTGTTTGAATTAACATTTTTGAGTACTACTAAATGTTATCAATTTAAGCAGAGAAGACGGGAAAAAATAAATAAATCATGTTCGTTCTCGTGGGAAAATCGTATCGGTAAAGTTTGATTAAAGACTCTTAAACCACCTTATTTAGATATAGTTATTGTCCTCGTTGAAATACACGTGCTACTTGGAAATATACACATGTCGGGCACGCGATCTATTTTTTATGGTCAACAAAAGTTGTCATTTTCAGGAGTTGATATTAAAATACTTACAATGTAATTGCCTAATTATATAGGCTGTGAAGTATATATATTGACTAATATGTGTGTTTTAAATTCAAAGACAAAATGTCCAAAGGTAAATACAGTCTGATTTTTTTATATGGTGCTAGAATTAATCAATGAAATAAAATTGTTAAACTGGATCATTCGTTTCAGAGTCTAATAAAAAAAAAGTTCACTTGTGTATAACCCTCAACAAAATCAGAGAAATGAGCAGTTTCTCAAAATCTCGAGAAAATATCGCGGTTTTGTACTCTACAGTGGAACATAACCAAACTTTGACAGCAAATTACATCAAGATCACAGATTATATTAAAATATCTGTTATTATTACGATTTCCACATAAAAACCGTATTCGGTTCGTACTTATGTCATGGTGTCATTTTTAACAAAAATAAACACCATGTCTTATTTACGTTATTTGTGTTTGTTTGTGGATAGTGGTGTCCATCATATACCCTGTATTGTATTGTGTATTTCATCTATCATACACTCACCCTTCTGTCCATTTCTTAGTATTCTGTGTTGTTGTTTTTTTCTCTTTGTTCTGTGTTGTGTCCAATATTGTCTGTGTCTCTGGATTGTCCATTCTTGAGTGTCCCTTTTTCTCTAACGTCTATTTGTATCGTTCCTGTTCATGCTGTTGTCATTTCTATGATCAGACTATTTTGTCGTTTTATGTAGAATCAACTGGAATGGGCGTGTGGTGTTGTAGGGCGAATACACAACCGCAAAAAGGTTCGTGTCTTACAAAATGTATGTCATTGTCTGTCCCCCTGCTTATGGTATTCAATACATTCGTTCATAGTACCTCCCCAGCGCCACATTTTACCTACGAGATTTAATATTTGTAATGTTGTAATCTTCATCATTATAGCCGTAATACTGTTCAATTGACATTAAGCAACAATCGATTGATTGATTGATTGATTGATTTTTGGTGTTTTAACGCCACTTTCAGCAATATTTCAGCTATATCATGGCGACCAGTTTTAGTGGTGGAAGAAGCTGGAGTACCCGGAGAGAATCTACGACCATGGGCAAGCAACTGGTAAACGTTATCACTTACGGCTGCGAGTCGAGTGCACCCTTTTTGTAATCTACAAAGCCGGGCGCGAACCCACGACGTAATGGTGATAGGCTTGTATGAGTTGCTAGGTAATCCAACTACCTAACTCGTTGAGCCACCCGGGCCCTTAAACAACAATTCATCATTCAATATACAAGTCAAGGAAAAAAACAAACCCCGGATTTCTGTGAATACAAATACGATAGGCAATAATTTGTTAAATAAACCAATCTTATTATCAAAATTAAGGTTCTCCTCTCTCAAATATAGGTGACCTTAGCCGATTTTGGCTATCTTGTTTATGGACCTTAGCCGATGTTGGCTATCTTGTTTATGGACCTTAGCCGATTTTGGCTATCTTGTTTATGGACCTTAGCCGATGTTGGCTATCTTGTTTATGGACCTTAGCTGATTTTGGCTATCTTGTTTATGGACCTTAGCTGATTTTGGCTATCTTGTTTATGGACCTTAGCCGATGTTGGCTATCTTGTTTATGGACCTTAGCCGATTTTAGCTATCTTGTTTATGGACCTTAGCCGATGTTGGCTATCTTGTTTATGGACCTTAGCTGATTTTGGCTATCTTGTTTATGGACCTTAGCCGATTTTGGCTATCTTGTTTATGGACCTTAGCCGATGTTGGCTATCTTGTTTATGGACCTTAGCCGATGTTAGCTATCTTGTTTATGGACCTTAGCCGATGTTGGCTATCTTGTTTATGGACCTTAGCCGATGTTGGCTATCTTGTTTATGGACCTTAGCCGATGTTAGCTATCTTGTTTATGGACCTTAGCCGATGTTGGCTATCTTGTTTATGGACCTTAGCCGATGTTAGCTATCTTGTTTATGGACCTTAGCTGATGTTAGCTATCTTGTTTATGGACCTTAGCCGATGTTAGCTATCTTGTTTATGGACCTTAGCTGATGTTAGCTATCTTGTTTATGGACCTTAGCCGATGTTAGCTATCTTGTTTATGGACCTTAGCCGATGTTGGCTATCTTGTTTATGGACCTTAGCCGATGTTGGCTATCTTGTTTATGGACCTTAGCCGATGTTGGCTATCTTGTTTATGGACCTTAGCCGATGTTAGCTATCTTGTTTATGGACCTTAGCCGATGTTGGCTATCTTGTTTATGGACCTTAGCCGATGTTGGCTATCTTGTTTATGGACCTTAACCGATGTTGGCTATCTTGTTTATGGACCTTAGCCGATGTTGGCTATCTTGTTTATGGACCTTAGCCGATGTTGGCTATCTTGTTTATGGACCTTAGCCGATGTTGGCTATCTTGTTTATGGACCTTAGCAGATTTTGGCTATCTTGTTTATGGACCTTAGCCGATGTTGGCTATCTTGTTTATGGACCTTAGCCGATGTTGGCTATCTTGTTTATGGACCTTAACCGATGTTGGCTATCTTGTTTATGGACCTTAACCGATGTTGGCTATCTTGTTTATGGACCTTAGCCGATGTTGGCTATCTTGTTTATGGACCTTAGCCGATGTTGGCTATCTTGTTTATGGACCTTAGCCGATGTTGGCTATCTTGTTTATGGACCTTAGCCGATGTTGGCTATCTTGTTTATGGACCTTAGCCGATGTTGGCTATCTTGTTTATGGACCTTAGCCGATGTTGGCTATCTTGTTTATGGACCTTAGCCTATGTTGGCTATCTTGTTTATGGACCTTAGCTGATGTGGGCTATCTTGTTTATGGACCTTAGCCGATGTGGGCTATCTTGTTTATGGACCTTAGCTGATGTTGGCCATCTTGTTTATGGACCTTAGCTGATGTTGGCCATCTTGTTTATGGACCTTAGCTGATGTGGGCTATCTTGTTTATGGACCTTAGCTGATGTTAGCCATCTTGTTTATGGACCTTAGCTGATGTGAGCTATCTTGTTTATGGACCTTAGCTGATGTTAGCCATCTTGTTTATGGACCTTAGCTGATGTGGGCTATCTTGTTTATGGACCTTAGCTGATGTGGGCTATCTTGTTTATGGACTTAGCTGATGTGGGCTATCTTGTTTATGGACCTTAGCTGATGTGGGCTATCTTGTTTATGGACCTTAGCCGATGTTGGCTATCTTGTTTATGGACCTTAGCTGATGTTAGCCATCTTGTTTATGGACCTTAGCTGATGTTGGCCATCTTGTTTATGGACCTTAGCCGATGTTGGCTATCTTGTTTATGGACCTTAGCCGATGTTGGCTATCTTGTTTATGGACCTTAGCTGATGTTGGCTATCTTGTTTATGGACCTTAGCCGATGTTGGCTATCTTGTTTATGGACCTTAGCAGATGTGGGCTATCTTGTTTATGGACCTTAGCCGATGTTGGCTATCTTGTTTATGGACCTTAGCAGATGTGGGCTATCTTGTTTATGGACCTTAGCCGATGTTGGCTATCTTGTTTATGGACCTTAGTCGATGTTGGCTATCTTGTTTATGGACCTTAGCAGATGTGGGCTATCTTGTTTATGGACCTTAGCCGATGTTGGCTATCTTGTTTATGGACCTTAGCCGATGTGGGCTATCTTGTTTATGGACCTTAGCCGATGTTGGCTATCTTGTTTATGGACCTTAGCCGATGTTGGCTATCTTGTTTATGGACCTTAGCCGATGTTGGCTATCTTGTTTATGGACCTTAACCGATGTTGGCTATCTTGTTTATGGACCTTAGCCGATGTTGGCTATCTTGTTTATGGACCTTAGCCGATGTTGGCTATCTTGTTTATGGACCTTAGCCGATGTTGGCTATCTTGTTTATGGACCTTAGCCGATGTTGGCTATCTTGTTTATGGACCTTAGCCGATGTTGGCTATCTTGTTTATGGACCTTAGCCGATGTTGGCTATCTTGTTTATGGACCTTAGCCGATGTTGGCTATCTTGTTTATGGACCTTAGCCGATGTTGGCTATCTTGTTTATGGACCTTAGCCGATGTTGGCTATCTTGTTTATGGACCTTAGCCGATGTTGGCTATCTTGTTTATGGACCTTAGCTGATGTGGGCTATCTTGTTTATGGACCTTAGCCGATGTGGGCTATCTTGTTTATGGACCTTAGCTGATGTTGGCCATCTTGTTTATGGACCTTAGCTGATGTTGGCCATCTTGTTTATGGACCTTAGCTGATGTGGGCTATCTTGTTTATGGACCTTAGCTGATGTTAGCCATCTTGTTTATGGACCTTAGCTGATGTGGGCTATCTTGTTTATGGACCTTAGCTGATGTTAGCCATCTTGTTTATGGACCTTAGCTGATGTGGGCTATCTTGTTTATGGACCTTAGCTGATGTGAGCTATCTTGTTTATGGACCTTAGCTGATGTGGGCTATCTTGTTTATGGACCTTAGCTGATGTGGGCTATCTTGTTTATGGACCTTAGCCGATGTTGGCTATCTTGTTTATGGACCTTAGCTGATGTTAGCTATCTTGTTTATGGACCTTAGCTGATGTTAGCCATCTTGTTTATGGACCTTAGCTGATGTTGGCTATCTTGTTTATGGACCTTAGCCGATGTTGGCTATCTTGTTTATGGACCTTAGCCGATGTGGGCTATCTTGTTTATGGACCTTAGCCGATGTTGGCTATCTTGTTTATGGACCTTAGCCGATGTGGGCTATCTTGTTTATGGACCTTAGCCGATGTTGGCTATCTTGTTTATGGACCTTAGCCGATGTTGGCTATCTTGTTTATGGACCTTAGCCGATGTTGGCCATCTTGTTTATGTCTTTTGGTTTTATTGCTCCCAAATACATTAACATTATTTGTCTTTCCAATCTGTTGGTTTTGAGCGTACCTGATGAACTTTATTCCAGAAACGCGTTGTGCGTACTAAATTTGATACCTACGCTTTTTCTTTAAGAACCATATATACATATATTACACTTTACGTTTTTATTTTCCCTATTTGTCTTTGTTAGCGCAGCCGATCACTATTTTCGTATATGGACCGGTAATATATGGACCGGCCAGGTACCTGCATTATTTTAGATAAAAAGTATAATATAGCAAATAGTTCATGTCACTTCGGGTCATATGGCAGTATATGGACCGGTCCGTCACCAAAAAAATATTATATGGACCTCAGAAGCTTCGGTAGCTGAGGTCCATATAACATTTTTTTGGTGACGGACCGGTCCATATACTGCCATATGACCCTCAGTGCCATGAACTATTTGCTATGTATTAGAGATTCAAAAAGGGTAATATTTTTACTACGACAGCAAATGAGCATAGGTCATGTCCTATAATCAACTAACGAATTAAATTATGGCACGCTAATGGGCGGCAGCTAAATCTCGAACGACATATGTTCCTTGAATCTTAACATACATTACAGTATTCGTGAATATCAATTCCCATCGGAAAATGACATGTTTTCTAACTATCCAGTATGTACTGCACACGTGCTATAAAAATACATGCACGTGACCCGTACAAATAATATAATTATAGGTGTAAGACATTGTAATATTAAATATTATCGAACATTTATTGTTAACAAAACGTGTTTATGCCCCCTTTAATTCTATATTATTCCACATGGTACCATATTTTTATCTGTGTGTATGAACCCGTATTTATATAAAACATGTGACGTTTGCTAAAGTGGAAAATAAATCCTAATTATTTGCACGGGCCTCTATATTACATTATGTTTTCTTTGTTATTATTTTTTTTCTAGTACAATGTGCTGTCTCTAATATATTTTAATGAATGACCGTACGGTACGTGACGCCGATATCAATAAAATGGCGGTAAATTTCTTATGACCATGCCGTGTGCATGTTTCGTAGAAAGTACGGGTAATTTCACTCTTTTATTTACTGTCTTGTGACCTAATCTGAATCAATGATTATTAATTGATTGATTTGCTTAACGTTCAGCGCCAAATATGTCACACATATTATGGACCACCTTCTGGACGAATATTTGAAAACCAAATAAATTAAAGATCTTTGACAGCAAGAAAACCAAATGACCTAAACAGAATAGCCAAAAAAAAACCGGCTAAGGTCACCTATACCTGAGGTCACCTGTACCTGAGGTCACCTATACCTGAGGGAAGAGAACATTAGTTTTAATAATAATTACTTGATTTATGATCTCTCATACTTTTAAATTATTTGGTTTTTCAATCTTTTGACTATGAGCGTGATACCAGAAATGGGGCGTATGCACTAAATTAGATACCTACCGTTTTTATTCCACGATATAATAATGACTTGCATAAGACTCTATTATATTATTAAGATGAGTGTATGCCTTAGTAATCAATACATCTATTCTGGAATAATTTCACAAAGAGGTGATGTTTGGGCACATAAAACTATTTTAACTCTGCCACTATTTTATCGAAGTGCCTGTACCAAGCTCGGAAAGGGAGTTGTCATGTATTTATGTATTACGGGTATCGATTGTGACTCTTTCTGCTATTTTTCTATTGGATTTTTTAAATAGTTTGGCAGTGTGGTATTTTTTGTTTTTCATTTTATTCGCAAATGGCCGTGGCCGTGATCGTATTGCAGTTGCATTTACAACTGCCTATGCAATCAGTACCTATCACAACTGATGTTTTGAGATCGAATCAGTGCGAGGTGTACAACAATATGTGATAAAGTTTGTCAGTGATTTGCGACAGGTCGGTGGTTTCTCTGTGTCCTCCGGTTTCCTCCACCAATAAAACTGACCACCACGATTTAACTGAAATATTGTTGAAAGTGGCATTAAACACCATAAACCCAACCTAACCATATTATTCGCTGCATTCTTCCAACATCGTGGTTCAGTGTGTCATTTGATCTTTTAATGAGTGGTATTGATAATTGTGTAACCATGAAATTTATTTCGTTCTCGTGGGAACATAACAGTCAAGATATGGATTAAATACTGAGAATAAAAGAATCCACAACACCGCGCATGGCATGCGCATGGTTTTCCAGATTTATATTATAATTACAGATTATCATTCAGATGGAATGGCAGATTTCAACAAAACGGCAAGCGACCAACGGTTTGGTGACATTTTCTTTATTATTATATTATTTCATATAATTTTGTTGGTGCTTTCGTTGAAATATTAACCATGACAAAACCCGATGTGGCAGCATATGCTTTGACAGATGAATCTGTCCTGTTCACAGCTTTATTACGCGAAGCAAAATTACATTTGAATTAGGTGGTACGTTACATCCAATACATAGAGGGTTAAAATGTATATTATTAGAGATTCAAAAAATATTGGCTGATAAAATATGAATTTAATATAATATGTTTTGGGAAGAATAACACCATGTTCTTAAATATTGATAGATTGATTGATTGATTGATTGATTGATTGATTGATTTATTTATTTATTTATTGATTGATTGATTGGTGTTTAACGCCAACATTAGCAGTATTTCAGCTATATCGTGGCCATAAATATTTAACTCAAGTGCTTAAGTAAATAATAGTAGGTTGTTGTCAACTTTTTGTCAATTGAGCCTTGCATTACGTAATGAAACATAGTAATTAATACAAGTCACATCTGTACCGTGGCATTACAAACCGCGCATTTGATGTGACTAGAGGTTAACGATCATCAGAGATATGTTATACAGTGTGATATCAATAATTATTTAACCAGAGATTTCACATTTGCTTTTTAGTTTGTAATTGACTTGCGACAGGTCGGTGGTTTTCTCCGGGTCCTCCGGTTTCCTCCACCAATAAAACTGACCGTCACGATATAACTGAAATATTGTTGAAAGTGGCGTTAAACACCATCAAACAAACACAACAAACACATTTGTTTTAGTCATCAACGATTTAATAGAACAAAAACGTAGATATCTAATTTAGTGTGCCCGTGGCTTTCTAGAATAATCTATCATGTACAGTGTGCACGTGGCTTTCTAGAATAATCTATCATGTACAGTGTACACGTGGCTTACTAGAATAATCTATCATGTACAGTGTGCACGTGGCTTTCTAGAATAATCTATCATGTACAGTGTGCACGTGGCTTTCTAGAATAATCTATCATGTACAGTGTGCACGTGGCTTTCTAGAATAATCTATCATGTACAGTGTGCACGTGGCTTTCTAGAATAATCTATCATGTACAGTGTGCACGTGGCTTTCTAGAATAATCTATCATGTACAGTGTGCACGTGGCTTTCTAGAATAATCTATCATGTACAGTGTGTGCGTGGCTTTCTAGAATAATCTATCATGTACAGTGTGCACGTGGCTTTCTAGAATAATCTATCATGTACAGTGTGCACGTGGCTTTCTAGAATAATCTATCATGTACAGTGTGCACGTGGCTTTCTAGAATAATCTATCATGTACAGTGTGCACGTGGCTTTCTAGAATAATCTATCATGTACAGTGTGCACGTGGCTTTCTAGAATAATCTATCATGTACAGTGTGCACGTGGCTTTCTAGAATAATTTATCATGTACAGTGTGCACGTGGCTTTCTAGAATAATCTATCATGTACAGTGTGTGCGTGGCTTTCTAGAATAATCTATCATGTACAGTGTGCACGTGGCTTTCTAGAATAATCTATCATGTAAAGTGTGTGCGTGGCTTTCTAGAATAATCTATCATGTACAGTGTTCACGTGGCTTTCTAGAATAATCTATCATGTACAGTGTGCACGTGGATTTCTAGAATAATCTATCATGTAAAGTGTGCACGTGGATTTCTAGAATAATCTATCATGTACAGTGTGCACGTGGATTTCTAGAATAATCTATCATGTACAGTGTGCACGTGGCTTTCTAGAATAATCTATCATGTACAGTGTGCACGTGGCTTTCTAGAATAATCTATCATGTACAGTGTGCACGTGGCTTTCTAGAATAATCTATCATGTACAGTGTGCACGTGGCTTTCTAGAATAATCTATCATGTACAGTGTGCACGTCGCTTTCTAGAATAATTTATCATGTACAGTGTGCACGTGGCTTTCTAGAATAATCTATCATGTACAGTGTGCACGTGGATTTCTAGAATAATCTATCATGTACAGTGTGCACGTGGCTTTCTAGAATAATCTATCATGTACAGTGTGCACGTGGCTTTCTAGAATAATCTATCATGTACAGTGTGCACGTGGCTTTCTAGAATAATCTATCATGTACAGTGTGCACGTGGCTTTCTAGAATAATCTATCACGTACAGTGTGCACGTGGCTTTCTAGAATAATCTATCATGTACAGTGTACACGTGGATTTCTAGAATAATCTATCATGTACAGTGTGTGCGCGGCTTTCTAGAATAATCTATCATGTACAGTGTGTGCGTGGCATTCTAGAATAATCTATCATGTACAGTGTGCACGTGGATTTCTAGAATAATCTATCATGTACAGTGTGCACGTGGCTTTCTAGAATAATCTATCATGTACAGTGTGTGCGTGGCTTTCTAGAATAATCTATCATGTACAGTGTGCACGTGGATTTCTAGAATAATCTATCATGTACAGTGTGCACGTCGCTTTCTAGAATAATCTATCATGTACAGTGTGCACGTGGCTTTCTAGAATAATCTATCATGTACAGTGTGCACGTGGCTTTCTAGAATAATCTATCATGTACAGTGTGCACGTGGCTTTCTAGAATAATCTATCATGTACAGTGTGCACGTGGCTTTCTAGAATAATCTATCATGTACAGTGTGCACGTGGCTTTCTAGAATAATCTATCATGTACAGTGTGCACGTGGCTTTCTAGAATAATCTATCATTTACAGTGTGCACGTGGCTTTCTAGAATAATCTATCATGTACAGTGTGTGCGTGGCTTTCTAGAATAATCTATCATGTACAGTGTGTACGTGGCTTTCTAGAATAATCTATCATGCACAGTGTGCACGTGGCTTTCTAGAATAATCTATCATGTACAGTGTGCACGTGGCTTTCTAGAATAATCTATCATGTACAGTGTGTGCGTGGCTTTCTAGAATAATCTATCATGTACAGTGTGCACGTGGATTTCTAGAATAATCTATCATGTACAGTGTGCACGTGGCTTTCTAGAATAATCTATCATGTACAGTGTGCACGTGGCTTTCTAGAATAATCTATCATGTACAGTGTGTGCGTGGCTTTCTAGAATAATCTATCATGTACAGTGTGCACGTGGCTTTCTAGAATAATCTATCATGTACAGTGTGCACGTGGCTTTCTAGAATAATCTATCATGTACAGTGTGCACGTGGCTTTCTAGAATAATCTATCATGTACAGTGTGTGCGTGGCTTTCTAGAATAATCTATCATGTACAGTGTGCACGTGGCTTTCTAGAATAATCTATCATGCACAGTGTGTGCATGGCTTTCTAGAATAATCTATCATGTACAGTGTGTGCGTGGCTTTCTAGAATAATCTATCATGTACAGTGTGCACGTGGCTTTCTAGAATAATCTATCATGTACAGTGTGCACGTGGATTTCTAGAATAATCTATCATGTACAGTGTGTGCGTGGCTTTCTAGAATAATCTATCATGTACAGTGTGTGCGTGGCTTTCTAGAATAATCTATCATGTACAGTGTGTGCGTGGCTTTCTAGAATAATCTATCATGTACAGTGTGCACATGGCTTTCTAGAATAATCTATCATGTACAGTGTGCACGTGGCTTTCTAGAATAATCTATCATGTACAGTGTGCACGTGGCTTTCTAGAATAATCTATCATGTACAGTGTGTGCGTGGCTTTCTAGAATAATCTATCATGTACAGTGTGCACGTGGCTTTCTAGAATAATCTATCATGTACAGTGTGCACGTGGCTTTCTAGAATAATCTATCATGTACACTCGTCAAAAGATTGGAAAGTTTAATAATCTAAAATTAGTTGGGAACTAGAAATCTAATGTGTCTAAACAAGAGAACCAACATCGGCTAAGGTCTCCTGTACCAACATCGGCTAAGGTCACCTATGCCTGGTGGTGATTGGTGTTAGTTATAGCCAATTACATTTTATAGAATTTGATTTTGATTTGATTTTTGGTGTTTTAACGCCACTTTCAGCAATATTTCAGCTATATCATGGCGACCAGTTTTAGTGGTGAATGAAGCAGGAGTACCCGGATAGAACCACCGACCATGGGCAAGCAACTAGTAAACTTTATCACTTGTGGCTGCGAGTCCAGTGCACGCTTTTTGTAATTTACAAAGCCGGGCGCGAACCCACGCTGTATTGGTGATAGGCTTGTATGAGTTGTTAGATAATCCAACTACCTCACTCATTGAGCCACCCGGGCCCTTATTTTATAGGTTTTCTGTTTTAATCAAATTTAAGCTGTTTTTAATTGAGGAAAGTTTGACTTAAATATGATTCTTTTGATGAAAACAAATCATGTTCTTATTTTGAGATTGTTAAGTACTCTGTGTTCAGTACACGTACATTGTCTCTTTCGTCATATGTTTTAATACGATTGTTTAAATCTGCCAGATATTTGCTTAATATCCTGTAAACAGTCCTCACGATGAGTACCAGTCCTCCGATCCAAGATCAGTAAAACTTTGTTCTGACCAGTAAATTTTCTCAGTTTTTATTTAGAACTATATAAAAATAAATTCAAGAATTTAATTCGTACCAGTATATTCAAATTTTCATTTCGAGTACTGTGTAAATTCGTAGATACAAAATGTCGTGTTTTGTGGAAAAGAAATTTCGTGAAAACGTAAATTCGAAGATCGCCTGCTCTAGTCAGTAGATATTTATATGGTGACAAATATTTGCTGATTTCTTAATTTCGTGGTTTGATAATATCCACGTAGATTGGTATACCACGAATAATAATGAATTCACAATATTCACATTTGGATTGAGGGACCGTCGTGGTCCTGATCGTATTATAGTTGGATTTACAACTACCTATGCAATCAGTGCTTATCACCACTAACGTTGTGGGTTCGAATCCCTCTCATGACAAGGTGTGCTCGATATAACATTATGTGATAAAGTTTGTCAGTGACTTGCGGCAGATCGGTGATACTCCGGTTTCCTCCAACAATAAAACTAACCGCCACGATATAGCTGAAATATTGTTGAAAGTGGCGTTAAACACCATAACCCTGACTCACATTTGGATTGTCAGGCACAAATGTTTAGTTTCATTGATATGTTATTTCTGTAAATTATTAAATTATTAAAAATTTCATTGAATATTTATATATATTTTTTTATTTATGAAAAAGACGACATTTGGTTTACTTCACAACAATTTTAAAAACAATGAATTAATTAAACGATATACCAGCTGAAACATTTCGGTTTGTAAAACAGTGACTGGCCGTGTCTAATTTCGTGCTTTCTGAGAAACCATTATATCTCTATTGACATAATAAAATGACGAACTGTTGTCATTTATCTGTGTATATGGAAATTATGAGGGAGGATTCATGAAAAGTAAAATCATTCAAAAATATATGAAGATTTCCATTTTTACTTTCTAAAATAATTGTGTTGCATTTTCCCCATTTCGGAGAGAATATACCCACAGCGAAGAAACAAGGTCCTATTTCAAGATTAATGTTCAATTGCATAGGCAAAAGATAGGAAATATATTTGTTAGATATTTAAACACAAAAAGGTACTATTAAGGACGAGTGGAACAATCGAGGCAACAAATTTTGAAAATAAGGAGATCTGTGTAGGGACAGAAAAAGTAAGCCTTTTGTAGCGGCTACAATATATCTACTCTTTTCTCTTCATAATCTGCAAAAGAGGTCTTTAACATGCAGGGAGGTGGCACTTTCAAAACATGTCCACGGTCAGTCTTTCCGTGATATGACTTGACAACACCATCGAGAGGACATCCCCCTATCCGTCATATGGGAATGTGATTAACTATTAACACATAGTGGATGCATTACTGGTACATATGGAGTCTCAGTGGCCGCGATCTTATTTACATTTCCAATCAGTGTCTACTAAAATATGTAAACTTGACTCCCGTTCTTGGCAAATTTTACGATTTACAAATTTATTTGATAATGTTTGTTAATTAAGAAATAAATCATGGAAGCCAGAATGTGTTTTGAGTTTTAACATAGATGGCGGATATTAGTATTTTATACCGAGTCAACCCATGTTAAAACTCAAAACACACGAATTATTTCGATTTTGTTATGTCTAAGAGTACAAATACGGTAGTATACTTTGATTGGAAGACGGTAATTTATATTTACGTTTGCGGACAATGTCGCACACAATTTATGCTGCCAAATTCGAGCAGACGATAATTCATCAACATATACATTTACGACGGGAAAGTCATTCACATACACCGGCGCATGTGCTAATGAGATTATACCCAATCGATAAATCGCTCGTTTTTTGCAAAGCGAAAGAAAAACGTCATGTTAGAATCAATAATAATGCGGGTAACTTTCTTTGGGTATTCGATCAATTCGAAAATTTTAGGCAGCTGTTTAGTTATGTCGTAAAGATTGTGTTCATTTCATGAATGAAATTGTATCTTCTCGTTAACCAGATGACGCTAGGCTAAATATGTCAGGCTGATATCGTTTCCATTCATATTTCTGTTTATTTAACTATAAAACTATGCATTAATATTTATACTATAACTAATTGACGAGTTTCATTATCAAATTTATGTCACGAATGACCAAATAACACAGTAACTCACGAATGCGCGCATTATATTATTTGGTTATGAGTAACATATTTTTATTAAGGAAACTCGTCAATTAGTTATAGTATTTATTATATAGATACAAAAATGTTTCGAATCGAATTTAATATAAAATTAGCTTAATTGCGCTATATTACTTGTGTAGCGTAGAATTACAGAATTTTCCGAGTTAAATAAAAACGATAATTTCACAGTGAAATCATCGTTTGTATTTAACTCGGAAAATGTGAAATTATCGTTTTTATTTAACTCGGAAAATTCTGTAATTCACAGCTATCTATATAATAATCAGCAATAACTCATAAGGACTATGTAATTAAAAACATTAATAATTCTCACCTTCAATATTTATTTAACCACTCGTAAAATTCCATTTTTTTCATTACGTACAAAATAGCTTTATGCGCTAAAAAAATAGAAGTGATATGATATTTTTTTAATTCAAAATCGTATCGTGTGCATGCACTCAACTGATTACATAGTTTGATGATGTAAGCGTAATTTTCCTTTATCTAATTCGCGAGGGATCTCCAGCTTATAAAATATAGCTTATCTACTGAAATGTGGGTACATCCTCTAATAAAGGGACGTTCGCTGGTTGTGCGGGACAAAACATTACTCAACATTAAGACGTGACGTTACTGAGTTTCTCTTTGCTTGAAGCAGCTTTGAATAATCGCAGAAGGGAAGTATTGTCCGATTCTATCCACGATATCACTCTTATCTGGTGACAATATTAATTTCGCCGTTAGTCCCATCAGAGTGCCTCCTAATAAAACGAAAATATCGAATTTAGTGAACACGACGCGTTTCTGTAATAGGTTTCTGTAGACACTTGCCGGTCCTTTCCTCATTCATGACTTGTCACCGGGTTTGTAACTAGATTAATACGATTGGTGCCACTAGTGGAGCAGGAACTGCCTACCCTTCCGGAGCACATGAGTTCACCCCCGGTTTTTAGTGGGGATCGTGTTACTCGATCTTTAGTTTTATTTGTATGTTTTGTAGATCGTTGTTTGTCCTTTTGTACTTTTTCTGTTGGCCATTGTGTTGTCTGATCTTCTTCGATATACGGATTCTGATTACCCCTTTGGTATCTTCAAACTCTTCTTTCATCGGGTATTCTCATAATCAAACATTTGGAAAGACAAATGACTTAAAAGTCTCTATGAACGTGTAAACCGAAGACATTAAATAAGATAACCAAATTATTTATTTTTAGGAACTTGTTCTATTCATGAATATAGTTGAAATACTGCTCCCTTGACAATTGAACAATCAAATACATTTTGCATTTCTTTGTAATAGTTTTGCTCAGCAACAAAATAATGATACATTTTTTGCACAAAGCATTTACTAAATCTACAATGCTATGAAAATCCAACTAAGTGTGTTGGTCTAGTACAAAGAAGACATCATTATTATCTCATCGATATCTAACTTGTTCTCGCCATCATATGGCTGAAAGATTGCCCACTAAATATCTAAATAGATCTTGTTAGATTATACGAGGTATACAAACTATATTTCAATACGCAAAGATTATCATTTTTCACTTGTAATATTAATTATTGTACTCCCGTTTGCCTGAACCCCGATGTCCTTGCTTACTGACGAGGGTGGTTTTAGTTCACAAGCGTTTTTTCCCCAAAAATGAAATTTATATGATAATTATAATAATTGAAATATTTCTTGGTTAACATTTTTTGTTTGTTTTTTACATAAAAAGCAACATGAATGTTTGTATAATCTTCAGGGCCGTTGTGGCCGTGATCGTATGGTGGTTGGATTTACAACTACCTATACAATCAGTGCCTATCACCACTGATGTTGTGAGTTCGAATCTCGATCAGGGCTAGGTGTACAACATTATATGATGAAGTTTGTCAGTGACTTGCGACAGGTCGGTGGTTTTCTCCGGGTCCTCTGGTTTCCTCCACCAATAAAACTGACCACCATGATATAGCTGAAATATTGTTGAAAGTGACGTTAAACACCATCAAAAAAACAAACAATATAATCTTCTTACTTAATTTTGATATTTTGTCACACCAATTTCATAATATCCGTGCATGATCTAGTTATTTTAACCACCAAAAAAACCCCAAACATTTGAAAGCAGATTGTGATGACATTTCCATGATTCACATCTTACATGTACATGTATAATCGTCTTACATGTACATGTATAATCGTCTTGTACATGTATAATCGTCTTACGTGTACATGTATAATCGTCTTACGTGTACATGTATAATCGTCTTACGTGTACATGTATAATCGTCTGACATGTACATGTATAATCGTCTTACGTGTACATGTATAATCGTCTTACATGTACATGTATAATCGTCTTACGTGTACATGTATAATCGTCTTACATGTACATGTATAATCGTCTTGTACATGTATAATCGTCTTACATGTACATGTATAATCGTCTTACGTGTACATGTATAATCGTCTTACGTGTACATGTATAATCGTTTTGTACATGTATAATCGTCTTACGTGTACATGTATAATCGTCTTGTACATGTATAATCGTCTTACGTGTACATGTATAATCGTCTTACGTGTACATGTATAATCGTCTTACATGTACATGTATAATCGTGTTACGTGTACATGTATATTCGTCTTACATGTACATGTATAATCGTCTTACGTGTACATGTATAATCGTCTTACGTGTACATGCATAATCGTCTTACGTGTACATGTATAATCGTCTTACATGTACATGTATAATCGTCTTACGTGTACATGTATAATCGTCTTACGTGTACACGTATAATCGTTTTGTACATGTATAATCGTCTTACGTGTACATGTATAATCGTCTTGTACATGTATAATCGTCTTACGTGTACATGTATAATCGTCTTACATGTACATGTATAATAGTCTTACATGTACATGTATAATCGTCTTACATGTACATGTATAATCGTCTTACATGTACATGTATAATCGTCTTACATGTACATGTATAATCGTCTTACGTGTACATGTATAATCGTCTTACGTGTACATGTATAATCGTCTTACATGTACATGTATAATCGTCTTACGTGTACATGTATAATCGTCTTACATGTACATGTATAATCGTCTTACATGTACATGTATAATCGTCTTACATGTACATGTATAATCGTCTTACGTGTACATGTATAATCGTCTTACATGTACATGTATAATCGTCTTACGTGTACATGTATAATCGTCTTACATGTACATGTATAATCGTCTTACATGTACATGCATAATCGTCTTACATGTACATGTATAATCGTCTTGCACACTAAATTAGATATCTATATTTTTCTTCTTGAATTTTGGTTGAATAAACGTCTCATACAAAATGTCTGTCATTTCATACATTTATTTATCTTTTAAACAATTTGACATAATAATTCCGTGTCCCCTTTGAAGGAGAGCTGAATTGTATAGATTGTTGTCGTCACACGTCACACATCACACTATTTTCAGTCTGCAACTTATTGATACACTCAATAGCAAGTACCTGAATATATCAAATTTGAGACCTTATCAACTTTGTGGAATGTGTGTGCATGCGGAACAACCAATACGTCATTTACGAACGACCAATGCACTTATTTTTATCGTAAGCTGTACAAAACTCTTACTCCGAGGCGACCGTTTTCATTGGAAGCAAAAGCAAGTACACGTGGTATCTCTTACGTATATGTAGGATCATTTCTGTGTGCAGACAGCTTTTCTCTGTTCTCTGTTGGTTTAATTGTTTCACATTCAGTGTAAATACAGTTAACTACAGTAATTCACTACCCTCTACTTACTCTACGTTTAAACCTGTTTCTTGTGTGCAATATTTTACTTTTTTAGTAATGTAGGCCTTCTTTGCGTATTTATGTACTCTGCATTGTACTTTATCGTGCGTCTTTTTGACTGGTTCCCGGGATTAGTGACTTTACACCTTAAGAACGTCAAGTGAGCATTGTTATCTTATATCACAGAAGACGTTACGTTTTGTGTATGCATACTTTGCACTACAACAAGCTAAGCTTAATTTTTATAGTGCTCGTTCGCTGATAAAAAAAAAAAGTTGCTGTGCAGACGACATGCAATTCGTTCTACTCTGACATATTAGGGTGACTCTAGAGACGCAGTCAATACTAATTGTATAGTCGTTGGGTTCATCGGACGACTGATCGAGCTGACTATCTTCCACACACCAAGCGAGCACACTATCCACCCCACCACCGATGTCGGTTAACGTGAATCTAATAAATTACTATATCATAAAAACTATAACTGAAAGTAAGTAAATTGCTAGAATTCTTAATATATTTTTCCATAATAATTTTCAGGCAGTACAAAATGTTGTCCTTTGTTTTAGGGTGTTGCTGTCGAAAAATTGCAACCAACAGGGGGCCACCGTGGTCGCGATCGTATGGAAGTTGGATTTACAACTATCTATGCAATCAGTGTCTATCACCACTGATGTGAGTTCGAATCTCGATCAGGGCGAGGTGTACAAAATGATGTGATTAAGGTTTTCTCCACCAATAAAGCTGACCGCCACGATATAACTGAAATATTGTTGAAAGTGGCGTTAAACGCCATAAAACAAACAAAGCAACCAAGAGTAAAATGTTACCTTCTATCTTTATGCATGTGCTACAGTAACTATTATAAAACATTATTGTTTGTTTTATAGTTTTTGTATTTCAGATAATAAAGGTAAATTACTGTTTTGTTTGTTTGTTTGATTGGGTTTAACAACACTTTCAACAATATTTCAGTTATATCGTGGCGATCTCTGATTTATATTCTATAGGATATTATTATTATTTGTTAATTTTTCTGATCTTATACAGGTTATTTTTTAAATTGTGAATAACTCTAAGATTGGTAAGATCATTTCTAGTCCGTTTATTAATTCAGCATTAGTTGTTACTTTTCTAATTTACTTCTATAATAGTACCAATAAAGAGTTTTCTTTTGTAAACCAGTTGCCTTTTAAGTTTCGTTTTATTAAAATATTTACACTGTTTAGTCTCATAAATGTCAATATTTATCCGTTAAAGCTGTAACAACTCTTTGTATTTGTAAACATTGCGTCTCTATTGAGAGATATTGCCCATAAAATGCTTTAAATTATATTTTTTAATTGTGTTTCTTCAATACCATAACAGGTGCTACGCCCGCATTATTCCCCCTGGCAAATAACGGAAATTGTCACTGTGACACGTGCCGCTCGAAGTGCCAACAAAATAGGTCACGTGTCAGATCATGGAGACAGCTGTAGTGTTGTAAAGTACAAAATATATTGCCATTCCTTAGTGGACTTGAGATTGAAATTGTGAGATGTGATTTGTATTTGTTTGATTGATTGATTGATTGATTGATGTCGAGCTAGTATATTTCAGCTATATTCGTGGAGAGGAACATATTTGATATTCAGGGGTGGTAAAAGACGAGATGTCGTGAAACAAATACAATAAGTGTTCAGCACTTAACCTGGGCATCTTTTGTCATGTTTCTTAAAAAAATAAGTATATATATCATTAATAATGCCTAAGCAATCAACCGGAATTCAATATGGTTTATATTGGATTTAACTTGTTAAAAGCAGTGAATAAATAAATCGGAGTAGAGTGGCATAAATTCGCTATTTCTTACGATTTTTCTGACAATTAGACTCATCAGAAATTCAACTTAGTCTCGTTTTTAATAGTAAACGCTACATGAATTTACTTTGCTAAAGATAAGATTGATTGTTATTTAACGTTAAGTGAACAATATTTCAGCCATATTAATTGCAGGGCCGTTGTGGTCATGATCATTATGGTATGTGGATTTGCAACTACCTGTGCAATCAGTGTCTATCACCACTAAAGGTGTGAGTTCGAATTCCGCTCATGGCGATCTGTACTCGATACAACATTATTTGTTAAAGTTTGTCAGTGACTTGTGACAGGTCGGTGGTGTTCTCCCGTTTCCTCCTCCAAATGAGCTGACCGCCACGATATATCTCATATATTGTTCAAAGTGGTGTTAAACACCATTACACTAATTCTATCTTTATTGCGAGAATAAGTCTACTATCTTGTAAAATAAGGTGTGACTAGGATAGGCCTACTGTTTAGATTGCCACAGAAAAATAAGGATATAGGGGTGAAAATGTTTCACTTGCAACAAGCCACTAACGACAACTCGTGACAAATATTTATGATTGGTTGTATTTACGGGCAAAAAAGTTAACATTCTCCGTACACGAGGAACTCATTTGTGTCCTGCCCTTAGGGTGAGTTTTGTATTTTATTAGTCCCGCACAACCATGAAATGCTCCTTTGGTATGCCTAAGAATGGATATACATGTACAGTACCACGAATAATATTGAATTAACACTATGTACATTTAATTTGACATTTCTTTGCGAGTGTTTTATTACTCAAATGGAGGTGGTTATGGTGTTTAACGCCACTTTCAACAGCATTTCATTTATATCGTGGTGGTCAGTTTTATTGGTGGAGGAAAACAGTGTACCCAGAGAAAACCACCGACCTCCCGCAAGTCACTGACAAACTTTATCACATAATGTTGTATCGAGTACACCTCGTCTGAGCTGGATTAGAACTCACAACGTTAGTGGTGACAGTCACTGATGGTATTGGTAGTTATAAATCCAACTACCATACGATCACGACGGCCCTTTTTCTCTAATGGACGCAGATTGGGAATAGTGCATATCATATTATTAATTTTGCTGTGTTATTCGCATTTATTGAATGTTTATCATCGTTATTTTTTCATTATTATTATTGTTTATTTTTAGCCCGTGATGTTCTGAAACAGATAATTTTATCTTTTGTATGACTAAAACTTTGTGTTTCACTTTTTTCAATAGTAAAAGTTCAAATACGTCCAAAAGCTAAACAGTAATTGTAAAAGAAGATATTATTATAGAAAAGAAGATCTAAATCCTTTAAAATATTATTTTATCTGATCTTACAGAAGATGAGTCATAATAGGGTAATGTTGTTTGTTAGCTTGTACTATCATGGCTCATACTGTTGGACAATGTCTCGAAGAAAAAACAAATTAAATGGCATTAACACTTAATTATATGTCGGCGTAATTACCAGTCTGTTTCATTAGTTCATCATTACAATCCTCTTACTTGTACTTTTTTGTCTCATTGTAATGTTTTAAGAACCTAAATCCGAACTTAAAATGTTATTCGTCGTATTTCCATGATACCAGCCTTAAACTTTTAAATGATATCAGCCTTGAACTTTACACACTCTGTTCTATTCCTTTGTAATGTGATAATGTTGTCGTCTGAAAAACTTATGCAGTTCATTGTCCCATTTGTTGAAAAGTGTAGGTCATTGAGGAAAGTGGACCCGATGATCTCTTCATAATACTATAGTTCTGTATCTTTTAAGAATACTATAGTTCTGTATCTTTTTAGACTCAAAATGATCTTGCCAACTTGAGAAAATATTTTAGATGGTTATGGTCATGGTGTTTAACGCCACTTTCAACAATATTTTTCAGCTATGTCGTGGCGATCAGTTTCATTGGTGGAAGAAACCGGTGTACCCGGAGAAAACCACCGTTCTGTCGCAAGTTACTGACCAACTTTATCACACAATGTTGTATCGAGTACACCTCGCCTGAGTGGGATTCGAACTCACAACGTTAGTGGTGATAGGCACTGATTGCATAGGTAGTTATAAATCCAACTACCGTACGATGACGACCACAACGACCTATGGAAGTGCGGAGCCCAATGCTGTTCTCTGTAAAACCTGCAGTGTGTTGTTGTGTGGACTTGAACAGCCAAGAGAAGATAATTTCAGTGCGGGGCCCAATGCTGTTCTCTGTAAAACCTACAGTGTGTTGCTGTGTGGACTTGAACAGCCAAGAGAAGATAATTTCAGTGCGGGGTCCAATGCTGTTCTCTGTAAAACCTGCAGTGTGTTGTTGTGTGGACTTGAACAGCCAAGAGAAGATAATTTCAGTGCGGGGCCCAATGCTGTTCTCTGTAAAACCTACAGTGTGTTGTTGTGTGGACTTGAACAGCCAAGAGAAGATAATTTCAGTGCGGGGCCCAATGCTGTTCTCTGTAAAACCTAGAGTGTTGTTGTGTGTACTTGAACAGCCAAGAGAAGATAATTTCAGTGCGGGGCCCAATGATGTTCTCTGGACGTATTAAAATGCGTGCATCGTGTATATATATCTTTATTTCTCAACAAACCATATATAGAGAAGTACATTTTACATGTAGTTAGTATTTACAATATTTACAATTACAGCAGATAAATAATGGTTAGTATGTTTCAGCCTGGATCGCAAAATACTATTTCTATTATCCTTATAAATTTGCATAAGTACAGTTTTGTTTTTTGAAGTCATAAGATTTCTGAATTTTAACACATTCACATGATTGTTATAATACTTTGATAGTAATAATTTTCGACTAAGTTTAAAATATTGACACTAAAATATAATGTAAATAATATAAATGTATGGAGAGAATGTAATGCCGTTGTTCTAGAGTCATTTTCCCCTCTAGCCATCTTTCCCCCCGAAAAACTATTATTCATTATTATTATTATTATTATTATTATTATTTATATACTTAGAGTAAATTACATACATTTTTATTATGCATGATGCATGACTTTGCAAGACATGTATCACCTACCCTATATCGTATCCCTACTCATGTGCTATTTGAAGAGTTATACATGATCAAATTTATACTACATGCTATGCTATATAAGATAATAATAATATACAATTATTAACTTCTCATGAAGGTTTGAGAAAGGGTTATTTTCCCGAGGTCCTTCCTTCGGACCTCGGGAAAATAACCCTTTCTCAATTTAATAATTATGGATATTAACTTCTGATGAAGGACATAACTGTATTATCATACTGAACTAATATGAGGGAAATAACTAAAAAGTTATTGTAAAATATCTTAATTATTTCTTGCTTGGTTTCTATAGTAAAGTATAATAATAATAATAATATACAATTATGGCCTTCATGAGAAGTTAATATCCATAATTATTAAATTGACAAAGGGTTATTTTCCAGAGGTCCGAAGGACCGAGTGAAAATAACCCTTTCGAGATTTAATAATTATGGATATTAACTTCTCATGAAGAACATAACTGTATTATTATATTAAACTAATATGAGGGAAATAACTAGTTATTGGTTCGACGTGCTGAGGGAAATAACTAGTTATTGGTTCGACGTGCTGAGGGAAATAACTAGTTATTGGTTCGACGTGCTGAGGGAAATAACTGGCTATTGGTTCGACGTGCTGAGGGAAATAACTAGTTATTGGTTCGACATGCAAAAGCGCGCCAATTTCAAACAGTTATTTTGTGCTACGTGCAGATTCCCTCACAGTTATTTGACCTATGTGCAGTTTGCCGCGGGAATAATGAGTTATTTCTTGTTCCATGGAATAAAACTTTAAAATATCTTAATTATTTCTTGCTTGGTTTCTATAGTAAAGTATAATAATAATAATAACTAGATGACATGGAGATGGAAACTATCTCTAAGGACCCCGCCGTTGCAAAATAAAGCCAATATCTAAAGAATCTGTTAGGGTACAAAAATTATCGTCCCATGAAAAACCCTAAGTTTGAGACCTTGACCTTTGAAGGACAAAAATGAATTAAGTAAGACCTTCTCACAGTGGTTAACAATAAAAAAACAGAATTCTAGAAACAAGATTTATAATCTTATCTGTATTGGCTCACCCGCTCTGGTTGGATTTTTCAGTGTGAATTCGTGTTCTTTAATATATCCTTTATCTAGTTTGATAAAATATATTGATAAAAAATGTAGACAAATCGCCAGTCGACGCTTACTATCATCATTGTTATTATTTTAAAAAAAATATGGTTTCACTGTTTGGTTGAGTTGTTGTCTCTTTGACACAGTCCCCGTTTCAGTTGTTGTCTCTTTGACATAGTCCCCGTTTCCATTCTCTATACTATATAAATAATTAGTTTCTTTTCATTTTTTTTCAAATAAAATGTTTATACATATAAATTAAATTATAACTTATTTATAATAAATAAGATATATATTTGGTGGAAAAACTACTATATAGCCATTTTCCCCCTATTTGCCAAGGGGGAAAATCTACTATATAGCCATTTTCCCGCCTATCCAGGTAAGGAGGAAAATGGCTATATTTTTCCGGGGGGAATGGCTATGGGGGGATGGCTCTATGACACCGTTAATACATAAAAGACAACTTGGAGCAGCTCCTGATGAACAAATACTGTATCTGGTAAAGAGAAGTATGTTGAAATGTAAAATCCTGGTATGGTATTCGCCATGGCGATATAGATAACTATATTAATGCGATCGCAAAGTATTACTTACCTTATTTATTGTGTATCATTTCGTTATCACATATATAGCTAAAATACTGCTTATTTAACGTTAAACAGCAGTCGATCTATCTATTGTGATGAATACCGGTATAACTGAAATAATTATCACTTGGTGTTAAACAATCAATCAATCAATTAAGCAATATATTTTTCTTCGGATTCCTCCACCAATAAAGCTGACCACCACGAAATAACGGAAATATTGTTGAAAGTGGCGTTAAACACCATAACCAAACTGAACCAAACCAATCCTACCCTGGTTACAGTGGTGTATATATATGAACGGAAGCTTTGATGGGATATTTGCGAATAATATGTTGCCTTGCAACAGGTAACCAACGATCACTACTACCACCACACTCTTCCCCATTAAGCTATGTTGCAAGTTGTCTTTTACGTGTAAAGAGGGGGGATTCTCAAAAACACGGTACACTTATTTTCGTCGCTTATAGAGAGCGAGTAGTGTGTTTGAATTGTCCCGCACAACTATTGGCTGTCCCGTAGCGGAGAAACTGTGTTATATTTCTATACCACACAGAAGTGGACAGAGTTTGGTTAGGTTAGTTTTATGGTGTATAACGCCAATTTCAACAATATTTCGGCTATATCGTCAGTTTTATTGGTTGAGGAAACCGGAGTACCCGAAGAAAACAACCGACCTGCCGTAAGTCACTGTCAAACTTTATCACATAATGTGGACAGAAACCGTGTTGCACAAATATATCTAAAATTCAGCAGCTATCCCAGTGAACCTTTTCACTTTTTAACTGATTTCACAATTACAGTCATAAAAATATATTTTACACACCTCAGTGATTTCTTGTCGAATTAAAAACAGGTGATCTACCTGCATTGTCCATATAGCACACACGGGTACTAGTCACAGTGACACGTGTCACGCTGTCTGCCATATGCACACAATTTTCACGTGCCATTTCTTTAAACAGCTGTTATGTGTGATTATAGAAACTGGACATTTGAATCGGATTTTAATGTTTACAAATATAATCATAGATTTTTTTCCATTTTACTTTATTTGTCAATAATAAATTTAGCGTTCCCTCTTTTGGAAGTATGAATTTTTACCATGTTAGTTGCAAACTTGGGTCAAAATCTAGATAGTCAAATAGCTTTTTCTTCTTCTTTTTTTTCATATTATAAAAATAAAACAATCTTGTATCTATAATAATTTCATAGTAGTATCAATTATCAAACTTACAACTTCAATTTATTTATTCAACTATCTAATTGAAATTAAAATCTCCATAAAAATAAAACCAATTATTGTAAAAAGATTCTGATAAAGAGATTAAAATCATTTGGATAGCCCGGAAACGTATAAATTAACTTGAAACATAAATTAGAATATTTGCAGGTAATAAGATTTCGGGATCGTGGGAAAAGAGAAAAGGACATCGGACCATCTGTTGCAATGTTTAACCTTCCTGTCTCAAATTGAATCACCTTTATTTTCTCAAATATTTTCCCAGGTATAAATTTGTTTGAAGTTACCTGGCTATCAGGTATCTCATTTCATTTAAACGTTACTCATTGACATAATCTGTAAAAGCAGGAAACGAGGATCCCCTTGAGGAAGTATAAACTGATTTATAATAGCGTTATCTTGACCAGTCAGACTGAGACAGTGTCAGTGTACTATGGGATTTTTATTATTTAATTGTTTTAATAATTTGTTTCAATATGGAGAGTTTCACAACAGGACTGGGCATATCAATATTTGTATTGGTTTGCATAGTTAAAAATGTTTCGTCAAAAAGCATGTAAAAAGAAACGGTCAAATTGATTTTTGAAATTACAGGTTCATAATATTCGTAATTCTAAAATGAGGATTGAGATTTGTTCAAAGGGGACTGACATGCATATTCGGTGACCATCTAGTACTGGTATATACTTGTTTCTAATAAAGAACATTTAGGGAAGAAAAAATGTCTTAAAAAGTGCCAAAAAAAAAACGTTTAGGGAAAAATAAAATATTCGTCAGCTCTATTAAAAGTTTTAAAATACCAAAGGGGTAATCAGAAATAGAAAATCGAAAAAGGCCAATGCTCAAAAAACGACAATGGTCCACATAACACTACGCAGAAAACTAATTACCAAGCAACACGAACCTCCACTATAACCGGTGTTTACTCATGTGCACGGGTAGGGTAACTTTTAATTTTCTTCTGATATAGGGTCGGTACATTTTGCCTTGTAAATGGTCATCAACGATTAACCCTTACGTGTTTTACTGCTGAAAAGCAGTCAATGAAATTAAATATTTTTGTCATTTCTAGTTCTTTTACATCATACCACCGAAGGAGAAAATAACAACTCTTACTCGGACAGATAGTAAGCAAAATTATCCAGTCAATGCAATTGAACAACAAGTTCAGAATAAAAAAGAACACTATTTTTATGTCACCCAAACTTTAAGAATGAAAAGTATGAAAGGGTAAAACTGTTTTTAAAATATGCAAATGGTTTATAACAACTTTCATGACCTGGGTAACTAATAGTACCATCGTGTTATCGGTTTTCGTGCTATTATCGATTTTCAGATATAGCGATTAACAGTGTTAACCCTCCATTCATATGACGATTGGAATTTTCAAAGAATGGCTAGTTAAATATTTCTTTGTGCATAAGATTGTTTTTAAAGCCATTCTTGTATTTTAATATACTCTCGATTACCTGGCAACTTTTGTTGTCAGTAAAATGGCGTCATCTGTTTCCGTGGCAAATGAAAACAAGGCCGATATACGGGATGGAAACGAATATAAAAATCCGGAAATGGCTGGTTTTAAAATTTCATGGTTCTGGCCATCTACCAAATCATACTACATCTAAATAAAATAACAGAATGTTTGAAAATTACCACTTTCAAAATTGTGTTTACTTTTGATGTTTTTTTAGTGCTGAAACCACAATGCACTGCAAAGTGACATGTATTTTATATAAGAAACAGGCACATTTCAGTCGGCTCTTTTGTTTACAAATACGATCAGTGACCCCATAATAGTTACATGACAGGAAGAGCAGGTGTCTGAGAGGCAGACGACATAGTTAAATTTTATATAACCCTTCTGGATTTTTTTTCAGCTACTTTATAAATGAAGTACATTTTTGGCATTACAAAAAGTATGGTTCAGTAGGTAGGTTCACTGTTTTTGGTATTTACGTCTTTAAAAGTCAACTTTATCATTTTATACAGATGTCAGCTTTCGTATTGTTTATGTTCCATAAATAGAAACCGGAAGACACGTCAAAAATAATGCGTGCGCTGTGGAAATCAAAATAAAATGGATACCACGAAAACAGATGACGCACGAAAACACATACCGTGACGGTACTACAATGGAAAATTAAATTTTAAACTTGATAGATAATTTAAAACAAGTTTCTTTGAAGTTGATTAGATTTGAGGCAACTCAAAAATAAGTTTTCATAATATGTGTGTAAATGATTATATTCGTGAGTGTTTCTATTTTTTTCGTTTTTATTTGTTTGTTGGTTTTTTCCCCATTTAATCAGTTTTTTCTTAAATACATGTAGATATTGTTTGTTTTGAAAAAAAAAAAAAAAAAAAATTACGCTTTTATTTGTGTTTCTTTATTTTTGTTGTTTTTTTGTTTGTTCTCGTTTAATCAGTTTTCCTTTAATATATTTTGTTAGTTTTGATTTGATTTAATTTTTTTTCAAATTACGCTGATAATGCAATAAAAACGTAAATATCGAATTTAGTGCGCACGACGCGTTTCTGCAATAACCTTCATCAGGTACGTTTGCATGTATGTTATAATAACTATGTAAATTGCGAAAATAATGCGTGACAAATAAAGAAATGATGTATTAGTTCGAAAATAATATCGGATCTGGGTTACGATTGGCAATATAATACGTTCATGCTGTCAGTCATTTTATGACAGAAGCTGAAAAATGATTTTATTAATAATTTGAGAGCAATTATGAAAAATGTATTATTAATACACCATTTAAGCCATAAAAAATACACATGATATTTGATTTATGTAAAATGCGTTACTTATAGAAAAGACACCGGAAAACATTGCGTACCCGACACGCGCATGCATATAACCAATAAGATTTCACAAAATCGAATCTTGTGTTCGGAACATAAAAACACTATTCTTGCACTAAATGTATACTAGACAGATGAACATGTGTCTGTGACGTTTTTAAGATAGCTTGGTGCAAAATCCGCACAACTGTTTGTACCGCCAATGGTCGCGCTAAAATGCATCAAGAAATTTAAGAAGAACGGAGGACAAATTATCAATAAATTGAGCATGAAAATAAACATGCGTAATTGTGAAATAATATGTGATGGTTGTGATTCCATTAACAAGTTTATCCTCGCCACATTTTTGTGTCGGGACTTGGATATACAGGGGCCTTCGTGATCGTATGGTAGTTGAATTTACAACTACCTATGCAATCAGTGCCTATCACCACTAAAAGTTGTGAATTCGTATCCCGATCATGGCGAGATGTACAAGACACAACATTATGTGACCAAGTTTGTGAGTGACTTGCTTCGGGTCGTGGTTTTCTATGGGTACTCCGTTTTCCTCCACCAACTGAACTGACCGCCACAATATAGCTGAAATATTGTTGAAAGTGGCGTTAAACACCATAGCCCCCTGGATTTTCAACGTCATATGTCGTGTTCTTTTTTATGTTTAATGATTTGAAGTGAGAGGTGACTGCACGATTTGTTGATATTATTGGAATTGTTGATTAAATCGTAGATATTGTATTTAATGCGCCTGACGCTTTTCTTAATTAACCTTTATTAAGTACGCTCAGAGTCCAAATATTTGGGAGCAAAGGGTCTAAACAGGATAGCTAAAATAGGCTAAGGTCACTTATGCCTGAGAGGAGAACCGTAGTTTTAATAATAATTACAATATTAAGGAACTCTCGGGGACTAATCGTCCAGCAACGAAGGCATCGACCCAGTGATAGTAATAAAAACGTATACAGTATATCAAATTCAGTGCGCATGACGACGCGTTTTTGAAATAATGTTCATCAGGTATGCTCAGTCAACATATTTGAAAGCCAAATAAATTAATAAATTTTGGGAGCAAAAACACCAAAAGAGCCTAAACAGGATATCCTAAATCAGCTAAGGTCACCTAAATAGGATATCCTAAATCAGCTAAGGTCACCTAAACAGGATATCCTAAATCAGCTAAGGTCACCTAAACAGGATATCCTAAATCAGCTAAGGTCACCTAAACAGGATATCCTAAATCAGCTATGGTCACCTAAACAGGATATCCTAAATCGGCTAAGGTCACCTAAACAGGATATCCTAAATCAGCTAATGTCACCTGAACAGGATATCCTAAATCGGCTAAGGTCACCTAAACAGGATATCCTAAATCAGCTAAGGTCACCTAAACAGGATATCCTAAATCAGGTAAGGTCACCTATGCCTGAGGGAGGAGAACCTTGGTTTTATGAATCCCTGTTTGTACTTTCTTTTCATAGTATATTCAGTATTACGGTAAACTAAAAATAGATATTATAGATAAACACATTCCCACGTTTGTAACATTTTACATTTTCGGTCTCATTTCCAAATGCATTCCAAGAGTGCACTATTTCTCTTTTTATAGTAATTATATTAGTTTGATTTTTGTTATCAAGGAAACATTTGAGTCTCGTAAGTGGTACCCATTGTTGTGTAAGTATAAATTGGAATCAGTCGAGTATTTATAAAAGAAAAATGGTGAGATATACGATTATATCAATCTCTATTAAAATGCAATCACTTTACTGCATTAGACGCCGAAACATTTGTGCTTAATGACAGTTAAAAGCCGAAACGTAACAACATAAAGATGTATACGATAAAATTTGTAAGACACGTGCATACACGTGCAGTGTCATGATTAGATAGGTGTACTCGTGTTCGAAGCGCGAGAGTACACCGTTATTATGTGAACTTATCGTTCTAGTCGAAAGCCTGAGTACATAAAAATATTATGGCTGAGGTAATAGATGTTTAATGGTTGTCCCAGATTGAAAGGTTTAATAAGAGACATTACATTTATCCTTAGATCCCGCGAGACCATGACTAGGTGATCTCGACTTGTTCGCAATGTTTACAGGGGTGTAAACAACCTATGTCAACAGGTTATTCTTTATCACTTCTTCCCTGGGTGTTGGATCATCCCTTGGGGGGGGGGGGGGGGGGGATGTGGTGAAAATGTACTATTTTTCTCTCTCTCTAAAGTTACAGAAAGATGTGTCCAGTTAGTTGAATTTGTACGTAAATAACAAACAAAAAAACAAAAACAAAATTGATATTAAAATGGTTTTGCAAGCGTGATGCATGACCCTCTGCTGGCATTTGTGAACAATTCAACTAGTTGTGAATCTGATTTTGTAAAATAACGTAATTTATAATGAAAGTAAATTTATATATAGTATAGAGATGCAAAATACAATAATGCATAGTGTCGAATTAAACAATGTCGCAGTCATGTAAATCGGTTTTTAACTTTCTCTTCAAATGTTTTATTAAATAACACGGACCTATTTGAATGTTTTTAATCTCAAATGCATATCATACTATCGCGACCCATTGGAGACCTCACGTGTTGTATTGTACATGCGGAGGACATTTGAGCGGATTGCGTGTACAAAAGAGCGGAAGAAAAGAGGACATTTGAGCGGCAAAAAAGTGGACATTTGAGCGGAGGATTTTTAGAACATTTCAACGGATTTTAGAAATTGGAGTGAACATTTGAGCGGAACATATTTTATTGATAATATGTGATTTAATTCAATTGGTACCTCTTCCGTCAGCCAAGTTTAGCCATTTTAAGCTAATCTTGTTGCCTCCTGATCACCAACGGGGAGGTGGAAGTAAGATTCAATGAAAATTATGAAGTGGAGGATATGGCTTTTGCAGTTTTTCCTCTTCTTGTTCTTGTAGAGCTTTCCGGATAAGTTTAGATGGCTTTTGACTAATGTCATCTGATGCCTTATGCTTTACCGAGTTTCTTAGCACATGTCTCTCATTTTTCTTTCATCAGGTTCATGACTGTGTTCATTTATTTTTTTTTGCTGAAGCACAATTTTTGCTGAAGTGTCAGTCCTCAGTCGAGCTGTACACCCTTTTATTGTGTCAACTTCAGTTACTTCCATACTGTTCTAAATACTAATAGAACTAATTGAAAAATCTATTCACATTTAATTACCCCTAGGTGTACATGTAGCACTTAAATCTCTGATATTTTGTTCAGTGATCCTCACTCAAATTCAAATATTTTTGTTCCGATACAGTTAGAGAAAATATCGATCTTAGTATGATTGAAAATCATATATATTTAGACTTAATTATTGTTAAAAATTTAAAGAAAATGGATTATTTTTATTTATATAACTTTTTCATATTTATCTATATTTACCTGTAATTTTATTCCGCTCAAATGTCCATCGAAATTTTACAAGTAAGTAAAATTTAATCCGCTCAAATGTCCATTCACACCCTTTTAAAATCCGCTCAAATGTCCTTCGCCCGAATTGTACAATTCAATTCAATTCATATATCGAAGAAGATTAGACAACACAATGGCCAAAAGAAAAACCACAAAGGGACAAAGAACGATCAATAAAACATACACATAAAACTAAAGATCGACTAAAAACCGGGGGTGAACTCAGGTGCTCCGGAAGGGTGGATAGTTCCTGTTCCACTAGTGGCACCCGTCGTGTTAATCTAGTTACAAATCCGGTGATATGTCGTGAATGGGGAGAGTGGAACATATCCGTGGTCATTTGTGACACGGATATTCCATTACGGTCAACCCGTCATGGTGGCGACCGTAAAATTTTCGAAGTGATGACTTCAACTTAACCAAGATGAATCCTTGGCTCGGTAGCTTCCTTGTTAGCAGCAACCCTATATCAAGGAAATCCTGATAGGAACCACAAGCTCTGGAATATCAACTGAGAGATATATACTCCATATAAAGGTGTAATGTTGGATAGTCTCTCGTTTTCATTTACATCCATATCCTTTCTTACAAAATGCGTGTCATATATGGAGGAGATACAAACATATTTCGGTTTTCCCAGAGACATATATCTGATTTTCCTATTGAAATTAAAAATATGTAAATTGCACAAATTTGTCCAAATAAAAAAAAGAGACAAAGACAATTTGTGGGATAAGCTTTGCTGAAATATTCCCATGAAAACCAAATATTTATCCTACCAAATTTTACAGCTAATCTGTTGAATCCTCCCGCAAGGAAAATCTTGCTAAGTGATTTTAACACCAACAAAGTCAATAGATTAAACTGCTATTTAGCGGTATTTTTGATGAACTTGTTTGATCACACTGATGTTAATCTGTAAGTATCACCTGATTGTTTGTTGGACAGGTAAACATGTAGATAATAATTATGTAATATTAATTATTTCTTTATATTAAATTTACGGTCTTTTAACTTTGTACATTACACGAAGATTTCCGACATAAATTCTTAATATACATGTATGAGAAAAAAAGAGATATGAATCTTATGTCTTTTTTTTTATATAAATTCATCAGAATTACATAAGTGGCCTGATCAATTTTATTTAGATAAAATTACGATATCGTATTAAATCAAAGGGAATTTTCAAATTGTGAATTATACTGTCATATTAAAATATTTAATTTTATTATTTTTGTAAGAAAACACGTCTCGCACTCATTTTATTTTTTAATGATCGCAACATATTTATCATATGATAAAATGTAAAATATTATCATTATCAGTAATATATAATAATATTCCATATTTACCATTTTTATATATTGCTACAACAAATCGAAGACATATAAAACGTTTAATATGTTTCTCTGATTAAATGTATGTTTTTGTATTTCTTTTCCGAGAATTAAAATAAAATTAAACTAATTTTATTACGTGCATTTTTTCTTAGAAATATATAATTGTATGTTTATGGTTTTGTCAGCTTTTCTGAATCAGCATATTATCGTGACATGCATTGAACCTATTATATATAATCATATCAAATTTTCTAATACCATATGTTACGTATTCATAAAATGTCAGTGTCACAAAACATTGGAATAAACATATTTTTATTTATTTAAAATAATTTAACAACCAATAAATGCTTTACAATTCTGTTATTGACAGGGTTAGACACTCGCATGTATGCTCGAGTAAACATCAAGGTATTATTGACACAGGTAATTACGGAAATCATCCGTCTTTGACGCGCTTGGTTCCCACGCTCGGTTTTTACCTGCAATTACTACTCCCATGAATTGACGGGGCTACTTTTACATCTGCTTTCTGAGTAATTGTTTCAAATCTATAATATATATATAAATTTTATGTAAAGCTTATCAATGCAAACATATCACAAGAATACTTCGATTGACAACAAATATACAATAATGTGTATTTTTGTCTGAGACGAACTTCATTATTTCATTTCCATCTGTTGGGACTATTTTGCAAATTGACGCGGAAGGTTTTAACCGAATGACAATACAAAATCTGTTATAAATATCAAAGTCAATTGACAGAAAAATCAAAAATTAAAACGACGTTACACGTGATAATTAA
This sequence comes from Bathymodiolus septemdierum, assembly GCA_963383655.1. NCBI lineage: Eukaryota > Metazoa > Mollusca > Bivalvia > Mytilida > Modiolidae > Bathymodiolus > Bathymodiolus septemdierum. The sequence continues at coordinate 11,763,107 of OY726526.1, read as the reverse complement.
GGATTATATATTATTTTAATAGGAATTTTAAAACGATTACATTTATTTTTATTAGGATTATATTAGACAACAAATATGAAGGTAAGTTTATTTTTTAAGATGTATTTTATATATTTTTCTCAAATTTCTAGGTAAATTTAATACTATTACTTAATAATATTTTTAAAGCTGGTTAAAAATAATGGACGTTATACATACGGTTTGGATGGACAGACAGAACCTCTGTAAATATGAATGTTTATGAAGAGAAAATTACTTTATTTAGTGAAATATGTTTTAATGTTGCATATAGTTATGTGGCCGATTATTTTTTAAAAGCACAATTTTGTTTGACTAAAACAAATTCTGATAATGTATCTTATTTTTTTTCAGTCAGTAAAACGATTTACGGTAAAACGTCTTTCTTCAACACAGCAAGTTGCAAAGAAGCACCTTAAACGTCACGTCAAGCGTCTGAGAGACAGAGAATACACCCGATTACGACAGATGGTGCCATCTATTGCAGAGAATGAAAAAGTCTCGAAGGTAAATACTTTAGTTTTATATGTATGTTTTGTAGATCGTTGTTTGTCCTTTGGTACTTTTTCTTTTGGCCATTGTGTAATCTGTTCTTCATCGATATACAGATTCTGATTACCTCTTTGGTATCTTCAAACTCTTCTAAATAGTTCAAATATGACATGTTTAATAAATTTCTTGTTTTTTTTATGGTTCTATTCCGTTATTTTTTTTTAATTAATGTTCGTTAATAAGAATAAATGACACACAAAAAGATAGAATCCATTGTTATGTACTTTTTTCCATATGTGGTTAAATGTACTTTTCTTGCACTTTAATATTTTTGTGGTATTGCTGCTCTGCTCGTGTATAACGACGACCAAATATATATACTACAAGTACATTTTTTATATCAGCGATATCCTTGTTTATAGAAATATAATTCCTTTCAATGCTAGAAAATACATTGAAATTAACCCCAAAAAGTGCGTTGCATGTTTTTATTTACATTTCAAATAAACATAGCAAACATAACAATATTAACTAAATGTATCAGATAAGTATTTTTATACGTAGCCACCTTTTAGTATGCAGGTGCGAGGGTGGCGACTGTCAAACCCGTTAAACTCTTCCCAATCGTATTCAATTAAGTATTGTACACCAGCCTTGGAATAAAGGTGTACAAATTGACATTCCGATAATACCTTTTAGATTTTACAGGTGTATTTTAACTCCAGGGGTCCACTATGTCATATTTAGTTGACTAATGTAGTGTTATCATAAACAGGTGAATTTTATAACATTCTTGACACATTAGACAACAAACACGGATTAACATTTTTTTTGCATCTGTCATTTTTTTTTTACAGGTAACTGTTATTGAAGAAGCTGTCAAATATATCGATGAACTTCACCTGGCATTGATGGAGAGGATGCAAACAAAAGGTAGGTAGCCATTTAGAAAAGAGAAAATATTCCATTAAATACGGCATTTGTTTTAATATTTACTTTAACTACAAAATGTATGGCACTGTGAATAGAACCCAAACAAAACCATTTTTACAGATGAATAAGCCGACTTGTATTAATTAACAACATATAATTTTGTTAGGGTTACGGGTTATGGTGTTTAACTTGGATGTAATTAAACAGAATAATTGAATTTAGACTATCCATTTTATCTAGTCTTGCTGTAAAGAGACAAACCCACGAAAGCAAATCCTATCAAACAATATTTATCAGAAATCCCTCTTTTTTTTTTTACAGTAAGTTTTTTCCACATATTATAAATTATTATTTTTTTGTTTTGCCATTATAGCAAGGATTTATATAGTAGAACTATATAAATCCTTGATTATAGCAAGGTTTTTTTTTTTTTCTCCCGGATGTTTTAAAGAAAAAAATGTTTGCTTTCTGCCTACCCACTTCAATAATCGTATCGTACTAAGAGTTAAGACTAGACAATATTTTTTAGGTCCATCCCATAGTGAAACAAGTTGTGTCAATGCTAACACCAGGTTCTTTCCAATATTTTATAAACCGTTACTCCACCAGCATTTAAAACTTTGTTACCATTTGAGTTAGGAAATCACAACCATTAGCTAAGATCTATTTTATTTTAAACAAAGCTGGTATATCAAATTTACTTATATCTTTTAGTTTGACTGTCTAACCCATTATTTTATATATTGCAGGTTTTCCAAATACGAATGGCATGCAGACAAAGAATATTCAAGACTTTATACATACGATGTTTCCCGCCAATTTCTTAAGACGTGAACCTACAACATCCTCCATTCCATATGAAAAACAACAGAAGGTTCCATCTTTCTTGTTGAGATTGAACAAAGAACGAAAACAGTCATAGCATTATAGGTATACAAACATTTTTGTATTGTATTTCAGTGTAGAAATTTAAATTGCAAATACATATACATGTATATCATAGTACAGTGCCAAACTTGAAAGAATACCAAAAATTTGATTTAAAAAAAAAACATATTTACAAAATAAAAATCAAGCACATAGAATTAAGTAACAATGTACATCCGGTAAAGAACGAAAAAAACAAGAATTTACTAATAAAAAAAAGTTCAGGCATGTAAGATGAAATCTGACATTTTCACTTCCATATTTCAACCCATTACTATTTCATTGCTGACAAGTATGTTTTTGTATTCATATTTCAATAAGGCATGAACACTATTTAATAAAATATTTCTTTCTTCTTTTCAGAATATATAATAAATACAGTATTATGTGATAAAAAGCAACTCTGTGATATGTCCGATACTAGATGGGCACCAATGGATGATTAAAGCTACATATAATAAAAACCTTAAAAACTGGAATTGTTCAAACTGATTAGGGATTTTTAACATTTTCGTGGTTGGAAGGCTGCTTCTGCATTTTCGGTGAGTAGAACTTGCTAGAATTGCTAATACATTTTTGTATGTTAATTGCAGAGCTCCAGATAAGCTGCGTATTTGCGTTTTTTACGCTATGAAAACGAGTAAAAACGCATGTATTGTCAGATCAGAGTGTACATTTACGCATACATATTGCTGTGTAAGCAAACTTTCCAAATTCGGAGCGTACTTGTACGCTGTTGACAATAATACATCGTGTACATAAACAATACATTTTTGACTGAGAAATTCCCCGTAATTACTTCTCTTTATACTTTTCGAAAAAGAAAGTGTATACATCCGAGGGGTACCGAATGTTTGCCTTTCTAAGCATCGATGTCAAAAGAGATCTGATTGGATGTTTAGGATAAATCATCCAATCGCGGTCAATATTACAAATAAATGCGGTTTAGTTAAGAACTAAAACGAATGTGAATTTGGGAACACGTTCGTTGAAAATGAGCAAGAACATGAATAAGCGCGCTACGGAAAATTATATACTTTTTTAAAAGTTCCTGACAGTTTCATCTGTGTCAAGTGACAGTATAGTTAAAGGAATCATTGATGACATTATCAACACGGCTGTGAAAACTGCCGAAGTCGACGAGCAAAAAACAAAATATTTACAACATTTTATTAATAAACATATACATTTCACTTGCATCCTGTGTTTATTGAATAACACTTGTGTTCAACATAATTTTAAAAGTGTACATGTAAGCAATCTTTTCGGAAGTCGAGAGTACAACAGTGCAAAGGAAATATGCAAATACGCATCATTTTCAAAAGTAGGGGGTAATTACCCTTGGACTTGAAAATTATCTGGGGCTCTGTTAATTGTTTGATTCTGGTATGCTGTAAAACACACATGTCATGCATTAGGACTTCACAAGTATACAAAATGGATATTTTATAATTCATATTTTGATTTAAACACATTTTATTGATAAATAACATTATAAACTTTTGATAAGTAAGATCAACAAAATACAGCTAAATCTGCTGTGTGATGCAGACTACAACAAAATAAATATAAATTCAAAGGACAAGCTTACAGTATACAGCCACTTTTGAAGACAGGATTTTAAAGACACCATTTATCAACTTAGAATCGTGGGAATTTGTTCCTTTGAAAAGTAACATCTTTTCACACTTCGTTTGTATTTACTGTTATTTTTGAGAGGCTAATCATGACTGTATTTAAATTAAAACCGCACATTAATATTATGTGGGATTTATAACCATGTCTGAACTGTATAAACACCTGTAATTCTCCATGAAAAAAAAATACTAGGTATACATTGTACATCAGGCGCCAATATGGAAGCTACAGCCTGTATGATCTGTGTTTTTAATGATTCTCATCATTATCAAATTTTACTTTTATTATTTCAGAATTAAAGAAAGAACCAACATAGAAACAAAAACGATTTTGTGCAGTTTGCAATGGAACTAACAAGTGACTTTGATGTTTTTCTGATATTTTATGGAGTTATCAGACCAAGATATTCCAACAGAACTATACACTGTATTGGACATTCCAAGTTAGAAAAGGTTACCAGTCATTTTTATAGTTTGTTCATGTGTTGGGAACAATGGTGTCCTGTTCCAAGAACTGCTGTTTGACATTCCATTGGAGCCTCGTTTACATTTTTATACAATGTGCCAATAACTTACATTTTCATAGCATAAAATATAGAAATACATGTATTGCAATTGTTTAGTTTGTTCGCCATTAAAATTATAAGTTTGACTAGATATCGGGTAGTATTGGCCGAGACCATATGACACAAGTCCTGTAGTTGGATTTACATCTTTCAATGTAACACGTGCCTAAAGTCATCACCGCTAAAGTTGTGAGTTCGATTCGTGCCGTAGTGGGATGTACTCGATGCAACTTATGTGATAAAGTTTTGTCAGTGAGTTGCATCCAGTGGGTGGTTTTCTCCAATTTCCAAACCAATAAAACCTACCTGACTGTCACGATATAACTGAAATATTAATGACAGTGGCGTCAAACACCCTTTAACTGAAATAACATAACATTTTACATTGCATGATATTGCACTGAGAAATATCTCTGTGCCAAGATTAAAATTTTCGTCCTCTCAGTTTTCTTCCCAAATACTATTTTGAGTTGTTTAACGCAAAGTGGGCAATTTTTCAGCTATATCATGGTGAGAACAAGTTACAATTTTTCAGTTATATCATGGTGAGAACAAGTTACAATTTTTCAGCTATATCATGATGAGAACAAGTTACAATTTTTCAGCTATATTATGGTGAGAACAAGTTACAATTTTTCAGCTATATCATGGTGAGAACAAGTTACAATTTTTCAGCTATATCATGGTGAGAACAAGTTACAATTTTTCAGCTATATTATGGTGAGAACAAGTTACAATTTTTCAGCTATATTATGGTGAGAACAAGTTACAATTTTTCAGCTATATTATGGTGAGAACAATTTACAATTTTTTAGCAATATCATGGTGAGAACAAGTTACAATTTTTCAGCTATATTATGGTGAGAACAAGTTACAATTTTTCAGCTATATTATGGTGAGAACAAGTTACAATTTTTCAGCTATATTATGGTGAGAACAAGTTACAATTTTTCAGCTATATTATGGTGAGAACAATTTACAATTTTTTAGCAATATCATGGTGAGAACAAGTTACAATTTTTCAGCTATATTATGGTGAGAACAAGTTACAATTTTTCAGCTATAATATGGTGAGAACAAGTTACAATTTTTCAGCTATATTATGGTGAGAACAAGTTACAATTTTTCAGCTATATTATGGTGAGAACAATTTACAATTTTTTAGCAATATCATGGTGAGAACAAGTTACAATTTTTCAGCTATATCATGGTGAGAACAAGTTACAATTTTTCAGCTATATTATGGTGAGAACAAGTTACAATTTTTCAGCTATATTATGGTGAGAACAAGTTACAATTTTTCAGCTATATTATGGTGAGAACAATTTACAATTTTTTAGCAATATCATGGTGAGAACAAGTTACAATTTTTAAGCTATATCATGGTGAGAACAAGTTACAATTTTTCAGCTATATTATGGTGAGAACAAGTTACAATTTTTCAGCTATATTATGGTGAGAACAAGTTACAATTTTTCAGCTATATTATGGTGAGAACAAGTTACAATTTTTAAGCTATATCATGGTGAGAACAAGTTACAATTTTTCAGCTATATTATGGTGAGAACAAGTTACAATTTTTCAGCTATATTATGGTGAGAACAAGTTACAATTTTTCAGCTATATTATGGTGAGAACAATTTACAATTTTTTAGCAATATCATGGTGAGAACAAGTTACAATTTGTCAGCTATATCATGGTGAGAACAAGTTACAATTTTTCAGCTATATTATGGTGAGAACAAGTTACAATTTTTCAGCTATATTATGGTGAGAACAAGTTACAATTTTTCAGCTATATTATGGTGAGAACAAGTTACAATTTTTCAGCTATATTATGGTGAGAACAATTTACAATTTTTCAGCAATATCATGGTGAGAACAAGTTACAATTTTTCAGCTATATTATGGTGAGAACAAGTTACAATTTTTCAGCTATATTATGGTGAGAACAAGTTACAATTTTTCAGCTATATTATGGTGAGAACAAGTTACAATTTTTCAGCTATATTATGGTGAGAACAATTTACAATTTTTTAGCAATATCATGGTGAGAACAAGTTACAATTTTTAAGCTATATCATGGTGAGAACAAGTTACAATTTTTTAGCTATATCATGGTGAGAACAAGTTACAATTTTTCAGCTATATTATGGTGAGAACAATTTACAATTTTTTAGCAATATCATGGTGAGAACAAGTTACAATTTTTCAGCTATATTATGGTGAGAACAAGTTACAATTTTTCAGCTATATTATGGTGAGAACAAGTTACAATTTTTCAGCTATATTATGGTGAGAACAAGTTACAATTTTTCAGCTATATTATGGTGAGAACAATTTACAATTTTTTAGCAATATCATGGTGAGAACAAGTTACAATTTTTAAGCAATATCATGGTGAGAACAAGTTACAATTTGTCAGCTATATCATGGTGAGAACAAGTTACAATTTGTCAGCTATATCATGGTGAGAACAAGTTACAATTTTTTAGCTATATCATGGTGAGAACAAGTTACAATTTTTAAGCAATATCATGGTGAGAACAAGTTACAATTTGTCAGCTATAATATGGTGAGAACAAGTTACAATTTTTCAGCTATATCATGGTGAGAACAAGTTACAATTTTTTAGCTATAATATGGTGAGACACAAGTTACAATTTTTCAGCTATATCATGGTGAGACACAAGTTACAATTTGTCAACTATATTATGGTGAGAACAAGTTGAATTTCAATGAGATGATGGTGATATCTACTTTGTACTAGAACAACACACTTAGTTGGATTTGATAGTGCTAGCTCACTGGTACAACATCCAGTGAGTAAACTTGTCGCTCCACTCGGACACATTATCCTGATTCCTAGCCTGACAAGTCTTTGCTCTTGTTCCATAATTCTGTGTAGAAGCAACAAATACAAATCTTGTAATTTTTGGTTTGACCCGACAGAGGCTCAAAACCAGGATCAACTGCACTCAAGGCGAGCACGCCAATCATTACACCACCGATGTTGTTATACACTATTTTGACTGGTGCCGCATTATGAATACCCTATCTATGCAGCAAGCGATATTTAAATTAATACTTGTGTTTTTGTGTAAACAAATGTTATTTGAAAGGAAATACATTTTTACGTACTCACTTATTCCATTCATACAATGTTTTGGAACAGGGTATTATGTTTCTCCTATTAGAAAACAAAATGGCAGTAAAACGATTATTTATATACTAGTATGTTGTTTTACGTCATCTTTGGCAATATTTCAGGAATATCGAAGCATTACATTTTAATTAATATATAGGGGCCGTCGTGATGGTATATTAGTTTGATTTACAACTACCTGTGCAATTGATGCATATCACCAATATAGTTGTGAGTTCGAATCCCGCTCATGGCGAGGTTTACTCGATACAACTTTATATGATAAAGTTTGTCAGTGAGGTGTGGCAGGGCGGTGGTTTTCTTCTGGTACTTCGGTTTCTCCCGCCACGATAAAACTGAAATATTATTGAAAGTGGTGTTAAACACCATAACCCTAACCATTAAATAATATATTAAAACCGGACAAGGGCATTAATTATTCAAAACTACAAGTATTGTCAACCAATATGCATGCTAAAGACACTGAAGAGCAGGTATCACTCATCTGGTTTGTTATGCAATGAACACAAAATTCTGAAATTTCTCATCAGACAGCGAGGGTTATCTTGGACTTCAGATCAGAACAAAAATCAATACTGTAGTAGAGGTTTATCCCAGTATCACTTGTAAATGATTATATTAATATTAATATGTGACAAAGTTTCTGAGATTGGTGGCAGCTACCTTGGATTTCTATTAGGCACCAATATAACAAGCTTGGTAGAGATCTACCCTAGCATCATTTGTGCATGATCTGGTTTGAATCTCTCAAATGTTTTTTGAGAAGCTGTTTGACTACATTTCACATAGGGCCATAGGTTAAGCTAAGTTATGTAATGGCGGGTGCTATGTCCATTTTTTCAGCTACTAAAAGATTGCACATAGCTTCTATGTGGTATCTTTCCCAAGATAGAAGAATGTGCGGGAAATATATGTTTTTGTGTCAAAAACGGCCATTAAATATAATTAAGTTTAAGCGATTAACAATGGTATATGCACATTATTTTTTGCTATGTTGTAACAATCAAATTTCATTTCACACTAAACATTGCAGAGAGTGATTTTTTACATCATACAGCTACATGAAATGAATATTACAATCGTCTCGATCAAGTGACAACCGTACAATGTACCTACTCCACTGGATCCCGTACCGATACTGTGCTGTGTTGAATGTTAGTTATACATACATGTACGGGTCGTCGTGGTTTATCAAGACTGATATTGCGAGCATGTTTATCCATTCTACAACCCATTAAAAGCAGGGGCCGTCGTGACCGTGTGGTAGCTGGATTTACACCCACCTATGCAATCAGTGCCTATCACAAACGTTTTGAGTTCGAACCCCGCTCATCCGAGGTGTACTCTACACAAGATTATGTGATAAAGTTTCTCAGTGACTTGCGACCGGTCTGTGGTTTTCTCCGGGTACTCCGGTGTCCTCCATCAATAAAACGTACTGCCACGATATAACTAAAAATATTGTTGAAAGTGGCATTAAAAACCATAAACCTAAGCCTGAATATTCAATCCAAAAGTATTAATATTCAATTTTTAGGTGACATTTTTTGTGTATTTCTTTTCTTCCCTCTGGGGGTTTGGACTAACACCGTTGATACACTGCAACTCATATTTGCTCAATATAGCGAAAACTCTTTAGCCCTCTCGACCAAAATATATTATCTGATGTTCTTGTGGCAAGTAGAATTTTGATTGGCTAAAAACTTACTTCTAACACTTCATGGAAGCCGTGCTGTGTATTTCATACGGCACAGAAAATCAATAATCGCTCTCTGTGGCCTTTTTCCAAAGATACACGTATTTATGTTTTTCCTATAAGAAGGACATACTTATTAATGTTAGAACATTCAGATCAAAATGTTATCAGTCTCCAGATGTTATTATATATCCCGTTTTAAAGGGCAGTGGTTTTGCCCTTTAAGACGGGATATAAGGTTGACGCCTCACCGTTTAGCAAGCACACTGCCCTTTAAAACGAGATATATAACATTCCCAGACTGATAACGTATAATATAGCTTCATTCGCAGTGGCAATATTTATATTTCTTTTTCCGTGTCTTTTTTTATATTTTTTTTTATATTTTCTACATCCCACCATTTATGAAAATGTATTTTTCGTTAATCGATGTCTTCAATTCGCTCACACCTATATTAGTAACGTTCAGAGCAATATCTGATTTTGATCAAAGATCAAAAACAAATTGATGTTTGAAATGAAACTAAAATAAAGCACGTGCTATGAACGGCAAGTTACTGCACGAGAATGGGAAATTAGAGTACATTAAACTTAAGCTTTACTGCTTAACAATATCTGAAAATTATATTAACTATTTGTTTTAAATGTCAACGTGCCCCGAGCAAGACGCTGCACAACAAAAATATATGCATAATCATAGTTTCTGAAATATGAAAGTGGATCCATATAACACCTGAACTTAATGTAGTAACCCAATGCTGTTGTATAAATTAACACACGGAGGATATTTTATATTCGAAACGAAACACGAGACAATGTAAAAAAAATGATGAAATTCGTAAACTAGTTTTAACACTCGTTATTGTATCACATCCTCGTGATGACGTGATATATGATTGGACAAAAATTACAATGTACATTTTCCAACAAAATCAATACAAAAATAAATAAATACACTATTTAAAAAAATGAATTGTAATTGAATACATGGAACCGGAAAACAAACTTCACTTAGCTAGATAGAATAAATTTCAATTAAACATACCGTGACTGTGCAATGCAAAACAACAATAAAAGCGCTGTTCCTTTACTTAGATGTCTAAGTGTAATGGTGTAATGTTGAATAGTTTCTCATGTTCATTTACACCCATACCCTTTGCAACCAATTACTGACCGGTTTCATTAAAACAATTACTTGCACTCTCCCCCAAAACTCTATGAAGCGCCAGAGTATAGGAATAGGGCATTGTGGTGTATAAAATTTAAGTCTAAATAAGAAATTATGATATTCATTACTTGCTTTAGAGCAAGCAAAAGGGACCTTTGTGGTCGAGTGGTTCAGGTTGCTAAAGACTGACCACAAGTCTAACGATGGCAGGCGTCGAGTCGAACATTTCGTGCTCCGACACCTTAAATGTTTCCAGGCCGTGGCTTGTCTGATAGTCTTGATATAGCTGCAAGCATACTGAAAGTTACCAATTAAACAGTCAATAACATAATAGATGGTTGGTTGGTTGGTTTATAGTGTTTAACGCCACTTTCAACAATATTTCAGTTATATCGTGGAGGTCAGTTTTATTGGTGAAGGAAACCGGAGCACCCGGAGAAAACCACCGACCTGCCGCAAGTCACTGACAAACTTGATTACATAATGTTGTACACCTCGCCCTGGATGAGATTCGACCTCACAAATATAATAACACAATAGAACAAACAAAAACTGTCATAAAACATAATTTTGAAGAACACAGCTTTCTCAGTCTACGTAAATGGCTGTTTTCTTATAAATACATTTTGTATGCTTTAAATGAACATGTGCCCCGATACTGAAAATGACTTATTAAACAGTCAATAATTAAATAGAACAAAAAATCATCAAAAAGGGGACGAAAAGTTTGTTTTTCTCCATCTACGTAATTGAACAAATTGCTGTATTTCTTAGAAATATGATTTAAATGAACATGTGGTCAACATGATGTCCGTATGTTATGTTTTTGGTGCAGGTAAGCTGAGCCGGCTGTCACCAGAAATTTAGATGTTAGCTTCTCATAGTGTCATTTTTGTGGGTCCATCTGTTCAGAAATGACTTAATCAACTATTTTGCTATAAACATTGAAATGAAATTATAAGACGTAATACATTATATTTAATTATAAAATCAATATTTATATGTATTAATGGTAGACTGCAAATTCCTAGGTTTAAAAAAATGAATAATTAGACTTAATTTTTTTTTATTATAAATAATCGGACTATAATTAGCACATGGCGTAGAGATATATTTCGTTGCCAATTTGATTCGGATTAAAAATCTTTGTTGTCACAATCTGCTCAGTTTTCGCGGGATAAATTTTGAAAGAAAAATGGATGATATTTATAATTACATTGTACTAGTATTTAGTATCCATACGGTCAAGATAAACCAATAGCACGACAGTATTGATGAAAGGTATTGTTGACAAAATCTGGTGACATATGCCATAACCTAGACAAAGCCAAACTGTGATCTGGACCTAATGGTCGTCTGCTGTTATTTTCATGCCTTAAATTTGGCGCGCTCCGGACATGTGACGTACATCTGCCGTCCACTAAATCTAAATTAGCCAAATAGTCGTAAAATATCAAATATAGAAAAAAAAATGTTGGATTTTAATATTGTTATCGTTTATGTGTGATTGATCTCGATAGAAATAATTCATAAAATATTAGTTCTCGCCTCATTTAATATACTTCTTTTTAATGGTCCTTCGCCATTTAAGATATGCACTCGACGGAACGCTGACCCATACTCAAAAGTCGCATTAAGAGAATTTTCTCTTATTTTACCTTTTATCTACACGTGTTGCCAACGATATAACGAGAGTCCCCCTTTCAATAAAAAGTACTCAATAGTAGAACTATAAAAGCCTTTATAATTGACGTTTTATACTCCAGGTCAACCCCAAGTCATGTGAAACATATTTACATCGAAACATTCGTTTCTCTTTAAGTGTTGGGTATTAAAACCTAGCATTAGAGAACTCAGAATGGGTACAACAATTATAATAATAATAATAGTGTCGAAATAATGCATAACTAGAGAGAGAGTCGAAAACATTATTATATTTCATTTCAAAATACTTGTAAATGGGAATAAAATACATCTAATTGTATTCGGTACAAAAATTATATCGTTTGAATCTTTAACACAGTGAGTCATCCATATTTTGAGAAAATGTTGCGTACACCTTTCACAATAGGTATTTGTTAAACCATAACATTTACCACTCATTTAGTCATTACATGGTTTACTTCAACTTTTGGGCTTTGTGTCTTGGTTTTTTTTCGGAGTCTGGAATATAGACATTGCATAAAACCATTTATCACAATATTTAAAAATGCGCAAGTCACTGACACACTTTATTACATAATGTTGTATCGAGTACACCTCGCCTGAGTGGGATTCCAACCATAAATCTCAGATGTTACCTTCTAAATTAAAATACTAGCAAAATACGACCTATTTTGAATACAATTTGTATCGTGCTGTACTTTCGTAATCAATAAAACAGTTCAAATTAGCATAAATACCAGTGTATATTTGTGAAGGGACAGTCCATCCTGTCACATTTCCTCCTTTTTAATTCTCTCTTCCACAGAACAAAATTTACAACTAGTAATCATGTGCTGTCAGTTACAATTGTCGCATATTGATAAGCTTCGAGGAATTCCTTAGTATTTGATTAAGACTCAGCTACCAGTATTTCTCGGAGTTCTGTTTCTCCCTGTTGTGTAAAGCCTGTGTCCGGTGTGTGTACGCGACGAATAAAATACAAAACTCGCTCCTACGACGAGACGGAAAGGAATGCATTGACTTGGAGAATGCTACGTTACTTGTATAACAGTAATAAAAACGTAGATATCTAATTTAATGTCTCTGGAATGTCATTCATCAGGTTCGCTAAAAAGACAAAAGTAAAGATACCGGTAGATAATGTTAAATCTTTGAGAGCTAGATAACCAAAGGACCAAAACAGGATAGCTAAAATCGACGTGGGTTACCGGAAGGAGATGGAAAATAATTAATTCTTGGTGTGAAATCGGTCCGGACGGAATTACGTTACTAGTAAAATAACTCCACGGATTAGTTTTATTAGGAAGAATATTCCAATGACTATTCCATATAGGAAAATTGTATCTTAGATTTATTTTAGTATATATTCTGGTCCATCCGGACTTAATCTTCTAGAATAAATTCCACTTTCCCGTAAAAAAACCCAACCCCAACTTGCATCAGCTCCTAATGATCAACAGTTTGCTAGGAGTGGTCGTTGGTATCCCTTCCACATTCCTATCCATCACCACAAAGTTTCCTCAAGGCATTCAAAACATCCGTCCATTGACCTATGTCAGAACCATCTTTTACCTAGTTACATTCGTTGTTAGTAATGAAAACGTAGATATCAAATTTAGTGCGCAGGACGCGTTTCTGGAATAACCTTCATCAGGTACGCTTATCACGAATCTTGCTGAATTACTACTTGTTTGACGTTACACAACAATCATTTAATGTTTTTTTGTGAAGTGACCTTCTGAATCAATGACATGTCATATTAAAACACAGTTTTACTGGTATGTTCAGATCTAATTTATAACAATTAGTTGCTCTACGGACTCCGAACGCTTGTCGAAATCTGATATCGATCTTAAAATGCTACATCAAATAATTAGAGTTGTATCAGCTTGTACGACACTAACATATGATGACAAAAAACGACGTTCGTTGTCACGAGAACAGCGTGATGCGATTTCACGGTATACTTTTAATGATATTTCAACGATTTTAATTATCATGTTCGTTCTGATTTCTTTTATAATTTAATGACATATACTATCTGAGAATAACATTATAATTTCTTTTGTTGAATTATATTACATTGAAATTTAATATGTTTATAGTCCATGGTGACCCGCTAGGCCGACACACATACAAACGACCCACACACACCAGCGTCATATAAACACATACGGTTTTTTTTTAATTAGAATGAAACGGGGACTTTCTGAAAGTATTATCAAAAAGCATAACAGATATAGGGGCGAGCAACTAATGCATTTCTAATTGGAAACGCCTCCTTATAAATATATCAGACTTTTTTTTTAATTTATCACCAACAACATATATGAAAATACATAGACAATACAACACATTGTCTGAAAATATAAAATTGATGTGTACGAGCTTTAGAAACAGGTAGATAAACGGGCCTTTGTCGACGTTTTCTCCCCTGTTTCGCAGCTAGTGCAAATTAATTTTATATTTTCCGAAAATGTACGTATGTTATATTTATCCTATTATGTGAAAAAACAACAAAACAACTGCCACATTGTCTAAGAAGAGCAGAAACAAGCGTAGTTCTAATCGTCTTTTGGTGGTTCCCTTTGTGAAGTCTGCGCTTATACTGTTACCGTTTCTTATCGTTGCTCAACATGAATCAGGCACCAGAAAAAAAGCTATATCTTGGTCAGTGTCTCAGTGACCATATATATATAAGTTAACCTAATATTGCAGTTTGCCTGCTCAAATAGAACTTCTGGAGGATAAATGAGGCTGCCGAAATAGAACCAGTGTAGGATAAACGAGGCTGCTCAAACAAAACCAGTGTAGGATAAATGAAAATACATGTATATAATCGTTAGTTCGTAAACAAAATGTACGATTTCTCCAAAAGTTGTCTAAGAATGATAACGTCACAATAACCGATACACGTGATCAGCTGAAAACATAGCGCTTTTTTTCAGGAATACAACATATCATCTGTGTGAAGATTGAAAATGAAGCTTGTGTCAACGTTTGGATGACACTTAAAATCGGTTGACTCTTTAATATACTTTATTGGAAAAAAACAGCTGGCTAAATATATTTTCTAACGTGACAGAAATTTGACAATCTTAATCAGTGTTTTTGTTGAACGTAAATAATGCAGGTGCACGTGCGTGATTGATTAACGGTTGCAATTAAACGTTGTAATTAACAACGTTTAATTGCAAAGTACCACTTTTAAAATTAATTTATTTTAACCCTTTTTATATATAAATTGAACGTAAATAATTAATAAAAGCGATGGGAAAACGTTTTAATGACGAAAAGTATAAAATTATCGTAAACAATACGAAAATGGCTTAGATGGCACAGATGTTATTTCAACCATGTATTTCTATTTGTTGTCTCCTTATGGTCATTTCTCAGATTTGGGCGTTGAATTTTTATTTGGTACATCATCTGATGTTTCTACAGGAAATAATGGACTGCTTTATTCTTAAAAGCTGATTCTGTTGAAAAGAAATTGATTAGCGTGAGAACGTTACCTCTGCACATAAAAAGATAGCATATTTAGCTAAAATTTAATGTGCTTGTGTTCTTTGTACAATCAAATAACAATCAGGAATTAGGACCGTAAGTATTCAATTCCGCTCATTTTCCACGGAAAATTGCCTCCGTTTAATTTCCAATATATTATTAACTATGAAACATGACGTTGAATAAATAATTCCCCCTCTTGTATGTTAATTACCGTATATAAATCATAACCGTTCATTGTTAGAACGTTTATTCGTTAGATTTTCCGCTTGTTTGATAAACTGAAGTCTTATTATAATACGGTGTTTCAAGTCATTGAAAAAAATAATTGGAAAGTAATACTTAACAATACCACAGAATTATACAATTTCACGGTCGAATGATCACAATGATATCGATGACTAGAATCTCATTATAACATAAATGGTTAATTCACGAAGCTTATTTTAAGGCATAGATCTGAAAATATAATGTAAAAGATAAAAATAAGTAAATTATATGATCAAAATATTTTTTGAATTTCTAAAAAGTTGAAAGAAGAATTATACGAAAATACAAACTTTGTATCTACACAATATTGATTTTTGAGGGTATATGTAGGCTTCATTATGAGAGTTTAAAAGTAGAAAATCTCAACATATACACCGACAACACTTACAAAAGAGGAAATACTTTACTCTAATAGGTCTGCTTTGTGTTGCTTTTGAAAATTAGGCCTCGGAAGTAAAACCAAAAATACTGAACCGGATGTTAATTCACTCTACTGGATACCTAAATTTCCAAATGTCCGACATGTTTCTTTATTGGTATGACGCAGACTTCATGCAGTGGACTCTACACAAATAAACGAACAGGGGCTAATCGTTCCTTTACTTTCACGTTCCGCTATATAGATGATGTCCTTTCACGTAATAATTCAACGTTTTGTGGCTATTTTTAATAGTATATATCCCATTGTTTCACACATTGGCCTATAACTGGAAATTGACAATGAAGGCCGTTTGAGTACGAAATTATACGACAAATGATGATTTCAATTTTTCCATTGTAAACCACGGATTTCTAGTGGCAAAGTTGAAGTAATCACTTCGAAAGTTGTATGGTTGCAATCATGACTTGTGGTATGTTTCGTTTGTCACAGTCGTGACGTATCATCGTATTTGTAACATGACAGGTAGATCAGGAACTGCTTACACTCTCCGGAACACCCTAATTAAACCCTGTGTCAATTGGGGTTCATGGGCCTAAATCTTTAGTTTTTTTAATGTAATGTTTTGTAGATTATTGTTTTTTCTTTGCCCTTTTCTTTTGGCCATTGTTGTGTCTGCCCTTCTTCTATTTCTTGGCCTCTAACTTGGTGGTAAACAATAATACCTGTCTAACCATTAGACTTTGTATTTTTCTTAACAAAAATGTAAATAACTGATGTAGTGCGCTCGACGTGTTTCATGGCTGAATTCAAACAGCTACATAGTCAACGGATCGGAAAGTCAGGTACTTTAATGGTCTTAGGGGAACAAGGAAACCAAAGGGCATAAGCAGGATAACCGAAATCAACCAAGGTTACTCATACCCGCGGGAGATTGGCCTTAACTTAAATAATTTACGTTATTTAGAAACTGTAAATGTCAAACAGAAACATATCGATTAAAGCCAAAGTACCGATTACTGCGCGGATTACATCTTCTGTTTCAGTAGCATTTCATACATTGAAAAAATATAATAAAAAGTAAACGGGGTCACTTTTTCTTCTATGGTGACTGACACCAATTGTAACGGGTTGAAATCTTAAAAAACAACACCAAGTGTTTAATCAGTCAGGGATTGCGGATATTGAGTGGTCTATGACATGTGCTATATATACCGGTGTTAATTTTAGGTTACCAATAACAATATGACAGTCTTCCTATGTCAAGTGTTTGGCAAGGTGTACTGAACTCTAAACATACCTGGCAGAGGATATAGACACGTATTTCAGTAATTAATTGTTCACTATTGATCAGTTCAAGTGTTATCAAAACAGCTGCACACCTCTTGCTAGATGTTATGTCAAATCTACAAATAAAATCATACTTTTGTTGTTTAGTTTCTTTAGTGATGAAAAATATGTAAATATTTGCTAACATATCTTTATAAAATATGACTATGAATTTGCACGTACCACAGAGCTCTGTACGTATCATAAGTCATATATAAAAATGGCACGCACAAAGTTAATAATAAAAACATAAATATTAAATTTAGTGCACACGACGCGTTTATGGAATAACCTTCATCAGGTACGCTCAATGTCGAAGATTGGAAAGCCAAATAATTTAAATTTTTGGGAGCAATAAAACCAAAGGACCTAAACAGGATAACCAATATCGGCTTAGGTAACCTATGCCTTAGGGAAGATGAGAACCGTAGTTTTATTAATAATTACATTATTTACGAACTCTATTTTATTGGGGAGGGGAGGGGGTAATTTACTGTTTTCCGCTCTTTCCCCATTTAAATAGACGTTTTACAAGAAGTAATCAGGTTTGACTTTCATATCCACTTTGTTGAGTAGGATTATTTATGTTTATAGTCATCAATATTGCCACCATAATGTTATATCATGAATATCGGGAATTCTGGTTAGGAGTTATTGTGTTTAACGCGATTTTCAACAATATTTCAGCTATATCGTGACAGTCAGTTTTATTGGTGGAAGAAACCGGAGTACCCGGAGAAAACCACCAACCTTTCGCAAGTCACCGACAAATTTTGTCACATAATGTTGTATAGGTATTGCATAGGTAGTTATAAATCCAACTACCATACGATCACGACCACGACGGCCCCATGACTATCAGACATATTGCAGGAAAGACCCGAACAGGTATAACTGACTAACCGATGGAATCCATTGCCTTGGGTATGTCGGTATTTGGAAAGATTAATACTTGATAAGGATGAGGGTGATAATCCACATCAGTGATGCAAGATGTGTTGTCAGAAGTCAAAGACGTTAACCACACGGTCACTCAGGCCCATTTAGGTAAAGAGAAATCTATTGACATAATAATAATTGAAATATATTATTGACTTGCGTAAGATTACATAAAAACACAACACAAATGAAACATAAAGAATAAGAAAGACAAGAAAAAAATGGAATTCGATGTGTTTTCATCGTTAGTTTATTAGTAAGAACGGATATGTAAATGAACATTACACTTAGACACCAATAAAAGTAAAAAAACAATGATTTTATTGGGTCTTCAATAATGAGAATAACTCTTACACTAAAATGAGTGTGACATGACACTTGTCTGTAGTTGAGTGGTTATACTCTTCCATGCATGACACTTGTCTGTAGTTGAATGGTTGTACTCTTCCTTGCATGACACTTGTCTGTAGTTGAGTGGTTGTACTCTTCCATGCATGACACTTGTCTATAGTTGAGTGGTTGTACTCTTCCTTGCATGACACTTGTCTGTAGTTGAGTGGTTGTACTCTTCCATGCATGACACTTGTCTGTAGTTGAGTGGTTGTACTCTTCCATGCATGACACTTGTCTGTAGTTGAGTGGTTGTACTCTTCCTTGCATGACACTTGTCTGTAGTTGAGTGGTTGTACTCTTCCATGCATGACACTTGTCTGTAGTTGAGTGGTTGTACTCTTCCATGCATGACACTTGTCTGTAGTTGAGTGGTTGTACTCTTCCATGCATGACACTTGTCTATAGTTGAGTGGTTGTACTCTTCCTTGCATGACACTTGTCTGTAGTTGAGTGGTTGTACTCTTCCATGCATGACACTTGTCTGTAGTTGAGTGGTTGTACTCTTCCATGCATGACACTTGTCTGTAGTTGAGTGGTTGTACTCTTCCATGCATGACACTTGTCTGTAGTTGAGTGGTTGTACTCTTCCATGCATGACACTTGTCTGTAGTTGAGTGGTTGTACTCTTCCTTGCATGACACTTGTCTGTAGTTGAGTGGTTGTACTCTTCCATGCATGACACTTGTCTATAGTTGAGTGGTTGTACTCTTCCATGCATGACACTTGTCTATTGTTGAGTGGTTGTACTCTTCCATGCATGCCACTTGTCTGTAGTTGAGTGGTTGTACTCTTCCATACATGACACTTGTCTGTAGTTGAGTGGTTGTACTCTTCCATGCATGACACTTGTCTGTAGTTGAGTGGTTGTACTCTTCCTTGCATGACACTTGTCTGTAGTTGAGTGGTTGTACTCTTCCATGCATGACACTTGTCTGTAGTTGAGTGGTTGTACTCTTCCATGCATGACACTTGTCTGTAGTTGAGTGGTTGTACTCTTCCATGCATGACACTTGTCTGTAGTTGAGTGGTTGTACTCTTCCATGCATGACACTTGTCTATAGTTGAGTGGTTGTACTCTTCCATGCATGACACTTGTCTGTAGTTGAGTGGTTGTACTCTTCCATGCATGACACTTGTCTGTAGTTGAGTGGTTGTACTCTTCCATGCATGACACTTGTCTGTAGTTGAGTGGTTGTACTCTTCCTTGCATGACACTTGTCTGTAGTTGAGTGGTTGTACTCTTCCATGCATAACACTTGTCTGTAGTTGAGTGGTTGTACTCTTCCATGCATGACACTTGTCTGTAGTTGAGTGGTTGTACTCTTCCATGCATGACACTTGTCTGTAGTTGAGTGGTTGTACTCTTCCATGCATGACACTTGTCTATAGTTGAGTGGTTGTACTCTTCCATGCATGACACTTGTCTGTAGTTGAGTGGTTGTACTCTTCCATGCATGACACTTGTCTGTAGTTGAGTGGTTGTACTCTTCCATGCATGACACTTGTCTGTAGTTGAGTGGTTGTACTCTTCCATGCATGACACTTGTCTGTAGTTGAGTGGTTGTACTCTTCCATGCATGACACTTGTCTGTAGTTGAGTGGTTGTACTCTTCCATGCATGACACTTGTCTGTAGTTGAGTGGTTGTACTCTTCCATGCATGACACTTGTCTATAGTTGAGTGGTTGTACTCTTCCATGCATGACACTTGTCTGTAGTTGAGTGGTTGTACTCTTCCATGCATGACACTTGTCTGTAGTTGAGTGGTTGTACTCTTCCATGCATGACACTTGTCTATTGTTGAGTGGTTGTACTCTTCCTTGCATGACACTTGTCTGTAGTTGAGTGGTTGTACTCTTCCATGCATGACACTTGTCTGTAGTTGAGTGGTTGTACTCTTCCATGCATGACACTTGTCTATAGTTGAGTGGTTGTACTCTTCCATGCATGACACTTGTCTGTAGTTGAGTGGTTGTACTCTTCCATGCATGACACTTGTCTGTAGTTGAGTGGTTGTACTCTTCCTTGCATGACACTTGTCTGTAGTTGAGTGGTTGTACTCTTCCATGCATGACACTTGTCTGTAGTTGAGTGGTTGTACTCTTCCTTGCATGGCACTTGTCTGTAGTTGAGTGGTTGTACTCTTCCATGCATGACACTTGTCTGTAGTTGAGTGGTTGTACTCTTCCTTGCATGACACTTGTCTGTAGTTGAATGGTCGTACTCTTCCATGCATGACACTTGTCTATAGTTGAGTGGTTGTACTCTTCCTTGCATGACACTTGTCTGTAGTTGAGTGGTTGTACTCTTCCATGCATGACACTTGTCTGTAGTTGAGTGGTTGTACTCTTCCATGCATGACACTTGTCTGTAGTTGAGTGGTTGTACTCTTCCATGTATGACACTTGTCTATTGTTGAATGGTTGTACTCTTCCTTGCATGACACTTGTCTGTAGTTGAGTGGTTGTACTCTTCCATGCATGACACTTGTCTATAGTTGAGTGGTTGTACTCTTCCATGCATGACACTTGTCTGTAGTTGAGTGGTTGTACTCTTCCATGCATGACACTTGTCTGTAGTCGAGTGGTTGTACTCTTCCATGCATGACACTTGTCTATAGTTGAGTGGTTGTACTCTTCCATGCATGACACTTGTCTATAGTTGAGTGGTTGTACTCTTCCATGCATGACACTTGTCTGTAGTTGAGTGGTTGTACTCTTCCATGCATGACACTTGTCTGTAGTTGAGTGGTTGTACTCTTCCTTGCATGACACTTGTCTGTAGTTGAGTGGTTGTACTCTTCCATGCATGACACTTGTCTGTAGTTGAGTGGTTGTACTCTTCCATGCATGACACTTGTCTGTAGTTGAGTGGTTGTACTCTTCCTTGCATGGCACTTGTCTGTAGTTGAGTGGTTGTACTCTTCCATGCATGACACTTGTCTGTAGTTGAGTGGTTGTACTCTTCCTTGCATGACACTTGTCTGTAGTTGAATGGTCGTACTCTTCCATGCATGACACTTGTCTATAGTTGAGTGGTTGTACTCTTCCTTGCATGACACTTGTCTGTAGTTGAGTGGTTGTACTCTTCCATGCATGACACTTGTCTGTAGTTGAGTGGTTGTACTCTTCCATGCATGACACTTGTCTGTAGTTGAGTGGTTGTACTCTTCCATGTATGACACTTGTCTATTGTTGAATGGTTGTACTCTTCCTTGCATGACACTTGTCTGTAGTTGAGTGGTTGTACTCTTCCATGCATGACACTTGTCTATAGTTGAGTGGTTGTACTCTTCCATGCATGACACTTGTCTGTAGTTGAGTGGTTGTACTCTTCCATGCATGACACTTGTCTATAGTTGAGTGGTTGTACTCTTCCATGCATGACACTTGTCTGTAGTTGAGTGGTTGTACTCTTCCATGCATGACACTTGTCTGTAATTGAGTGGCTGTATTCTTCCATGCATGACACTTGTCTATTGTTGAGTGGTTGTACTCTTCCTTGCATGACACTTGTCTGTAGTTGAGTGGTTGTACTCTTCCATGCATGACACTTGTCTGTAGTTGAGTGGTTGTACTCTTCCATGCATGACACTTGTCTATAATTGAGTGGTTGTACTCTTCCATGCATGACACTTGTCTGTAGTTGAGTGGTTGTACTCTTCCTTGCATGACACTTGTCTGTAGTTGAGTGGTTGTACTCTTCCATGCATGACACTTGTCTATTGTTGAGTGGTTGTACTCTTCCTTGCATGACACTTGTCTGTAGTTGAGTGGTTGTACTCTTCCATGCATGACACTTGTCTGTAGTTGAGTGGTTGTACTCTTCCATGCATGACACTTGTCTGTAGTTGAGTGGTTGTACTCTTCCATGCATGACACTTGTCTATAGTTGAGTGGTTGTACTCTTCCATGCATGACACTTGTCTGTAGTTGAGTGGTTGTACTCTTCCATGCATGACACTTGTCTGTAGTTGAGTGGTTGTACTCTTCCATGCATGACACTTGTCTATTGTTGAGTGGTTGTACTCTTCCTTGCATGACACTTGTCTGTAGTTGAGTGGTTGTACTCTTCCATGCATGACACTTGTCTGTAGTTGAGTGGTTGTACTCTTCCATGCATGACACTTGTCTATAGTTGAGTGGTTGTACTCTTCCATGCATGACACTTGTCTGTAGTTGAGTGGTTGTACTCTTCCATGCATGACACTTGTCTGTAGTTGAGTGGTGGTACTCTTCCTTGCATGACACTTGTCTGTAGTTGAGTGGTTGTACTCTTCCATGCATGACACTTGTCTGTAGTTGAGTGGTTGTACTCTTCCATGCATGACACTTGTCTGTAGTTGAGTGGTTGTACTCTTCCTTGCATGGCACTTGTCTGTAGTTGAGTGGTTGTACTCTTCCATGCATGACACTTGTCTGTAGTTGAGTGGTTGTACTCTTCCTTGCATGACACTTGTCTGTAGTTGAATGGTCGTACTCTTCCATGCATGACACTTGTCTATAGTTGAGTGGTTGTACTCTTCCTTGCATGACACTTGTCTGTAGTTGAGTGGTTGTACTCTTCCATGCATGACACTTGTCTGTAGTTGAGTGGTTGTACTCTTCCATGCATGACACTTGTCTGTAGTTGAGTGGTTGTACTCTTCCATGTATGACACTTGTCTATTGTTGAATGGTTGTACTCTTCCTTGCATGACACTTGTCTGTAGTTGAGTGGTTGTACTCTTCCATGCATGACACTTGTCTATAGTTGAGTGGTTGTACTCTTCCATGCATGACACTTGTCTGTAGTTGAGTGGTTGTACTCTTCCATGCATGACACTTGTCTGTAGTCGAGTGGTTGTACTCTTCCATGCATGACACTTGTCTATAGTTGAGTGGTTGTACTCTTCCATGCATGACACTTGTCTGTAGTTGAGTGGTTGTACTCTTCCATGCATGACACTTGTCTGTAGTTGAGTGGCTGTATTCTTCCATGCATGACACTTGTCTATTGTTGAGTGGTTGTACTCTTCCTTGCATGACACTTGTCTGTAGTTGAGTGGTTGTACTCTTCCATGCATGACACTTGTCTGTAGTTGAGTGGTTGTACTCTTCCATGCATGACACTTGTCTATAATTGAGTGGTTGTACTCTTCCATGCATGACACTTGTCTGTAGTTGAGTGGTTGTACTCTTCCTTGCATGACACTTGTCTGTAGTTGAGTGGTTGTACTCTTCCATGCATGACACTTGTCTATTGTTGAGTGGTTGTACTCTTCCTTGCATGACACTTGTCTGTAGTTGAGTGGTTGTACTCTTCCATGCATGACACTTTTCTGTAGTTGAGTGGTTGTACTCTTCCATGCATGACACTGATCTGTAGTTGAGTGATTGTACTCTTCCATGCATGCCACTTGTCTGTAGTTGAGTGGTTGTACTCTTCCATGCATGACACTTGTCTGTAGTTGAGTGGTTGTACTCTTCCATGCATGACACTTGTCTGTAGTTGAGTGGTTGTACTCTTCCATGCATGACACTTGTCTATTGTTGAGTGGTTGTACTCTTCCATTCATGACACTTGTCTGTAGTTGAGTGGTTGTACTCTTTCATGCATGACACTTGTCTGTAGTTGAGTGGTTGTACTCTTCCATGCATGACACTTGTCTATAGTTGAGTGGTTGTACTCTTCCATGCATGACACTTGTCTGTAGTTGAATGGTCGTACTCTTCCATGCATGACACTTGTCTGTAGTTGAGTGGTTGTACTCTTCCATGCATGACACTTGTCTGTAGTTGAGTGGCTGTACCCTTCCATGCATGACATTTGTCTGTAGTTGAGTGGTTGTACCCTATCATGCATGACACTTGTTACGAATATCTTGTACCTTCTGCCTAAAGACTGATACCAAGCTAAATAGAAATCCGATTAAATATAGCACAGTGTAGCAACTGAACAGACTGATGATTGCTGTTAAACAAGAAAGTTACTGAACCAAGAGTTCCTAATGGTTAAATGGAAAATATAATTTTTAAAGTTTTACGGTCGCCACCATGCCTTAGTTAACCGTTACAAAATATATGTGTCACGGCTATGTTATCCTTGTCGTATCCACAATTACGCTCTTTTCTCATACATGACTTACCATGGATGTTTGATAGGAGTAACACGACGGATCCCACTAGTGGAACAGAAATTGCTTATCCTTCCGGAGCATCTGAATTTACCCACGCGTTTTAATGCCGTCCAATTACATGTATTCATGTTTGTTGTTCCGTGTTATAATGTTCGCGTTCATCTTTACACTCATTTGTTTTGTATGAGGTTATTTGTTTATGTAATTTGTATTAAGTTCGGAATAACGGTATCCAACATGATTTTCCTATTACATTAACAGTAAGACGACGTGTGATACTAGTGAATCAGGATCTGTTAACACTTCTGGAGCACATGAGTTCATCCCCTGCATTTTGTGGGTTTCGTGTTGCTCAATATTTGTTTTTTTGTGTAGTGTACATCATTGTTTGTCTTTTGTTTCTTTTTGCCACTGTATTTTCTGTCCTTCTTCGATGTGCGACTTCTGGTTACCCTTTGGTATCATCAAACCACTCTTATATGACAGATTAACTCCATGAGTATATGTATATCTTTTGAATATCCAATTCAAGGATTATATGTCCACCAAAATTTGACCGGTTCTATTTCAGTATGTGTCTCGTCGTGGTGGCATTCTCTCTGTTGACACAATGTTTTGTTTTCACAATAACTTCTATAAGTTCTATTTGGTCGAACCTTTACACAGGACACAGGTTCGGATTTCTTCTTGAGATTCTAGCCTTATCCGTTTCTAACCAAGAAGTTCAACGCGGTCTAGGCGAGGTGTACTCGATACCACATTACGTGATAAAGTTTGTCAGTATGTTGCGGCAGGTCAGAGGATTTCTCTGGGTACTCCGGTTTCCCCCATCAATAAAACTGACCGCCACGATATAACTGAAATATTGCTGAAAATGGCGTTAAACCCCACCCCAACGCTGTCTTCAATGGTCGATTTGCTGCAGTTGTATCAAGCCGCCTCTACCAGGTGGTAGCCCTATATTAATTTATATGATGTACACATTAATATTGCCAATTACATGTACAAATGTATGTAAAAAAGGAACACCCGAAAAGAAAGGACATAATATTGAAACGATAAATTCACATTAGTCGAATGAATGAACTTAACTTGAACTTTATTTAGCATAAGTATGAGTATGCTTTTAGCTAAAGATCATACATAATGCAAGTCTGATCTATGCAGCTGTACGGGATAAGTAAACAATATGTTTATTATAAACGACAGTTACAATGATAGATTATTTCAACTCGTCACCTACACGCTGACAAAACACCAAATACAATTTACCTTCAAACAGCACATGGCTTCATTTATGACCAATATCACTAAATTTAATTAAATATTTGGAATATTTATGTTTTCTACAGTTACTTATATCTGGTAAATATTATATGGCAATTAAAAAAATAATTTTAAAAGGTTTTTATAGAAACTATTTTAATTTCTGATCACAGATGATAGAAATGTGAACAGGGCAATAAGTCAAACTGATAATGATCGGTTGACTAATTCTACCCCTCAAGGACACTAGTTATTACTTTGTAACATCCGTCTTACTTTTCTAGGTACGTTTAAAGGGTAACTGCTATTTTATTATAGATTTGAATAGTGTTACAAATAGCTTCAACGAAATACTAATATATATCGCATTTTAAAAAAAATAGTTTATGAAAGTTTGCTTCCTGATTAACCATTCTGGTTTAAAAATATATTTTGTTACTATCGGTGTATTTAAAACATATGCAACCTTTGAATTTTTCGGCTTTGTTTGGTTTCCTCGATCAGAAAGAAAATATGGAAAACCTTTCTTTTTATGTACAAAACAAAATCTTCATAAAACTATTTTCTAAATTTACATAGATGAGCCGAGTTAAATATAATACAGGAATAATACCTCGAACCACATCGACGGTATAATGGTTAGCGGGCTGGTCTCGAGTGCGTAGATCGTGGGCTCGAACCCCGGTTGGATCAAACAAAAGATTTTTTGTTATATAAATAGGTAGTTGCTGCTTCTCCTCTAAACACCAGCCTTAAAGAGTAAAAGCAAGACTGGATGGCTAGGAATTAGGATACTGTGTCTGAGTGGAGCGACATGTCTACCCACAGACTGTTGTTTCATTGACCTACCACTATAAAGATTCAAATAAGCGTGTTGATCTAGTACAATGCGGACATCATCATCTTGCATTGAATGAAAACTTGTTCTCGTCATGATATGGCTGAAAAATGCTCACTAAAGCAACAATCACTCCCTGACTAATTCATCGAAAATGGGCCAATACACACAATACAAAATATCATTTGTTACTAATGGTAGACTAAAACGGTGACTAGAACGTTGAAAAAACCCACGAATTCGTGATGAAGAGATTTCCCTGCACTATGCATGAGTTCCATCCCATTGTGAAGAATATAAACGTCAGAGAATACCGAAGGGGCAATGGAATTAGTGATAATAACACGATTATCAGCTGATTTACATATAGTAAAACTTTTATTTATTTGTTTGTTATTTTCGATGCTTATGCTATCGTTGCACTACAAAATAAATACAGAATATAATTTTTTTTTTTTTTTTTTTGAGAATTAGGAGTTGTTGCTGTCATATCTTAAGGTTAGCTACAAAGTTAGTATTAAAATTACGTGAACTTTAGTCATTAAGCAATTGATGAACATTACCGTAATTTATTTATGATAGTAACCCAATCTCTAAAATAATGGGCACAAGAACTAACAATATAGTTTGTATCAACTACACCTATGCAATACGTGGATTCAGTTTGGGGAAGCAAATTGTATTTATTTAAAGAAGGAAAATTGACAATTGGAAAACTTAAATCATCAGCTGTGCCTTTCTATCATTCTTGGTTTGCCCAGGGAGTATTTCCCAGACGTAATCGACTTAGACTACAATTATATCTACTATCATGCAACAATAGCCATACACGATGGTGTGTGTGGAACCACATCAGTGTCGTAATGGTTAGAGTGTCCACCTCGAGTGTTATAGATCGAGGGTGCAAGCCCCGATCGTCTCAATCAAGGGTTTAAAGTTGGTATTTACTGCTTCACTGTCTGAGCATGCAACATTAAAGAGTAAGAACAAAGACTGGGTGGTTTGGAATCAGAATATGTCTGAGTGGAGCAACATGTCTACCTATGGAGGTTTAGTTCAGTGAGCTAGCACTATATATATGTCCAACTATGTGTGTTGGTCCAGTACAAAACAGACTTCATCATCATCTCTTCGTTATGTAGCTTGTTGACGTCATGATATAGCTGTAAGATTGCTCACTTGGTGTAAGAAGTGTATGAAGATACGAATGGAGTAATCAGAATCCGTAAAACAACCAATCGAACACGACCCATTTTCGTGTCATATTTTATTGAAATTACTATGGTAAATCAAAGTAAACTAATAAAATGAAAAACGAAAAATACCAATGGAAAAATTGTAGAAAGTGACAAAATTGACACCCATGACACACATATGTATGACCGCTCACTATTCTGACTTGGTACAGGCATTTCAATAAAAAGTGGCGGGGTTAAACTAGTCTGATGGGCCCAAACCTAAAGTAAGCTGAAAGTCATTTCAATTCAAACAGAATATAATAAGATGCAATTTATATTTGTCTGCCCCTGTTTAAAGCCCCATAATTCAATTCTGATTTACAAATCGAATAACGCCTTTTTTCACTGATGATGATATCAATTTAACTTGATACGTAAAGGAAATCTTCCGTAGAATAGTTTATGCCCTATGGTTAACTTTAATGGCTTACAAAAAATGCCCTAAGACACCCAGAAACAGATACAACACCCTTTAATTATAATGTCAAGATGTAAATGATGATTTGATTTGAATAAAAGGGAAAATTTTATATGTTTGTTGATGCAATGAATGAATTTCTAAGCGGTTTATTACAACCTCATTAAAACTCATAAAATATTTTATTTCTTGATGTGTCAATAATTTCAATAGTTGCCATATTTTTTAATATTTTTTAAATTTAAATTAACTGGTTTAATTTTGGTTGATTAATACTTGTGTGTTTACATTAATATGGTATGACAGTATGGATGTTGTACAACCATTGTTTTGTGAGCAGTCGTTGCCATGGTAGCTAGATCAACATCTACATATGTATGGTAGTTTAGATTAAACGTATTTTATTTGTCACAAAATAACAAATTGGATAGGACACAAGTACAACGTACTTACGAGGTCTTCTCCTATATACACTTTTACAACAATACTAAGCATGCAAAATGAACATAGTTTTAAATATTACTGATATTTAGACGTTTATACCAAAAATCGTATGGTAGTTAGATCAATATCTACATATGTAATAAGTGCCTACATATGCGGATTCAATTTCCAGCAGCAGTGGTGAGGTATTAAAAATAAAAACGTAGATATCAAATTTAGTGCACACACCATGTTTTTAGAATAACCTTCATCAGGTATGCTCAGAGTCAAAAGATTTGAAAGACAAATAAATGATCCAAGAAAAATACGCCCAAGCAATAAAACCGAAGGGCCTATGCACGATAGCCAAAATCAGCTAAAGGTCACATGTCTGAGGGAGGAGAACCTTTGTTAGAATGATAATAACATTATTAGATACTGTTTTATGTGGTAATGTTTGTCAGTGACTTATGACAGGTCTGTGTTTTTCTGTGGATACTCCAGTTTGCTCAACCAATAATATTGACCGCCATGATTTAACTAAAATCATCAATATATATCAATAAACGTTTTTGTTTCTGGTTCCTTTTCACTCTTCAATGTAAGTGTAAAATAATTAGTAAGTTTTTCGATTAAGATATATTATTGGTGTCGTACAAAACACAATCATATATATAAATAACAAGTATATATTCAAAGTCAAGCACAATACCCACATACTGCAGTGGTCTAGCTATACTCACAAGTATACATTCAAAGTCAAGCACAATACACACATACTGCGGTGGTCTAGCTATACTCACAAGTATACATTCAAAGTCAAGCACAATACACACATACTGCGGTGGTCTAGCTATACTCACAAGTATACATTCAAAGTCAAGCACAATACACACATACTGCGGTGGTCTAGCTATACTCACAAGTATACATTCAAAGTCAAGCACAATACACACATACTGCGGTGGTCTAGCTATACTCACAAGTATACATTCAAAGTCAAACACAATACACACATACTGCGGTGGTCTAGCTATACTCACAAGTATACATTCAAAGTCAAGCACAATACACACATACTGCGGTGGTCTAGCTATACTCACAAGTATACATCCAAAGTCAAGCACAATACACACATACTGCGGTGGTCTAGCTATACTCACAAGTATACATTCAAAGTCAAGCACAATACACACATACTGCGGTGGTCTAGCTATACTCACAAGTATACATTCAAAGTCAAGCACAATACACACATACTGCGGTGGTCTAGCTATACTCACAAGTATACATTCAAAGTCAAGCACAATACACACATACTGCAGTGGTCTAGCTATACTCACAAGTATACATTCAAAGTCAAGCACAATACACACATACTGCGGTGGTCTAGCTATACTCACAAGTATACATCCAAAGTCAAGCACAATACACACATACTGCGGTGGTCTAGCTATACTCACAAGTATACATTCAAAGTCAAGCACAATACACACATACTGCGGTGGTCTAGCTATACTCACAAGTATACATTCAAAGTCAAGCACAATACACACATACTGCGGTGGTCTAGCTATACTCACAAGTATACATTCAAAAGCCAATCTCAATATAGCAAGAGGTTCACCCGTTTTTCAGTTTGACTTGTAAATGTTTATAGAAGAAGTTGGGAACATATAAAGATAAAATTCAAATTACAACTGATGATTTCAGCTAAAAATTAATATATTTTGGCCATTAAAGGAATGTGTTAGTAGTAGCGGTCTGTTACACGCAATTGGAAAAGTCCAACCAGTCGTGAGAGATCATTTCAGGCAAATTTGGTGTAATTTGTTTTTTGCATAACGTCCCGTGACAAATATTTCATGCTTATTCAGGACGACACAAGTTCCATAATATCAAAACAAATACAGATATCAGAGAGGGATGGGATAAGAGGGGCGACGATGTGAAATAAGTGGAGAGCTGGATAAGAACGAAATATATAGCCGTTTGTAGCGACTATATATTTACACAAAGTCAACATGTTTACGTCATAATTCCAAGATAAACGTGAAAACATCATGCCAAAACAAGGTGTATCAAAAGCCAATGAGGCACATAAGAAGAGTGTGAAGATACCAAAAGGATAATCAGAATCCGTATATCGAAGAAGAACAGACAACACAATGGCCAGAAGTTAGAAGATACCAAAAGGGTAATCAGAATCCGTATATCGAAGAAGAACAGACCAGAAGAACAGAAGAATGGCCAAAAGAAAAAGGACAAAAGGACAAACAACGATCTACAAAACATACATATAAAACTAAATATCGAGTAACACGAATCCCACTAACAACCGGGGGTGAACTCAGGTGCTCTGGAAGGGTAAGCAGTTCCTGCTTCACTAGTCAACTATAAGGTGGGAAAATAGTGAATGTGATGAAGCGGGTAAATAGATTTTGTTAACTATCGTATCAATATGGCAATCCCTTCTTTTCCAATTTTTATCGTTGGTACGCACACCTTTTGAATTATTTGATTGGTTGTATGCTCTCTGTAATACAATTAGTCTAAAGGGCCATAAATGTTATGGCCCCTCATTGATACTTGACACGGGCACAGACCAGCTCTGTTTGTAAGGACATATAAAGAACAAAACAAGTATTCCCAACAAAATGTCATAAAGAACTACACAATTTGTACAGCAACAATGGATTTAAGTATTATAAACGTTTGCAAACAGAACGACTGACGTGGTTCCTTTGATAAAAAGCCACCCTACAAAAACGTGGGTACACAAAAAGACAGACGTTGCTGCTTATATGGGTAATCGTTCATTTTGTAGAAATCTGAACATCAATTTCCAAGATTTTAGATCTGATAATCTAGATGATACAACCAGAGATTATCGGAGTAGGTACAATGCAGGTGCATTAACATTGCCAGCAGTCGGGGTGGCAGGTTTGTTTGATCCCGTTCCAACCATGCAGATACTTCTTTAGTTTTCTGAAACTGTAAAACGGCAAATGTTGTCAGCAATGATGTTTGTTTCCCAGAGATGTGTTTTGCTTTAAACAATGTATCATAACAAAATGTCACTTATACTAACCATCTCTCCAATTGCATCCATATTTTATCTTTGCAAAGATTTGTATATTATTTCTACAACAGCTAAATCACCCCATGATTCCATTTAATGTCGAACCATCCTTTTCCCATGACACATACAAACCCTAGGCTACCTGCTGAATTTGTTTGCAGTGAGAACATTTCAGATGAAAATCAATGATCTTTGCAGAAAACTGATTTTCCATTGAAATTTTTAATAAATGTGTTCCTAGCAATTATTTCCTCTCTGGTCTCCTTTGTAAAACAAATGTAATGGGATGGTTGTGCAAGGAAAGGTCAATGAAATGTCGAAGGAATGCTCTGTCTGGGCAAACAACTGCATATGCAAAGGTAAGGAGACCAATGAGAGATTGAAGTTGTCTCAAAGTAAGTGTTTCCTATTGTGCATGTCTGATAAAGCATTTCATATATTTAAAACATTTGTCAGCTGGCAGACGACATTCCATTTTATGAGCATCGACTCCATGCCATGCATTTTGGCTGGAACTAATGATATGTGTGCGCACCTCGCAGTAACAAATACTTAGTACAACTCGTCATGAATTGAAGTTTTATACATGGTATTAACAATAATTTATTGAAATAAAGTATCGCCTGTTCCGTCGTTTTTTTTTAACCTTTGAGCCTTAATGAAAGCGGGAGGTTTGGCGCTTTAAAATCTGATTCAACCCACCATTTCTTTAGAAATGCCTGTACCAAGTCAGGGTCATTACGGTTTTCACAGTTTTCCGGTTGTTGACTGATCTTTCTGTTTATATACTTATGAGTTTTGACTTTCCCTTTGTAAGATTGTTCGGACTTCGGTAATTTTGTTATTACCTTTATTTTTCAGATAATTATATCGTTAGTACCAGACTTATTGCGGGAGGAAAGCATGACAAAATATAGCAAATAAACGGACGGTTGAATGGGCCTTACACATGGGTCAATAAACCTAACCACTTGTGGTGGATGTCTATACTAAAGGCCACTTCAGATGTATTATATGTAAGAGGTAAACCACTTTAACCACTAGTCTACTTGTATGTAATAGCTTCTTTAGGTACAAAATAAACGTTAAAGAATACCGAAGGGGCAATCAAAAATGAACAAAACGGAGTTCGGTAATTTTGTTATTACCCCTATTTGGACACCGCACAAATTTGTTTTACCAGATTAAATATACTAGACACACATA
The DNA here is from genome assembly GCA_963383655.1 of Bathymodiolus septemdierum. Taxonomy (NCBI): domain Eukaryota; kingdom Metazoa; phylum Mollusca; class Bivalvia; order Mytilida; family Modiolidae; genus Bathymodiolus; species Bathymodiolus septemdierum. The sequence continues at coordinate 11,729,434 of OY726526.1, read as the reverse complement.
CTGTAAGTGAAGATAAATTACATATTTATTTGTGTAGAAACATTTCTTTGATGAGGTAAAGCATACAGTAAGAGTAATTAATTAAATTGTTTTAAGACCACGTGTTCATAGCCGGAAGGAAAATTTCATAAACAAACGGTAAAGTTGTTGATCGCTTAGATAAAATGACAAATTGATGTGGGGGAGTTTTACATTTGTCATTTATTACTCAAATTTACTATTTTTTTCTGTTATAACATTGAATGAAGACGCATTTATTGCGTATGTAAATGAGAGTTTTTGTTTGTCAACATAAATCGCAAAAACAACAATTATTAGGTTACTATATATATTGCTACAACATAAGTTAATTCATGATATTAATGTTATCACTTAACAGAATCGATGTGTTATAATGGCTGTAAATGCGTGGTGTTGTGGTCTGTTAGAGTGCGCCAATGACGGCCCAGCACCCCGACTTCATAATGGCTGTAAATGCGTGGTGTTGTGGTCTGTTAGAGTGCGCCAATGACGGCCCAGCACCCCGACTTCATAATGGCTGTAAATGCGTGGTGTTGTGGTCTGTTAGAGTGCGCCAATGACGGCCCAGCACCCCGACTTCATAATGGCTGTAAATGCGTGGTGTTGTGGTCTGTTAGAGCGCGCCAATGACGGCCCAGCACCCCGACTTCATAATGGCTGTAAATGCGTGGTGTTGTGGTCTGTTAGAGCGCGCCAATGACAGCCCAGCACCCCGACTTCATAATGGCTGTAAATGCGTGGTGTTGTGGTCTGTTATAGTGCGCCAATGACGGCCCAGCACCTCCGACTTCAGCACTCAGGGTTTCTGTTAGGGTTACCTCTCCCTTAGCTTCTGGTATAAGACCTTTCCTGGAAGCACAGGAGGGACTTTACAGGTCCCAAACTGGATTTATCTTCGGAGTTTTCTCCCGAAGCCTTTCCCATAAATGGGTATGCCGCAAGGCAGCGGAGGTTTGATAATGGAGTTTCCCTCTCCATCCACAAAACAGTTGAACTATTTAACCCATAGCTGGGAAGTAGGTTTGCAGACACCAGAGCATATCCACACACTGGTGGGCCATGCATGCCGTGCATCTAGGGGCCTAGTTTCCTCCAAGACCTTGTGGTTCTGCCTGGAGCCGTGAAGCATCCAGTTACCATCTACCACCTCAAGGAGGTTCCCATATCTGGGCCACATAGGTCTTACTGTATGAGAGGCCATAATTGGCGAGGAAGGCTTACGCACTCGGCGCCCCTTTTCACAACAAGCTGCTAGCCCATGGCGAATGTGACATGCACACACACTCACTGTACGCATCAATACAGTCATTTTGGTAGACAACAGAATCGAGGTGATATTTATAATGATTTTTGTTTAACGCCAGCTATCTGTCATGACGAAAATAATTGTTACTTTCTAATGAGATTGTTGGTTATAATAAGAAAGGATATGGATGTAAATGAACATGAAAGACTGTCCAATATCACACTTAGACACAAATGGATGTAAATGAACATGAGAGACGGTCCAATATCACACTTGGACACAAATGGATGTAAATGAACATGAGAGACTGTCCAATATCACACTTAGACACAAATGGATGTAAATGAACATGAGAGACTATCCAACATTAAACTTAGACACAAATTAAAGTAAATGAACATCTTCTAGAAAGAAAGGATATGAATGTAAATGAACACGAGAGACTGTCCAACATTACCACTTAGACACAAATTAAAGTAAATGAACATCTTCTAGAAAGAAAGGATATAGATGTAAATGAACATGAAATACTATCCAACATTACATTAGACACAAATTAAAGTAAATGAACATCTTCTAGAAAGAAAGGATATAGATGTAAATGAACATGAGAGACTGTCCAACATTACACTTAGACACAAATGGATGTAAATGAACATGAGAGACTATCCAACATTACACTTAGACAATTTTGGATTTAGTGCGCCAATTGTGCATTTCTGTACTTATATTCTCTTTCCAAGACCAGGAATTTCTTTACTGAAACGTACAATTGTTTACATTTTTACAGCTTGCAATTATCAATTATTTCTTTTGTTTTTGTGATGTTACACTACACTTAGACTCGTATGTTTCTAAACGTACGTGTAATATACATTATCTGTAAGGATATTTTTTTAACGTAATTGCCGTTTGATTTATTAGGTTTGGCGTTCGAAATGGGAGAAACGTGAAACAATTCCACCATGATAATGTGGACTAGAGTATAGAACAAAAATATTTGATTAGCCACTATTTATCGCGAAAATAAAATAAATTTTGTTTTATCTCCAAAAAACATTCTGGTTACCACATGTGGAAAAAGTGTCGAGAAAAAAAAGACCCCATCCCCCAGATAAGAAAATGGTTCATTCCTAATAGCCAATATCAAAACGTGTTGGAGTAACAGTATAAGTAAATCATTTTTTTAATTAGAGAACACATTTTTAATATTTGAACCGCGTGAACTGTCGAATTGAATGTTTTTTTAAAGCTGAAAACAATTGTAATCATATACAGTTATTAAAGTGAAGATTACATCGAATAAACAGCATTTATATGATTTAGATTTTAATTTAGAGAGGTAATATGATCATGAAATACCAAGTGACAATCACAATATTACAAAAATACTCTGTCCATGACCAATATTTTGTAAAACAAAATTTAAAATATATTAATCGATGACGTCAATGGTTTTATTGGGTTTTGATTTTAATATGCAATATTTTTTTAGGCTTTGATTTACGATTTTATATTTTTTTACAATGATTAACCTTTTTTGTTCTACCCTTATTTCAAGTGAAGTTAATTGTTATACAGAAAGCAATTGTGGGTAACGGTAGACATCCTAACGACGCAATGCGGAAATTTGCGAGGATGCTGAGATTATAACGATTTTTCTGATTGGCCAATACGGAAATTTGCGAGGACGCTGAGATCATAACGATGTTTCTGATTGGTCAATACCGAAATTTGCGAGGACGCTGAGATTATAACGACTTTTCTGATTGGCCAATATGGAAATCTGCGAGGACGCTGAAATTATAACGATTTTTCTGATTGGCCGATATGGAAATTTGCGAGGACGCTGAGATCATAACGATTTTTCTGATTGGCCAATGCGGAAATTTGCGAGGACGCTGAGATTATAACGATTTTTCTGATTGGCCAATACGGAAACTTGCAAGTCTGAAATTCTAAATTAAATAGGTGGCGATTTTCTATACATATATATATTTATGTAATCGTGCATGTCACACATGTCCTAGCTAATGCCAGTCGACATTTTCGTGACAAATACGTCCAACCTATAATTTTGCTACCATTTATGTTTAATCCTGACACGTCAGAAATGTTTGAAGAAAGAAAGACTTCACAAATAGTAAAGAAGAGAGACATCTGCTAACACCTGTTTATCACATTTTCCAATGTAATGTTGATATAAGTATATATTTTTTTATATGACTGTGAAAAAACAATTAGAGTTTTGCTTTAACCCTTGAGAGAATCTCGGGGTAAAGAAATATGAGCAACCCCTCCGAATGGGGTGTCAGCTAGTTTTGAAGGACAAATACACAACTGGGCACAATGACGGGACATTAATATGTGCTTCGTGTACGGTGAATGTCGCGTTCCTAGCACATAAAACTTTTAACAACTGCCAGCAACTCCTAACGAACAACAGTTAATGAGTGGTTGCTAGGCAACATTGTCCGACACTATTCATTATGTCTTCTTTTCTCTTGTGGTAATCTGATCTTCTAATCATATGCCCATCCCATTATCACCTTTTTACTAACTTTTCCCTTTCACGTGGATTGTTTGTTTCCTCCATCATCGACGAGACTTTTACCTGACTTCACTATATGAACAACACGGTGGTATCTTATAAGAAGCAGGAATTGGTTACCCTTCGCGAGCACCTGCGTTCACCCCCATTTGTTTTAGTGGAACCTTATTGGTCATATTTTTAGTTTTCTGTTGTTGTTTGTTTTGTTTGTCGTTTTGTGTCTTGTGTTGCATGAACAGCGTTAGTGGTGTAATTGTTAGCGTTTCGCCTCGAGTGCTGTCGATTGCGGATTCGAGACCCGATCAAGTCAAACGAACCAAAGACTATAAAACTGGTATTTGTCCAAAAAAAAAGCGCCCAACAATGGTTTTCCTATAATAATATATTCATTCGAACAAAATAAAAAATATTCGTTATTGTCGAAAAACTGTCTACTCTTTCAAGACTTACGTAATACAATAGATTTTAAATTCGTCCAATCAAATTTGACTTCAATCTATCCAGTATATATTCAGGAGGTTGTCTTTTACTCTTCATCCAATCAGAAACCGTTATTAGGAAAGTGACAGATGATGTTACCAGTATAAATCACTGACTAATTTTTCATAGATTCCACCTTTTAATCGCAAGGTAATAAAAACAAACATCAGATAGCAACGAAGGAAGGTCAGACCGCACGTGTTGTTAAACTACAAGTTAGCAGACGATCACCAGCGATACACTTCCTTGTCATTAGAACTCCTGACATTTGGACAGATATTTTGTTCAGAGTTATACATTGTACTTATAAAAACGTATATATCCAATTGCGTTTCTGGGATAACCTTCACCAGGTACGCTCAAGGTCAAAAGATTGGAAAGCCAAATAATTTAAAAGCTTTGGGAGCAACAAATCTAAAGGGCCTACTGTGGGGATGATTCCCGTGGGGATTAATAGTCCACAAGCAGAGATATCAACCCAGTGATAATATTAAACCATACATGTAGGTATCCAATGAAGTGCGCAGGACGCGTTTCTGAAATAAACGTCATCATGTACACTCACAGTTCAAAAGATTGGAAAACCAAATAATTTAAAAGTCTTTGTGAGCAAGAAAACCAAAAGTCCTAGTAAACAAACGAATAAATAGGTAATACACTCCAAGCCCTCTTAATTAATAAACATGAAGTGTATTACCATTGCTTTGTAAGCGAGTCCATTCAGTAAAACAATATGGACTAATGTATTTTCACTTGTCTTTGGTCCTTGTTTAGACCTGTATATTCTTGGTCATATGAATGTTTGAACTTGACATTTTGGAAGAGGTTAAAGATGTAAATCAAAATATTTTGACAAAATCAACTACAGGGACTTGATATTTACATAAAATGGGTTTTGTTTGGAGACATCTGCTAACAGCTGTCTCTCGTCCAAGTATGTAAAATAAATAACATATTATGTATCTTTATAGAAAACACTTGATCGTGAAGATATACTGCATCTGTCGTGTGTCAAACCTGATAGATATGACAATATTATATAGGTATAGGGTAGGTATGGACTGAGTCATCAGTCAACACCTGCTGCCAAAATACCTTTACTTATCTCGTGAGAAAATGAGAAAATCTTACCTGAGATTTTAAATTTTAGTTCGTGTATTCAATTTAATTATCGGCTTTGTGTAACATATCATAGTTCAATTTCCATTACCTTGAAATTTTAACTTTTAATTTGACAATGTATTATAATATATACCTTTATAAATATAGGTAGCTATTTGCCATATGGCGTTTTACGAGACATATAAGTAATAAGGCGACTGTTGATGTACTAATAAGTACAAAATTATGTCTTTTTGGAATATCAAATTAAAACTCCAAAGCATTTTTAAATATATCTGTTGTATATTTAACCTCTTAGAATTTGAGTGATCTTTTAAAAATGTTTGTATTTGAAAAAGAAATCTTGGATATTAAACCCATCATGTTTTGTTTACATTCAGCTTTGTTCTCCAAATTTTTTTTTTTTTTAAATATTATGATAAACATGTTTTGTCACATACTATCAAAATAGATGGGGACCGTCGTCTTTTCTGTGATCGTATGGTAATTGGATTTACACCTACATTGTACCAAGATGCATACCAGTGTCCATCACTGCTGAAGTTGTGCCTACATATCAGTCTGTCTGATGGTGTGGGATGGATTGTGACCTCTATATAGTTGTATGTAGTAAACTGTGCCAGTCGCTTACGGCAAATCGGTTTTTTTGATGATCCAATTCCAAAACGTGTTCCAACATGTCTACCGATCATTTAACTTTTATGGTCAATTTTCTCTATTCTTGTCCTCCTAAAAGTTATATGACCGAGAAAAAAAATATCACACTATCGGAACAGTTCCAAAATCTCAATTGCAAAATCGTAGAAACAAAAGGAAATCGATACCCTTAACACACATATACATGGCTCACTTTCCTGGCTTGGTACAGGCATTTTAATAATAAGTGGCGGGTTTAAACTAGTTTTATGGGTCAAATCTCCCCTCTTTGTGAAATGATGCGGACATGCAGGTGTTTTCTACATTGTTAGTAACATACCATTCAATGTCATATCGCTGTAGGTAGAAAGGTAGCTGTGATTTAATGTCATCCATTAACAAATACAGTATATAGTGACATTGTTGCTGATGAAACGCCATTCATTGTACCAAAACTATCTATCCAATAAAATACCTTTTCCTTTACGTTTACTTCTGTTTCTATGCGTAGTTCATGAAAAATAAAATTTTCTTCTATTTTCCTGTGCATCAAGAAACATGTACATGTATATTAAATTCTAACATAACGTCCTTCTTTCGCTTTGTAGAAAAACGAGCGATTTATCGATGGTATAATCTCATTCGCACATGCGCCGGTGAGTGTGACTGACTTTTCCATTGGCAGCATAAATTGTGTGCGAAATTTTCCGCAAACGTAAATATAAATTACCGTCTTCCAATCAAAGTATACTACCGTATTTGTACTCTTAGACATATCAGAATCGAAATAAATCATGGAAGCCAGAATGTTTTTAAGTTTTAACATGGCTCGGGATAAAATACTAATATCCCGCAATCCATGTTAAAACTCCCAACACATTCTGGCTTCCATAATTTATTTCTTAATTATCCCATAGCTTGCGCAATAATACGTCACACGTGCTATGCATTATATATATACATTAGGAGCCAATAAACATCAAGAATAGACAATCCTGAGAAATAGACAATAGTGCAATGGACACAATCCAGAGAAATAGAAAATAGTGCAATGGACACACTCCAGAGAAATAGACAATAGTGCAATGGACACACTCCAGAGAAATAGACAATAGTGCAATGGACACAATCCAGAGAAATAGACAATAGTGCAATGGACACAATCCAGAGAAATAGACAATAGTGCAATGGACACAATCCAGAGAAATAGACAATAGTGCAATGGACACAATCCAGAGAAATAGACAATAGTGCAATGGACACAATCCAGAGAAATAGACAATAGTGCAATGGATACACTCCAGAGAAATAGACAATAGTGCAATGGACACACTCCAGAGAAATAGACAATAGTGCAATGGACACACTCCAGAGAAATAGACAATAGTGCAATGGACACAATCCAGAGAAATAGACAATAGTGCAATGGACACAATCCAGAGAAATAGACAATAGTGCAATGGACACACTCCAGAGAAATAGACAATAGTGCAAGGGACACAATCCTGAGATATAGACAATAGTGCAATGGACACAATCCAGAGAAATAGACAATAGTGCAATGGACACACTCCAGAGCAATGGACACAATCCAGAGATATAGACAATAGTGAAATGGACACAATCCAGAGAAATAGACAATAGTGCAATGAACACAATCCAGAGATATAGACAATAGTGCAATGGACACAATCCAGAGAAATAGACAATAGTGTAATGGACACAATCCAGAGATATAGACAATAGTGCAATGGACACAATCCAGAGAAATAGACAATAGTGTAATGGACACAATCCAGAGATATAGACAATAGTGCAATGGACACAATCCAGAGAAATAGACAATAGTGCAATGGACACAATCCAGAGAAATAGACAATAGTGCAATGGACACACTCCAGAAAAATAGACAATAGTGCAATGGACACAATGCACAGAACGAAAGACAAGCAAACAACACAGCACAGAAAAACAAAATGATGAGCAACAGGGATAACCAAAACAAACCGGGGAAAGGAGTGTGAACTCAGATGTTTACGAAAGGGTAAGCAGTTCCGGTCTCATATAAGACATTCGCCGTGTAAACGTCTTGGCGGTGATAGGGGAAAGAAAAAAATGTAGATAAAAGATCCATTGCCATTTGAGAAATGAATATTTCGTACCAGTCAATTATTTCCCGATAACGATCTTAAAATTCGGATAGCGATGAATTCAATTTTCGTAGTGTTAACTGTTAGTCCTAAAATATGGTACACAGAAATGAAAACTGCTACCTCTGCTATTTAGGTAAGTCTAATGTTCCATTCGTAGCCTTTGCTACATGTACCTTGATATGTTATAGATTTAAACTAATATTGTTTCACGTTCAATGTTAATCAACACGGGATGTAGTGTTTTAAATGACTAAAATACGCCAAAAGATAGAAAGATAAATTTCAGTTGAAGAAAACAGTGTGCGCATGCACTATCAGGATAGAAACAATGCCACTAGTGCAAAATACAACAGAAAGAGCAATAAAATAACAAAAGATCGATCCATACGAACTTCTCACAAAACCCCGGAAGTGCGAAAGGGTCAGCATCATTTGCTCTGCACATGACATTCGTGGTGTACATGACGACACGATGACCATCGGAAATCGTGGACTGGAAATTTCAATGCTTAAATTGAAACACGGAATATTAAGGTTAAGCATTAATATATTATCATAGTATTTTTCAATAATAAATTTCTTTATGTATTATTCACATGTATGTCAATATTCTTATTAAATATTAAATTTCCTGTAAACTTAATTTATTTTTGCATATTTCGTAAAATAGCAACATTGTAATCAGTGCTAACAATAACATTTCGTTTACCAAATGAGATTCTCAGCAGATGACACGTGAACATTACCACGAAAGCCACGCGACTTCTCCCGATTGTTGATTAAAAAAGCAAAGTTTTTATTAAGAACTAGAAGAGAATTTCAAACACATAATACTCAGCCTGTCGCCCCAAAAATGATTGATGGGCTGCTAAAGGTTTGAAAATGGGTGTTGACGACATATTTTTGTTTCAAATAATTGCATCGATTTGTACCCTGAATACAAAACAATGCTTTCGCATTTGATTAAGATATCAAAAAGGTCTCTGTCCCATTCCATTGTCAAACAGACATATCAAGCCACAATCCAAATGGGAAGAAAATGTAACAAATATCTTCATTATATTCATAAAAAATATTCCTCAAATTTATTTTCATGCTTCGAAAGAAATTCTGTTGCACCTGGTACGTCGCTGCTTTTGTTGCAAAAAAGAGTGACCGTTTTACAAAGATACACGTATTTATGTTTTTTCCTATAAAAAAGACATACTTATTAATGTTAGAACATTCAGATAAAAATGTTATCAGTCACGAGATGTTATATATCCCGTTTTAAAGGGCAGTGATTTTTGTTAAACGGTTCGGCTGACACCTCGCCGCTTGAAAAAACCACTGCCCTTTAAAACGGGATATATAACATCTCGAGACTGATAACGTATAATATATTATTACACACCCTTATATTAAGAACCAATGAAAAATTAGAATTGATACCACAGGTCGGTGGCTTTCTCCGGGTACTCCGGTGTTCTCCACCAATAAAACTGACGGCCACGATAAAACTGAAATATTGTTGAAAGTGGCGTTAAACACCATAATCCCACCTCATGAATTTATCTAACATGTTGCTCCATTGAGACGTTAAGTAACCATCAATCAATCTATCAAGCAAGCAAGAACTAGTTCCACTTAAGTATCAGACCTATTGCTTTCTTGTGTGTCTTTAATTTCACGTTTGATGGCGTATACAAATATATTTGTTGACCTTATGTTGATTTTGTTTTCCACATTTTGACAAGCGTAAGTGAACAGGTGTATAATTCCTACCTATTAGAATTCAACCTCGTCTACAGGTATGTTCGCGTTATCCGTCATGTATTTTGTTTGTTTTCGTCGTAGCATAACAATAATTATTAACTGTTCAGTGAATCGTGCCCAAGTAAATAACTCTTCTGTAGAATTTTTACAATAAGCATCGTTAGTGAACATTGAAAGGCAACTAAGAATGGACAATCTAGAGGTACATGCAATATTGGGCAAAAGACACAGAAAACAAACTAAACAAAACATCACATGACAAAGAATGAAGGCAAACGAGACATAAAAACACAACACAGAATACTAAAGAGCTGATCAGCATGGATCTCAACAAAAAACCGGTGTGAAGGGTAACCGCTTCCTATTTCTTATAAAGACACTGCTCTGCTACCCATAGACAGGTACAATTCTTGTCAGTGATAGAGGAAATAAAACAAAATCTACCTCTAAGGGAAAAGATCATTTGCCATTTGAGAAGTGGATATTTCGAAAAGGTCAACAAGATCGTGATGACGACCGTATAATTTTTGCAGCGAAGACTTCAACTTAATAGCAACGTACCCTTGTTTGAGTAGCTTTTATGTCTCTGTATTAATTATTTTGAGTTGTATTGGGTTAAAACTATTTAACGCCACTATCAAGAAGAGTTTGAAGATACCAAAGAGGTAATCAGAATCCATACATCGAAGAAGAACAGACAGTACAATGGCCAAATGGATAAGGGCAAAAGGACAAACAACGATCTACAATACATTACACATGAAACCATAGATCGAGTAACACGAAGCCCACTATACACCGGGGTGAAAACAGGTGCTCCGGAAGGGTAGGCAGTTTATTTAAATGATCCCGTTGTGGTTATATTTATTGGGGAACAACCGGAGAAGACAAGCGAACTAAAAAGGTCACTGATAAAAAGTTGTACATCTCCATAGGGAAGGTGGGAAATCAAGGTACTTCCCTAGGTATATTTTAAATTCCACAACCATATGATCCCAACCATGATGGTTCCTATTTGTATTACACTTTTGTTATATTAGTAACATGATGCTGTGAGTTCATGGATTTATTTCATTGTGACGCAAGATGAGATTTTAGCATGTTCTCGTTTATAATACGCCCGACGGTACCTTCCAAATATTCTAAATAAAATTATTTGATAAATTTTGACATCCTAATGTGGTTCCTGAAATACGATAATATCTTTTTAGAGAGTCCACAAAACAAAATGTTAATAAAACTTAAACTGGAAACAAAACAAATACTGAATTAAAAGGAACAAAAATAACATTATCTTGATTGTTATACATTTTCACTAAAAATCTTTCTGTCCTGTCATTATTATTAATTAATGGGTTTTTTTTATATTTTATAATATTTTGATACTGTCTACTCCGAGGAACGAGTGATCAGTATGCTAGAGTTCCTCATCGATAAGCAAGCATATTTGTCTCCTTTGGAGGGACACTGTTTCAGCAGGTCGTCGGCATACCAATGGGTACGAATTGTGCCCCTCTTCTAGCCAATTTATTTTTATACTCGTATGAGTCGGAGTTTCTTCAAAAGCTTGTAAAAGATATTCATGAGGCTAGAGCCTTTAATTTAACATACAGGTATATTGATGACGTTTTATCTATCAATAATTCTAGATTTGCAGAATTTCTTCCATTGATATATCCTCCAGAGCTGGAAGTTAAAGAGACCACAGATACAGCTTCGTCCGCATCATTTTTGGACTTATACCTCAAATTTGACGACAGTGGTCAACTCAGCACTAATATTTATTATAAACGGGACGACTTCAATTTTAAATCATAAATTTTCCAAATATGTGCAGCAATATACCAGCTTCTCCTGTATATGGTGTTTACATCTCGCAATTGATTCGTTTTGCAAGGGCCAGTAGCAATTATTCTAATTTCCTGAAACGTCATCTTTATCTGAGAAACAGGCTACTGGACCAGGGCTATAAAAAGATTCGCCTTATTCGATCTCTTAACAAGTTTATACATGTATTCAGATACCAAGATCTTGTCGAAATATATTCCGTCTCTGCAGAGACGATAATAATCGATGGATTTTCATGTAGTGAAAATGTATAAAGATAAGGAGGTCAACAAAAATGTCATAAATATTGTTTTATCAATGTGTGACGTAAAAGTGTTTTTGACATTTACTTTCGTAGTTAAAACACTTCAGGTGACTCGGGGTTGTTGATGGAGATGGTTCACGATAGAGGTTCCACCCTCCTCACTAAATTTGGTACTGCTTTGACAACTATTTCACCTATTTTGTTCCAGTGCTGTTATAAATACTGTTAGAGACAGCGGAAACATTTGAGCCATAATGAAAGCGAGAGGTTTGGCGCTTTAAAATCTGATTCAACCCACCATTTCTTTAGAAATGCCTGTACCAAGTCAGGGTCATTACGGTTTTCACAGTTTTACGGTTGTTGACTGATTTTGTCTGTTTATATACTTATGAGTTTTGACTTTTCCTTTGGAAGATTGTTCGGAGTTCGGTAATTTTTGTTATTACCCTTATTTATAATAATCATAGTTATTGCTAATTTCATTCAAATCTCATCAAGCTGGGAATTTTACCGTAGGGAAGCACAGCTGTTACAATTTATATCCGGTCACATGTCAACTCGGCAGCAAACATGATTGATGTATATTCATTAAAATATCTGCATGTGTTGATTTCTCAGAAATATGAGATTTCTAAATATGGTGACGATATTAGGTATGTGAAAATTCTAGATAATAACGAATGGTGATTGTAAACCGCACATTTTCTCTGTGGAAATTGTGAAACAAATGATACATGTGTAGTGGTCGGTTTTTTTTCAATGGTTTGAGTGAGTGAGTGATTATTGTTTACCCCCAAAGGAGCATTTTGTCAGCTACATCATGGCGAGAACAAGTTACATTCGATGAAATGCTGATGACGTCCGCTTTGTACTATATCAGGACGTTTTGTTGGATCTTTGTAGTGCTAGCTCACTGAAACAATAGTCGGTGGGTAGGCATGTCACTCCACTGGGAAACCTTATCCTGATTTCGAACCAAACAGTCTTTGTTCTTACCCCTTAAAGCAGCTTGTTAAGCGGAGAAACAGCAAATACCAATTTTATTGAATTAATTTGACCCTACCGGGGCTCGAATGCACGATCTATCGCACTTTTGGCAAGCATACAAAGCATTACACCACCTATACATGAGAGAGATGAATCTTAGAAGTCACCTATACATGAGAGAGATGAATCTTAGAAGTCACCTATACATGAGAGAGATGAATCTTAGAAGTCACCTATACATGAGAGAGATGAATCTTAGAAGTCACCTATACATGAGAGAGATGAATCTTAGAAGTCACCTATACATGAGAAAGATGAATCTTAGAAGTCACCTATACATGAGAGAGATGAATCTTAGTTTTGGTAGTAATCATATTATTTAGGACTGTAAAATTCAATAATGAATATATCTAATAAACCAAGCCAGTATCGAAACACTGGCTACTGGCAGGATGACACCACCGGGTACCAATCATCCACCAGTAGAGGTATCGACCCAGTAATATTACCGGTAATACAAACGTAGAAATGTACATCGTAAAAACTGTCTGCTGTACACACTAATTCCCTTGTCACAATTAAACAACTTGTTATTATGAAGAGTTTGAAGATACCAAAGGGACAATCAGAATCCGTAAATCAAAGGACAGGCAACACAATGCCCAAAAGAAAAAGAACAAAAGGTAAAACAGCGAACTACAAAACATTACACATACATCTAAAGATCGAGTAAATTATATCAACACATATATTTTAGAGTGTACCCCAGTAACAAAAACATATGAAAGAGAACTTTTTAATGGCCATTGCATAAAAACAGACTGTAGGCTAAGTATTCTGCAATGAATACAAGAAAAGTTTGAAGATACCAAATGGGTAATCAGAAGACGTAAATTGAAGGACAGACAAAGCAATGGCCAAAATATTGATTTGATTTAATTTTTGGTGTTTAACGCCACTTTCAGCAATATTTCAGCCATATCATGGCGACCAGTTTTAGTGGTGGAAGAAGCTGGAGTACAAGGAGAGAACCACCGATCATGGGCAAGCAACTGGTAAGCTTTATCACTTGCGGCTGCGAGTCGAGTGCACCCTTTTTGTAATTTACAAAGTCGGGCGCAAACCCACGCCGTATTGGTGATAGGCTTGTATGAGTGGTTAGGTAATCCAACTACCTAACTCACTGAGCCACCTGGGTCCTACAACTACCTAACTCATTGAGCCACCTGGGCCTTACAACTACCTAACTCAATGAGCCACCCGGGCTCTGTGGCCAAAATAAAAAGTACAAAAAGACAAATAATGGTCGAAAAGACAAGAAAACTGACGATTGAACAACTAAAAATAGGATGAATTCAGGTGCTATGGTGAATACGCAGTTCCTGTTCCATTAGTGGCACCCATCCTGTTACATTTTAAAATGGTACATTTTGTTAAATTATATCACATACTTTATGTGAGAGGTGATTGTTTTGTTGGCATTGGTGTAATTGTAAACCATCAATTTTTAAACTTTCTTTTGATCATTACGAGAATATGACATCAAATATTTGCTAGACAACATTGTCGGGAAATTGAAAATGATTATGTATTCCTTTGCCACGAAAGAAAGGCTCCGTTAAAGGCTCGCTTTTCTTCATGCTTCTAATTCTCGTACAAATAAATTTTATGTTTGCCGACATATGCACATATATTGTCAGTATATCATGTTATAATCATTTTGTGAAGTTGCAAATATATTTTTTAAACAATCGTGTATCGGTATAATTTTATTAAAAAGGGGCATGATTCAGGAAAAAGAATATTTAAAACTAATCCGCCACACCAAGGGACCAGGGAAATGTGTCGGATTGTACAGGATGTCGGAATACTCAGCTTTAATTTTAGTTAACTTATACTTTGGGACCATACATTTTTGTCGGATGTCACAGGATGTCGGAAAACTCGGGTGTCTGATTGCACAAGTTGCAATGTATATCCAAAGTTAAGCAGGTTTAAGTGATATGGAATACGTTTTAATTTTTACAGACATTTTTACTTGTAAATTTTAATTTTAATTAAAAACAAAAATAAGGTTATATCGAATAAGTTTAAAAGAACTCGCAAGATATAGTGTAATAAATAAAAATCACATTTCAACAGGATGCTTGTACAAAAGACATTTTTTTCTTCATCAATTGCAAAAAAAACCACATATTGAATGGTCTATTGGCGGCATCTGGTCTATATACACTGGGAACTCTTTACTGGGATCTTAAACACATCATAAGATAATAATTGATCGGTTAAAATTTGGCACTCCTTCCTTTTGTGTTTCTTCAAATGATTTTTACAACAGGATGAGATCATTACAAGTCAAACATTCAAGCCTCTGGATACAAATGACATAATCTTAGTTTTATGAATGAATATTCTCATTCATAAAATTAAACGCCAGGTGTAGAGTGGGTGTGTCAGCTGACAGACGGGACATCACATGACTTCATTTTGATTCATTCACAAAAACTTTCCAAATTGTATCCTTTTCCAAAAATAACATCAATTGATTTAATGAAGCAAGTGGCGCAAAATAGAACTCAATAAACAGCCTGTTATAGCGAGTGTCTATCATTCTGTCTTTTTTGTCCAAATTTGTATCAATGGGTATGATGATTGTAGCAACCAAGTGTCATTTAGTAAATCGTGGCATGGTGTCTGGCCTTGATCTACATTTTATTGCATAACTAAGCTAACTAGTAATGACAACGGTTAAGTTTTTGAGACAGTGTGTCTATGCTAAAATTACAAATTATGTGATTGCTGAACTAGCATTATTATCTTTCAACTCAATTATTGTTTTGAGCATTGTTTACATTTTTTTTTTTGTCCTTTTGTACCTTTTCTTTTGGCCATTGTGTTGTCTGTTCTTCTTCGATATACGGATTCGGAATAATACCCCTTTGGTATCTTCAAACTCTTCCCTGTTGCAAATTGTATTCTAACAATTGTTCTACATATCGCCCTTCACGAAGATCATTAATTAATCTGCATATTATGGAGAAATTAATATTAAAACATTAAATCATGGAGTTTTAAAAAAATCCAAGCATCTAAGGTTTGAAAATGTTATTAGGAGATACTAACATTTTGTGGATAAGTATTCTGTGACTAGTGTACATATGACGAAAGATGGTATTGGAAATCAGATTTTAGTTCAAAATTGATTATGTCTTGCCAGGGCCTTGTCTACCAAAACATTTAATACCATTGGTATGACCCTCAGCTCTCAATTATAGAAGTACATTCCGTCCAATTACATGTCCTCTTATATTTAGTTCCGCTACGATTTCCGCGGAAAACAATGTTCGTTTCGTCTCGACTCCCATTTATTTTATTTCTTGTTTGTATCTATTGATGAATCCTGGCGATATCACACGACATCCTGGCGATATCACACGACGTTCGTGTTTATTAACAATAAGTAAACGGGCGCCACAAGCAGAGCAGGAACTGTTTACCCTTCCTGAGCACCCGAATCCACCCCGGTTTTTTATGCGGGTCGTGTTTTTGTAAGACTTTTGTTTTATGTGTACTGTTTTGTAGATCATTATTCGAATACTCTGATAAGTAAAATAATAGGTCCCTTCAGCCTTCCATACAACAATGTTCTTTTTATATATGTCATATATGTTACTAATCATCAAAATCATTGTAAGTGTAAAATGAAAATGTCTGTAATTCTGTGCTCTCACGGGCTTCTTGATTGATTTAATAAAACTATTCTATTCTTTTCAGTAAAATGTACATTCATTGCAATATGCTATACAAAGGGAGACAATTCGATGTTAAATATATTTTTTCACATTGCACCCTTTTTGCATAATAAATACTTTTTTTGTAAACGTTACATCTAATACTTCGGTACGAATCAAATACTACGCAAAACGACATTAGGACAGCACTTAAATGAGTGTCACGTAAAAGGCAACTTTTTTGCAGCGGATTCTAAATATATTTCCAATTTACGTCGAAGTTTTCTCAAACAAGGCTAGGTTTGCTCCTAGTTCATCACTACAAACATTATATGGTCGTTATCACGAACTGATTGACAGTTACGAAGTATCCAATTCTCAAATAGCTATGGATATTTTCCCTTTTACGTATTTTTTCCTCTCCTTTATCACCGACAAGACTTTTACTGGACTTGACTATGAGTACCACGGCGGGTGTCTTATAAGAAGCAGGATCTGCTTTCACTTCATGAGCACCTGGTTTCACCCGGGTGAGTCGATGCTGCTTATCTTTTTAGTTTTCTGCGAATTGTGTTTTTGCTTTGTTTGTCTTCCTTCAGTGTCTTGTGCGCAAGGTTGTCCGTGTCTCTGGATTGTCCATTCTTGATTGCCCCTGCTGTTTTCTCTCATGTTTATTTACTTTCTTGATTGCTCCTGCTGTTTTCTCTCATGTTTATTTACTTTAAATGTCTACTAGGCTAATATAGTCTCCTGATATATTGCGACTTGTGTAGAGCGAAGCGCAATATACAATGTTTAAATACGAACCGGACTGTAGATACTCAATAGAAAATTCACACATGTCCAATGTCTGTGTCAGTTTTGAGCAAATACAACATTTTTTTTTCTCGCAGTCATGAAGTTGCAGTCAGTGTCCGTGCAATGTAATATTCAGCTGGGGCAATATTCACCAATATTCGTGCAATAACCGTATTATATTAAAACGGGGAAATGGCAGAACACGAGATCAAACAATATCAGAAGAAGTCAATTAAAAGCAATTTTCTTTGTCTCTTTTGATTTACTTTGTTCTTTGTGTCCTTTCATCATCGATCTGGTCATGTGATCCTTTATTCCAATGGCACGTGCCATTATTGTAGTTAGGGTTGTGACACGCGCATCGATGGGTGATGAGAACGTTTATTCTGGAGATGATGGCAAGATTAACACGACACTGAATATTAGATATAAAATTGTTAACTATGTATTAATTATCAGGTGTTGTTGACAGTTTAATGTCATTTGTGATTCCTGTTCGCAACTGTCAATTGGATAATTGAAAAATCCATACACATTGTACTTTGTTACTTTTTTTTCTATTAATGAAGATAAAGATCTGTAATTCCTTTTGACTGTATGTGCCATGTATGAAGATAAAGATTCATGTTTTTGTTTTGTTTTGTTTTGTTTTGTTTTTTTTTTATTTTATGCGTAAACTATTTTTTTATGTCTGAAGATAAAGATCGTTCGCTTGATAACAAAAAAAATCTTACTGTATTTAAGTACTGTACATGAAGATAAAGATGCATATTTTTTTCTAATGTATGAATGATCGCTAATATTTTGTATTCTTTTTGTGTGTGTGCTGTATTGGCCATTTATATGAAGATAAAGATAGATCATATTTTTTTTTCTATTTTACATGTATGAAGATAAAGATTAAAGATCGATATTTTTTTTTGGGCTGTATTTTACATTTGCATGAATTAAAAAAAAAGGATAATAAAGGACGAAGTCCTTCTAACGGTAAGCTGTCCGATTTTTCCTTCTATATTGATAGCCAAAAATCTGCTCACCGGAAGTTTAAAAAATAGATCAATTGATAATTTAGAAACGCAAAAGAAATCTATTTCAATGAAAAATTCCCAATTCTTTGATTATTTACTCTATGCAAAATCGAAATAAACTTTTAATAAAATTCTAATAAAAAAATCTCTTTCTACGAAACTCCCGATGGAAGAGCGGCGTAGGTAAAATGAACGCCATAACAAATCGGCTACACAATTCATTCAAAATAAAAGATAATAGCCTCACCGGACGCAATTACGAACGAAATAAAAAGTATGTCCCCTAATTGTTCCTTCAAAACATGAATTAAAAAAATGCTTTTATAAATAGATACCCCACTATATTACTCGTGTTTTGGGAAAAAATTATTCATGCGCAGTTGTTGAATGTTGCAGACGACGGGTTTTCATATTTGTAAACAGAAAACGATCGACAATTGCACTTGGAATCTATCGCTAAAATTCATTTAGGTACGCATATTTTGTTATCTTATGCCTGTAATTGGAAAGAATATGATCTCCTGGTTCTATGCATATGTAGAACACATTGAAATTAAAACAAAAACAGTCAATATAATACATTTTCCTTACCTTGATCTATCCCAAAATGTCAAAATCCGTGATGTACCTTATTCATTGAAGAGTCCAAGGAATTCCGAATGCAACCTGGCACACATTTATGGTATGAATAAAGGAAAGGTTTTTATGTCATGTGTATTATATACAAATGGATATGTGAACGTAAATGAATGAATGCTCTTTCAATTTTAACAGTTGTCATTAAATAATTTACACTAGAAAGGTTATTATGATGTCGTTCGAAATTGTGTCCGGACGGGGTCATGAAAATCTGTTTAAAACCCGTAACAATGTATTGAATAATATATGGGCTATGATTCAAAAGGAATATTGGTGTTTAATCTAAAATATGAACATGCAATCAACTTCATCAATTTGGTCAAATTTATTATCAAATGTCAATATCATCGTAATTGCGTCCGGTGAGGCTAACGTGTACGGATCATCGTATTATTGAAATTTTAGGACTTCGTCCTTCAAACAGGTTGCCTGTCTTATATTATTTTTTAACTATGTTTGCTATATATCAAAACACAGTCACTTGAAGTTTCAATAATAAGGGAAAAAAAATAAGAAAAACTGTTTGGTCATCTCCCTTATTTTTGAAACTTCAAATATTATATAGATGACCAAAATGTTTCGAAGTTTTTCTTATTTTTTTCCCTTATTTTTGAAACTTCAAGTGACTGATCAAAATAAGAAGAGTTTGAAGATACTAAAGGGGCAATCAGAATCCCTAAATCGAAGAAGGACAGACAACACAATGGCCAAGACAAAAATGATAAAAGGACAAACAACCATCTACAAAACAATACACAGAAAACTAGATCCTAACAATTATGTAGACTGTGTTTTCCATTTGTATGAAAGTAAATATCGATAATATTTTGTTTCTTTTTTCTATGTATGAAGATACTTAAAGATAAGCAATAATTATCTTTACATTTGTATGAAGATAGAGATCAAAACGAACAAGGGTGATTTTTTTCAAACAATGTTTTCTTTTAAAATTGTGTTGACATATTTTTTCTTAACATATTCAATGGAAATACAATGTGTTCATTATAATACAAAGATCAATATAGTACCATGGGGAATATTTAAAAGATACTTACAGTTCAGTATTTCAATGAAGGTTAGAATGATGACACATATTTTCCTGTTGTGTAATGAGTTAGGTTTATGGTGTTTAACGCCACTTTCGACACTGTTTCAGTTATATCGTGGTGGTCAGTTTTATTGTTGGAGAAAACCGGAGTACCCGGGGAAAACCACCGACCTGTCGCAAGTCATTGACAA
This sequence comes from Bathymodiolus septemdierum, assembly GCA_963383655.1. Classification (NCBI taxonomy): domain Eukaryota; kingdom Metazoa; phylum Mollusca; class Bivalvia; order Mytilida; family Modiolidae; genus Bathymodiolus; species Bathymodiolus septemdierum. The sequence goes on along the minus strand of OY726526.1, from coordinate 11,708,956 downwards.
ACTTCATCACATAATGTTGTATCGAGTACACCTCGCCGTGAAAAGGTGAATTTGGTATAAATTGCAAGATATTTTAAAATCGCATTATTTTTCACAATTACATGTACAGTGTTTTGTGATGTTGATACACTCACAAATACCCCGCTGCCCTATAGATACTCCGCAAAACCCCTGGAACAGAAAAAAGACCCTAGTTTCTCTACAACCCCTCCGAAATGGTCACCCGGTAGTTGTGCCCAATCAAACACTCAACTCGCGCTTTCGTGCTCCTCGTGCGTCAGTCAACTTGCATCCGCTCCTTATGAGAAATAGATGAGTAGGAGAGGTCGTTAATAGCCCGTAGCAAGTAGACAAATGACACGATTTTTAATTTTTCACAAAACTTTGTGAAATACTTCCAAAATGCTGTAAAAATAATTACTTTTTCACTTTCATGTGATTAACGATACGTACAAAGGGATAAACACCCCTTTTATCGCCCTTTTTGCTAACCTAGAAATTATGCAGATTTTGAGTGCGATAACGAGGCTGAACCACTCGTGACGTCACATGCGCCAGTCATCCATTTCTAAATCAGTTGATTGATATCGATGCGAAATTTGCATAGCAAAGCCGTGATTAGCAAACATCCATGTGGGTGAAATAGCTAGAAGTTCCAAATGGTGTCCTGTGCAGCGTTTGGGTGCAACAACAGAGGAACCAAAGGCAATGGACTGAGTTTTTTCTCGTTCCCAAAGGACGGCCAGCTGAGGAAAGCCTGGAATGGCTGGATCCATAACTGTCGACGATGGAATTTCGATCCAACATCAGGTCACAGATTGTGCTCCACCCACTTCACCCGTGACTGCTTTGAAAGGGATCCTTTGAGAATGATGGAACTTGGTGTTGATGGAACCTTCAAGCGACGACTGAAGCCAGATGCAACCCCAAATGTGCCCCTAGCATCGCCTGACCCGGAGAAAAAAATGGCGAAACTCCAGATGTTCCAACACCTACATTCCCAGGGGAGCACTACAGAAGCGTCAAAAGGCCGAGGTATGTGATTTTTAACATTACAACATTACACATGTGCAAAGGCTAGTCGAGAAGATCGATAATAATTAATGATATTAGAGTGCAAGTCGTGGTACTTCTAAGTTCTATGTAGGTCATCATGCTCTCCCCTTTTTCGCAGCTCACCACGATCAGATGATCACGGGCGTATACATCAAGTTTTGCATGTTGTAATCCCGTTTGAATTTCATGCATAGTATACAAGTGTTATAATTTATTTCCAGTTTCATAAATTACTAGTATATACGTTCTCCACACATGTACAAATGTACGTACGGTCCAGATTCTGACCTTTACCAAATGTAAACAAATAACAATACTATTTTTAACTCAGATTAAAAACAACTGAAAATACACCACTGTATGTTAGTGCATATATAAAAAAACAAAACAAATTCATGTAAACATGATGAAGAAGAAAAATGAACAAGCAAACTCAAAGAAAAAAATACAAGTGTGAAATTGTTTACCAAACAGAAATGTGCAATGTATACAGATGTAACCTTTTGAACATGTAGCTTATAATATTGTTTATTTAGGTTTGGAGTTGTTTCCAATGATATGACACACATCAAAGGTACCTTGTAGTCTAGAATCAGGTGGACTTAAAATGTATGAAAATCTGTACACATCTATTCTACTTGTGAACATTCATAAGAAAAAGTGTTTGCATCCAAAAGATAAAATGTGGTGGTTTTATTTTGTAACAAATCAAATGTAAATATTTGTATATTTTTTTTCAAACTGATTTGATTTTTGCAGGTTAGGAATAGCTGCACTTCATTACAACGAGAACTGCAACAGAGACCAAGCAACAACTAAAGATGGACAGCAATGCTTCAACACCTGCTACCCAAAGAAGGGAACACACGCTGTTGCAAAACCTAGGAGGATACCACCACCATCATTTGGTTAGTATACAGTCAAACATCAGTAGCTTGAGAACCACTCATTTCTCAATCCTGCATATTCTTTTATCAGTAACTAAACAATATGCATTTCTTGAAAAAAATTGTGCAGTCCCTGTGAGGTTTTTACTGTACATGTATACTTCACACTGTAATGTAAAATTAATACCTTTTGACAAATTTAATTTTGTCAAACTTCCAGTTTCACCAAGATGAAGAACAGCAATAAATATAAAAACCTTGTTCTTTTGCACTGATTTTCTTTTTTTCTCACATGTATTATCCCCTGTCCATCCTGTTTTCAGTTAAAATTTGTTAAAGCACCTTAACGGTTTAGTTGATGTGTTGCAAGAATGAGCTATACATTTTTACTGCTAATTTTTCATGCTTTTAACTAAAGTTTAATAAGTCAAGGAAATATAGTCATGTAGGTACACAGTGTTGAGAAACAAATTAAAAATATCAACTCTACTAATATAAAGTTGCAATTGTGATATATGTCATTTACCAGATTTTATAACTTTCTTTTTTATTGTAGTGTATGTGGCCCTGATCAAGCAGGCAGTAGTGAAAAGAAGACGATCAGAGTGCAGTACCCACTCTAATGCCCTAAATGATGTAAAAGTGCTCAACACTACCAATCCACCATCTCTGACATCATCATTCACTATATTTGAGAAAGCAGACCTCATTCAGAGACATCGATCAAGATTTAGCAGACAATGAAAAGACTGTGAACATTAAAATTTAATTCTACATGTAAATTGTATATAATAATCTGCAGTGTATATTATTCACAGTTCATAGAAATAGTACATATTTCAAACAAATGTTACTCAAAACAGTAGCATATTTAAACCCACAATATTCTTCTGATGGAAAAGTCTCTTGTTAATGCAGTTGGAAATTGGAAATAAAAATTGTCAGTCTGTAATACACTGCATGTCCTCTGATAGCATCTGTGAGTGGACTGTGGGCACTTCAACACAACAAATACATTCTTCTGGTGTTGTCATTGAGGAACAATTGCCACATTCACACCTAAAAATAAGATACATTACTTGCATAACAAGCATAACATGAAAAAATATACACATGGGGTACATTTATAAAGTAAATACATATGGATATAAAGTAGACTGATGGGACTGACAGAGTGGTTCCAGAAACAGATGGTGTAAAGCTTATGAAGGGTTTTACTATACAGTTGGGAAGAAAAAGAACAGATATGGAGCAAATGTCAATGAGAGAACATCCCATATCCGATGTGACTGGCTGATCAAAAATAGACATCTATAGGTGACCACACCATCTTCAACAACTGGGACACCCCACAAAATACAGCAAGCCCTAAATGACCCCCCGACAAAAAACAAAATGGATCAGTGGCCAAAATACTAGAACAATTTTTCAAATATGATTAAAAACTGCCTCTAATCTAGAATGGAATTGAGAAGTAATTGATTCTTGTTGTCTCGAATACATTTAAGTCAACATTTCGGGTAACTCGAAAACGTTTTCTGGATCTTCAACAGTAATTACTATGCAAATTTACCCCTGATGAATACAATTACTGGCTGTGTACCCTATCTCGCCAGGTACCCAATGGCCATGCAAGGTGTTTCTGTCAACTTGAAAGTGCCAGTTAAAATGTTATTCATTGTTTGAAATCAACAGGTATTAAACTTCACAGGGAGCCACTTTACCAGAACTTTCTTTAAAATTTCTGAAAACTTTTTGTAGAAATGTACGTAACATGCATTATAGCATAAATACAATGGTTAGTGGTGAGATTGGGTACTCAGCCAGTAGACCTGACAACTCAAAAGAAATGTACCAACTTGCAGACTTGTTCAAGATATGCATAATATCCCAGTAATTGTATAAGCAAATATATAAAGTTGTGGGTTTTCTGGAAAAGAGGTTAATGCTTGAGCTGTTGTGGATTGTGAATTATTTGTTTGCTGCTTCATTTGAGTGAAAATAATGTTAAAATTACTCAATTTTCTCTTTACCTGGCAAGACTCACACTCAGTATCAATATGGCTGTAGCACTTACAAAAGTCAGATGGGTTTAGTCTTTCGTTTTTAATCTCTCCTGTTCGAAATGTGTCGGGGTTAATTTTATACATGTACGAAGTAGAATCCTAAAAAAGGGGGGGGACATATGAGGCATTACGACAGTCATCTTTATTCGTTAAAACTTTCGTAAATTGGGGGGGGGGGGGGGGGGGGGGGGGGGGAGATAAGATATCACAACCTGTTGACTTATATTATTACAGTTTATCGTTCAATCGCGTGTTTTTTTTTCCGAATATTTTCAACAAATAAACAAAACCTCACCTTTTGACATGTCTGTCTTGAGCTGGCCTTGGGAACTTTCGTCGATATCCGAGTCTTCTGATGTTGAATGTTCTCTTTCCTGTTGACTTTCATCATTACATAATGGCTCGAACTGATAAGGCTGGATGTCTAAATCACCAACATGATCGGAGATATTGCTGTCATCACTGTCCATGATATTTATCGGCTGTTTACTGTCTCACTTCGATCGCTCATGATCATTTATCATGGAAGCCATCCTTTAGCGCATGTGACCACTTAGCTCATTAAAATGTACAAGTCAGAGATCGGGGCGATTTCAAAAGGTAATAATCAATAAAATGGGCGTCCTAGGGGGTTATTTTCAATTAAGACAATGTTTATAGTCTATTTAATGATCAAATCAAACAAAATTGAGAAATTTATTTTTTGTGTCATTATCCTCTGTTTCTTGTGACAATCTAAATTTCTACCCATAGGTCCATCCCAATACCACTTTTTTACTTACATGATATTAAACAACAATCAATTAATCATAGATATTAAAGGGTACCGCTGAACTGCAGTCTAGGGAACCGATTCACATTGATATTAGGGTACCAGTTATGTTAAACAAAGTTGATATTGTGACTGATTGGTAGTGGTCGTGATCGTATGGTAGTTGGATTTACAACTACATATGCAATCAGTACCTATCACCACTGATGTTGTGAGTTCGAATCTCGATCAGGGCGAGGTGTACAACATTATGTGATAAAGTTTGTCAGTGACTTACGACAGGTCGGTGGTTTTCTCCTGGTTCTCCGGTTTCCTCCACCAATAAAACTGACCGCCATGATCTGAAATATTGTTGAAAGTGGCGTTAAACAATATAAAAAAAAACAAAAAAACAAACAAAACTGATTTGTAGAATAGCAATAAACGCGCTATAATGTATGTCTACGTTTAAAGTAGAATAGATTCTCATGTTCCTCTACATCTATAGCCTGTATTACTTATTCATCATTTAATGACGCAAAGTTATTGTGCTAAACATTTTGATATTGTTTTTCGAAATATTTTTTTTAATTTTTAAAATAAGTTATATTTACAAAAACTTTTTTTTTTTTTTTTTTTTGGTGATTATTTAAAACATGAATCTTAAATGTAGGAAACAAATAATATGCAAATTGTCTGTTGTAGAGAATTAAAAAAATTAATAATAATAATAATCTTGACGAAATAGCGTGATTTGGAAATTAGAACGCGGGGTTAAAAGCACTGTTACGTGAACAACATGTAAAATGCTTTCCTCCCTTTAACCACAAACAGCTGCCTTAATTATTTTTGCTTTGAACAATCAACCAGAACATACGATCACATACTCTTGCAAAGTTCATCTTTTTCGCGTTATTATTAACATTGATAGAGTAATCAGCACGCACAATACAATTAGTAATGGTCGACAAAAGAATCAGATCCACGCATGTCAAAGCCATTATTGGCACGTGACCCATCTGTCCAGATAGCGAGATAAAGGGCACGTAACACGAGACCAGCATCATTATGTCACGTGTTTTACGAACTTGGTATCTATTTTACCCACGGCTAATACTACACAAATTGAAATTCAATCCGTTGTAAAATATGACTTTTTATAGATGGTCAATCACCTATTAATATAGAACAAAAATTAATTGTAAAAAAAAATCTCGTTAAATGTCTTGTACAAAATCGGTTGTATTTGCCTCACACAACGCTTAATGATGGGGGAAGTCTGTTGTTTGTCTGTATGAAACAGTGAGCCTCGTTTCAACATTATGGAAGTTAGAGATGACAATCGTTAATTAAATATAGTTTTTAACATAGTTCACTAATATTCAGTACAACATATTTGTATATGTAAATAAAATTTGTAACATCATACAATATGTAATACTAGTCGATTAGTCATTATTATATCCTCGAAATGACTTTAAATTTTGCAACTAGTTAATGCCCGCCACCTTTGATAGAAGTCCCTGTGCAAAGCTAGTAAAATGAGGGGCTTTTTTTCATTTTATTCCGACAGCTTACATGTAGTATTTCTTTACATTTACATATTTTCATTTTATTAGTAAGATTATTGTAAGCCAATATTGAAGATCTTATTTCAACAATCACACGCCGCGATATAGCTGAAATACTGCTAACATTGGCGTTAAACACCAATCAATCAATCAACAATCATACACATCCCAAATAAGTCAAGAAAGCATACACATTTCAAATAAACAGCAAACATACACCTTCCAAATAAATATCGAAATCATACATATTGCAAATAAACAACAAAGAAATATATTCCAAATGAATATAACAATCCAGCGCATTCCAAATAAACACAGCGATGAGTAGCACGCACCTCACCAACGCAGGGCATTAATAGGATAACAAAAATCGGCAACATTTACCTAAGGGAGATGAATCTTTATCTTTATTAAGAATTACATTTTTTAGGAATTGTAAATTACAATAATAAATATATCATATAAACCATGTAGGTGCTGAACACCTATGTAGCATGACTTGCGCAAGGTTTCTGTAATTTTGTTCTAGATCTTTAAATACAGTAATCAGACGCCGTAAACCGTAGAAGCACTGACAATATAATGGCCAAATTAAACAGGGCAAACACTTATCTTCAAAACACTGCACAAGAAAACTAAAACTTGAGCAACACACATCCCACTTAACACAGGAGGTGAACTCGAGTGCTTCAGAAGTATAAGCAGTTCATTCTCCACTACTTTTATCTTCCTCAGACATAGGTAACCATAGCTGATTTTGGTTCTCTTGTTTAGGATCTTTGATATTGTTGCGTCCAAACTTGTAATGTGCTTGGCTGTCCAATCTTTTGACTATGGGCTCTCTCTCTCTCTCTCTCTCTCCTTGTCAAGGTTAGATAAGAAACACGTGGTGAGTAAATTAGATATTTACCTGTTTTTTTTATTATAGATATATTTCATATCGGAAAAAACCAAAAAAAAAACAATCCCCGTGTTGTACCTCTGAGCTACACGATTTTCTTGCCAACATATATCAATGTAATTTTCACCTTAATCATACTGGCTGGCGTAGTCGTGTGGATACTTCGTTTGAACAAAGTTTGAACATTTCCATTGCACATTGAAAGATATTGTGGAGTTTCTATCCTGCAGTTTCCACTGACGCTATCCAGCAAATTTTTTTCTGTTTTTTTTTCTCTCTCTGTATTAGAAATTTGTTTATCATGAATCACAAAATAATGGGTTTTCGTACGATTTATCGAGAGATCTTATACAACATTCTCTTTTTTTGTATTTTCGTATGCATTTTACGACAGACTTATAACATTATTCGACCCAAAAATTATCCGGTCGAATAATGTTATAGGTCTGTCGTTGTCGCTCATCTGTAGACATATCCGTGAAATAAACCTCTTTCTGGTTAATCGATCTATAAAGCACTATGATCCTTGGCCTAGTATACAACTAGGTATTGATTTGGGGAAGGTAACATTACCCGCTTCCAAACAAGAGGCAACAGGTTTTTGTTTAATTTATACATGTGAAAAATTGTTGAATAATGGGCGATAAATGCCGATTAACGTTTAATCGAGGCATTCTATACGTGCATATTATGCTTAGAGACCCATAGCTTGCAGGAAGATAATTATCTGTGTGAGAATAGAAAATATTTTTAACTTTTGTATAAGTTATTTCGCTATTACTAATGATCGGAATTTTGATATTGGTGAAATTAGTGACCATCAATGTTTAAACTTTGTTTTGCTAATATTTTAATATTATCTATAGGCATGGGACTTTTAAAACTATATTTAGCTGTAATTTAATTTTTCAAATAAAAACCAAATACAACAGTGAAGAACTACATGTATATAAGCTACTTGTATTTAGATTTCCATTATGTTTTCCGTTTTAGCTCACCTTGTCAAAGGCAATGTGAGCTTTTTGCCATCACTTGGTTTCCGTCGTTCGTCATCTGTCGTCCGTCGTCCGTCGTCCGTCGTCTGTCGTCCGTTAACTTTTCACATTTTAACATTCTCCTCTGAAATCCCTTAGCCAAATGAACTGAAACTTGGTAGGAAGCATCTATGGAAGGTTCTCTATAAAGAATGCTCATTTCGTCCCGATCCATTAACAAACATGGCCGCCACAGGCAATTATTGTTTCTGATTGGTTGATTTCCAAAAAAATATTCTTCTCTGAAACCGCTTGGCCAAATGAACCGAAACTTGGTAGGAAGCATCTATGGACGGTCCTCTATAAGGAGTGCTCATTTCGTCCCGATCCGTTAACAAACATGGCTACCACAGGCAATTCTTGTTTCTGATTGGTTGATTTCTAAATAATCTTCTCCTCTGAATCCGTTTTACCAAATGAACTGAAACTTGGTAGGAAGCTTCTATGGAAGGTCTTCTATAAAGATTGCTAATTTCGTCCCGATCCGGAAGCAAACATGGCCGCCACAGGCAATTCTTGTTTCTAAATGGCTGATTTCTAAAAAAATCTTCTCCTCTGAAACCGCTTGGCCAAATGAACCTAAACTTGGTAGGAAGCATGTATGGAAAGTCCTCTATAGAGATCGCTCATTCCGTTTTTATCCGTTATCAAGCATGGCCGCCACAGGCAATTCTTGTTTCTGATTGGTCGATTTCTAAAAATTCGTCTCCTCTGAAACCGCTTGGCCAAATGAACCGAAACTTGGTAGGAAGCTTCTAATAATAATAATAATAATAATAATTTTATTGATTTCAAGTCCAAGCATTGAACAATCATCATTTCAACATACACAACATAACAGAACTAAGCTAAATATATATATATATATATATGTATGTACAAAGAAGATGTTATCACAGCTGAGGAGCAATCGTAACTACTCGGCCATTCTCTCTACCGGCCATTCTCTCTACCCTGCAAATAACCTCGTATGCATTAGGCGTATAAATCGCACTACTTTTCACATGTCAGTTACATGAAAGTTTGATGAAGTTATATTTTAAACAATTTTCTATATTTCAATTAAAGTGTTAATTAGTTTTGCATGATTAGATTTTACTTAGTATGTCTTCCATATTGGATTTTCGTGGACTATATTTTTGTGCGGCTTAACTTAATTTAACTTCCGGCAAACAATTTAAGAAGAATTTCTATTATGTACGTACGAGGTTATTTGTAGGGTAGCGAGAATGGCCGAGTAGTTACGATTGAGCTGAGGAGTGTATGAATTATGTCCCATTGAAGATTGCAATATTTATTAGGATTATCTCCCATTGTACAAAACAGTGTCACTCAATTGTATATAAAAATATTTCTGTATATACTGTAATAATAGTTTTGCATAATAATTAAATTATAACTTCCCTTTTAGATCTTGATTGATAGAATACAATTTATTCACACCTAAAAGACATATTTTACATATACCAAGATCATTACTACTCAATATGAATTTATATTTTTGGAACTCATCCATATCATTAAATGAAGGAACCACTGAACTTATATTAGAAAATAATTCTTTACGACACTCATCCAATTTGGGACATTTTAAAATGAAATGTATTTCATCCTCTGGTTCTATGTTACAGAGAGGACATATTCGCTTTTCCACTGGAAGCTTGATGTATCTACCTCTTTCAATATTCAGGTTACTGTTGCTTATTCTAATTTTAGCAAATATAGATAAAGCTAATTTATCCACATCAGAGTGTAAAAAATTCTCCATTTTGTAACTATTTTTTTATTTCCTATAAGTTCAAAGTTTATTACCACCATTTTTATTATTATCATTAAACAATAATTTTTTCCAATGGTTAATATATCTGTCTTCTAGTTTAATTGATAAAGAGTGTAATAATTTAGACTTAGTAAAAGTACCTTGATTCACCCAAGCATGAGTGAACTCAATGTCAGCCAATAAAAGTTTTATTTTAGAACATAAGGCGTTTTCTTGGTATGAATGATGAATTAAGCTATTTGCATTTGTGCTCAAAAGATGAAGCCAATAATTAATAGTAGCTTTTATAGTACATAATGAAAGGGGGAATAACCCAAGTTCCGATAATACTGCAATATTTGTTGCTGACCTCCTAATACAAATTTGGCAAATTTTATTTGTGTTTTAATTGGAACAAAGGAATCATATTTTGATTCAAAAATTAAATTTCTTTTAATTAGGATATCGAGAGACCATATTTCACTACAATATAAAAGAATTGGTTTGACACAAGCATCAAAGAGTCTAAGATGTGAAATGGCATTCAGTTTTTCTGAATATAGTGTTTTGCGAATACAGAACATTGCCTTAGAGGCTTTCTTTGACAAATAATTAATAGCAAATGAAAAAGAACCTGAGGGTTTAAATATAATTCCTAAATATTTATATTCTGACACAAGTTCTAGAGACTGCTCTTCAAACGAAAAATTGTAACCCTTCAACACTTCAACAGCCTGATTTATTAAAAATCATAACTTTTGTTTTTTTGTATGTTTACTTTAAGGTTCCATTTGTCACAAAGCAATTTGAGATTATCTAATATTGTTTGTAAGCCATTTGCTGACTGTGATATCAGCACAATGTCATCTGCATATAACAAACATGATATAGATTTCCCATTTATACTGGATCACACACTAAATTAAAATGCTCAACTAAATCATTCATATAAACCGAAATACTAGTTTGGAATGGTTGAGTAATCCCATTTGTTAACTTAATGGAAAATGAAACATCATTATACATGTCTTCTATTATATTTAAGAAATGTCCAATGATATTACATATGTTCAGCTTAAACAAAAGTGCTTGTCTATTAACAGTGTCAAAAGCCTTTTTCAAGTCCACAAAACAAGCAAAAAGATATTTGTTATTTTTGAAAAATTTATCAATAAGGGACTTGAGTGTAAATATATGATCACTAGTTCTCGCCCCCCTTTTAAACCTTATATGTTCTGGACATATAATATTATTATTTTCTAAATATTTTTCTAATCTATTAAACAAAATTCTTGTAAACAACTTACTAATGCAACTAGAAATTGCTATACCTCTATAGCAAGATGGGTCATTTGTACTACCACCTTTCTCTCCAATTGGAGGATTTTTGCTGATTTTAAAATAAGATTAAATATTTTGCTGATTTTAAAATAAGATTAAAAATGTCGACATATAATGTATAATTTGTATTACATGATACCTTTATCATTTCATTACATATACCATCAGAACCACATGATTTTTTTATTTTTCAAACCTTTTACTGCTTTAAATAACTCCTCAGCTGTGATATCAACATTTAACACATCAATATTGCAGTGAATATAATTATTCATTAAATCCACCTCAAAATTATTATCATATCTAACATTCATTAAATTGTGAAAATATTCACACCATTCCTGTGGAACAATAGTACTACTGGGATCTTCATTACATTTATCTTTTAGTTTATGAACAACTTTCCAAAATTCAGTTGGGTTTTTATCAGAAGTATCTAAAAGATTATTAAGTAATTTTGCTTTAAAGGTTCTATACTTTTTACGTAGAAATTTATTATATTGTTTCTTCTCAAATAATACCTTATGTCTCAGGCCCCGCTGCCATGGGGATTTATTTAATAAACGGCCTAAACTTTTTACATGTCTCAATTTTACTTTACATTCGTCATCATGACATGGCTTATTTTGTTTTCATTTCTTTTTTGATTTTTGCAAAACAACATTTTTAGAAACAACTCTACTCCCCAGAGGTGCATTTCTAAGACTTGTAGACAAATTTGTTACAATTTCATTTATATCTGAAACAATATCACTTTCATCATGGCTTAAACCTGAACATATTTTTTCGTTTGTAGCAGATATATTATCAATTATACCCTTGAAATTAGAGCAACTCAAATTAGCAGTAAACTGTTCTTCTACAGATTTTGACCATTTAATATTTATAGGTTTTGGTCACAGAGCTAATTCAAGTTCATTATGAACTGACCATGATAACATTTTAACTGTAATAGGATAGATTGGGGTCAAAATTACCCACATGGAAACTAGTAATATTTTTCAAAAAGGATGCACTGCATATACAATAGTCATTAATAGTTACAGCACTGTAGTTAACATATGTGGCTTTACCAACTGAATCTCCTAGGGTTCTTCCATTCACAATTCTTAACTGACTGTCACTACAGAGTTCAATAATTGATTTTCCATAATTATTAGTATTTTCGTGCACCTGGATATTTCTCAGAACATGAAAACTGTCTGTAATGTAATTATTTGGCAAAAAACTATTAACTATTAAGTATATCAGAGTCATTAATGATAAAATCGTGTTTATATGCGCATTTAAATCACTCATCAGCATGATTTTCCCTCTTATGCTATATTTGGCAATATCAGCTTCCAGTTTTGAAAAGATTTGTTTATCTAAATCCCTCTTTTGTACAAATGAAGAGTTAGATGATGAAATATATAATAAAAAAAAATAATAATAATAAAAAAATAGATCCCTTTCTAAGCCAAAAAAAAATGTGCATTCATCTTAAACCACATTATCTCAGTCATAGATTTATCTACTAATGTTATCCCAGTTGATATTTGTCTTTTAATAAAGACTGCAAGTCCACCTCTTTTTTTTACTGGGTTCATTACTTCTACAATGTATGTAGATTTATAATTATCCTATGATAACGAATCACTAAAACTAGTATGTGTTTCCGACAAAAATACAATGTCAGATTTCATGATTTCATTAAAATACTCATCCTCTAGTTTACAAGTCTTAGGTCCACTGGAATTCTTAAAAATACTATTTACATTCCATCCACTGATGGAGAATTGTTTTGAAGTTTTAATACATATGTGACATGATATTTATTCTAAAAAAAGAAAAAAATGGCAAATGTAGTACACAGTAATAATACTAAAGATGAACGAAAAATATATATTTGTATATAAATGAATCATTTGCAAATGTCAAAAAAACAACTACATTTGAGAGGCACTCAATATTGCTCTTGTTATATTTGTTGCCAAAAGTTCTGGATTCGGACTGACCAAGTTGTTGTCACGATAATTATGCGGATCATTCCTATTTGGTGTCGTCTGGTGGTATTTTGGACGAAGATAGTTGTCACGGTTCTCATGATATGGTCTGCGATGACCGCTTTGGTAACTGTATGGCTGACGAACCAAATTTCCCACCTTAAATAAGCATTTCTTTACATTAGATGCAAGCAGAATAGTACCTTGTGGTGATAGACGGACAGCATCTTTTTACACACAAACTTTACAATCGTTAATAAAGTTAGAGTTGAAACTGATTCTAATATTATTCACTTTATTAAACCTGGATTTTATTTTCTCATTAAACTCTGCTACTTTCTCATTTAACCTTTCATATTTAAAAGGTGTAACACATGAAAGTAATATACAATCGGTCTTCTTCAGCAGCTTGTTAACTACGATTTCATACTCATAGAAAGCATCATCAACTGAACACACCTTCAGATCATTGATTCCTACATGAAGAACAACAGTATTGGCATATGATATATTATCACTAAACTTTTGTGCTTCAACTGCTGTATAAGCTACTTGCTTAAACCCTTTCCTTTGTGAATTCCTAAGTAACCTCTGAATATTAATGTCTCTACATATTGAATCATGTAGCATTAGTATATCATATTTTCCACTTTCACTAGAGCCAAGATTATAGTTGTCGGTATAAACATTTTCTGTTGTTTTATCATATATGTTATTCTCCGTTGTTGAAGATGTAGAACTACTAGAATTTGATACCTTTGTTTGCATTTCACTAGGTTGTATCGAATGATTGCTTGAAATAATATGCGACTGTTCTTTCAAACGTGTATTTTCAAGCTGAGAGTTATTGTCACTAGATACTAAAGGACTAGGTGTGACATTTGTATCATGTTGAGAACTTTTATCATGAGGCATTTTAGAATTGTGAGTTACAGTCTGCCAAGCACCACCTTTTACCTCATATACAAAGTTTTGTATCCTGTTTTGTAGGTTTTTTATGATTTTATCTTTGCCGTTTAATCTTTCATCATACAAAGTTTTTAGCTTAGTATTGGTGTCTTCGGTACATTTTAATGAAAAATTTAAATGTTCATTATCAATCTCTAAATTTATTTTCTCTGTTCATTTCGTCTCGATCCATTAACAAACATAGCCGCCACAGGCATCAACCTCATTTTTCAATCGCAATGAAAGACACAATGAAGACATATACGATATGTCCTACACCAACGAGACTAAGTATCTACTATAGCCCAAGATGTCGCGATATTTATGAAATTTAGAATTATTATTAATTTGATAAAATCGTAGATATCTACTTGAGTGCGTACGGTCCGTATCTGGAGTAATCATCAGCAGGTACGTTCAGAGTAGAAAAAGTGGAAAAACAAATAATTTATAAGTATTCGGGAGCAAGAAAACCAAAAGGTATAAACAGAATAGCCAAACTCGGCTAATGTCACATATCGATGAGGGGGGAGAACCTTAGTTTTTTATTTAGAATTGGAAATTTCCATAATAAATAAATTTATTTCTGTACGTAGAATTTTTTAATTGTTATTTGCAAGAATTAATATAATTTAATGAAGAGTTTGAAGATACCAAAGGAGTAATCAGAATCAGTAAATCGAAGAAGAACATACAACACAATGGCTAATAGAAAAAGGACAAATGGACAAACAACGATCTACAAAACATACACATAAAACTAAAGATCGAGTAACCTCACTATAAACCAGGTGTGAACTCAGGTGCTCCGGAAGGTAAACAGTTCATGCTACATTAGTGGCAGCCGTCGTGTTAATCTAGTTACAAATCAGTGATAAGTCATGAATGAGGAAAGGACCAGGAAGTGTATATACGACAAAGTTTTATTTTAAAAGTCGATATTCATTAAACAATTACAAGTGGCTAAGTATTTACTAAAAGATATTTCCTGTATTTAAAGCCATTTCCTGTAATCTTCTGTTTCAGTGATGTCATCAAGAGGGATATGGAAGTTTCTACTTCATGTTCTTTATCTACTTGTATGGACAACAACTATTACAAAGGCAGGCAACTGTACTGTGGAGAATGTTTGTGATTGTGTCCAAATCAAGGAAAACAGTTTTGAGTCAGATTGTTCCAATCGCCATTTGTCGGTTATGCCTAAATTCGGTGAAGATGTCAGAATTTATATGCAAAATGTTAGTCCAATTTCTATATACAACACATCAAATATACCAAGCAACGTACCAATACTGGATCTTTCTACAAACCACATTGACGGATTAGATTTCAAAACAGCATTTGAAGGGTTTCCTAATTTGACACGTCTTGATATTTCGTCCAATGTCCTGGCTTTTATTTCTTTAGATTTTGACGGAAAGACTTTTGAAAATCTATTATCATGCATTGAAATATCTTGATATGACAAGAAATTCAATTTCTTCCTTACCACGATCGATCTTTAAAGGGCTTGAAAACATCGATACATTACTTTTAGGCTCAAATTGGTTGAGGGACATGAGTTTTGATATTGAACACATGAAAAGTTTGAAAACATTAGATTTGTCCTCAAATTACATAAATTACCTTTCAAAGGAGGCTCAAATGAGTATTCAAAAATTGAACGTTACAGACAGCGTTGATCTGTTTCTAAATCCATTGAGTTGTTCATGTGAGTCATTATACTTCCTTATATGGATTTACGAGTTTAGTCAGTTTTTCATTTCATTTGATTTTTACTCTTGTTACTATGACAACGAGGAGAAATTGTTTGACAGTTTACCCTTTATTATATCTGAATTAACCAAAGACTGTGAAGTGCATGTATTACATTTTGAAATGTATATAATTCCGGGAACTGCATTTGTGATCGTGATTTTGATTATACTGGCGTTGTAATTTTCAATAAAGATTGGATAAAATTCAAATATTACACTCGGAAGCTGAGATTTAGAATAAACCGAAGAGATGCCGAACATATCCCACTTAATATGGAATATGATGTTTTTATTTCATATGCCCAGGAGGATATAGATTTTGTCAGAAATAAACTGGGAAAGGAACTAAAAATAAGAAATATTTCTGTGTGCAATCATCAAGACTACTTCGTACCATGCAAAACAATAATAGAAACCATAGTCTATTCTATAGAACACTCTAGAATAACCGTGTGTGTTGTGACTGAAGATTTCTTCAAATCAAAGCATTGTAAACTGGAGGCAGAATGGGCTTATACGCGAAGTAAAGAGGAAGATGAAACTCTCCAGTGTTTTTCCTATCTTTCTTGGCGGTACAATTCCTGAAAAGTACTTAAAATCAACATGTTTTCGATATATGTATAAAACTACCATCGTTTTAGAATTAACAAAGGAAGCAGATGAACGAAGATGTTGGGAGAAAATTGCTGCTTTAGTACGAGAACATCGACAAATGTAAAAAGTAACAATGTAATTTAGGAAAGACCAAATACTAGTACATATTTGTTTCAATTCATATAGAGCTTGTGGTTTTTATTAATCTGTGAGAACACCCCGTTTTATGGATAGCGTTTGTTTAGAGAATACTAGAACTTTCCTAGATAAGGTGGTAGTTAGACTGAAGATAGGGGATACTCTGGAGCTCAAGCTTATTCACACTACATGTGTTCTTTGGTTACTTCCAACATGCACAAATTTCTAAATACAAACATCTATCGGGTAAAGTGATATATATATATATAATACTCTCGTCATAACATCTACAGTCAACATGAATAACGAAAGAAGAAAAAAAGTAACTTAATAACATTTTGTTTCAATAATACTATGCTGCGACTTAATACTATAATCAGTCAGTTCGCAGACAGACTACTATAACCAGTAAGTCTTCTGGCAAACTACTATAACCAGCCAGTCTTCAGACAAATTACTATAACCAGTAAGTCTTCAGACAAACTACTATAACCAGTAAGTCTTCAGACAAACTACTATAACCAGTAAGTCCTCAGACAAACTACTATAACCAGTAAGTCCTCAGACAAACTACTATAACCAGTAAGTCTTCTGGCAAACTACTATAACCAGCCAGTCTTCAGAAAAACTACTATAACAAGTAAGTCCTCAGACAAACTACTATAACCTGTAAGTCTTCTGGCAAACTACTATAACCAGCCAGTCTTCAGAAAAACTACTATAACAAGTCAGTTCTCAGACAAACTACTATAACAAGTCAGTTCTCAGACAAACTACTATAACAAGTCAGTTCTCAGACAAACTACTATAACCAATCAGTCTTCAGACAAAATACTATAGCCAGTCAGTTGCCAGAAAAACTACTACAACCAGTCAGTCCTTAGAAAAATTAATATAACCAGTCAGTTCTCAGACGATCTACTATAATCAGCCAGTTCTTAAATAAACTTCTCTAACCAGCTAGTTCTCAGACAAATTACTATAACCAGTCAGTCCTGAGACATACCACTATAACCAGTCAGTCCTCAGAAAAACTACTATAACCAGTAAGTCCTTGGTCAAACTACTATAACCAGTCAGTTCTCAGACAAACTACTATAACCAGTCATTCCTCAGACAAACTACTATAACCAGTCAGTCCTCAGAAAAACTACTATAACCAGTCAGTCCTCAGAAAACCTACTATAACCATTAAGACCTCGAGCAAACTACTATAACAAGTCAGTTTTCAAACAAACTACTATAACCAGCCAGTCTTCAGACAAACTACTATAACGGGTCAGCCCTCAGAAATACTACTACAACCATTAAGACCTCGAGCAAACTACTATAACCAGCCAGTTCTCAGACAAACTACTATAACAAGTCAGTTCTCAGACAAACTACTATAACCAGTCATTCCTCAGAAAAACTACTATAACCAGTCAGTTCTCAGACAAACTACTATAACCAGTCATTCCTCAGACAAACTACTATAACAAGTCAGTTCTCAGACAAACTACTATAACCAGTCAGTTCTCAGACAAACTACTATAACCAGTCATTCCTCAGACAAACTACTATAGCCAGTCAGTTGTCAGAAAAACTACTATAACCAGTCAGTCCTTAGAAAAATTAATATAACCAGTCAGTTCTCAGACGAACTACTATAACCAGCCAGTTCTTAAATAAACTTCTCTAAACAGCTAGTTCTCAGACAAATTACTATAACCAGTCAGTCCTGAGACATACCACTATAACCAGTCAGTCCTCAGAAAAACTACTATAACCAATAAGTTCTTGGTCAAACTACTATAACCAGTCAGTTCTCAGACAAACTACTATAACCAGTCATTCCTCAGACAAACTACTATAACCAGTCAGTTCTCAGACAAACTACTATAACCAGTCATTCCTCAGACAAACTACTATAACCAGCCAGTTCTCAGACAAACTACTATAACCAGTCACTCCTCAAACAAACTACTATAACTAACCAGTCCTCAGACAAACTACTATAACCAGTCAGACCTCAGGCAAACTACTATAACTAGCCAGTTCTCAGACAAACTACTATAACCAGTCAGTTCTCAGACAAACTACTATAACCAGTCATTCCTCAGAAAAACTACTATAACCAGTCAGTTCTCAGACAAACTACTATAACCAGTCATTCCTCAGACAAACTACTATAACCAGTAAGTTCTCAGACAAACTACTATAATCAGTAAGTTCTCAGACAAACTACTATAGCCAGTCAGTTGTCAGAAAAACTACTATAAACATTAAGACCTCGAGCAAACTACTCTAACCAGTCAGTTCTCAGAAAAACTACTATAACCAGTAAGTCCTCAGACAAACTACTATAACCAGTAAGTCCTCAGACAAACTACTATAACCAGTAAGTCCTCAAAAAAACTACTATAACCAGCCAGTTCTCAGAAAAACTACTATAACAGTAAGTCCTCAGACCAACTACTATAACCAGTAAGTCCTCAGACAATCTACTATAACCAGCCAGTTCTCAGAAAAACTACTATAACCAGTAAGTCCTCAGACAAACTACTATAGCCAGCCAGTTCTCAGAAAAATCAATATAACCAGTAAGTCCTCTGGCAAGCTACTATAACCAGTCATTACTCAGACAAGCTACTATAACCAGCCAGTTCTCAGAAAAACTACTATAACCAGTAAGTCCTCAGACAAACTACTATAACCAGCCAGTTCTCAGACAAACTACTATAACCAGCCAGTCTTCAGACAAACTACTATAACCAGTTATTCCTCAGACAAACTACTATAACCAGTTATTCCTCAGAAAAACTACTACAACCAATCAGTCTTCAGACAACCTACTATAACCAGTCAGTCCTCAGAAAAGGTACTATAGCCAGTCAGTTCTCAGACAAACTACTATAACCAGCCAGTTCTCAGACAAATTATTACAACCAGTCAGTCCTCAGACAAACTACTATAACCAGTCATTCCCTCAGACAACCTACTACACCCAGTCAGTCCTCCGAAAAACTACTATTACCAGTCATTCCCTCCGAAAAACTACTATAACCAGTCATTCCCTCAGACAAACTACTATGACCAGTCATTCCCTCAGACAAACTACTATAACCTGTCATTCCCTCAGAAAAACTACTGTAACCAGTAATTCCCTCAGAAAAACTACTATAACCAGTCATTCCCTCAGACAAACTACTATAACCAGTCATTCCCTCAGACAAACTACTAAACCAGTCAAACAACGTAAATCGTGATACAGTTTGTTTCATGCTATAGACAATTTTACAATTTTGTATCATTTATTTATAGTTTCTTTTTTCTTGAAATGAAGGGAATTTAGAGAAATCTCTTTTTAAACCAAAAAAAGATAAATATTTTTTTTAATGTTTGGCGCTGTTTATCTGCCCGTGAATGTTGATACGTCATATGTATGTTTTGATTTCTCAATTTTACCCTATTAAAGCAATAGACACATGATGGCAGAACTTTTTTTCAAGTCAGCTTTGAAATACGGATTGTAATATGTACTTAGAATTACATTCTAATGATAATAGATTGACTGTGACTGTATATCATACATTGTGATAAAAATTACTAGACATTTTGGTGAGCACTGCTTTGTTTTATGCATCACAAGGTAGATATATAATCTAGTGCGCACGAAGCGTCTCTGGAATAACCTTCACAAGGTACGCTCAAAGTCAAAAGATTTGAAAGCTGGGAGGATGATACCCACGGGGACTAATAGTCCACCAGCAGAGGTATCGACCCAGCGGAAGTTATTCAATTAAGTTTCTGGAATAATCATCTTACTAAGAGGGGAGGGTTGACCCCATAAAACTAGCTTAATCTCCGTCACTTTTTAAATAAGGTGTCTATGTGAAGCCAGGAAAGTGAGCGGGAGTGTATATGTTTGTTGTATGTATGGCCTCTTGCTACGATTATTTTTTACTAGATTCTGGAACTGTTCCGACAATGGTATCTTTTTTCATTTGGTTTCCATATATGTCTAAGCATACCGGGGTATTGATCAATTCTTCATTACACTTGACATAAGCGAATAATGACAATATGTTCGACTGGGATACAGTCTATTTAAAATTTGATGTCGGATATTTGTTTGGTTTATTGTTTGCGATACACCCACAGCTAATAACATCCCGCATCTCGGAAAAAAATGCAAATGGTTTTTAAATAATACTATGGAAAACAATAGCCGAGGGATTAATTGGCTATAGCAGTTTGTCTGAGTGACTCACTGGTCATAGTAGTTTGTCCGAGGGACTGACTGGTTATTGTAGTTTATCTGAGGAATGACTGGTTATAGTAGTTTGTCTGAGAACTGAATGGTTATAGTAGTTTGTCTGAGGACTGACTGGTTATTGTAGTTTATCTGAGGACTGACAGGTTATAGTAGTTTGTCTGAGGACTGACTGGTTATAGTAGTTTGTCTGAGGGACTGACTGGTAATAGTAGTTTGTCTGAGGGCTGACAGGTTATAGTAGTTTGTCTGAGGTCTGACTGGTTATAGTAGTTTGTCTGAAGACTGGTTGGTTATAGTAGTTTGCCTGATGACTGACTGATTATAGTAGCTTGTCTGAGGACTAACTGGTTATAGTAGTGTGTCTGCGGACTGACTCGTAATAGTAGTTTTTCTGAGGATTGTCTGGTTATAGTAGTTTGTCTGAGGACTGGCTGGTTATAGTAGTTTGTCTGAGGACTGACTGGTAATAGTAGTTTGTCTGAGGACTGGCTGGTTAGAGTAGTTTGTCTAAGGACTGGCTGGTTATAGTAGTGTCTCTGAGGACTGACTGGTAACAGTAGTTTGTCTGAGGACTGGCTGATTATAGTAGCTTGTCTGAGGACTGACTGGTAATAGTAGTTTTTCTGATGACTGGCTGGTTATAGTTGTTTGTCTGAGGACTGACTGGTTATAGTAGTTTGTCTGAGGACTGACTGGTTATAGTAGTTTGTCTGAAGGACTGACTGGTAATAGTAGTTTGTCTGAGGACTGACAGGTTATAGTAGTTTGTCTGAGGTCTGACAGGTTATAGTAGTTTGTCTGAGGACTGGTTGGTTATAGTAGTTTGTCTGAGGACTGACTGGTTATAGTAGTTTGTCTGAGGATTGGCTGGTTATAGTAGTTTGTCTGAGGACTGACTGGTTATAGTAGTGTGTCTGAGGACTGACTCGTAATAATAGTTTTTCTGAGGACTGTCTGGTTATAGTAGTTTGTCTAAGAACTGGCTGGTTATAGTAGTTTTCTGAGGACTGGCTGGTTATAGTAGTTTATCTGAGGACTGACTGGTAATAGTAGTTTGTCTGAGGACTGGCTGGTTAGAGTAGTGTGTCTCTGGACTGACTGGTAACAGTAGTTTGTCTGAGGACTGGCTGATTATAGTAATTTGTCTGAGGGACTGACTGGTTATAGTAGTTTGTCTGAGGACTGACAGGTTATAGTAGTTTGTCTGAGGATTTGCTGGTTATAGTAGTTTGTCTGAGGACTGACTGGTAATAATAGTTTTTCTAAGGAATATCTGGTTATAATAGTTTGTCTGAGGACTGGCTGGTTATAGTAGTTTTTCTGAGGACTGGCTGGTTATAGTAGTTTGTCTGAGGACTGGCTGGTTATAGTAGTTTTTCTGAGGACTGGCTGGTTATAGTAGTTTGTCTGACGACTGACTGGTAATAGTAGTTTGTCTGAGTACTGACTGGTCATAGTAGTTTGTCTGAGGGACTGACTGGTTATAGTAGTTTGTATGAGAACTGACTGGTTATAGTAGTTTGCCTGAGGACTGACGGGTTATATTAGTTTGTCTGGGGGACTAACTGGTCATAGCAGTTTATAGGAAGACTGACTGGTTATAGTAGTTTGTCTAAGGACTGTCTGGTTATAGTAGTGTGTTTGAGGACTGACTGGTAACAGTAGTTTGTCTGAGGACTGGCTGATTATAGTAGTTTGTCTGAGGACTGACTGGTATTAGTAGTTTGTCTGATGACTGCCTGGTTATAGTTGTTTGTCTGAGGACTGACAGGTTATAGTAGTTTGTCTGAGGACTGACTGGTTATAGTAGTTTGCCTGAGGTCTGACTGGTTATAGTAGTTTGTCTGAGGACTGGTTAGTTATAGTAGTTTGTTTGAGGACTGACTGGTTATAGTAGTTTGTCTGAGGATTGGCTGGTTATAGTAGTTTGTCTGAGGACTGACTGGTTATAGTAGTTTGTCTGAGGACTGGCTGGCTATAGTAGTTTTTCTGAGGACTGACAGGTTATAGTAGTTTGTCTGAGAACTGACTGGTTATAGTAGTTTGCCTGAGGTCTGACTGTTTATAGTAGTTTGTCAGAGGACTGGTTAGTTATAGTAGTTTGTTTGAGGACTGACTGGTTATAGTAGTTTGTCTGAGGATTGGCTGGTTATAGTAGTTTGTCTGAGGACTGACTGGTTATAGTAGTTTGTCTGAGGACTGACTGGTAATAGTAGTTTGTCTGAGGACTAGCCGGTTATAGTAGTTTGTCTGAGGACTTACTGGTAATAGTAGTTTGTCTGAGGACTGGCTGATTATAGTAGTTTGTCTGAGGACTAGCCGGTTATAGTAGTTTGTCTGAGGACTTACTGGTAATAGTAGTTTGTCTGAGGACTGGCTGATTATAGTAGTTTGTCTGAGGACTGACTGGTAATAGTAGCTTGTTTGATGACTGGCTGGTTATAGTTGTTTGGCTGAGGACTGACAGGTTATCGTAGTTTTTCATAGGACTGGCTGGTTATAGTAGTTTGTCTGAGGACTGACTGGTAATAGTAGTTTGTCTGAGGACTGGCTGGTTAGAGTAGTTTGTCTAAGGACTGGCTGGTTATAGTAGTGTGTCTGAGGACTGACTGGTATTAGTAGTTTGTCTGAGGACTGACTGGTAATAGTAGTTTGTCTGAGGACTAGCCGGTTATAGTAGTTTGTCTGAGGACTTACTGGTAATAGTAGTTTGTCTGAGGACTGGCTGGTTATAGTAGTTTGTCTGAGGACTAGCCGGTTATAGTAGTTTGTCTGAGGACTTACTGGTAATAGTAGTTTGTCTGAGGACTGGCTGATTATAGTAGTTTGTCTGAGGACTGACTGGTAATAGTAGTTTTTCTGATGACTGGCTGGTTATAGTTGTTTTTCTAAGGACTGACAGGTTATAGTAGTTTGTCTGAGGACTGGCTGGTTATAGTTGTTTGTCTGAGGACTGGCCGGTTATAGTAGTTTGTCTGAGGACTGGCTGGTTATAGTAGTTTTTCTGAGGACTGACTGGTAATAGTAGTTTGTCTGAGGACTGGCTGGTTAGAGTAGTTTGTCTAAGGACTGGCTGGTTATAGTAGTGTGTCTGAGGACTGACTGGTAACAGTAGTTTGTCTGAGGACTGGCTGATTATAGTAGTTTTTCTGAGGACTGACTGGTAATAGTAGTTTTTCTGATGACTGGCTGGTTATAGTTGTTTTTCTAAGGACTGACAGGTTATAGTAGTTTGTCTGAGGGACTGACTGGTAATAGTAGTTTGTCTGAGGACTTACAGGTTATAGTAGTTTGTCTGAGGACTGACAGGTTATAGTAGTTTGTCTGAGGTCTGACTGGCTATAGTAGTTTGTCTGAAGACTGGTTGGTTATAGTAGTTTGTTTGAAGACTGACTGGTTATAGTAGTTTGTCTGAGGACTTACAGGTTATAGTAGTTTGTCTGAGGTCTGACTGGCTATAGTAGTTTGTCTGAAGACTGGTTGGTTATAGTAGTTTGTTTGAAGACTGACTGGTTATAGTAGTTTGTCTGAGGATTGGCTGGTCATAGTAGTGTGTCTGAAGACTGACTCGTAATAATAGTTTTTCAGAGGACTGTCTGGTTACAGTAGTTTTTCTGAGGACTGGCTGGTTATAGTAGTTTGTCTGAGGACTAGCTGGTTATAGTAGTTTGTCTGAGGACTAACTGGTAATGGTAGTTTGTCTGAGGACTGGCTGGTTAGAGTAGTTTGTCTAAGGACTGGCTGGTTATAGTAGTGTGTCTGAGGACTGGCTGGTAACAGTAGTTTGTCTGATGACTAGCAGGTTATAGTTGTTTGTCTGAGGACTGACAGGTTATAGTAGTTTGTCTAAGGACTGGCTGGTTATAGTAGTTTTTCTGAGGACTGACTGGTTAGAGTAGTTTGTCTAAGGACTGGCTGGTTATAGTAGTGTGTCTGAGGACTGGCTGGTAACAGTAGTTTGTCTGATGACTAGCAGGTTATAGTTGTTTGTCTGAGGACTGACAGGTTATAGTAGTTTGTCTAAGGACTGGCTGGTTATAGTAGTTTGTCTGAGGACTGGGTGGTTAGAGTAGTTTTTCTAAGGACTTGCTGGTTATAGTAGTATGTCTGAGGACTGACTGGTAACAGTAGTTTGTCTGAGGACTGGTTGGGTATAGTGGTTTGTCTGAGGACTGGCTGGTTACAGTAGTTTGTCTGAGAACTGACTGGTAATAATAGTTTGTCTGAGGACTGGCTGATTATAGTAGTTTGTCTGAGGACTGACTGGTAATAGTAGTTTGTCTGATGACTAGCTGGTTAGAATTGTATGTTTAAGGACTGACTGGTTATAGTAGTTTGTCTGAGGACTGGCTGATTATAGTAGCTTGTATGATGACTGACTGGTTATATTGGTTTGTCTGAGGCACTGACTGGTAATAGTAGCTTGTATAAGGACTGGCTGGTTATAGTAGTTTGTCTGAGGATTAACTGGTTATAATAGTTTGTCTGAGGGACTGACTGGTTATAGTAGTTTGCATGAGGACTAACTGGTTATAATAGTTTGTCTGAGGGACTGACTGGTTATAGTAGTTTGCATGAGGACTGACTGGTTATAGTAGCTTGTCTGAGGGACTGACTGGTTATAGTAGTTTGCCTGAAGACTGACGGGTTATATTAGTTTGTCTGCGGGACTGACTGGTTATAGCAGTTTATAGGAAGACTGACTGGTTATAGTAGTTTGTGTGAGGGACTGACTGCTTATAGTAGTTTGTATGAGGACTGACTGGTAATAGTAGTTTGTCTGATGACTGGCTGGTTATAATTGTTTGTCTGAGGACTGACTGGTTATAGTAGTTTGTCTGAGAGACTGACTGGTGATAGTAGTTTGTCTGAGGACTGACAGGTTATAGTAGTTTGTCTGAGGACTGACTGGTAATAGTAGTTTTTCTGATGACTGGCTGGTTATAGTTGTTTGTCTAAGGACTGGCTGGTTATAGTAGTGTGTCTCAGGACTGACTGGTAACAGTAGTTTGTCTGAGGACTGGCTGATTATAGTAGTTTTTCTGAGGACTGACTGGTAATAGTAGTTTTTCTGATGACTGGCTGGTTATAGTTGTTTGTCTGAGGACTGACAGGTTATAGTAGTTTGTCTAAGGACTGACAGGTTATAGTAGTTTGTCTAAGGACTGACTGGTTATAGTAGTTTGTCTGAGGGACTGATTGGTAATAGTAGTTTGTCTGAGGACTGACAGGTTATAGTAGTTTGAGGTCTGACTGGTTATAGTAGTTTGTCTGAAGTCTGGTTGGTTATAGTAGTTTGTTTGAAGACTGACTGGTTATAGTAGTTTGTCTGAAGTCTGGTTGGTTATAGTAGTTTGTTTGAAGACTGACAGGTTATAGTAGTTTGTCTGAGGATTGGCTGGTTATAGTAGTTTGTCTGAGGACTGACTGGTTATAGTAGTTTGTCTGAGGATTGGCTGGTTATAGTAGTGTGTCTGAGGACTAGCTGGTTATAGTAGTTTGTCTGCGGACTGACTGGTAATAGTAGTTTGTCTGAGGACTGGCTGGTAATAGTAGTTTGTCTGAGGACTGACTGGTTATAGTAGTGTGTCTGAGGACTGACTCGTAATAATGTTTTTTCTGAGGACTCTCTGGTTAGAGTAGTTTGTCTGAGGACTGACTGGTTATAGTAGTTTGTCTGAGGGACTGACTGGTAATAGTAGTTTGTCTGAGGACTGACAGGTTATAGTAGTTTGTCTGAGGAATGGTTAGTTATAGTAGTTTGTTTGAGGACTGACTGGTTATAGTAGTTTGTCTGAGGAATGGCTGGTTATAGTAATTTGTCTAAGGACTGGCTGCTTATAGTAGTGTGTCTGAGGACTGACTGGTAATAGTAGTTTGTCTGAGGACTGGCTGGTTAGAGTAATTTGTCTAAGGACTGGCTGCTTATAGTAGTGTGTCTGAGGACTGACTGGTAATAGTAGTTTGTCTGAGGACTGACTGAGTATAGTAGTTTGTCTGAGGACTGACTGGTAATAGTAGTTTGTCTGATGACTGGCTGGTTATAGTTGTTTGGCTGAGGACTGACAGGTTATCGTAGTTTTTCATAGGACTGGCTGGTTATAGTAGTTTGTCTGAGGACTGACTGGTAATAGTAGTTTGTGTGAGGACTGGCTGGTTAGAGTAGTTTGTCTAAGGACTGGCTGGTTATAGTAGTGTGTCTGAGGACTGACTGGTAACAGTAGTTTGTCTGAGGACTGGCTGATTATAGTAGTTTTTCTGAGGACTGACTGGTAATAGTAGTTTTTCTGATGACTGGCTGGTTATAGTTGTTTGTCTGAGGACTGACAGGTTATAGTAGTTTGTCTGAGGACTGACTGGTTATAGTAGTTTGTCTGAGGGACTGACTGGTAATAGTAGTTTGTCTGAAGACTGACAGGTTATAGTAGTTTGAGGTCTGACTGGTTATAGTAGTTTGTCTGAAGACTGGTTGGTTATAGTAGTTTGTTTGAAGACTGACTGATTATAGTAGTTTGTCTGAGGACTGACTGGTAATAGTAGTTTGTCTGATGACTAGCTGGTTAGAATAGTTTGTCTGAGGGACTGACTGGTTATAGTAGTTTGTCTGAGGCACTGACTGGTAATAGTAGCTTGTATAAGGACTGGCTGGTTATAGTAGTTTGTCTGAGGACTAACTGGTTATAATAGTTTGTCTGAGGGACTGACTGGTTATAGTAGTTTGCATGAGGACTGACTGGTTATAGTAGCTTGTCTGAGGGACTGACTGGTTATAGTAGTTTGCCTGACGACTGAAGGGTTATATTAGTTTGTCTGGGGGACTGACTGGTTATAGCAGTTTATAGGAAGACTGACTGGTTATAGTAGTTTGTGTGAGGGACTGACTGCTTATAGTAGTTTTTCTGAGGACTGACTGGTAATAGTAGTTTGTCTGAGGACTGGGTGGTTAGAGTAGTTTTTCTAAGGACTTGCTGGTTATAGTAGTATGTCTGAGGACTGACTGGTAACAGCAGTTTGTCTGAGGACTGGTTGGGTATAATGGTTTGTCTGAGGACTGGCTGGTTACAGTAGTTTGTCTGAGAACTGACTGGTAATAGTAGTTTGTCTGAGGACTGGCTGGTTAGAGTAGTTTTTCTAAGGACTGGCTGGTTATAGTAGTATGTCTTAGGACTGACTGGTAACAGTAGTTTGTCTGAGGACTGGCTGATTATAGTAGCTTGTATGATGACTGACTGGTTATAATAGTTTGTCTGAGGACTAACTGGTTATAATAGTTTGTCTGAGGGACTGACTGGTTATAGTAGTTTGCATGAGGACTGACTGGTTATAGTAGCTTGTCTGAGGGACTGACTGGTTATAGTAGTTTGCCTGAAGACTGACGGGTTATATTAGTTTGTCTGGGGGACTGACTGGTTATAGCAGTTTATAGGAAGACTGACTGGTTATAGTAGTTTGTGTGAGGGACTGACTGCTTATAGTAGTTTGTATGAGGACTGACTAGTAATAGTAGTTTGTCTGATGACTGGCTGGTTATAATTGTTTGTCTGAGGACTGACTGGTTATAGTAGTTTGTCTGAGAGACTGACTGGTGATAGTAGTTTGTCTGAGGATTGGCTGGTTATAGGAGTTTGTCTGAGGACTGACTGGTAATAGTAGTTTTTCTGATGACTGGCTGGTTATAGTTGTTTGTCTAAGGACTGGCTGGTTATAGTAGTGTGTCTGAGGACTGACTGGTAACAGTAGTTTGTCTGAGAACTGGCTGATTATAGTAGTTTTTCTGAGGACTGACTGGTAATAGTAGTTTTTCTGATGACTGGCTGGTTATAGTTGTTTGTCTGAGGACTGACAGGTTATAGTAGTTTGTCTGAGGACTGACTGGTTATAGTAGTTTGTCTGAGGGATTGATTGGTAATAGTAGTTTGTCTGAGGACTGACAGGTTATAGTAGTTTGAGGTCTGACTGGTTATAGTAGTTTGTCTGAAGACTGGTTGGTTATAGTAGTTTGTTTGAAGACTGACTGGTTATAGTAGTTTGTCTGAGGATTGGCTGGTTATAGTAGTTTGTCTGAGGACTAGCTGGTTATAGTAGTTTGTCTGAGGACTGACTGGTAATAGTAGTTTGTCTGAGGACTGGCTGGTAATAGTAGTTTGTCTGAGGACTGACTGGTTATAGTAGTTTGTCTGAGGATTGGCTGGTTATAGTAGTGTGTCTGAGGACTAGCTGGTTATAGTAGTTTGTCTGAGGACTGACTGGTAATAGTAGTTTGTCTGAGGACTGGCTGGTAATAGTAGTTTGTCTGAGGACTGATTGGTTATAGTAGTGTGTCTGAGGACTGACTCGTAATAATCGTTTTTCTGAGGACTGTCTGGTTAGAGTAGTTTGTCTGAGGACTGACTGGTTATAGTAGTTTGTCTGAGGGACTGACTGGTAATAGTAGTTTGTCTGAGGACTGACAGGTTATAGTAGTTTGTCTGAGGACTGGTTAGTTATAGTAGTTTGTTTGAGGACTGGCTGGTTATAGTAGTTTGTCTGAGGAATGGCTGGTTATAGTAGTTTGTCTGAGGACTGGCCGGTTATAGTAGTTTGTCTGAGGACTGGCTGGTTAGAGTAGTTTGTCTAAGGACTGGCTGGTTATAGTAGTGTGTCTGAGGACTGACTGGTAATAGTAGTTTGTCTGAGGACTGACTGATTATAGTAGTTTGTCTGAGGACTGACTGGTAATAGTAGTTTGTCTGATGACTGGCTGGTTATAGTTGTTTGGCTGAGGACTGACAGGTTATCGTAGTTTTTCATAGGACTGGCTGGTTATAGTAGTTTGTCTGAGGACTGACTGGTAATAGTAGTTTGTCTGAGGACTGACTGGTAACAGTAGTTTGTCTGAGGACTGGCTGATTATAGTAGTTTTTCTGAGGACTGACTGGTAATAGTAGTTTTTCTGATGACTGGCTGGTTATAGTTGTTTGTCTGAGGACTGACAGGTTATAGTAGTTTGTCTGAGGACTGACTGGTTATAGTAGTTTGTCTGAGGGACTGACTGGTAATAGTAGTTTGTCTGAGGACTGACAGGTTATAGTAGTTTGAGGTCTGACTGGTTATAGTAGTTTG
Source organism: Bathymodiolus septemdierum (assembly GCA_963383655.1). Taxonomy (NCBI): domain Eukaryota; kingdom Metazoa; phylum Mollusca; class Bivalvia; order Mytilida; family Modiolidae; genus Bathymodiolus; species Bathymodiolus septemdierum. The sequence continues at coordinate 11,678,808 of OY726526.1, read as the reverse complement.
TCTGAAGACTGGTTGGTTATAGTTGTTTGTCTGAGGACTGACTGGTTATAGTAGTTTGTCTGAGGACTGACTGGTAATAGTAGTTTGTCTGAGGACTGGCTGGTAATAGTAGTTTGTCTGAGGACTGGGTGGTTAGAGTAGTTTTTCTAAGGACTTGCTGGTTATTGTAGTATGTCTGAGGACTGACTGGTAACAGTAGTTTGTCTGAGGACTGGTTGGGTATAGTGGTTTGTCTGAGGACTGGCTGGTTATAGTAGTTTGTCTGAGAACTGACTGGTAATAGTAGTTTGTCTGAGGACTGGCTTGTTAGAGTAGTTTGTCTAAGGATTGGCTGGTTATAGTAGTGTGTCTGAGGACTGACTGGTATCAGTAGTTTGTCTGAGGACTGGCTGATTATAGTAGTTTGTCTGAGGACTGACTGGTAATAGTAGTTTGTCTGATGACTGGCTGGTTAGAATTTTATGTTTAAGGACTGACTGGTTATAGTAGTTTGTCTGAGGACTGGCTGATTATAGTAGCTTGTATGATGACTGACTGGTTATATTGGCTTGTCTGAGGGACTGACTGGTAACAGTAGCTGGTATAAGGACTGGCTGGTTATAGTAGTTTGTCTGAGGACTCACTGGTTATAATAGTTTGTCTGAGGGACTGACTGGTTATAGTAGTTTGCCTGAAGACTGACTGGTTATAGCAGTTTATAGGAAGACTGACTGGTCATAGTAGTTTGTGTGAGGGACTGACTGGTTATAGTAGTTTGTATGAGGACTGACTGGTTATAGTAGTTTGTCTGATGACTGGCTGGTTATAGTTGTTTTTCTGAGGACTGACAGGTTATAGTAGTTTGTCTGAGGACTGACAGGTTATAGTAGTTTGTCTGAGGTCTGACTGGTTATAGTAGTTTGTCTGAAGACTGGTTGGTTATACTAGTTTGTTTGAGGACTGACTGGTTATAGTAGTTTGTCTGAAGATTGGCTGGTTATAGTAGTTTGTCTGAGGACTGGCTGGTTAGAGTAGTTTGTCTAAGGACTGGCTGGTTATAGTATGTCTGAGGACTGACTGTTAACAGTAGTTTGTCTGAGGACTGGCTGATTATAGTGGTTTGTCTGAGGACTGATTGGTAATAGTAGTTTGTCTGATGACTGGCTGGTTATAGTTGTTTGTCTGAGGAGTGACAGGTTATAGTAGTTTGTCTGAGGACTGGCTGGTTATAGTAGTTTTTTTGAGGACTGACTGGTAATAGTAGTTTGTCTGAGGACTGGCTGGTTAGAGTAGTTTTTTCTAAGGACTGGCTGGTTATAGTAGTGTGTCTGAGGACTGACTGGTAACAGTAGTTTGTCTGAGGTCTGACTGGGTATAGTAGTTTGTCTGAGGACTGGCTGGTTAGAGTTGTTTGTCTGAGGACTGATTGATTATAGTAGCTTGTATGATGACTGACTGGTTATAGTAGTTTGCTTGAGGACTGACTGGTTATAGTAGTTTGTCTGAGGGACTGACTGGTTATGATAGTTTGCCTGAGGACTGACGGGTTATATTAGTTTGTCTGGAGGACTGACTGGTTATAGCAGTTTATAGGAAGACTGACTGGTTATAGTAGTTTGTGTGAGGGACTGACTGGTTATAGTTGTTTGTCTGAGGACTGACTGGTAATAGTAGTTTGTCTGATGACTGGCTGATTATAGTAGCTTGTATGATGACTGACTGGTTATAGTAGTTTTTCTGAGAACTGACTGGTTATAGTAGTTTTTCTGAGGAACTGACTGGCTATAGTAGTTTGTATGAGGGACTGATTGGTTATTGTAGTTTTTCTAAGGACTGACTGGTTATAGTAGCATGTCTGAGGAAATGACTGGCTATGGTAATTTATCTGAGGACTGGCTGGTTATAGTAGTTTTCTGGAGGACTGACTGGTTATGGTAGATTGTCTGAAGGAGTGACTGGTAGTAGTAGTTTTTCTGAGGGACTGACTGGTTATAGTAGTTTGTATGAGAATTGACTGGTTATAGTAGTTTCCTTGAGGACTGACGGGTTATATTAGTTTGTCTGGGGGACTGACTGGTTATAGCAGTTTATAGGAAGACTGACTGGTTATAGTAGTTTGTCTGAGGGACTGACTGGTTATAGTAGTTTGTATGAGGACTGACTGGTAATAGTAGTTTGTCTGATGACTGGCTGATTATAGTTGTTTGTCTGAGGACTGACTGGTTATAGTAGTTTGTATGATGATTGACTGGTTATAGTGGTTTATCTGAGAACTGACTGGTTATAGTAGTTTGTCTGAAGGACTGACTGGTTATAGTAGTTTGCATGAGAACTGACTGGTTATAGTAGTTTTCCTGAGGACTGACGGGTTATATTAGTTTGTCTGAGGGACTGACTGGTTATAGCAGTTTATAGGAAGACTGACTGGTTATAGTAGTTTGATTGAGGGACTGACTGGTTATAGTAGTTTGTATGAGGACTGACTGGTAATAGTAGTTTGTCTGATGGCTGGCTGGTTATAGTTGTTTGTCTGAGGACTGACTGGTAATAGTAGTTTGTCTGATGACTGGCTGATTATAGTAGCTTGTATGATGACTGACTGGCTAAAGTAGTTTTTCTGAGAACTGACTGGTTATAGTAGTTTTTCTGAGGGACTGACTGGTTATAGTAGCTTGTATCAGGGACTGATTGGTTATTGTAGTTTTTCTAAGGACTGACTGGTTATAGTAGCATGTCTGAGGAACTGACTGGCTATGATAATTTATCTGAGGACTGGCTGGTTATAGTAGGTTGTATGAGAATTGACTGGTTATGGTAGTTTGCCTGAGGACTGTCGGGTTATATTAGTTTGTCTGGGGGACTGACTGGTTATAGCAGTTTATAGGAAGACTGACTGGTTATAGTAGTTTGTCTGAGGGAGTGACTGGTTATAGTAGTTTGTATGAGGACTGACTGGTAATAGTAGTTTGTCTGATGACTGGCTGATTATAGTAGCTTGTATGATGACTGACTGGTAATAATAGTTTGTCTGAGAACTGACTGGTTATAGTAGTTTGTCTGAGAACTGACTGGTTATAGTAGTTTGTCTGAGGGACTGACTGGTTATAGTAGTTTGTATGAGGGACTGATTGGTTATTGTAGTTTTTCTAAGGACCCACTGGTTATAGTAGCTTGTCTGAGGAACTGACTGGCTATGGTAATTTATCTGAGGACTGGCTGGTTATAGTAGTTTTCTGGAGGACTGACTGGTTATGGTAGTTTGTGTGAAGGACTAACTGGTGATAGTTTTTTTTCTGGGGGACTGGATGGTTGTATTAGATTTCTGGGCGACTGACTGGTTATAGTAGTTTGTCTGAGGGACTGACTGATTATAATAGTAGTTTTCGGAGGACTGGCTGATCATAGTAGTTGTCTGGTGAACTGACTGGTTATGGTAGTTTGTGTGAGGAACTGACTGGTTATAGTAGTCCGTCTAAGGACTGGCTGGTTATAGTAGTTTGTCTGAGGACTGGCTGGTTAGAGTAGTTTGTCTAAGGACTGACAGGTTATAGTAGTTATTATGAGGACTGACTGGTAATAGTAGTTTATGTGAGGACTGGCTGATTAGAGTAGTTTGTTTAAGGACTTGCTGGTTATAATAGCGTGTCTGAGGACTGACTGGTAACAGTAGTTTGTCTGATGACTGGCTGGTTATAGTTGTTTTTCTGAGGACTGACTGGTTATAGTAGTTTGTCTGAGGGACTGACTGGTAATAGTAGTTTGTATGAGGGACTGATTGGTTATTGTAGTTTTTCTAAGGACCCACTGGTTATAGTAGCTTGTCTGAGGAACTGACTGGCTATGGTAATTTATCTGAGGACTGGCTGGTTATAGTAGTTTTCTGGAGGACTGACTGGTTATGGTAGTTTGTGTGAAGGACTAACTGGTTATAGTTTTTTTTCTGGGGGACTGGTTGGTTGTATTAGATTTCTGGGCGACTGACTGGTTATAGTAGTTTGTCTGAGGGACTGACTGATTATAATAGTAGTTTTCGGAGGACTGGCTGATCATAGTAGTTGTCTGGTGGACTGACTGGTTATGGTAGTTTGTGTGAGGAACTGACTGGTTATAGTAATCTGTCTAAGGACTGGCTGGTTATAGTAGTTTGTCTGAGGACTGGCTGGTTAGAGTAGTTTGTCTAAGGACTGACAGGTTATAGTAGTTATTATGAGGACTGACTGGTAATAGTAGTTTATGTGAGGACTGGCTGATTAGAGTAGTTTGTTTAAGGACTTGCTGGTTATAATAGCGTGTCTGAGGACTGACTGGTAACAGTAGTTTGTCTGATGACTGGCTGGTTATAATTGTTTTTCTGAGGACTGACTGGTTATAGTAGTTTGTCTGAGGGACTGACTGGTAATAGTAGTTTGTCTGAGGACTGACTGGTTATAGTAGTTTGTCTGAGGGACTGACTTGTTATAGTAGTTTGTCTGGGGGACTGACTGGTTATAGCAGTTAATAGGAAGACTGACTGGTCATAGTAGTTTGTGTGAGGGACTGACTGGTTATAGTAGTTTGTATGAGGACTGACTGGTAATAGTAGTTTGTCTGATGGCTGGCTGGTTATAGTTGTTTGTCTGAGGACTGACTGGTAATAGTAGTTTGTCTGATGACTGGCTGATTATAGTAGCTTGTATGATGACTGACTGGTTATAGTAGTTTGTCTGAGAACTGACTGGTTATAGTAGTTTTTTTGAGGGACTGGCTGGTTATAGTAGTTTGTATCAGGGACTGATTGGTTATTGTAGTTTTTCTAAGGACTGACTGGTTATAGTAGCATGTCTGAGGAAATGACTGGCTATGGTAATTTATATGAGGACTGGCTGGTTATAGTAGTTTTCTGGAGGACTGACTGGTTATGGTAGGTTGTCTGAAGGACTGACTGGTAGTAGTAGTTTTTCTGAGGGACTGACTGGTTATAGTAGTTTGTATGAGAATTGACTGGTTATAGTAGTTTGCTTGAGGACTGTCGGGTTATATTAGTTTGTCTGGGGGACTGACTCGTTATAGCAGTTTATAGGAAGACTGACTGGTTATAGTAGTTTGTCTGAGGGACTGACTGGTTATAGTAGTTTGTATGAGGACTGACTGGTAATAGTAGTTTGTCTGATGACTGGCTGATTATAGTAGCTTGTATGATGACTGACTGGTTATAGTAGTTTGTCTGAGAACTGACTGGTTATAGTAGCTTGTCTGAGGAACTGACTGGCTATGGTAATTTATCTGAGGACTGGCTGGTTATAGTAGTTTTCTGGAGGACTGACTGGTTATGGTAGTTTGTGTGAAGGACTAACTGGTTATAGTTGTTTTTCTGGGACTGGTTGGTTGTATTAGATTTCTGGGCGACTGACTGGTTATAGTAGTTTGTGTGAGGGACTGACTGATTATAATAGTAGTTTTCGGAGGACTGGCTGATCATAGTAGTTGTCTGGTGGACTGACTGGTTATGGTAGTTTGTGTGAGGAACTGACTGGTTATAGTAGTTTGTCTGAGGACTGGCTGGTTAGAGTAGTTTGTCTAAGGACTGACAGGTTATAGTAGTTATTATGAGGACTGACTGGTAATAGTAGTTTGTGTGAGGACTGGCTGATTAGAGTAGTTTGTCTAAGGACTTGCTGGTTATAATAGTGTGTCTGAGGACTGACTGGTAACAGTAGTTTGTCTGATGACTGGCTGGTTATAGTTGTTTTTCTGAGGACTGACTGGTTATAGTAGTTTGTCTGAGGGACTGACTGGTAATAGTAGTTTGTCTGAGGACTGACTGGTTATAGTAGTTTGTCTGAGGGACTGACTTGTTATAGTAGTTTGTCTGAGGACTGACTGGTTATAGTAGTTTGTCTGAGGGACTGACTGGTTATAGTAGTTTGTCTGAGGGACTGACTGGTTATAGTAGTTTGTCTGAGGACTGGCTGGTTATAGTAGTTTGTCTGAGGACTGACTGGTTATAGTAGTTTGTCTGAGGGACTGACTTGTTATAGTAGTTTGTATGAGGACTGACTGGTTATAGTAGTCCTCCTAAGGACTGACTGGTTATATTAGTTTGTCTGGGGGACTGACTGGTTATAGCAGTTTGTAGGAAGACTGACTGGTTATAGTAGTTTATCTGAGGGACTGACTGGTTATAGTAGCTTGTATGAGAACTGACTGGTTATATTAGCTTGTCTGAGGGACTGACTGGTTATCGTAGTTTGGATGAGGGACTGATTGGTTATTGTATTTTTTCTAAGGACTGACTGGTTATAGTAGCTTGTCTGAGGAACTGACTGGCTATGGTAATTTATCTGAGGGACTGACTGGTTATAGTTGCTTGTCTCAGGACTGACTGGTTATAGTAGTCTGTCTGAGAATTGATTGGTTATAGTAATTTTCTGACGACTGACTGGTTATTGTAGTTTTTCTGAGGACAGACTGGTTATATTAGTCTGTCTGAGGGTATGACTGGTTATAGTAGTTTGTCTGAGGGACTGACTGGTTATAGTAGTTTGTCTGAGGACTGGCTGGTTGTTTTTCTGAGGACTGACTGGTAATAGTAGTTTGTCTGAGGACTGGCTGGTTAGAGTAGTTTGTCTAAGGACTGGCTGGCTATAGTAGTGTGTCTGAGGACTGACTGGTAACAGTAGTTTGTCTGAGGACAGGCTGATTATAGTAATTTGTCTGAGGACTGACTGGTAATAGTAGTTTGACTGATGACTGGCTGGTTAGAGTTGTTTTTCTGAGGACTGACTGGTTATAGTAGTTTGTCTGAGGACTGGCTGATTATAGTAGCTTGTATGATGACTGACTGGTTATAGTAGTTTGTCTGAGGGACAGACTGGTAATAGTAGCTTGTATAAGGACTGGCTGGTTATAGTAGTTTGTCTGAGAACTGAATGCTTATGATAGTTTGTCTGAGGGACTAACTGGTTATAGTAGTTTGCATGAGGACTGACTGGTTATAGTAATTTGTTTTAAGGACTGACTGGTTATATTAGTTGTATGAGAACTGACTGGTTATAGTAGTTTGCCTGAGGTCTGACTGGTTAAATTATTTTGTCTGGGGGACTGACTGGTTATAGCAGTTTATAGGAAGACCGACTGGTTATAGTAGTTTGTCTGAGGAACTGACTGGTTATAGTAGTTTGCTTGAGGTCTGACTGGTTATATTAGTTTGTCTGGGTACTGACTGGTTATAGCAGTTTGTAGGAAGACCGACTGGTTATAGTAGTTTGTCTGAGGAACTGACTGGTTATAGTAGTTTGCTTGAGGTCTGACTGGTTATATTAGTTTGTCTGGGTGACTGACTGGTTATAGCAGTTTATAGGAAGAATGACTGGTTATAGTAGTTTGTCTGAGGGACTGACTGGTTATAGTAGTTTGTATGAGGACTGACTGGAAATAGTAGTTTGTCTGATGGCTGGCTGGTTATAGTTGTTTATCTGAGGACTGACTGGTAATAGTAGTTTGTCTGATGACTGGCTGATTATAGTAGCATGTATGATGACTGACTGGTTATAGTAGTTTTTCTGAGAACTGACTGGTTATAGTAGTTTGTCTGAGGGACTGACTGGTTATAGTAGTTTGTATGAGGGACTGACTGGTTATAGTAGTTTGTATGAGGACTGACTGGTAATAGTGGTTTGTCTGATGGCTGGCTAGTTATAGTAGTTTGTATGAGGACTGACTGGTAATAGTAGTTTGTCTGATGGCTGGCTAGTTATAGTTGTTTGTCTGAGGACTGACTGGTAATAGTAGTTTGTCTGAGGACTGACTGGTAATAGTAGTTTGTCTGATGACTGGCTGATTATAGTAGCTTGTATGATGACTGACTGGTTATAGTAGTTTGTATGAGGGACTGACTGGTGATAGTAGTTTGTATGAGGGACTGACTGGTTATAGTAGTTTGTATGAGGGACTGACTGGTCATAGTAGTTTTTCTGGGGACTGGGTGGTTGTATTAGATTTCTGGGCGACTGACTGGTTATAGCAGTTTGTCTGAGGGACTGACTGATTATAATAGTAGTTTTCGGAGGACTGGCTGGTCATAGTAGTTTTCTGGTGGACTGACTGGTTATGGTAGTTTGTGTGTGGAACTGACTGATTATAATAGTAGTTTGTCTCAGGACTGACAGGTTATAGTAGTTTGTCTGAGGACTGACTGGTTATAGTAGTTTATCTGAGGGCTGACTGTTCATAGTTGTTTGTCTGAGGACTGACTGGTTATAGTAGTTTGTCTGAGGGACTGACTGGTTATAGTAGTTTGTCTGAGGACTGACTGGTTGTAGTAGTTTGTCTCAGAACTGACAGGTTATAGTAGTTTTTTAGAGGACTGACTGGTTATAGTAGTTTGTCTGAGGGTTGACTGGTCATAGTTGTTCGTCTGAGGACTGACAGGTTATAGTAGTTTTTTAGAGGACTGACTGGTTATAGTAGTTTGTCTGAGGGTTGACTGGTCATAGTTGTTCGTCTGAGGACTGGCTGATTATAGTAGTTTGTCTGAGGACTGACTGGTTATGGTAGTTTGTCTGAGGGCTGACTGGTCATAGTTGTTTGTCTGAGGACTGACTGGTTATAGTAGTTTGTCTGAGGACTGACTGGTTATAGTAGTTTGTCTGCGGGACTGACTGGTTATAGTAGTTTGTCTGAGGAATGACTGGTTATAGTAGTTTTTCTCAGGACTGACAGGTTATAGTAGTTTTTCTGAGGACTGACTGGTTATAGTAGTTTGTCTGAGGGCTGACTAGTCATAGTTGTTTGTCTGAGGACTGACTGGTTATAGTAGTTTGTCTGAGGACTGACTGGTTATGGTAGTTTTTCTGAGGACTGACTGGTTATAGTAGCTTGTCTGAGGGCTGACTGGTCATAGTTGTTTGTCTGAGGACTGACTGGTTATAGTAATTTGTCTAAGGACTGACTGGTTGTAGTAGTCTCTCAGAGGATTGATTGGTTATAGTAATTTTCTGACGACTGACTGGTTATAGTTGTTTGTCTGAGGACTGACTGGTAATAGTATTTTTTCTGAAGGATTGACTAGTTATAGTAGCTTGGTTGACGTGTGTGCTTCAAAGGTTTGTTGTTTTATCACTCCAATGTTGATATATACCAACACTAACTATATGTCCTCCCTATAGTACACAATGAGAACCATATATGCAGCAGATAATATCGAACATTCCGAGACACCTGGCTTTGCTTCCGGTTTCGTGTGGAGATTTTGCTGTCTGTGCATTTCTTACTTGTTTTTAATTTGTTTCGTTTTACCTTTGTGCTTCAATTTTGTAGATATCCGCATCACTGATTTTGCGGGGGTCGTAGTGGTCGGTATCGTAGGGTAGTTGGATTGATAGCTACATATGCAATCAGTGCCTGTCACTACTAACGTTGTGAGTTCGAATCCCGCTAATGGAAGGGTCTACTCGATACAACATTACGTGAAAAAGTCTGTCAGTGACTTACGACAGGTCGGTGGTTTTCTCCGGGCACTACGGTTTCCTCCACCAATAAAACTGACGGCCGCGATATAACTAAAATATTGTTGAAGGTGGCGTTAAACACCATAACTATAACCCCCTCACATATCGGTGGTGTAACGGTTAGCATGTTCGCCTAGAATGCGGTAGACCGTGGGTTTGTGCCACAGTCGGGTGAAGCTAAAGACTATGACATTGGTATTTGTTGCTTCCACTCTAAACAATCAACATTGTAGGAGACGGATTAGTATAAGCTTAGCCTGTTTCCAAATCATGTCATGTTAAAACAAAATGTGTGTGTATTGTAACATTATACCAGTTTATCATGAATAAATATGTTTATACCAACACCCAACAATAAGAACAAAAAGTAAAGAATGATTGCAACATGTCTACCCTCGGACTGTTCTTTCCTTGAACTAGCACTATAAATTTCAATTAATCATGATGTACAAGGCAGACAATGTTATCATCTCATGGAATTTAACTTGTTCTTGCCGTCATATGGCTGAAAAATTGCTCATTTGGAGTTGACCAACAATCACTCACTCATTTATGTACATAAAACAAGACCACGTGGTGTATTTTGCTATCATTTATTGATTGTTTTCAGAATCAAATATTTTTGCAGGTGGGCGTGGTTCTTTCGCACCTTTTGGCGGTGTCGTGCCATTTCAGTCCATCTGGACACGTCCTGTCGTATTTAATCCCATGGTTACACGTGACGTACTCCTCACAAGAGTCACATGACTGATAATAACCATTAGGTGTATTGCCACACTTCGCCACACACCCTGAAATTAATTAATTAATAATGTAATATAGTAATAATACTTTATTAAGAAACTACTCCTTTACAACGGGTGAAAACATCATCGGGAAACCAATGTTTGCGTCTAATAATCATAAATAAACAACCATACAATTAAAATGAACATCATTAAATGTAAGACATTGTTATCAAAGAACATAAAACATATCAACATCATTGTGATAAATGTCATAGCTTATTATCACAGAAACAAGTTCGATAATACTCAGGATCACTGAGGGGTGAACTTCATTGGAAGAAGAAGAAGAAACAATTGTGTCATTCTTCATTAAAACAAAATTATATACAATGTATCACATTATTTTAATTGCACTTAATTATAAGTAAAATATAAGAATGACATATATAATAAGAGAAACACAATATTAAGCGAGTTCCTGATCATCGACACATGACTCAATTAAAATAGCTCGCTCTTTTATCAATTTACATACACATGTAATAGTTTTTTACTGAACTGGTCAAGCAAGAAACCAAACTCAATGTTAAAACTAAGACAAAAGTCTCCGATCAGGAAATGCAGCTTTTGAAAGGGTGGTAGCTCTGAAAACGGGAGATCCAGATAAAGCGATGTTATTACTGTTTCTATTTCTTCGAATAGTTCTTGTCTGGTACCACGTAAGGTTTTGCATTAAAAAAAGAAATGGTTCAAGTCTTCGACTATATCGTTATCGCATATATTACACTTAGAACTTTCACGGAGATTAATTTTAAAAAGACGTTCATTCAAGGGGAAGTAATTGGTTCTAGTTAGGAACTTCAGTCGAGAGGCCCAGAAATCCTTTATACTGCATAAATATGCTAGTTTGCCTGGTGAAATATTAAATGTGTTATAGTTTGATAGACAGCTCATTTCCTGTCTCCTACATAATTTCTTATCTTGAACTGCTTTACCGAAAACATGTTTAAAAATATTTGTATTAAAATTTGCATACTAGTAATGGTCTAATCCTATTGACTGGAAAATATTTTTCATATAATTTACATACTTTCATTCGACACATTCGGAATTTTTTTAGCTCCATGAATACAACTTTGCATAACCTGTGAGCCGGAAGTTCATCAAATCTTGCAAAATAATTAACACGCTGTCGGTCTAGAAATTCATTAATTGGTTCCCACCCAAATTCTGATAGGAGAGCAGATTTTGGAAAGCTCATTTTCGTTTTCAAAATAATTTGTCCAGCTTGGTACTGCAAACTTTTAATGGTTTAAGCACTTGAAATTGCAGAAGGGAACCATACGACGCAACCGCACAATAGACGGGCGTATAATAGAGGTCCATTCTGAGTCTCCAATCGAAATTAGGTTAAAGTTACCGTGTTCGCCTAAAATTCGTGTCATATAATTTAGTTTTTTCTGAACATTTTCCTTTACGAAAGTTTCTATATGACAAGTAAATTTTAGGGAACGTGAAATTTACACCCCAAGATACTTTTTAACATTTGTTTCTTCTTTTTGATCATTTCCAAGATCCCATCGTTTATATTTATCTATCTTCTTGCCTATTTGACTTTTTGGATTTAAATTTTAAGTTTCACTTACTTGCAAACCTAGCTGTAATATTTAGAAGAGTTCCTGCTCCGATTTGTAATTATTATTTACATATGGTAATTTTTGCCGATTCTGGCGATCCTATTTAGACCCTTTGGTTTACTTGCCACCAATGACTTAAATTATTTAGTTTTCCAATCTTTTGACTTTGCTAACGTTATTCCTAAAACACACTTTAACTTAAATATCTACATTATTAGTCATGATTTGTAACGCGAAGAAAGCTACATGAATCTTGGTATGTACGGACAAACAATTAGGTAAAGCTATTGCATTATATAAATTCATGTCATCAAAAGTCGGTTTCTGTTGCAGGACATATTTGTTGTTGTTGACAAAATGCTGATAGTAGATAACCATCATGCACATGTCTTACTTAGAAAACCTTTTTATGCTGCAAAGACCTAAGAAGAGTTTGATCACGAAGATATCTGAGATAATATGAAACACTGATCTGTTAGCATTTAACAACAATCAATGGATCAACCGATCTTGTTCTGTTCGAAAGCTAGTGTCATTGGTTGTTATTCGGACGAATTAATGTCCGATGTTATCAACAACTTTTGCTCGCATTTCCAAATATTATGATGGATATATCAGAACAGTAGATTAGCTAACAGTAAAAATGTATAAGTATGTATTTACCATTCGTCTTTACTTTTGGCTTTTTTCCTGTAATGTGAAAAAAAAACCATGTTACCTCATATTTCTAAAAATATACATGTGTACACGATTGCTTTTTTTTAGTTAGAATACGTTGGAAATATAAAAATTATTCTAGGTCATATCACATGTAAATTGAGAATTAGTGCACATTCTCGCAGAATTGAAAATACTAGATATACAGAGCATGGACAAATAAATAAAAGTCAAAGAATGAGCAGGTAACACTGAGCACAAGACATAAAACGAAAACAAACAAAACAAAAACCACAACACAACACAACACAGAAAACTAGAAATGAGCAACACGAACGCCACTAAAATACGGGGTGAAACCAGGTGCTTGCGAATGTATGTGGACGCTTCTAACTTTCCTTACATATTTAAAATAAAACTACATATACAATTTTTCAAAAATATATCCTGAAGTCAGTTCTTGTACGATTTTCAGAAGTTTGTTATGAACAAATGCAGAATTTAATGGAATTTCAATCTTTTATCGCAATATAATTTTGTATACTAACAATTTTGAGAGAATATACAACAAAGCTGAATTAATTTCCTCCAAAACACAATACAATCAATAATAATGTAGTATGCAAATAATTGAAGTCCATGTTAAACCATAGATATTTTGAAAAACATATTCTTAAAAATTATTTATAATATTAAATATTAAAATATTAAATATATTTACTATAAACTTCATTATTATCAAAATCAGACAAGAATATTCTTTGATTTTTTTATTTTTAATTGATCATTTTTTAGTCGGTAGCCATTTTAATTATGTAGAATAAGTAAATGTGTCTTGCGAATATTATATCGAATTAAAAGACAAAAGGAGATTTTGTGACAGACCATCACAGGCGCGGATCCAGGATTTTACGTTAGGGGGCGCACTTCTTGGTGAGGGGTCTGGGGACCGCCTAGGTCCCCAGCGGGTCCAGGGGAGCGCCCGGCGGGTAAACCGGAGGAGAAAAGCCCCCCGCAAACTCCTGGGAATTAGAAATATAGGACCTCTTTTCTGAACCGAAATTGATTAAAGTTGTACCATGTCACTGTGCGGCATGATGCTTCACATCGAAGGTACGTACAATGAAGTATGATATTTTACTCATGACGTAAGGCCTTGTTACGACTTCAATATGAAGAACAGCAATCAAAGACTTTTGCTTGTTCCAGGAAAATATTTGTGATTTTGTTCAATGCACATTACCCTATATCCGTTCGCTCAAAAGAGTAAGAACTAATTCGTATGTTTGAAATAGTATTAGGAAGGGGGAAATGGACATGTTTAACGCCGCAGTTAATGACCAGTTTCAGAAAACTGTGACGTCTGCTTTAAAATTGATCAATAATTGGTAATCCAAGGGAAGATTTATATATTACATGTACAAATGTACAAACAAATAGATAACGAAATTTAAAAAAACTGCAAAAAATGACCAAACCGAAACTATATTATGCACATATAACCAGGACACATACACATTGTCCAGTCACGCCAATCCTTTTTTTAGAGGGGGCGCGCGCCGGTTGCGCCCCCGCCTGGATCCGCGCCTGCATCATGGATGGACTACTTTATAGTTGCACTAAAAGGGGTGTCATCGTGGGTTTTAATGTCATTTTCTTTTAATGTGGCTCGGCGTGATTTTTTTTTATTGAAATTTTTAGAATTTCGAAATAAAAATTGATCAGTTGCTCCCTTTTGTGTTGATTTTTGAAAAAATACGAAACCTATATATAGCACAACATATGATAATTTGATTGAGGGTCGGATGTTACGCCTCGGTATTAGTATACCATACATCCAAACAAACCTTTATATAATGAACATTTTAGGGCACTAGTTTAAGTGCTGTTTATGAACAAGAAGAGTTTGAAGATACCAAAGGGGTGGGTAATCATAATCTGTATTCTTAGATATATACCACATGACTTTTTCACACAAGGTGGTAATTCAGAGTGTCCGCTATAGACAGTGATTTGTTATATTGATTTCTCATATATAACAGGTTTTATTGTAAATCAACTCCCTTTGTCTTCTTATGTAATATTTTGGTTATTTTTAGAATAAAAGGAACAGTTGCAACTTTTCTATCACGAATTAAAAAAAAGCCTTCACCATATACAATGTACATGTATATTTTTTTTCAAAATCTTACCATGAGTCAGTGCCAGGATTCCACAGATTACCACACAGAATATGAAAATCTTCATTTTTTTCTCAGTATTGTCTGTCCACGTCTATGCTGTTACAAAATTTAGTTCTGTTTAAAATTCCGTGACATATAATAACAATTAATATGCTATATAGAAATACGATATGTATCGCTTACCAAAATGTTGTATTAGAAATGTCAAACTTTCGATCTGCAGCAAATGCGGACATGTTTTTTTTACTAAGAATTTTACAGAAATCAATTGTATATGCACATAACTACTTAAGTTTAGACTTAGCTAAGGAAACCTTAAGTGGAAATTATCGGAACTCTTCTCCATTTACCGTTTAATATTATATTTACTCATCCTTGGTAATTTCGCTTTAATTTTTCAATAGATAGATAATGCACGCTTGTAGTACTTTGTGCGGGTAAACATTCAAGGTCGGGTGTGTTTGAGTGTATTGTTACTATTCGTTACTTTTGAAAATGCAGAATGGTACGTCTATCAAATCTAAATCTTTCAATTAATTCCAAATCGTCATATATTTCTAATGGATTTGTTCTATCTCTAAAGATACGTTCCCTTCTCATAGCCCTCCTAACTTCTAGCATTCGATACCGGTTAACGTGAAACATTGTAGTGACTATTTTTTATTTTGAAATGAGTTTATATGGGCAGACTTGAACAAAGAATCAATGAAAATGTTACATAGCATGAATTGCCCGCTTGTCATAAGATACTATACATGTATGTACAGGTACGTGGACATTTTTAATTTGAAAAACAAGACTTGTGGTTTCAACCACAGGAACTCGAATTCCGGACCCCCCTTTTTCCTCATTTGGTCTCTCCCGCGATTATGGTATGGATCTTTGTCTGGAAGTATATCTTTGAACCATTTATCCATATTTTACAACATTTCGTGTTACAACTCTCTCGTTCTACTAACTTTTGTTTCTAGGTCCAGCTGCCGTATTACTTATATATACATAAAGGTATTATACCTTTATGCATACTATATGTAATATAATAAATTGATGGTAATTTTCGTTCTCGAAAGGCGAAAAGTGGTACGATAAGCTGTTTAATGTGAAATATTTACCTTTATAACATCATTTTAAAGTTATTTACCAATTTCCAAAACATATAATTTTTTGGGTCAAAATCGTAGCTAAGTTAAGATTTTCCTTAGAAAACAGTAGCTTTATGCATACGGCACCAGGGTTTCATCTTCGTTAGCCAAGGGTTACGATTCGCTCTACCCCACTTCACCCTTGGCATCGTTAGACGGATTTTCGTAATTCCCGCACACTGCCACCTGCTGGATTTTGACAATTACGCCCCTTGTAATGATGTCATTTTCAGCCAATCGACGCGAGGCTTTCATTTCCTTTCGTTTGAATGCCCTGAAAATTGACTCGAGATTATAATAGGCAATGTCTCCTCGTACACACTTTTTGTACGAATAGTGTAGCTCGGCTAATCGTACAAACTTTTTTATACTATCAAAATCGTGCCGGACTGACGATTTTTCACATTTTTATTTTGTTGACATTTTTCCTACAGAACATGTGCTTTTTGTAAAGCCCGTTCTGATTGGTTGCAGCTACCACTAGCTGCATTACATATAAAACGTCACTGTGTGACCTCGAAAACCCGTCTAAAGGTGCCAAGGGTGAAGATGAGTAGAGCGGATCGTAACCCTTGGCTAGCGAAGATGCAGGGTTTTTGCTTTTTTCAATATCAAAATATACACGTACGGGAACATTTCAATAGAAAATAAATGTGACCAGTATCCTTTAACGATTTTTTTTAACTGTTCTCCTTTGTGACAGAAACGTAAAAAAGGGGGTGCTTGGAAATATGTTTGCGTTTGCACACAAAAAAAGAAGACGTAATTTAGACGTATCACTCCGGACTCGCTTTCTTATTTAGAAATTGTCCCGCCATATTTTGTTATGCAACTCCAATTCGTTTGTGAGAACATTAAGTTCTAGCACAGGAGTCTATAGTTGCCCAGCGATCTTCGAGGTGCCCCTATACCTTATTATTGATAGAACTTCCGACTCCTGTGGTTCTAGCGCACAAAGGTATATTTCAATACCCACATACGTATGCTTTGGCTTACGTTTGCATCTATGTTGTTGTGTAATGGTTGGCGTGTAGACACGCGGCTTCGCATGCATGACGGGGGTTGATAATTAAAACAATGCCCCCAAAAACCACAGGGGCTCCCAGTTATGTGTTAAATACACCTGGTGATGTGAAAATGTAACTGCGACCCCCTGTGCCAAAAACCATACAGTATCCTCGACTCGAGGCACATGACTTATTCCCGGCCACTAAGTTTGCGCCACGCCACTGATTTTTTTTTTATTGTGGATGTATTGCCCACTTAAAAATCACAAGGGAGGAAGTCAGTACTAACTATTCCTTGCTTCAACACATTCTATTTTTATTTCTCTTCAATTTCCCATCTTATCGCTTGTACGGATCTTTTAAATAATCATTTTGCGATGATTTTTCATTGAAGACAAATTAACATCAAAACATTTATTCAACAGAGCAAGGATTTGTATAGTAGAAAGGATACAAATCTCGTATTTTCTCGCATGGCGATGTTTTATGCTACAACAGAGCAAAAATTAATTCATTCATTTTGAAATACCTTGAGAATTCGTAGGAAAATCAACCAATTACACCAAAGTTCGTTCTAGACATCGTTTATACTACACTACACAAAGCAATCCTTGGATTTGCCGATATAGGTTCAATGGAAATTTTTTTTTGATTTTTTCTGTATCACCCCTCATACACGTAAAATAAAAAAAAGTACAGTAGTTTCATACATCTAAAAACATATCAAAAATGATCAAACAAAGCAACCAATCACGCCAAGTTTTGTTCTATATATCGAATACACTTAAATTACACATTTATACACTTTGGTATGTCGATTTCATGTATAAAACAAGGAAGTTTATTGATTTCTAAATAGGCCACCCCCATTTCCGCCCAGAACGCTGCCCATTTTGACAAATGAGGGTAAACAATCCTTAATAAATACAAATGGGAAGCACTGTTTTCAATAAAACTCCTTCTATACATTGAAAAATATTTATATTATCACAAAAATGACGGCTCCGCTTCAATATTCGGTATGATGAGAGAAGAGAGGAGTTTGAAATTTAAATTTGAGTCTTGACTGCCCATAATAGGTGAGATTATGAAGGTCAAAAGGGCAAATGGATTAATGTCAATTATTGATGAAATATGGGTGATACATCTACAAAAATTTGATACTTTATTAATGATTGGTATTTAGGGCAAATATTTTTACTTTATACCTGTAATTATGGTTTTATATATTTACAAATTCTGGTTTAAAATGTTGAAGCGATGAAAATTTCTACCATTAATCAAGGCACGTGCATCGTCAACAAATTGCACTATGGGTAATCTCACTTGTTCTCGCCACGCAACATACTTGCATACAATCTATGTTAAATCTCGCAAGATTCATATCCTTTCCATTATACAAATCCTGGAACAGAGATAAAATTTTGTTTTTAGACATTGTGATATTTTCTAACTATACATTAAACATCAGATTAGAGTTTCATGTATAATCGTTGTGTAGATCTTAAATAAATCGACTTTGAAAATTCTATTTTCATAATGGGAATCTATGATAAAACCTGAGGATTTCACCTCAGTGTACATCAATAAAAGCAATCCCCTTTTGGTGGCAAAAACCATCCTATAGACCAACTAGGAGTTGGAAATTTTATAAATATTTCCTTAGTATAGTAAAGTGAAGTTTTACAAAGGTAGTGAGTAACAAACTTCACTGTTCCCCCATCCTCCTACAATTTTTCATGAAACTCCACTGGGTTTTTTTCCACTTTGAACTATATTCAGTATATATTGATTGGATAATGACTTAACCAATCATAGATAAGATTACTGTGAAATGTAAACACGTCAACAAAATGAGAAGATCTGCATCGGCTAATTAAATTTTATTGAAACCATATAATTTTTTGAAATATGAGCAAAGAATATTTGGAGATCACTGCACGGTTAGTATTGTTTTCATATCAACTTCCTGTCCTCAGTTTTGTATGAAAATTGTAATGAAATAAACACATAACCCAGTTCATTGTCAATAGTGTTCTCAAGAAATGTTACACCAATTTGCAAGCCTTGTAAAGAATGATTACATATCAATGATTTAAAAAAAAAAAAACTTTACACAAATTAAACACTTCTATAGACAGAGGTATTAAAAGGTAACGAAAACGAACTGTATTCTTGACTTTCAAAAATGAGGAGTAAATATCCTCTGTACTTGTAAAATTATCTGGAGCTCTGCATCAGGTCTCACTGGAGGTCATTACTCCATAGGACTCATTTCAAACAACCAATCAGTGACGATTGTAAAAAATATTTTGGTATAGAACAGAATCGGGTTTTAAGAGTTTGAGAGCTAACAAATTTAAATGAGCGAATAGATGATTGTTGTTTAATGCCAAATGAGCTATTTTTCAGCTATATCATGGAGAGGACAAATTACACCGAATATTGATAAAAGGTTGCCCAAATTGACCTAACAAAAAATATGAAAAGACCATAAAAATATAGTTTAGTTTTTATGAGGTCTTAAATTATGTTAATTTCAGATGACTAAAAGATCTATTCACTGGTTCCGTAAAGGTTTACGTCTCCATGACAATCCGGCCTTGCTTGCTGCCTGTGAGAATGCTTCAGATGTAAAACCTATTTTTATCCTTGATCCCTGGTTTACCACCAATGCCAAAGTGGGGGTCAATAGATGGAGGTTCCTTTTACAGACATTACGAAACTTGGATCAGAATCTTCAGAAATATAATTCAAGGTTTGTCTGACATAAAAATATATGTGTACTTGAGCATAGATACTGGTTGATATCAATTTACTTGATTTCTGTAGGTCATATACTGTATTTTAAGTTGGTTGGTTTAATGCCACTTTCAACAATATTTCAGTTATATCATGGCAGTCAGTTTTATTGATGGAGCAAATCGGAATACCCGGAGAAAACCATCGACATGTCGCTAGTCACTGACAAACTTTATCACATAATGTTGTATTGAGTACACCTCGCCATGAACAGGGTTCGAACTCATAACTTTAGTGGTGATAGGCACTGACTGCACAGGTAGTTGTAAATCCAACTACCATGCGATCATAACTATGATGGCCCCGTATTGTATATAAGAATTTGATGACTTGTAACATTTTGTGAACAGACCATTTCATCCTTGATTCCTACAGAACACCAGGTTTCATAATGAGTTTTTTACTTGTACTGGATAAATGACAATCTGAAAACTATATCAAATATATATACAGTACAATGTGCAATATTATGATTTGTTTGGTTTGGTTTTATGGTGCTTAATGCCACTTTCAACAATATTTCAGTTATATCGTGGCGGTTAATTTTATTGTGGGAGGAAACGGGGAAAACCACTGACCTGTCGCAAGTCACTGACAAACTTTATCACACTTTGCCTGAGTGGAGTTCGTACTCACAACGTTAGTGGTGATAGGCACTGATTGCATAGGTACTTATAAATCCACTACCATACGATCACGACGGCCCCCTTTTATAATTGGACTAGTACTCAAAATTTGTATGATCGTAATACCAGATCTGGTTTTATTATTATAAATAAATCACAAATTGAAATCTGAAATTTGCTTTTAAAAAAAAAAAAAAAAGAAACGAAAAAAATAAAAGAAAGGAGCAGTCAAGATTGGACAATCCAGAGATTCTGGCAACATTGGGCACACAAGACACAGGATCAAGACAAACAAACCAAAAAACACAACACAACACACAACACTCAGGATCAAAACCAACAAACCAAAAAACACAACACAACACTCAGGATCAAGACCAACAAAACAAAAAACACAACACAATACACAAAGCATAGGATCAAGACCAACAAACCAAAAAACACAAAACAACACTCAGGATCAAAACAAACAAAACAAAAAACACAACATAACACACAAAACTCAGGATCAAGACCAATAAAACAAAAAACACAACATAACACACAAAACTCGGGATCAAGACCAACAAAACAAAAAACACAACAAAACACACAAAACTCAGGATCAAGACCAACAAAACAAAAAACACAACATAACACACAAAACCCCGGATCAAAACAAACAAAACAAAAAACACAACATAACACACAAAACTCAGGATCAAGACAAACAAAACAAAAAACACAACAAAACACACAAAACTCAGGATCAAGACAAACAAAACAAAAAACACAACATAACACACAAAACTCAGGATCAAAACAAACAAAACAAAAAACACAACATAACACACAAAACTCAGGATCAAGACAAACAAAACAAAAAACACAACATAACACACAAAACTCAGGATCAAAACAAACAAAACAAAAAACACAACAAAACACACAAAACTCAGGATCAAGACCAACAAAACAAAAAACACAACACAATACACAAAACATAGGATCAAGACCAACAAACCAAAAAACACAAAACAACACTCAGGATCAAGACCAACAAAACAAAAAACACAACACAATACACAAAACTTAGGATCAAAACAAACAAAACAAAAAACACAACATAACACACAAAACTCAGGATCAAGACCAATAAAACAAAAAACACAACATAACACACAAAACTCAGGATCAAGACCAACAAAACAAAAAACACAACAAAACACACAAAACTCAGGATCAAGACCAACAAAACAAAAAACACAACATAACACACAAAACCCCGGATCAAAACAAACAAAACAAAAAACACAACATAACACACAAAACTCAGGATCAAGACCAACAAAACAAAAAACACAACAAAACACACAAAACTCAGGATCAAGACAAACAAAACAAAAAACACAACATAACACACAAAACTCAGGATCAAAACAAACAAAACAAAAAACACAACATAACACACAAAACTCAGGATCAAGACAAACAAAACAAAAAACACAACATAACACACAAAACTCAGGATCAAAACAAACAAAACAAAAAACACAACATAACACACAAAACTCAGGATCAAGACAAACAAAACAAAAAACACAACATAACACACAAAACTCAGGATCAAGACAAACAAAACAAAAAACACACAAAACTTAGGATCAAAACAAACAAAACAAAAAACACACAAAACTTAGGATCAAGACAAACAAAACACAAAACAAAATAGATGAATAACATGGACCCAACTAAAAACTGTGGGTGTAAAATATCACATACTGTATGGCCAAATTTTCTACATTTGAATGTTGCCAAAATTATTTGTGTGGGACCATTAGCATTAGAAACTATTTGCATATGTCGGGCAAATTAATCCAATTGTTTCTTTTTATTGTAGGCTATACATAATCAGAGGAAGTCCAGTAGATGTTTTTCCAAAGCTGTTTAAACAATGGGAGATAACTCATTTGACTTTTGAAGTTGACATTGAGCCATATGCTAAAGAGAGAGATGCAGAAATTAAATCTTTGGCAGAAAAATTGGGTGTAGAAGTAATAACCCGTGTGTCACATACGTTGTATAACACTGCATAGTAAGATGATATATAATTAAATAGACCATTAACCTTATATTGAGTAAACCAGAACATGGATGACCAAAACTTGTTGCATGTCGCTCCACTCTGACACATTTTTTTTATTACAAGCTGACAAGTCTTTTTTCTTACTTCTTAATGCTGTATGCTTAGCGGAGAAGCCACAAATACCAATTTTATTGTCTTTTGTTTGCCTGACCAGGGATTGAACCCACAATCTACTGCACTCAAGGGGAGATGATGATGAGGTCCTCTTTGTACTAAATGCTTAGTTATAGTCGGGTAAAACACAATAAAGGGCAATGCTGTGTTGCAGCAGAGCTGAAAATTCAAGTACTATTATTCTTAAAAGCAACATGTTTTCTATGATCTATAATGTCTGAAGTTGGTATGATGTTAAGATTACTCAGAATTACTTGCTAGTTCTCTTTTTAATTAACATTTATTCACAAGATTATAATTACACTCTTAAATATAGTTACGGACACTACATGGTTTTTTGTAGTGTCAGTAACCATATTTTCTGTTCTGCAGTTTTTATTCTGTCTACAATTGTTCATATTTTGACTGATTATAACTACTCTGTATTTTACATCTTCAAACATGAAAATATCAATCTTTTGACAGTGTTTTCTAGAAGATTTTTTTACTGGTTATGGACCCTACAGAAATACAAATAAACAAAATTTTAATCCAATATCATACTGAAATGGATTTTTTATTAACTTGTTATATTTGATGAGTGGGAAACATAATTTTTTTGTATGAAATTAGGTGTTTTATTATGTTTAAGCTTCACATAACGAATGGGAGAAATTCTTGTCTAAAACTATATAACGAAACCTACCTTTTGGATAAAGCCTGATAATTTCTCCAATTGATGTCCGATTTTCGTGAATTTGGTATCAAATTAATCCTGATTAATTTTTCTAAAGATTTATATTAAAATAGTTTTGGTGTTTTCCTATTTTGAAAAGTAAATTTTGGTGTAAAAATAAACAAATTTCAAGTGCAACAGCATAACGCCTTATTTGTGCAAATTTTTCGGTACCCTTTTTGCCTGTTACTCAAAAACTATGAGATATCTTCTTGAGATTTTGTATGCAACTAATTTGAACTTCTGTGTTTCACCATCCAAAACATGATATTAGAGTGATACCTTTAAATTCAATGGAAGTATGTTAATATTGCACATAACACACTACTTTTGAGTATGAGCCCTATATTGTGTTTCAGCCGAGTGCTAGTTAACTGAAAGAACAGTCAGCGGATAGACATGTCACCCCATTAGGACATATTATCGTGATTCCGAGCCATCCCATCTTTGCTTTTTTTCCTGAATGCTGCATTCTTAGTGGAGAAGCAACAAATACTAATTTTATAGTCTGGTTTGACCTGATCAGGGCTCGAACCCACGGTCTACCACACTCGAGGCAAGCACGCTAACAATTACACCAACGATGCGGTTATATTAGAAAATCTCATATTCCTTGATATATTCATATTACCCATCTTGCTTTTTTGTAAATATGTTGGATTGAATTCTATCTACATGTACATTACAAGTGTGTAAACAAATTGAGCACAGCAAAAATAATCAATCAAACAGGCCACTATGATGATAATACACAGAAAAAATACAAGAGATTCGTGTAATTTAATGACTTCCTTTACAGTAATGTATATTTAAGATGTGGCGAATTATTATTTTAGGTTAGCAGAACTTTCAACAATATTTCAGTGACATATAGCATGATTGTCAGTTTTATTATTAAACAAGAAACCAGTGACCTGCCGCTAGTCACTGGCAAACTTTATCAGCTCAAGTTGTATTGGGTACATGTACACCTCACCGCCGGCATGAATCAAACTTTCAACTAAATCATGGAAAGGAAGTTCCACCAATATCAACAAAGCGAACAACCATCTCGCACTTCAAACAATTGAACAAGACTATGACATACTTGTATGGCATTGGAAATACAGGTCTTGGTTTGGAACAGACACAAAAATGTGGTTAATAGGATGCCAAACTTCCCCCTCTGATAATTAGATATCTAATGACAATAGAGATGTAAACAAACAATCTACACAGATTCACTACCTGACAATTATGTCAGCAAGTTGGCCTCAGAAAAAAATAATAGATAGATTAATGAATAATATAAATAAGTATGAAATGGAAGAATACATTGCAAAATAGGTAAATCTGTCGACACAGATTATTATCGTTTATTTGGGCATTTTCCCTTTGATCTCACCAACTGATGTCAGTAAATCTGTCGACACAGATTATTATCGTTTATTTGGACATTTTCCCTTTGATCTCACCAACTGATGTTGTCATTATCAACGAACTGATTCTAATACTAGAAATTATCGGTTAGTTCGATGTACATTATAACTTGATCGATTAAAACAATAACATGTGTTTTGAAGGTCGCGACATATATTATTACTAGTGGGTCCAATAAGACGAGATGTGATACTAATGATAATGTATGTCTCGCCCTTCAAAACTGCCACTATTCTATATTTATTTAGGAATCTACTGTTACCAGTGTGCTCTCGGCTACATATTGTCAAGCAATGTAGCAAATTAGTATACAGATACAAAATAAGTTCTTGTTCATATAATTTTCAGTGTTGTCGATGCAAATGGTGGCAGTGCTCCATTGACCTACGAACGGTTACGGAATGTTGTTAACAAATTTGCAGGACCACCTACACCAGTGGATGTACCAAAAGGTATGTATTTATTTATTGATCATTGATTAAACTCTATAGGGTACGTTTTCTCTGGCTCATGACAATGTGAACGTGATACAATGTTATGTGATAATACTTGTATATTAATATATACCGAGATGAAAATATTATTGTTTAGACTGTTGCAGGCCATACTTATATCATATCATTATATATTCATGACATAAGGTCCCTTGCATGTGACCCATAATGGAGTTTCCTTGGGTCTCCCATGTCATGAAATATCTGTAAAGGGGGAGCAGGCGAGAGATCTGATTTTAATCAGATTGGTATCAATATATATTGAGATGAAAATGTTATTGTTCATACTGTTTAAAGCCATTTTTGTATGGTATTTGGATGTACCTCTAGAGTCACAATATAGCTGAAATCTTGCTGAAAGTAGTGTTAAACAGTCATAACCCTAACCCTTTGTTGAGGATATTTTAATTAGCTTACCTGGTCACATGCATCAATCAGAAATTTAAGATTACCTCCACTTCAGGACAAATATGATATAGGACTCAATAATATATTTATATTATTCTTTTCTGAATCCTCTAAATCATCTAATAGCAAACTTTGCTGAAAAGGTTCTTGGACAGTCCTTTACCAAACATATATCTTTGTAGTCATTGGACAGTCCCATACCAAGGTTTTCATTTTTTGTGTTGATTTTAATACACCACAGTTCATAGTTTAATATGAACATGATGAATAAAAAGCTTTTTCTTAGAAACTACATATTTCCTTGAACCAAAACAGTGCATGAAAAACCTGGTAAGCCTCTTATTTTTTTTGTCGACAAGAGTTTGTATTATATAGGATATAATCATTAAGTCCTGGTCAAGTTCTTTGCAAATTATATACTTTATTTAGAAAAGGTTTGAACATGAAAGAAGAATATCTATATGAAACTCGTGCAAAAATTAAAAATTAAAGAAAAATACTTTTTATTGCTGTTCTTCATCTCGTAGTCAACACATAGATATCTTTAATGATGAGCTTATCATGAAGCCAACGTAAACAAAATGTTAGTTTGCCTAAGCTCAACCCATGGTGTTGGACATGGTTATGTAGGTTGGGTTTATGGCGTTTAATACCATTCAACAATATTTCAGTTATATTGTGGTGGTCAGTTTTATTGGTGGAAGAAACCGGAGTACCAAAAGAAAACCACTAACCTGTTGCAAGTCACTGACAAACTTTGTCATATAATTTGTATCGAGTAAACCTCGCCATGAACGGGTTCGACCTCACAACTTTTAATGGTGATAGATGCTGATTGCACAGGTAGTTGTAAATCCAACTACCATATGATCACAACCACGACGTACATGTAGGTAGGTAGGTAGTGATTTTTTTTTCTCTTTAAAATGTCTTAAGATTTAGAATAAGATACATTATCTCTATAACTCTTGGAAATATCCAGATATTTTATTTATAAAAATACATTTGTTTTTAATAAGAACAGAATTTGAGTAGTCACCTTTTTTAGTTCACCTGGACCAAAGGTCCAGGTGAACTATTGCCATCACTTGGCATCCGTCGTCTGTCGTCAGTAAACTTTTCACATTTCAAGCTTCTTCTCCGAAACCACTTGGCCAATTGGAACCGAACTTAGCAGGAATGTTCCTTGGATGGTCCTCTACAAAGTTACTGTTTTTCGTTCAAGTCGGATATTCAATATGGCTGCCAGGGCCAATAATATGCTCTGATTGGCTGAAATTTCAAAGATCTTCTTCTCTGAAACTAATGAACTGACTGAACCCAAACTGTAAATGAATGTGATCATTGGAATGTCCTTTACCAAGTTACTGTTTTTTATGCTGATCGGAAATCCAAGATGGCCACCATCGCAGGACATAGATTAACATTGGACCTTATGGGAAAATGTTCAAATGCCTTCTTCTCAGAAACTACAAATATGATTAAAGCCAAACTGTACATGAATGTTCATTGGATGGTCCTCTACAATCTTAAGGTTTTTTGTTCCGATATGAAATTCAAAATGGCGGCTACGGCAGGACTTAGTTTAACATTGGACCCTATGGGAAAAATGTTTCAAAATGCTTCTTCTCTGAAACCACTTGGACAATTGAAACCAAACTGCCCAGGAATGATCATTGGAAGGTCCTCTACAAGGTGTGTGTTTTTTATGCCGATCGGAAATCCAAGATGGCCGCCACCGCAGGACATAGATTAACATTGGACCCTATGGGAAAATGTTCAAATGCCTTCTTCTCAGAAACTACAAATATGATTAAAGCCAAACTGTACATGAATGTTCATTGGATGGTCCTCTACAAACTGTACGTTTTTTGTTCCGATATGAAATTCAAAATGGCGGCTACGGCAGGACTTAGTTTAACATTGGACCCTATGGGAAAAATGTTTCAAAACGCTTCTTCTCTGAAACCACTTGGATAATTGAAACCAAACTGCCCAGGAATGATCATTGGAAGGTCCTCTACAAGGTGTGTGTTTTTTTATGCCGATCGGAAATCCAAGATGGCCGCCACCGCAGGACATAGATTAACATTGGACCCTATGGGAAAGTGTTCAAATGCCTTCTTTTCAGAAACTACAAATATGATTAAAGCCAAACTGTACATGAATGTTCATTGGATGGTCCTCTACAATCTTAAGGTTTTTTGTTCCGATATGAAATTCAAAATGGCGGCTACGGCAGGACTTAGTTTAACATTGGACCCTATGGGAAAAATGTTTCAAAATGCTTCTTCTCTGAAACCACTTGGACAGTTGAAACCAAACTGCCCAGGAATGATCATTGGAAGGTCCTCTACAAATTTTCTGTTTTTTATGCCGATCGGAAATCCAAGATGGCCACCACCGCAGGACATAGATTAACATTGGACCCTATGGGAAAATATTCAAATGCCTTCTTCTCAGAAACTACAAATATGATTAAAGCCAAACTGTACATGAATGTTCATTAGATGGTCCTCTACAAATGTTACGTTTTTTGTTCCGGTATGAAATTCAAAATGGCGGCTACGGCAGGACTTAGTTTAACATTGGACCCTATGGGAAAAATGTTTCAAAACGCTTCTTCTCTGAAACCACTTGGATAATTGAAACCAAACTGCCCAGGAATGATCATTGGAAGGTCCTCTACAAGGTGTGTGTTTTTTATGCCGATCGGAAATCCAAGATGGCCACCACCGCAGGACATAGATTAACATTGGACCCTATGGGAAAATGTTCAAATGCCTTCTTCTCAGAAACTACAAATATGATTAAAGCCAAATTGTACATGAATGTTCATTGGATGGTCCTCTACAAACTTTACGTTTTTTGTTCTGATATGAAATTCAAAATGGCGGCTACGGCAGGACTTAGTTTAACATTGGACCCTATGGGAAAAATGTTTCAAAATGCTTCTTCTCTGAAACCACTTGGACAGTTGAAACCAAACTGCCCAGGAATGATCATTGGAAGGTCCTCTGTTTTTTATGCCGATCGGAAATCCAAGATGGCTGCCACCACAGGTCATAGTATTAACACAGAACCATATGGGGAAAATACTGAAATATATTCTTCTCTGAAGCTATTGCACTGATTGAACCTAAACTGTGCATCAATCATTGGAAGGTCCTTTACAAACTTTCTGTTTTTTATGTTGATCGTAATTCCAAGATGGCTACCACTGCAGGACATAGTTTTTACATAGGACCAATTGGTTTTTTTTATTACCAGGTGAACGATACAGGCTCTTGAGAGCCTCTGGTTTCTGGTAGATGACATTGGGGCAAACAAACAATTTGTAAATTATGTCCTGATGATGATTAATATCTCAAAGTGTACAAACTTTGATGTGATTGGTATTAACAGAAATAAAGACAGCAACCAATGACAGCCATGACCAAGAATATGGTATACCTAGCATGTCAGATCTGGGTCATGATGAAGCAGAATGTGGACCTGTTTTATTTCCTGGTGGGGAAACAGAAGGATTGAAAAGATTGGAATCAATGTTGAAGAAAACGGTAAATTTATTTCTATGCCCCCTGTCTCATAGTGACTTGCGGTAGGTTGGTGATTTTCTCAGGGTACTGCGATTTTCTCCACCAATAAAATGACCTCCATGATATAATTGAAATATTGTTGAAAGTGGCGTTAAACCCCACAAATGATTTGTGTCAAAATAATGTAGAGCAAAGCATTGTGTATTTGGACAGTGATAACTATAGATGAAGCCTCTGAATGAAAGTGACATGGCGTAACACAATCTTTGTCATATTTTGAATGTCAGAACATTTTTATCTCGCCTTGCCAAAGGCAATGTGAGCTTTTGCCATCGCTTGGCATCTGTTAACTTTTCACATTTTAATCTTCTCCTCTGAAACTCCACAGCCAAATGAACTGAAACTTGGTAGGAAGCATCTATGGAAGGTCCTTTATAGCGATTGCTCATTTTGCCCCGATCCATTAACAAACATGACCGACACAGGCCATTCTTGTTTTTGATTGGTTGATTTCTAAAAAATCTTCTCCTCTGAAACCACTTTCCCAAATGAACTGAAATTTGGTAGGTAGCATCTATGGAAGGTCCTCTATAAAGATTGCTAATTTTGTCCCGGTTTATTAACAAACATGGCCGCCACAGGCAATTCTTGTTTCTGATTGGCCAATTTTTTTAAATCTTCTCCTCTGAAACCGTTTGGCCAAATGAACCGAAACTTGGTAGGAAGCATCTATGGAAGATCCTCTATAAAGAATGCTCATTTCGTCCCGATCCGTTAACAAACATGGCTGCCACAGGCCATTCTTTTTTCTGATTGGTTGATTTCTAAATAATCTTCTCCTCTGAAACCTCCTGGCCAAATGAATCAAATCTTGATAGGAAGCATCATTGGAAGATCCTCTATAAAGATTGCTCATTTAGTTCCGATCCGTTCACAAACATGGCCACCACAGATCATTCTTATTTTTGATTGGTTGATTTCTAAAAAATCTTCTCTGAAACCACTTTCCCAAATGAACTGCAATTTGGTAGGAAGTATCTATGGAAGGTCCTCTATAAAGATTGGTAATTTTGTCCCGATCCGTTAACAAACATGGCCACCACAGGCCATTCTTGTTTCTGATTGGTTGATTTCTAAAAAATCTTCTCTGAAACCGCTTGGCCAAATGAATCAAATCTTGGTGGGAAGCATCCTTGGAATGTCCTCTATAAAGATTGCTCATTTAGTTCCAATCTGTTAACAAACATGGCCACCACAGGCCATTCTTTTTTCTGATTGGTTGATTTCTAAAAAATCTTCTCCTCTGAAACCGCTTTCCAAAATGAACTGAAATTTGGTAGAAAGCATACATGTATGGAAGGTCCTATATAAAGATCGCTCATTTCGTCCCAATTCGTTAGCAAACACAGGCAATTTTTGTTTCAGATTGGTCGATTTCTAAAAATCTTCTTCCCTGAAACTGCTTAGCCAATTGAACCGAAACTTGATAGGAAGCGTCTATGGAAGGTCTTTTATATGGATTGCTAATTTCATCCCAATCTGTTAACAAACATGGCTGCCATAGGAAATTCTTGTTTCTGGTTGGTTGATTTCTAAAATTCTTCTTCTTTGAAACTGCTTGGCCAAATGAACCGAAACTTGGTGGGAAGCACCTATGGAAGGCTCTGTATTAAGTTTCCTCAAAGCAGAATGAAAGGTGAGTGACACAGGCTCAGCCCACTGAGCATCTAGTTTGTTAAAAAATAAATCTTATAATGAAAAATATTACAGTATTACCATCAATTTCCTAAATAACATTTTAGATAAATGTATATGTTGGTACAATTTGTATCATGTCTCGTTAGTTGTGTATACAAAAAACATCGGTAATTCTTATTTTACGAAAAAAGTTCTTAATTCTTAATATTATTTTACAGAATTGGGTGTGCAAGTTTGAGAAACCGAAGACAGAACCAAACACATTATCACCTTCTACCACAGTACTAAGTCCTTATCTGAAGTTTGGATGTGTCTCAGCCAGAACATTCTACTACAAACTGCAGGAAATCTACAAGAAGAATAAGGTTGTAAATTATTTTGTAAACATTTGTTAGCATAATATAAAATGCTATGAAGGGAAATTAAAATTAAGGTCACATGATATAAGTTATTGCTTAATAGAGGTGGTCACTAAAGCAGGTTTGACTCTATATCCAGTCCTGAAAATGAAAATTTGAATTTACTGGTCAGAATCAAATTCTTTAATTAATTTTTAGCTCATCTTGCCAAAGGCAAAGTGAGCTTTTGCCATCACTTGGCGTCCGTCGTCTGTCGTCCGTTAACTTTTCACATTTTAATCTTCTCCTCTGAAACCCCTCAGCCAAGTGAACTGAAACTTGGTAGGAAGCATCTATGGAACGTCCTCCATAAACATTGCTTATTTTGTCCTGATCCATTAACAAACATGGCCGCCACAGGCAATTCTTGTTTCTGATTGGCCTATTCAAAAAAAATCTTCTCCTCTGAAACCGCTTGGCCAAATGAACCGAAACTTGGTAGGAAGCATCTATGGGAGGTCCTCTATAAAGATTGATAATTTCGTCCCGATCTGTTAACAAACATGGCCACCACAGGCGATTCTTGTTTCTGATTGATTGATTTCTAAAAAAAAAAAAAAAATATCTGTTAAAAGGCAGATAACTCTAGTTTAGATATAGATATCTGTATTCAAAATGCAGTTATCTCTATGAATTGAATTACAGATAAATATGCCTCTAAAACCCCTCAGCCAAATGATCTGAAACTTGGTAGGAACCATCTATGGAAGGTCCTCAATAAAGATTGCTCATTTCGTCCCGATCCGTTAACAAACATGGCCACCACAGGCGACTCTTGTTTCTGATTGGCTGATTAAACAAATTCTTCTCTTCTGAAACCGCTTGGCTAAATGAACCGAAACTTGGTAGGAAGCATTTATGGGCGGACCTCTATAAAGAGTGCTCTTTTCGTTCTGATCCATTTACAAACATGGCCGCCACAGGCAATTCTTATTTCTGATTGGTCGATTTCTAAAAATCTTCTCCTTTGAAACCGCGTAGGCAAATGATCTGAAACTTAGTAGGAAGCATCTATGGAAGGTCCTCTATAACGATTGCTCATTCCGTCCCGATCCATTAACAAATATGGCCACCACAGGCAATTCTTGTTTCTGATTGGCTGATTTTTTAAATTCTTCTTCTCTGAAACCGCTTGGCCAAATGATCTGAAACTTGGTATGAAGCATCTATGGACGGTCCTCTTATAAATATTGCTCATTTTGTCCCAATCTGTTGATGAACATGGCTGCCACAGACAATTCTTGTTTCTGATTGGTTGATTTCTAAAAAATCTTCTCCTCTGAAACCGCTTTGCCAAATGAACCAAAATTTGGTAGGAAGCATCTATGGAAGGCTCTTTATAAAGATTGCTCATTTTGTCCCGATCCATGAACTATTATGGCCGCCACAGGCCATTCTTGTTTCTGATTGGTCGATTTCTAAAAATCTTATACTCTGACCCATCTTGGCCAAATAGACCGAAACTTGGTAGGAAGCATCTATGGAAGGTCCTCTATAAAGATTGCTCATTCGTTTTGATTCGTTAACAAACATGGTCGTCATAGACAATTCTTGTTTCTTATTGTTTGATTTATCTAAAACAGCTTTTTCTCTGAAACCGCTTGGCCAAAGGATATGAAACTTGGTAAGAAGCATCTATGGAAGATCTCTATAGAGATTGCTCATTTCGTTTTGATCCATTAACAAACATGGCTGCCACAGGCAATTCTTGTTTTAAATTGGTCGCTTTCTAAAAATGTTCTTCTCTGAAACTGCTTTGTCAAAATTTGGTGGGAAGCACCTATAGGCTATGGAAGGTTCTGTATTAAGTTTCCTCAGAGCAGAATGAAAGGTGAGCGACACAGGCTCAGCTCAGTGCTGAGCCTCTAGTTATATAATTCTAAATAAAAACTGAAATATTTACAGGTCCAAACCAAGTTTTACTTGTCTTGGTCAGAGGCTCATTGTGAGGACTGTCATATCTAACACATTTGTTATTTCAGACCCATACTCAGCCACCAGTATCATTACTTGGCCAGTTACTATGGAGAGAATTCTATTATGTTGTAGCATCCGCGACACCTAACTTTGACAAAATGGCGGGAAATAAGTTCTGTACGAAAGTAGATTGGGATGAGAACAGGGAGTATCTAGAGGCTTGGAAAGAGGTAATAATCAATTAAATATGTTTGTGAGGTGTATATGGAGGGGAGAAATGGATTGCTTGATTATCGTTTAACATCCAGCGAGCAGTATTTCAGCTACATTTGGAATGAGGACACGTTCAATATATAAAAACCATTTAGAAATGTGGGAAGGATGGGCCAACAGTTTCAAACATCTTCTTTCAAAAATACATACATGACTTTTAAATATGTTCAGTATCAGTCATGATTTTATTTACCCCATTATTTTTTGGTCTTTTAATTAAAATGTATGCCATGGTCTTTTTTATTGTTGAAACTCTTTTTCATAATGAAAGTACATGTATAGTCAAGCTTACCCATGCAGTCACCTGTATTAAAAGATCACATTTTTCTTGTCATTTCATAATAATTTTCTTATGAATTGAACTTCTTTAAGTAATCACATGTCTTATATGGCCACTTTTTTCTATGTTCAAAGGGGACATCTTAATACATAATTGATTGTAGTTTGTGAGAATTGCGGAAAAAAAATACTTTATTGTTTTCTTATATCTATTTTCAGGGAAGAACTGGTTACCCATTCATTGATGCCATAATGATCCAGTTGAAAAATGAAGGATGGATACATCACCTCGCTAGACATGCTGTCGCATGTTTTCTGACGAGAGGAGATTTGTTTCTTCATTGGGAAGAAGGCATGAAGGTAAAAGAAAAGCATTTGCATGTTCCCACATGTGTGTGAGTGTGCATGTCTTACTTCGTTTAGCTTGTGCATTGTTGTCGTACGTTTACATTTTCTTCACTGAACCTGCTGGATCAAATGTATACAAACTTTGCAGGAATGTTCCTTTAGTAGATCTCATTGGAAATTTGTGAATTTGGTGCCAACCCAAAATTCAATATGGCAGCCAGTCCCAATAATGCAATTTGATTGGCTGAGTCTCAAAGTTCTATTGCTAATACAATATTGGCATTTAGAAATTTAATATTGTATGCATTATTCTGGGATGTCTGTTTACCAAGTGTATGATTTTTGTTCCCTTCAAAAATCCAATAAGGCTACCATGAAAAGACATAATTTAACCCTATGGTTAGGTATAATCTAGTTTATATATTTTTCATCCTATTATCCATTAACATGACTGAGAGGTCACATTTTAATCTACCAATCAGAAAAGCCTACAAAATCTTTAGATATTAAACAGTATATTAATTTAAAAAAGAATTTAGTCAGAGAGTTTCCGAATGAGAATTAAAAATGTTACCTAACATGACATGATGCAGGATGTTGTTAGATATTTGTGCATCACTGGCTAAAATTATGACAAAAAAGATTCAACAACTAAACTTAGACTGAAAAAAATACATTAATTTTGTAGGTATTCGAGGAGTGGCTGTTAGATGCAGATTGGTGTCTGAATGCTGGTAACTGGATGTGGCTGTCTGCCTCTGCATTCTTCTTTCAGTACTTCAGAGTTTATAGCCCTGTTGCGTTTGGCAAAAAAACAGATAAAGATGGAAACTATATAAGGTACAGTGCCCCCCTCCCCCCTCCCTATTTTAAGGCCACCAGTTTTGCACTGAAAAAGTTGTCTTTTTAAGAGATGTCCTTTGTCTTGAGGGGGTTAATTTAATGGTATTCTACTATCTCAGTTCATCTGAAATCTGGACTGGTAAGGTGGGAAGGACCTTATTAGAGGGGGACTTCTTGAAACACATTGTTAGTACTGTCAAAATATTTAAAACATGGATGTAGTAACTCCTGGTTGTGTATAAACTTTTCAAGGATAAGCCAGTGGAGAGAAATACTCAATATGTTCTTAGGTGATAAAACTTGCCAGTGACTTGTGACAAGTCAGTGGTTTCCTTCACTCATTAAACCGATTCAGCCACAAATAATTATTATTGAAATTGGCTTTTAATACCGAAAACTTTAACCTACAAAATTTTGTGTTGATTATTGTTTATAATGTATTATTGTTGAAAGTGGCATTAAACACCATAACTCTAACCCTCTTTATGTATTCATCGTATCAAGGAAAAATTCCAAATGTATATACATTTGTATGATCTTCAATGGAAACATGGTATTTCAATCGACAATTTCAGAAATTCAAAATCTACATGAATTGGACTGTGGAAGTTAAGCACCATCATAATATGAAATGACCAATCAAACACCTACAGACAGTGATCTATAGGGTAGGTGTGTTTTTGAATGTTTATTAAGCTAAAAGGGTTGAGTTAGGAGCTTAATGTCACTTTCAACAATATTTCAGCTATATCGTGGTGGTCAGTTTTATTGGAGGAAGAAACCGGAATATCCGAAGAAAACCATCGACCTTCCGCAAGTCACTGACAAACTTGATCATAGAATGTTGTATCGAGTACACCTCATCATGAACTGGGTTCGAACTCATAACGTTTATACTGGTCATAGGCACTCACTACTTGCATAAATAGTTGTAAATCCAACTACCATACGATCACGACCATGACTAATAGGAGATATATATGTTGTGTACAAGTTATTATTTTGTACAAGTTATAACTTGTACAAAATATTTATACAAGTTATAACTTGTCCAATTATTGCTATACAAGTTATAACTTGTACAATTGTGATTGAAAATACATCATAACTTGTACAACTTTGTTGTGCATAGGCCTTTTTGCATTATTTGTGTTGGAAACATGACAGCTACATGTATGTCAACTGTTTTGCAGCCACTACGACAGCTGCAATGAATATGC
Source organism: Bathymodiolus septemdierum (assembly GCA_963383655.1). Classification (NCBI taxonomy): domain Eukaryota; kingdom Metazoa; phylum Mollusca; class Bivalvia; order Mytilida; family Modiolidae; genus Bathymodiolus; species Bathymodiolus septemdierum. The sequence goes on along the minus strand of OY726526.1, from coordinate 11,642,769 downwards.
CCTTAACCACCATACAAAGAAAGCAACTGTACGGCTTTTCTCACACTTATTTCTGTATTATCAGGAACATCTAAGATAGTTAATTCATGTCCATGAATTTTCTCAATTTGATTTCGACTCAAAAGTCCATTTATTACCCCAACTGTTGTACCAATTTTGTATCCATTTACAGTTTTGTCTACAATGATTCCTCTAATGTTTCTACACTCTATCGAACCACGATCTACCCTTGAAATAGGTATTATAACGTTATCATTAACTTTCAAGTCCACTAATCTCCTTTTACTTGATGACATCATTTCTTCTGCTTGGATCTGTTGTCCAGATAGGGCTCTTTTCCTAGCACGTACAATTTCGTCTTAAATTACTGTTCTATCTGTTGATTCTTGTACAATATTCATATTCACATCGCTCACAATTTCAGGTTTCGTTTCAGAGTTTGTGTCTATCAGCATGCCCATTCACGTACTGTAGTACGTGTTTCACGTAGAATACAAATCATGCACGTATAATTGAAAGAACCCTACGTGCGTGCACGTAGAGAACCCGTTGCGAACACTGTATAAAAATTACCTTTTGTTCACAATTCACTTCAAAGTACGTATAATAGAGTTGTTCTGTTTAGTTAATTTCGGCAATATTATCCAATCGGAGCGTTCCTTGCATATTTTAATTGAGATGATATGATTTATAGATCGCCCAATTCTATTGGCTCCTTATTTTTTAATTGTCCGATTCATAAGAACTATTACTGTTAAAACCCGTAATCAGAGTTGGCGAAAATCGTCGAACCTTCAGAATAACGGTCGGTCCGATTAATTAATGAACCGTGTCTGTCCGTCACGAAAATATTACTTTGTGGTCGTCCAGTTGACGATTGAAATTTATTCACTCCCTGTTTCCACTGCCAATAACATTAAATTCCGTTTTCAGTTTGATTAAAGTGTCAGACAGAAACTTGAAATTTGTTTATTTATTCTGTCAGACCGACACGTTCCTATTTGTAATCGAAATTCCTATACGTAAATGTAAACATCCTTTTAGTAGGAACGAGCACCTGCAACACGTGGAACATAAAAACTGAAATATATTACTGAGCACAGAAATAAGTTGACTTCCACACTCCCCAAGTATCAAAGATTGTTTGTGTTTAATTAAATATGTTTTGAGATGCTTATATATTGAAGATGACAACAGATTCATATTCTTAACTGAAATTAAAAATGTAGGTAAACCGGAAACTGACATTGATGTATAATATTCGGAACGTGATCGGACCATTATATACGGATTGTTGGCCATATCTGCCTTATCTTTTTAGATAAAAATATGTATACAGAAAAACATTTAATTGAGTTGTTTAATGATCATGACTATATATAGGTAATCTTGCATTCAGTTCTGTATAAAAAAAACAAAATTTGACAGGTTATATACAATATTACAAAAAAAAATGGTGGGACAGACACAAAGGCCATGGGTCAGACAGAACCCCACTTCCTGTCTGACCCAATGTCGGACAGAAAAAAAAAGTTTTCGCCAACTCTGCGTAATATCTACAAAAAACAGCATGGTGCCCGACCTTGCGTAGAGAAAATTCAGTTCATTTTCTTTGTACCCCCAAATGAAGAGTTAGAGGGTACATTGCAGCCCCAAACATTTGGATGTACCCCCAAAGATGAAGGTTAAAGGGTACATGTACCCCCAGATGAAAAAACCTGTGGGCATGCTGGTCTATGTCGAAATGAGCATCGGTTGCGGTGTTTGTTCCTGTTTTGGGTTCGGTGTTGGTTTCAGTTTCAGGTTCGGTGTTTGTTTCTGTTTCAGATTCGGTGTTGGTTTCAGTTTCAGGTGCGGTGTTGGTTTCAGTTTCAATGTCCGTGTCCGCTTCGGGAGTTGTTTGATTAGTGTCATTTCTATTGGTAGGCATTTAGGTCCTCCTCGGTTTCAAGTGTGTCCAATATTTCTTTTGGAATGGCCGACGAGGACAAGCCAACTTTCGGATCACTACCAAATAATACACTGTACGGTGATTGATCGATTGTTCTATGATACGATCTGATTTTTTTAAATTGGACGAATCTTAGTCCTTCTGACCAGTGGGTATTATTGTTCTCATGAGTCCAAGAAATAATCATACTTTTAATGTCAGCATTTGCCCGTTCTACCGATCCTTGGCTCTGAGGATGACGCGGTCTTCTGTGTACCAGTTTAAGCTCTAGCCAAAGAAGTTTTAACTCGGTGATGATATTTGCAGTAAATTCCCTACTATTGTCACTTTGTAAGATGTGTGGGGCACCAAGAAGCAGAAAAATGTCAGTAAGTTGATACGCAACTTCAGCAGCTCTTTTCGACTTCAACGGACGCAATATACTAAACTTTGCTAAATGGTCCTGGTAATGCATTACCCACTTAAAGTCACCATCCGGACACGATTGATAGTCTACAAGATCTACTTGTCCACGACTATTAAAGTCTGAAGAAGTTATTGAACGAACTATTAACTTGCTAGTTTCCGAGCGTTTTTTCTTCACAGAGTTGAATAAAGAGTTTGATGACTTCTCTACTGATGTTGGCAAATTGTTTCTTTAATTCCTTATAGGTTTTATGAATCCCACCATGTCCTATTCCAGAATGAGCTGTCTTGATCAAACGGTAAAGCTCTTCGGTAGTACAGTAATAGATTACGTCCGTCCCTTTACGAACAAGCTTTTCAATTCCTGCTATCTCCAAAACAACATACTTTTTTGTCAAATATCTCTGAAGTTGTGTCTTTTTGGTTGCTGATTTTGCTTCCTTTACACTATGAATTGTCTCATTATATCTTTCACGTGTAAATATAATATTATTTGTAGACTTGTTGTCATCCAATAGTTTTATAACTTCATCATGAAATTTGGTTTCAACAGTATTTGCCATCTTTACACTTCAAAATAATTCAAAAGACTGAACAACAATGTTTACAATATATTAACTCCTTAAGAATACTCACCATAGTAGTAATTAAATAATATAAGGTAATATTAGGCCAATGAATGTTATCATATGGGTTAATTACACATATAGGCCACTGTAAATAAAACTGTACAAGTTATGATGTATATTCAATCACAATTGTACAAGTTATAACTTGTATAGCAATAATTGGACAAGTTATAACTTGTATGATGGTGTTATACAAGTTATAACTTGTATAAATATTTTGTACAAGTTATAACTTGTACAAAATAATAACATGTACACAACATATATACAAGATTATATGTTCAATAATTTTGCAGAAATCCTCAGTGATGTAATAGAGTGCTCGCCTTGAGTGATGTAGATCATGTGTTTGATGTCAGGTCAAATCAAAGACTATAAAATTGTTATTAGCTGCTTCTCCACTAATCATACAGTATTAAGGAGTAAGAGCAGTGGTCTGTTGTTTCAGTGAAGTAACAAATATAAAAATCCAACTCGGCTGGTTGGTTTAGTACAAAACCATCATCATCTCCATCAAAAGTAACTGGTTCTCAACATTATAGCAAGCATCGCAAGATGCGAGCTAAACAGCAACATGTGTGTAAGGAGATGAATCAATATGTGATCAATACCAACCGGAAATGGATTCTAAGTTTCGACATAGAATGGACAATCGGAGTGAAGTACAGGAAATAGCCTTTTAATTTGAATAAAAAATAACTATCCAGTTTAAAAATAACCCCAAAAAAATTAGAAAGGAAACCGTACAGTTTCTTTACATGAAAACGATTAATTTATTTAAAAAATGAACAATCGTTAGACCTTCTTGTTTCGCTCCTAAAGAACGACTGGCCCTAAGAAAAAGTCGTCCCCGATATATCTCGGCCAAAAAAATCTCCTTTGCAATAGAATTAACTGGGTAAGTCGAATTGAAGAACAAAGAAAAATAATCAAGAATAATGAAGAAAAGAACCCAAAACTACTATTTGTACATGTACATGTCTATGCGTAGATGCGATGCTCGCCTGTAGGCTGTGCCTAATCCATATTATAGCTGAAACATAGCTCACTTGGCATTAAACAACAATCAATCATTGACTCACTCATAGTTAGCTTGACTTGTATATTAACAATGTTATAGTCAGTGAAGCCTCCTTAACCCACTTGTATATTAACAATGTTATAGTCAGTGAAGCCTCCCTAACCCACTTGTATATTAACAATTTATAGTCACTGAAGCCTCCCTAACCCTTTGTAAACTGAACTTCAAGTGTAGTCACAATATTTTGTAAATTTAACCTGACTAATGCAAACACCTGTCGATTCTGACCAACAAAATGGCCACATTTAACAGGTTTCACTGTAGTATTCTTATGTAAAACTATATTTTAGGAAATACTTACCACAGCTTAAGAACTATCCAACACAGTATATCTATGAACCATGGAAAGCCCCATTGACAGTCCAGGAGAAAGCTGGTTGTATTATAGGCAAGGATTACCCAAAGCCTATCGTTGATCATGACAAAGTTAGGAAAATTAATATAGGAAGGATGGCAGAAGCATATAAAAAGAGAGAAAAAGGAACAGTCAATGGTAATATCAATATGATTGAAATAACATTGTAAGATAAAGGAATCGTCAATGGTAATATCAATATGATTGAAATAACATTGTAAGATAAAGGAACAGTCAATGGTAATATCAATATGATTGTAATAACATTGTAAGATAAAGGAACAGTTAATGGTAATATCAATATGATTGAAATAACATTGTAAGATAAAGACACAGTCAATGGTAATATCAATATGATTGAAATAACATTGTAAGATAAAGGAACAGTCAATGGTAATATCAATATGATTGAAATAACATTGTAAGATAAAGGAATCGTCAATGGTAATATCAATATGATTGAAATAACATTGTAAGATAAAGGAACAGTCAATGGTAATATCAATATGATTGAAATAACATTGTAAGATAAAGGAACAGTCAATGGTAATATCAATATGATTGAAATAACATTGTAAGATAAAGGAACAGTTAATGGTAATATCAATATGATTGAAATAACATTGTAAGATAAAGGAACAGTCAATGGTAATATCAATATGATTGAAATAACATTGTAAGATAAAGGAATTGTCAATGGTAATATCAATATGATTGAAATAAGATTGTAAGATAAAGGAACAGTCGATGGTAATATCAATATGATTGAAATTACATTGTAAGATAAAGGAACAGTCAATGGTAATATCAATATGATTGAAATAACATTGTAAATAAGATAAAGGAACAGTCAATGGTAATATCAATATGATTGAAATAACATTGTAAATAAGATAAAGGAACAGTCAATGGTAATATCAATATGATTGAAATAACATTGTAAGATAAAGAAACAGTCAATGGTAATATCAATATGATTGAAATAACATTGTAAGATAAAGGAACAGTTAATGGTAATATCAATATGATTGAAATAACATTGTAAGATAAAGGAACAGTCAATGGTAATATCAATATGATTGAAATAACATTGTAAGATAAAGGAATCGTCAATGGTAATATCAATATGATTGAAATAACATTGTAAGATAAAGGAACAGTCAATGGTAATATTAATATGATTGTAATAACATTGTAAGATAAAGGAAGTCAATGGTAATATCAATATGATTGAAATAACATTGTAAGATAAAGGAACAGTCAATGGTAATATCAATATGATTAAAATAACATTGTAAGATAAAGGAACAGTCAATGGTAATATCAATATGATTGAAATAACATTGTAAATAAGATAAAGGAATCGTCAATGGTAATATCAATATGATTGAAATAACATTGTAAATAAGATAAAGGAACAGTCAATGGTAATATCAATATGATTGAAATAACATTGTAAATAAGATAAAGGAACAGTCAATGGTAATATCAATATGATTGAAATAACATTGTAAATAAGATAAAGGAAGTCAATGGTAATATCAATATCAGAGCTCCAGATAATTTTCAAGTTCAAAGGGTAATTACCCCCTACTTTTGAAAATGATGGGTATTTGCATATTTCCTTTGCACTGTTGTACTCTACTTCAGAAAAGATTGCTTACATGTACACTTTTAAAATAATGTTTGACACAAGTGTTATTCAATAAACGCAGGATGCAAGTGAAATGTATATCTCTGTTTAATTTGACACGATTGTGTCATGTTTATTAATAAAATGTTGTAAATATTTTGTTCTGTGTTTACTTTATATAACTGACTGATAACTTTTTCATGTTTTCTTTTTTTTTTTTGCTCGTCGACTTCGGCAGTTTTCACAGCCGTTTTGATAATGTCATCAATGATTCCTTTAACTATACTGTCACTAGACACAGATGAAACTCAGGAACTTAAGTATATAATTTTCCGGAGCGCTTAGTAGTGCACTTATTCATGTTCTTGCTCATTTTCAACGAACGTGTTCCCAAATTTACTTTCGTTTTAGTTCTTACTTATTACGTAAACCACTCCTTATAAGGAGCACTGCATTTATTTGTAATATTGACCGCGATTGGATGATTTATCGTAAACATCCAATCAGATCTCTTTTGACATCGATGCTTAGAAAGGAAAACATTTGGTACCCCTCGGATGTATACGCTCTCCTTCGAAAAGTATAAAGGGACGCAATTACAGGGAATTTCTCAAAGACAAAAATGTATTGTTAATGTACACGACTGTATTATCAGCGTACAAGTACGCTCCGAATTTGGAAAGTTTGCTTACACAGCAATATGTATGCGTAATGTGTACTCTCTGATCTGATAATACATGCGTTTTTACTTGTTTTTATAGCGTAAAAAACGCAAATACGCAGCTTATCTGGAGCTCTGAATATGATTGAAATAACATTGTAAGATAAAGGAACAGTCAATGGTAATATCAATATGATTGAAATAAAATTGTAAGATAAAGGAACAGTCAATGGTAATATCAATATGATTGAAATAACATTGTAAGATAAAGGAACAGTCAATGGTAATATCAATATGATTGAAATAACATTGTAAGATAAAGGAACAGTCAATGGTAATATCAATATGATTGAAATAACATTGTAAGATAAAGGAAGTCAATGGTAATATCAATATGATTGAAATAACATTGTAAGATAAAGGAACAGTCAATGGTAATATCAATATGATTGAAATAACATTGTAAGATAAAGGAACAGTCAATGGTAATATCAATATGATTGAAATAACATTGTAAGATAAAGGAAGTCAATGGTAATATCAATATGATTGTAATAACATTGTAAGATATAAAAGGAACAGTCAATGGTAATATCAATATGATTGTAATAACATTGTAAGATATAAAAGGAACCGTCAATGATAATATCAACATTGTAAAGTACAGTTAAACCTGTCTAAACTGAACCTCCTTGGGACAAACTTTTGTGTCCGGATTAGACAGGTGTTCAGTTTAGTCAACTTTATACAGGTTAAATTAACAAAGATGTTCTACATTAGGACTTTATTTAAAGTTAGGTTTATACAGGATTCTGGTTTAGACAGGTTTATACAGGATTCTGGTTTATTCAGGATTTGGTTTAGATTGGTTTCACTACATATTTTATGGCATTTAATTATGTATGTTTCTGGAAATATAAAATTAGAATTTTATAAGATGTGTTTTGCTTGTGGAAAGGAAAAGGATAAAAGAAAATTTTGTAATTTTATTCAAATGAAATTATATTGTTGCAAATATGAACTTCACTGTAATTTGCATTACCACAATCTAATCAAAATCACATCTCTCACGTGTTCCCTTTAACCTATATGTCGCAGCATTGTAGATCTGAAAAAAAACCCATTACGAGTCACATGCGAGGGACGCTATGACATGAATATTAATGATATGTCGCAACATTGTAGATCTGAAAAAAACCATTACGAGTCACATGCGAGGGACTCTATGACATGAATATTAATGATATGTCGTGGCATTGGAGATCTGAAAAAAACCCATTACGAGTCACATGCGAGGGACTCTATGACATGAATATTAATGATATGTCGCAGCATTGGAGATCTGAGAAAAAACCATTACGAGTCACATGCGGGGGACTCTATGACATGAATATTAATGATATGTCGCAGCATTGGAGATCTGAAAAAATACCATTACGAGTCACATGCGAGGGACTCTATGACATGAATATTAATGATATGTCGTGGCATTGGAGATCTGAAAAAAACCCATTACGAGTCACATGCGAGGGACTCTATGACATGAATATTAATGATATGTCGCAGCATTGGAGATCTGAGAAAAAACCATTACGAGTCACATGCGGGGGACTCTATGACATGAATATTAATGATATGTCGCAGCATTGGAGATCTGAAAAAATACCATTACGAGTCACATGCGAGGGACTCTATGACATGAATATTAATGATATGTCGCAGCATTGGAGATCTGAAAAAAACCCATTACGAGTTGCATGCGAGGGACTCTATGACATGAATATTAATGATATGTCGCAGCATTGTAGATCTGAAAAAAAACGAGTCACATGCGAGGGACCCTATGACATGAATATTAATGATATGTCGTGGCATTGGAGATCTGAAAAAAAACCATTACGAGTCACATGCGAGGGACTCTATGACATGAATATTAATGATATGTCGCAGCATTGGAGATCTGAAAAAACCCCTTTATTTAATTACATGTATATGATTAATACAGGTTCTGATCTTTTTCAGCCAATCTGATTGCTCATAGCAAATATAAAACCAGCTTAGTATTAAATTATAACACTTTCATAATCTCCTAATTGCCATTTTCATTAGATGGCATAGGAACAGTCGTGTGTGACTCTTAATGGGGCCGCACCATATCAGTTAAGGAGAGCAAGCGAGAGAAGTGGTTTTCATTAAATTGGTATTACCATATACATGTATAGCTTTTAAAATATAGCAATATGTTATAGATAGAGCCATAGAATGGTTTAAATTGCATCATACACAAATGATTGCGATATGTACATTTCTTAAAGGTCAATTTCATCACAGAAAACAGTTCTACAAATGTAGTCAAACCTGTATTAAGAGGTCACCTTTGGGACAAAGAAATGTGGCCTTATAAGACAGATGACCTCTAAAAAGAGGTTCAATGCAAATGTAATTTTCTATGACAGAACAAGAAAAGGGTAACCTTTTAATACAGGTGACTGCTTAATAGAGGTGACCACATGGACAAGTTTTACTTATTTAATCTAATTTCTTTTGTAGATAAATCTAAGAAAAGAAAATCAGATGATAATGAAGAAACACCAAAAAAGAAAAAGAAGACAGAAAAAATTTCTAAAATCACTGACTTTGTTAAAGTAAAATCTAAATGATTAAGTTTGAAATTGTTAATAAAATATGAAAATCACAAACTGTCTTAATGAGTCATTGGAAAAAATCAAATACTGGTAAGTCTGAGGGGGTATGGTGTTTAACACCACTTTCAACAATATTTCAGTTATATCGTGGAGGTCAGTTTTATTGGTGGAGGAAACCGGGGTGCCAGGAGAAAACCACGACCTGTCGCAAGTCACAGACAAACTTTATGACATAATGTTGTATCGAATACATCCCTTCTGAGCGAGATTTGAACTGTTAGTGTTGATAGGCACTGATTGCATTGGTAGTTGTAAATCCAACAACCACACAATCACCCTAAGTGTGTTCCTCCCACAACAAGAGTATGTTTGCCTTTTTTTGTTCAGAAATGTGAAACAATAACAAAAATAAAAGCTTGACTGCAATGAAAAGTGAAAGATGTGTTGCATTTCATCACAGAAGAAAATAGAACTTTTTTAGTTAAGATGTCTTTGTTTTTACTACTCTATTGGAATCTCATTAGTATTTGATCAGAATAATGTGTTCGAGTGGAGCGGCATGTTTACCTGCTGACTGTATTTTCAGTGAGCAGGCACTATTAAAATCCAGCTAAGCGTGTTGGTCTAGTACAAAGTACATCATCTCATCGAAATGTAGCTTATTCTCACTAATTCAATGATTATTTAGTGTAATTTACATATAAAACGTAATATTCATGTATATTGCACAGAAAGTATGATCTGTATCTATGGCGTAATGGTTAGTGCGCTCACATCGTGTGATGTAGATAGTGGGTTTAAGCCTCGGTCCTGTAAAAACAAAGACTATGAAATTTGTATTTGTTGCTTCCCCACTAAGCACGCAGCATTAAAGAGTAGAGCAAAGCCTGGTTGTCTCGGAATCAGAATAATGTGGTCGAGTGAAGCGACATGTCTACCTGCAGACTGTTGTTTCATTGAGGTAGCACTATAAATAATTGAACTCTGCGTGTTGGTCCAGTACAAAGCGGACATCATCATCATTACATAAAAATATAATTTGTTCTCGCCATGATGAAGCTGAAAAATTGATGATTTGGAGTCAATAACTCACTCACTCTGACAGCATGAACTTGATTATTATAAGAAAAGTGGCAGATAGAAATATCACTAGTCACGTGACCCAGCCCTAAAATTTGCATATTTTGATCTCTTTTCCAAAGACCTGTACAATGTTATATATAGCTTAGGGGTTTACTGAACAATTTTGAAAATCCTGCAGAATTCCCACTATTTGTGATCATATACTTAACACTGTTTTCAATCATGTAATCACACATAATGACCAATTTCATTTTAAATCTAACCGCATCGATTGTGTCATGGTTAATATGCTCGTCTCGAATGTGGTAGATCATGAGTTCAAGTTCAGATCAGGTCAAACCAAAGACTATAAATCTGGTATTTGATGCTTTTCTGTAAAACATACAGATTAAGGAGTAAGACTTAGAGCAAAGATTATTTGCCATGGTATCAGAATAATGTATCCCAGTGGAGCAACATGTCTACTTATGGACTGTTGTTTCACTGAGCTAGCCTGTTGTTCTTGTTCAAAGCAGACGTCAATCTTTGGAGTGTTGATTCACTGAGCTAGCCTGTTGTTCTTGTACAAAGCAGACGTCAATCTTTGGACTTGTTTCACTGAGCTAGCCTGTTGGTCTTGTACAAAGCAGACGTCAATCTTTGGACTGTTGTTTCACTGAGCTAGCCTGTTGGTCTTGTACAAAGCAGACGTCAGTCTTTGGACTGTTGTTTCACTGAGCTAGCCTGTTGGTCTTGTACAAAGCAGACGTCAATCTTTGGACTGTTGTTTCACTGAGCTAGCCTGTTGGTCTTGTACAAAGCAGACGTCAATCTTTGGACTGTTGTTTCACTGAGCTAGCCTGTTGGTCTTGTACAAAGCAGACGTCAATCTTTGGACTGTTGTTTCACTGAGCTAGCCTGTTGGTCTTGTACAAAGCAGACGTCAATCTTTGGACTGTTGTTTTACTGAGCTAGCCTGTTGGTCTTGTACAAAGCAGACGTCAATCTTTGGACTTGTTTCACTGAGCTAGCCTGTTGGTCTTGTACAAAGCAGACGTCAATCTTTGGACTTGTTTCACTGAGCTAGCCTGTTGGTCTTGTACAAAGCAGACGTCAATCATGAATCTTTGGACTGTTGTTTCACTGAGCTAGCCTGTTGGTCTTGTACAAAGCAGACATCATTGATGAATCTTTGGACTATTGTTTCACTGAGCTAGCCTGTTGGTCTTGTACAAAGCAGACGTCAATCATGAATCTTTGGACTTGTTTCACTGAGCTAGCCAGTTGGTCTTGTACAAAGCAGACGTCAATGATGAATCTTTGGACTATTGTTTCATTGAGCTAGCCTGTTGGTCTTGTACAAAGCAGACGTCAATGATGAATCTTTGGACTGTTGTTTCACTGAGCTAGCCTGTTGGTCTTGTACAAAGCAGACGTCAATCTTTGGACTGTTGTTTCACTGAGCTAGCCTGTTGGTCTTGTACAAAGCAGACGTCAATGATGAATCTTTGGACTATTGTTTCACTGAGCTAGCCTGTTGGTCTTGTACAAAGCAGACGTCAATCTTTGGACTGTTGTTTCAATGAGCTAGCCTGTTGGCCTCATACAAAGCAAACATCAATATCGTCGAAATGTAACTTGTTCTTGCAGTGATATAAATGTAACTTGTTCTTGCAATGATATAAATGTAACTTGTTCTTGCAATGATATAAATGTAACTTGTTCTTGCAATGATATAAATGTAACTTGTTCTTGCAATGATATAAATGTAACTTGTTCTTGCAATGATATAAATGTAACTTGTTCTTGCAATGATATAAATGTAACTTGTTCTTGCAATGATATAAATGTAACTTGTTCTTGCAATGATATAAATGTAACTTGTTCTTGCAATGATATAAATGTAACTTGTTCTTGCAATGATATAAATGTAACTTGTTCTTGCAATGATATAAATGTAACTTGTTCTTGCAATGATATAAATGTAACTTGTTCTTACAATGGTATAAATGTAACTTGTTCTTGCAATGATATAAATGTAACTTGTTCTTGCAATGATATAAATGTAACTTGTTCTTGCAATGATATAAATGTAACTTGTTCTTGCAATGATATAAATGTAACTTGTTCTTGCAATGATATAAATGTAACTTGTTCTTACAATGGTATAAATGTAACTTGTTCTTACAATGATATAAATGTAACTTGTTCTTGCAATGATATAAATGTAACTTGTTCTTGCAATGATATAAATGTAACTTGTTCTTGCAATGATATAAATGTAACTTGTTCTTGCAATGATATAAATGTAAGTTGTTCTTGCAATGATATAAATGTAACTTGTTCTTGCAATGATATAAATGTAACTTGTTCTTGCAATGATATAAATGTAACTTGTTCTTGCAGTGATATAAATGTAACTTGTTCTTGCAATGATATAAATGTAACTTGTTCTTGCAATGATATAAATGTAACTTGTTCTTGCAATGATATAAATGTAACTTGTTCTTGCTATGATATAAATGTAACTTGTTCTTGCAATGATATAAATGTAACTTGTTCTTACAATGGTATAAATGTAACTTGTTCTTACAATGGTATAAATGTAACTTGTTCTTGCAATGATATAAATGTAACTTGTTCTTGCAATGATATAAATGTAACTTGTTCTTGCAATGATATAAATGTAACTTGTTCTTGCAATGATATAAATGTAACTTGTTCTTGCAATGATATAAATGTAACTTGTTCTTACAATGGTATAAATGTAACTTGTTCTTGCAATGATATAAATGTAACATGTTCTTGCAATGATATAAATGTAACTTGTTCTTGCAATGATATAAATGTAACTTGTTCTTGCAATGATATAAATGTAACTTGTTCTTACAATGGTATAAATGTAACTTGTTCTTACAATGGTATAAATGTAACTTGTTCTTGCAATGATATAAATGTAACTTGTTCTTGCAATGATATAAATGTAACTTGTTCTTGCAATGATATAAATGTAACTTGTTCTTGCAATGATATAAATGTAACTTGTTCTTGCAATGATATAAATGTAACTTGTTCTTGCAATGATATAAATGTAACTTGTTCTTACAATGGTATAAATGTAACTTGTTCTTGCAATGATATAAATGTAACTTGTTCTTGCAATGATATAAATGTAACTTGTTCTTGCAATGATATAAATGTAACTTGTTCTTGCAATGATATAAATGTAACTTGTTCTTACAATGGTATAAATGTAACTTGTTCTTACAATGGTATAAATGTAACTTGTTCTTGCAATGGTATAAATGTAACTTGTTCTTGCAATGATATAAATGTAACTTGTTCTTGCAATGATATAAATGTAACTTGTTCTTGCAATGATATAAATGTAACTTGTTCTTGCAATGATATAAATGTAACTTGTTCTTGCAATGATATAAATGTAACTTGTTCTTGCAATGATATAAATGTAACTTGTTCTTGCAATGATATAAATGTAACTTGTTCTTACAATGGTATAAATGTAACTTGTTCTTACAATGGTATAAATGTAACTTGTTCTTGCAATGATATAAATGTAACTTGTTCTTGCAATGATATAAATGTAACTTGTTCTTGCAATGATATAAATGTAACTTGTTCTTGCAATGATATAAATGTAACTTGTTCTTGCAATGATATAAATGTAACTTGTTCTTACAATGGTATAAATGTAACTTGTTCTTGCAATGATATAAATGTAACATGTTCTTGCAATGATATAAATGTAACTTGTTCTTGCAATGATATAAATGTAACTTGTTCTTGCAATGGTATAAATGTAACTTGTTCTTACAATGATATAAATGTAACTTGTTCTTGCAATGATATAAATGTAACTTGTTCTTGCAATGATATAAATGTAACTTGTTCTTACAATGGTATAAATGTAACTTGTTCTTACAATGGTATAAATGTAACTTGTTCTTACAATGGTATAAATGTAACTTGTTCTTGCAATGATATAAATGTAACTTGTTCTTGCAATGATATAAATGTAACTTGTTCTTGCAATGATATAAATGTAACTTGTTCTTGCAATGATATAAATGTAACTTGTTCTTGCAATGATATAAATGTAACTTGTTCTTGCAATGATATAAATGTAACTTGTTCTTACAATGGTATAAATGTAACTTGTTCTTGCAATGATATAAATGTAACTTGTTCTTGCAATGATATAAATGTAACTTGTTCTTGCAATGATATAAATGTAACTTGTTCTTGCAATGATATAAATGTAACTTGTTCTTACAATGGTATAAATGTAACTTGTTCTTACAATGGTATAAATGTAACTTGTTCTTGCAATGGTATAAATGTAACTTGTTCTTGCAATGATATAAATGTAACTTGTTCTTGCAATGATATAAATGTAACTTGTTCTTGCAATGATATAAATGTAACTTGTTCTTGCAATGATATAAATGTAACTTGTTCTTGCAATGATATAAATGTAACTTGTTTTTACAATGGTATAAATGTAACTTGTTCTTACAATGATATAAATGTAACTTGTTCTTGCAATGATATAAATGTAACTTGTTCTTGCAATGATATAAATGTAACTTGTTCTTGCAATGATATAAATGTAACTTGTTCTTGCAATGATATAAATGTAACTTGTTCTTGCAATGATATAAATGTAACTTGTTCTTGCAATGATATAAATGTAACTTGTTCTTGCAATGATATAAATGTAACTTGTTCTTGCAATGATATAAATGTAACTTGTTCTTGCAATGATATAAATGTAACTTGTTCTTGCAATGATATAAATGTAACTTGTTCTTGCAATGATATAAATGTAACTTGTTCTTGCAATGATATAAATGTAACTTGTTCTTGCAATGATATAAATGTAACTTGTTCTTGCAATGATATAAATGATAAATTGCTCACTTGGCATTAAACAACAAACATTCACTCATTTTACATTGGTATTGGTAGGGTTATCTTCCCTTATAAAGTAATCTTGAAAACCAAATTTTCTTATAATGAAGGGGGCCGTCATGGTCGAGATCGTATGGTAATTGGATTTTAACTACCTATGCAATCAGTGCTTATCACCACGAACGTTGTGAGGTCAAATCCCACTCAGCCGAGGTGTACTCAATACAACATTATGTGACAAAGGTTGTCAGTGACTTGCCGCAGGTCGGTGTTTTTCTCAGGGTACTCCGGTTTCCTCCTGCAATAAAACCGACTGCCATGATAGAACTGAAATATTGTTGAAAGTGGCATTAAACACCATAACCCTAACCCTTATAATGAAAAATATAAGTACTGTACGATAAAAAAAATTCATCATTTAAGTTTAAATATTAATTTAAATTTGCAGTTTCAAAAAGAATGAAAAAAGTATATTTATTGGATAATTAAAATGTTGTTTCCCAAAAATAGTTTTTGTTGCTTTATTTCCTGTAATTTTTTTAATTTAAGGTATATGTAAAAAACAAATTTCATTGTAAAAAGGAGTACAATAAGGCCGATTTAAAAAAAAACCTTCACTTGACAGGCACCATAAAACAACACCACAAGGATAAAAACAATAAAGATATCTTTTTATTATTATCTTAAAATTATCTCTAATATTCTAGCCACTTCTAACCTAATAATACTCTGTAATTTCCAAGAAGTGTCATATGACAAAGCTTTGTCATGTGATTGAAACTGTAACCTATAGCAACGACTTTTTCTACCAGTAGTTTCAAATATGTAGCTATCAATCAACTCAACTGACATAATTGAATCTTCAGCCACACCTCTAATAACATCAAAAAATATATCTTCATCAAATGGTTTTGTTTCATGCTCCCAGAAGCTCATGTCGTGTTCAAATGAGACTGGAAATAAACTAATTGGCCGATATTCGAATGAATTATCTTCTCCTTCAAGAAAAATGTTTGAAAAATCAACATTTTCTAAATATAGAAGTTTGATATGTGGCAGTTTGAAAGCTTTGGCAGTGAGAGAAGCAATGTCTGCTACAAATATTAAACAGGGTTTTATATCTTCCATTTGGTCTTTCAATAACCAAATATGACCTATTGTGTTTTGTTCACGATTTTCAAAATCTTTTGCAGTCAATTTCAAAATACCAACTACACTGTCAGGTTTTAGAACTTCATTCATATCCAAGCTTATTTCCAACTCTGAAAAACATTCATTAAAACAAGAATGCACCTTCTGGCATATAGAGATGATATTTTCCTTGTCACATGTTTTATTCTCCAACTGAATAATACCCAACATTTCCGTTTTTACTGGGAATGTATTTGGTTTGATGTTACAAGGCATACAAACTTGGCCAATCATGACATGTAAACAAGGAATGCTATTATCATATGCTGTAATCCAAGACTGTCCTTCGCAACTTTCTAAATCCGACGTCTTGCTTGAATTTTCAAACATGGTGTTATTTCTACAATTTGTTTCTAATGTTAACGGGTTACAACTATCTTGTTCTTTCTGTGTATTCATTTTGTGTTTACTGTGTGTAATTTCTTCACACAGACATCTCGCATGTTCCAACATAGATAATCTAAGATGATGTATCTGCTGTGATTGAATTATCTCCCCTGGTGTAGAAGTAGTCATAATATTAACACCGTCGTCTGTTAAATTTTTCTGCAAATGTTCTTGTAATGAAGTCATTTCCAATTTTTGGATTTCACAAAGTTCTGATTGTGCAATCTTGTAGAACTTGTCTCCAAAATAAAGACCTGTTGGCTCAGACAGACTCAATACTTTGGCCATGTCTTTTATTTTATAATCATCAAGAATTGGGTGTTTGGAGTCATACTGATGTAAACAAAAGCATTTTGTCAAGCTATTTTCAAGTTTCCTGTAGACCTGTTTTATAGGATGATTTTCTTCCTGGAAGAGTTTTCTGAAAATGAAAGTACTTTGTATATAACTTTATAATTTTATTTATAAAAGTTCAAGTCATAAATTATATATGCAAATGTAGCACTTAAATTTAAAGGGAAGTTGCAATATTTTTGCATAGACATGGGTGGCCGATAGGTTAAGGGTATCGACTTCTGACCACAAACTTCAAACCATTGATGTTGGTTCTCGCACCCCCAATACCCATCTCAAATATTAAAAGGTTTTCAGACACCTGTTTGGGCTTTCCTCCACAATTAAGTCTGGTGAATCTGAATACATGTAAATTGACAATATACTCATATTAAGGGTGAAAACCGTGAGTGATTGTTGTTTAACACAAAATGAGCAAAATTTTCAGCTATAACATGGTGTGAACAAGTTACATTCGATGAGATGAAAACAATGTCCACTTCATACTAGACCAACACGCAGAGTTAGATTTGTATGGTGCTAGCTCACTGAAACATCAGTACGTGGCCAGACATGTCGCCCCACTCGGACACATTATCCTGATTCTGAACCAAACAGTCTTTGCCCTTTCTCCTTAATGTTGTGTGCTTAGTGATGAAACAACAAATAACAATTTCATAGCCTTTGCTTTAACCTGGACGATGCTCGAAACCACAATCTGTCACACTTGAGGAGAGCAACCATTACATCACCATTGCAGCTAAAGATGAAAACAGCTTATGTTTACAAAATAATAGCCTGTCAGATGATGAAATTTATTAGGGTCATGATCAAATTCCCTATGTGTTACCTGAAGAAATCATATCAGTTAACAAGTGTGCAATTTAAAAAATAGGAGCTTACCTGTTTATTCTATTGTGTACATACTCATGTACTGAATTATGTCCCCTTGGTACATTAACTATCTCAGCTTTGTGAAACACATGTGTAATGGCTCCTTCTGTGTTGAAACCTTTGTCTTGACTCCTGTATAATACAGACATATAAAACCTTTGTCTTGACTCCTGTATAATACAGACATATAAAACCTTTGTCTTGACTCCTGTATAATACAGACATATAAAACCTTTGTCTTGACTCCTGTATAATACAGACATATAAAACCTTTATCTATCTACACACATATATATCTTACACACTGAGACTGTCAATGTTTATTTTTGTGATAGTGTGTTGTCTTTTGAATGGAAGCAAATCGGTACAGGTTTTTTTTTTATTGTTTGCTTATATTAGTATTGCTGTAGGGAACTCAAGAGAGGAGTATTGGGATCCCATTAACCAGTTTAACTAGTATTGCTGTGGGGAACAAATTATCAAGAGAGGAGTATTGGGATCCCATTAACCAGTTTAACTAGTATTGCTGTGGGGAACAAATTATCAAGAGAGGAGTATTGGGATCCCATTAACCAGTTTAACTAGTATTGCTGTGGGGAACAAATTATCAAGAGAGGAGTATTGGGATCCCATTAACCAGTTTAACTAGTATTGCTGTGGGGAACAAATTATCAAAAGAGGAGTATTGGGATCCCATTAACCAGTTTAACTAGTATTGCTGTGGGGAATAAATTATCTAGAAAGTAATATTGGGATCCCATTAACCAGTTTAACTAGTATTGCTGTGAGGAACAAATTATCAAGAGAGGAGTATTGGGATCACATTAACCAGTTTAACTAGTATTGCTGTGGGGAACAAATTATCAAGAGAGGAGTATTGGGATCACATTAACCAGTTTAACTAGTATTGCTGTGGGGAACAAATTATCAAGAGAGGAGTATTGGGATCACATTAACCAGTTTAACTAGTATTGCTGTGGGGAACAAATTATCAAGAGAGGAGTATTGGGATCCCATTAACCAGTTTAACTAGTATTGCTGTGGGGAACAAATTATCAAGAGACGAGTATTGGGATCCCATTAACCAGTTTAACTAGTATTGCTGTGGGGAACAAATTATCAAGAGAGGAGTATTGGGATCCCATTAACCAGTTTAACTAGTATCGCTGTGGGGAACAAATTATCAAGAGAGGAGTATTGGGATCCCATTATACAATTTAACCCTGCCACATTTTTGTGCCTGTTGCAAGAAATGGTGTTTTATGTGTTAAGTGATTTGTGGTGAGAGGTGGTTAAACAATATTGGTGGAATTGCTGATCATCATTGTTTAAACTTTTTTTTTATAACATCACAAAAGTCTTCAATATAACGAGATATTTTTTATATAGAATAATCCATATTTTTCACTTAGAAATATATGTCCTTAACTTGCATATTATTATATATTGTCTGTAAAGTTAATCAATATTTGGTTCTGCTTACAGTATATTTGTTTTCTACATATCATATGGCCAGTATACACCTAGCTGTAGAACCATAGCTCTTGTGGTTTTTTTTGTGACGTCACAAAAAAAGACCACAAGAGCTACAGTTCCGTAGCTAGTATTCATCCAGGTCTTGTTTTTGTCATTCATATCAAATAAATTAAACAAAGTGGTTATGAGTAAAGGGTGTTTAACACCAATTCCAAAAAAACTTCAGTCATATCGTGGCAGTCAGTTGTGAATAACTGTCACTGACAAACTTTATCACATAAAGTACATCTATCATGGGCAGGAATTCAACTCACAACCTAAGTGGGGATAGACACTGACTGCAACCACTACAACTCCAATACAAAGTGGTAACAGTTTTAACACAAGTCCCCAATACAAAGTGGTAACAGTTTTAACATAAGTCCCCAATACAAAGTGGTAACAGTTTTAACATAAGTCCCCAATACAAAGTGGTAACAGTTTTAACATAAGTCCCCAATACAAAGTGGTAACAGTTTTAACATAAGTCCCCAATACAAAGTGGTAACAGTTTTAACATAAGTCCCCAATACAAAGTGGTAACAGTTTTAACATAAGTCCCCAATACAAAGTGGTAACAGTTTTAACATAAGTCCCCAATACAAAGTGGTAACAGTTTTAACATAAGTCCCCAATACAAAGTGGTAACAGTTTTAACACAAGTCCCCAATACAAAGTGGTAACAGTTTTAACATAAGTCCCCAATACAAAGTGGTAACAGTTTTAACATAAGTCCCCAATACAAAGTGGTAACAGTTTTAACATAAGTCCCCAATACAAAGTGGTAACAGTTTTAACATAAGTCCCCAATACAAAGTAGTAACAGTTTTAACATAAGTCCCCAATACAAAGTGGTAACAGTTTTAACATAAGTTTATACTGATTCACTGATCTTTTGCATTTTCCTACATTAATTTTTTGAAAGAAAATATTTTCAAGAAGAAAAAAAAGTTTATCTACATCTAGTGAAAAATGTCTTCATTCAAGGGACTTTGTAAACATTTAATTTTGGGAGTAGGGGCTAAGGAAACATTAATATTGTCAGTAGATCATGAAAATATCGGTTAGAGGGACAGCGGCAACAATCGCTGAATCAGTTGGGCAAACGAAAATGAAATGTAACACTGATATGTTAATTTTATTAACATAAATATAAAACAACAAAACAAAAACGTTCATACATACATGTAGATATAATATTGAAATGGTTCCAAAGTCAGATCAATGGATTGGATATGGACTCGAACTTGCAAGTAAATATCTTCTGAAATATCTGTAGTATATAATCTGCACCCCCATCCACGAAAATCCCTTTAAGGGTAAATTTCTGTGGCTAATATAAGGCTTTTTACGTATAAATAACTTGACCTTAGGATGGGACGTTAATGAGTGCCTCGTGTTCCTTGCTCCTTGCAAGTAAAAGACATCTTGGAGCAGCTCTTATGAGCAAGTTTGTGAAGAGTTGGCATTAGTAGTCCATTGTAAGGCAAATTCTCTTACCCTACTCATTATGTTTAATGGTATTTGACAAAAAAATCATTTTTTTTTAATGTTTTACCTAAATCCAGTACATGCATACTCTGGGAAATCAGTTGCTACAAATGGCCATACTTCTTTCAGTATGAGACCAGCATTTGCTGCCATGGAAACGACCTGCCAACTGTCATGCCATGCTCTCATTGGACGATCTGCTGGAGTTCCTCCTTGACCTTTACACAAAGTCATCAAGATATGACCATTTTCATCTAAATTTTGAACTGCACTAAAAAATTACATTCAAGATACATAATAAAATTATTTAATACTGATGTATTTTAAATTACAGACTAAACGGTCATATTTTTGTGAAAGAAATGATACAAATAATTTTATTAAGTATCACTTGGTTTAACATTAAGAAATTTCACTGAAGTGGATGACAGTATTGTCCAGCATGCATCTTAAACAAATTAAAGCCCTTTTTTTAAATTATTTTCCTCTTCATAAATAATTTGTTCTGTGCATCCAAATTTGTAAGAGGGGCTGTCGTGATCGTATGGTAGTTGGATTTACAACTACCTATGCAATCAGTGCCTATCTCCACTAATGTTGTGAGTTTGAATCCTGCTCATGGCGAGGTGTACTCGATATAACATTATGTGATAAAGCTTGTGAGTGACTTGGGACAGGTCGGTGGTTGTTTCCATGTACATGTACTCCGGTTTCCTCCACTAATAAAACTGATCGCCACTATATAA
This sequence comes from Bathymodiolus septemdierum, assembly GCA_963383655.1. Lineage (NCBI taxonomy): Eukaryota > Metazoa > Mollusca > Bivalvia > Mytilida > Modiolidae > Bathymodiolus > Bathymodiolus septemdierum. The sequence continues at coordinate 11,620,858 of OY726526.1, read as the reverse complement.
CTGAAATATTGTTGAAAGATGCCTTAAACATCAAATTTTATAGGCTTTGATTGACCCGAACAGAGCTCATACCCATGATCTACCGCACTTGAAGTGAACATGCTAACCATTACACCACAGATGTAGTTTCACAAGAAGGTGTATTTTGGAAATGGAAGTATAATGAAACCTGTCTAAACTGAACCTCCATGAGACCAACTATTGTGTTTGTAATAATGAGATGCTAGGTTTATACAGGTTAGATTAACAAAAGTTTCCTATGTTGGCACTTTATTTAGAGTTTGGTTTATTAAGGATTTGTCTTAGACATGTTCCACTGTACATACATCTTAAAAACAAAACAAATTTATCATGTTTAATGACTGGTTGTTTCTTATGCAGACTAGAACTTCATACGAAGTACATAAATCTTAAATGGCAGATTTCTCATATATGTTTAAACAGTTTCTTTTGGGCCATTACTAAAATAATACTGCTTTTTGTAAATGACTTACAGTTTTTGAAGAACCACATTAGTAGTGTAATGGTTAGTGTGCTCGTCTCTACTCTCAAGAGCCACAAATCGAAGGTTCGAGTCCTGGTTGGATTAAACCAAAGACCATAAAATTGGAATAAGTTACTAACAAACTTGATGTTGCAGTTGTTAATATTGCCAACCATTTTTATTTTTCGAAGTGAAAGGCATTGATTGCATCACGGGAGTTCGGAGTTGGGAAGTCTTTTGTCTATCGTATTCATTAAGTATTTTGAAAGTGACCTTCTCGAAAAGTCATAAACTTTGGTTTATAAAGAAACTTAAAAAATAAAAATGGTGCGATCAAGAGTTCGCAATGTAATCCACCTATACTTTTAATGAAACGAACTTTTGCTATATTTATTCTCATTTCTGTGAAATGTAATCTTAGTTCTCATATTTAATATGGTCATTCTTTATATGCAAAGGTTGGCCATTGGAATGCACTGCACGAGGACGCGTAAGTTTTTTATCGATCAGCATCCGGGTAACGATTGCGTTCTATTTATAGAACTATTTACAAACAGACACGTGTCTGCAATTAAAAAAAATAACCACAGTCAGTATTTTTATTCCAATTGTTGCAATTTGATTATGAGATCTGAGAAATAATTATTTATTTTACAACTTGCTTCATTTTTTGACAATTGTTCTATTCATTACCTACATTTTGTACAAAGTATCTGCTGAAGACTACACAAATATGAGTTATTACAATTATTGTGGTAATAGACCAAAGCACAGTAACATTTCAAAAAGGGTGGGGGAGGGGGTTATTACAATTTGTGTGGTATTAGATCAAAACACAGTAATATTTCAAAAAGGGGGGTATTACAATTTGTGTGGTATTAGATCAAAATCATGGCAATGTTATGTTTTATCAGTTGGTTTCTAATTTGCAGAGTATGTTCCCATCCTAGGAGGTTTTCATAGCTTTTCAATCTCCATTACTAACTAATAAGGCAAAGTAACTGATTATAAGATTAAGCTCATTAAAAATCTGTTCTGCAAAAGTGTCTAATGGTCTCAAAATCCTGGCTGAATCCCTGATAATCCGTAAAATACAGTATATTGTAATTAATTATATAAATCTTTTTATTTTTGAGGATGAAATCGAAATGAAAAACAGAAGTACAATACAGACATTAACATTTGTACATACAAATCCGGACCATTTATACATGAAACTGGTAGTGGTACATGCAAATATCCAGTTTCGGTTTGAAAAAATTGGCTCCTTGGAAAAATTTTAGCTGGCTCTTAAATTGGCTCCTGACTTTCAAAACTGGCACCTGGCGATTTTTCTGGCTACTACTTTTTGGGAGCCAGAGCAGCCCCTGTGGGTAAATTTAAATCCAACTACAGTCTACATGTACCAAACAACCAAAGCCACTGAGGCGACTATATCTTTCATAGTACGTTATAATTCTACAAATGTACAATTTTTCACTATGTTCAATTATTTGATGAAATTATTGCGATCCTTTTCAATCTACTTACCTGCAGAAGAAGTCAGACAAGAGTTTCCGATTTTTCTTGTGATTTGATTTTCCACCCGAGTGAGGGAAATTGAAGATAATTCTATCAAATCTGATATCCTTCAATAGTATATTCTTATGTATTTGTGTAGCATCTGTTTCTAAGTAGACAGTCACACCTACATGTATATAATTGATGGAAATTATCAAATAAAGTTTAGAGAAATTAAAACTTCTTTACTGCTTCAGTGCTTAAATAAAGCCTTTTTCTCTCATTCTTATATATTTTCACATGGATTACAACTGCTTTGTCAATCAATTTTACCATAAAATTAATATTATTTGCAAAATAGAAGCGACTTGCAAAAAGAAACAAAGCGACTTTAATTTCGCTTTTGAGCCAAGGTAGGGTGACTTCGCCTGGTATGGCGAGCCCATATACATATATACTGGTATATGGACATAAATAAGATATCTATGAAAGGGGTCTTTAATGTGCAAAAATACTCTTCAAACATGGCATACACAATGGTTTAATGTCACACTTTCAATTTTATACGTAAATTGATAACCACTGATCAAGAGGCCACCACTATCAACCACCTGGGGATTTGTTGGGAAGTTCTGTGGATTGTTCCCTAGAAACTGTCACATGTATCAAGTACTCATCATTGAAGACACTGTATATGATGAACAAAAGCAACATACTATACTTCTTTTTTTTTTTTATTTCAATAAAAAATTAGATTTTCCCACATGCATTTTCATCCATTTTGTATATGAAAATTGAACTTACTACAGTACCAGTATATTTTTTAGGTAAGATATGTCCTTTCTTTAAAAAAAAACTGGTTTGCTGTAGCCTGGCTTACATTTTTTTAAGTGAGTATGTAGAAAGATTAAGATTTTTTTTTCTTTCAAAATTTAAAAAAAAGCTTATTAAAATGATGTTCAGTTCGTCTTTACTTCCTGTTGTTTGTAGGAGGGCTCGAGTCTTATTTACGTTACTTGTGTTTTCTTGCGTATAGTGGTGTCCAATACATATTGTGTTGTGTTTTTCTTCGTATTGGGTACCCTATATTGCCATTTTCTCTGGATTGTCCATTTTTGATTGCCCCTTTGGTATTCTCTAACATTTATTTATATCAAAGCAAAAAAACTAGCTTAAATTAAAAAGAAAAAATTAAAGAAATCCTTACAAAATGCTTTGGTCTTTCAGGTTAGAACAACCATAACATTTCTAATGAAAATTGAAAATCTAATAGTTTATTGATTATTGTGGACAAATAACATTGGATAATGGTTTCTCCTCCACCATAATGATAAAATAAGGTTCATGAAAGTACTGAAGTTATACAACATAAAAGGCCACCCTCTTGTCAGACCAGCTTTTAGATTGTCAGTTGGTTTATGGTGTTTAAAGCCACTTTCAGCAATATTTCCGCTATATCGTGGTGGTCAGCTTTATTAGTGGAGGAAACCGGAGTACCCGGAGAAACCCACCGACCTGTCACAAGTCACTGACAAATTTTATCACATAATGTACACCTGACCCTGTGCAGGATTTGATCTCACATCATCAGTGGTGATACACAGATTATATAGGTACATGTACACTATAGTTGTAAATTAATGGCCCTATTTCAGATGGACTAGGATAAGTAAATACTATGTAATTGTACCTCTTAAAGAGAAGCCAACCCTATTATAAGGCCAGTTTTTCATTGCCAAAAGAGGGGGGCTACTGTATTATAGATACCTTGATTTTAAATACTATGGACACATTACCTTGTTCTTTTAATTTATCAATATGTGCTAATGCAGTTTTGTGCTTCAGAATGGAATCCTCTGTCTCAAGGCTGGTAGATATCACATATTTTCTGTATTCTATTGGAATGAAATTAACCACGGCAACAGAAAAAGAAAAATCACCTTCTCCAACAAGTAGCGTTTGTCCTTCAAATGGAAAATTCATCCTGAAGCTACATGTAGAAAAAATACATGGTCAAAGACTAAAAAACTACAATGAATTAATAAGGCATCAAGGAGCAAATTGAGATATACATGCATTTATCTGAAATTTTCTCTTTGATTTCGCAGAGTGATATTGCCAATATCAACAAACTGATTCTGATACTGAATATTATTGGTTGTCGAACACATTATGATGTTACATGTACCAATAAAAACAATAACGTCCGTTTTGAAGGTCTACACATACATTATCACTAGTATCACAGCTCGTCCTGTTGGATTCATTGCGATACTAGTGATAATGTCTGTCTCACCCTTCCAAACTGACACAATTCTATATATATATTTAATTACAATAAAAAAAGAAGAGTGCTTAAATTAATCAGTACAATATATTTTATTCTTAACTCTAACCAAATTCTACTTTGCTTTATCACATGAATGCATTTATTAGTGGAGTTCGAGTGAAAGTACCAGTACTTATGGTTATGCATAAATAAGTTTTAAGTTTGCATTTAATTTAATTGCTGCTTTCAATAACCAGAGTTTACCCCCGTTATTCTGTTGGGTTTGTGTTGCTCAATCCTTAGTTTTCTGTGTAGTATTTTGTCAACCATTTCTTACCCTTTTTTTCCTTTTTTTGGTCATTGTGTTTTCTGTCTTCTGATTACCATGACTAATGTATTGACCAATTATGGTGAGCATGGTGTTATATGGTAATGGAGAAACTGACCTAATCAAGAAAACAGGTTGACATGTACCCACCACAATCAATGTTGAATAAAATATGGTGAGTTTGAATGGCAACGGAGAAACCATGAAAATGAGGTCACGTTCAGGTGACAAGTTTACACATCATGCTCAAGAATGTGAGTCAAGTCGCCCCCAAGACAACTCGCCCACTATGATTTAAGACAAGTCGTCCCCTTCTTCCAAGACAAGTCGCCCACTAATTTAAAAAGATCACGTTCACATAAAATTTCTTCATCATCAACAGTTTACTTGAACACTCTGAAACTGCTTCCATCGCCACCAGTAGCAGAAAGGTTAGTTGCAGACTTTGAAGACGGGTTATGGAGAGCCGTAAAGACTGTGTTCCCTGACATCCATATTCAAGGCTGTGCATTCCACTGCGGACAGGCTGTGTGGTGCCACGTTCAGGAACTAGGCTTACAGGTATTTCCGTTCATTTTTTTCAAAAAAGAATATATATTGAAAATGTTCAATGTTATGAGAATCGGAAGGTATTTCGATATTACATGTATCATGATTATGAAAATACTGGTAATAACAGTTTTTGAATAACCTATCTATTTAAAAGATAGAATGCCAATACAATTTATCAGCACTATTTTCTGATACAATCTACTAGTATCTATGGAAATAAAGATAAAGAGTATTTCACAGTTGTCAAATATTTTACTTTATCTATTTGAATCTTTATTGTTTCCAATCACTTACTATTTGATTTAATTTGCAGGTACATGTACAACTGTAGAGTATTCACAGAAAGGCAGTATTCACAGGTACATGTACAACTGTAGAGTATTCACAGAAAGGCAGTATTCACAGGTACATGTACAACTGTAGAGTATTCACAGAAAGGCAGTATTCACAGGTACATGTACAACTGTAGAGTATTCACAGAAAGGCAGTATTCACAGGTACATGTACAACTGTAGAGTATTCACAGAAAGGCAGTATTCACAGGTACATGTACAACTGTAGAGTATTCACAGAAAGGCAGTACTCACAGGTTCATTAGGAAAGTACTGGCACTACCCTTCCTTCCAGTGAAGCAGATAACAGAGACATTCAACACGCTTAAGGATACAGTCGACACAGAAAAAATAACTAAATTAATGGATTATATCAACAATACATGGATCAACGGCAGCACATGGAAACCAGCATCATGGACGGTTTACCGCGTCAGTGAGGACAAACAATGACGTTGAAGGCTGGCACCACTGGATCAACAGGAAAGCACAGAAACCAAACTTGCAGATGTACATTCTCATCGTACTACTGCACAAGGAAGCCAGATTACTACCAACTCAACTCATGATGGTCACAGAGGGAAAACTTCGACGTTACCAAAGAAAGAAAACCAAGGAGCTGCAGCACAGGATTTTCGACTTGTGGGACAAGTACAGTGAAGAAGAGATCACCATCAATCAATTACTGAAGAAGTGCTGCAAGATTTACGGCGGCCAGTAATGATTTGACACAAGGAAGATTTGACAATTCATTAACTTTGTATTTGTTGTGTTATTTTGTCTACTTATAATAATATTATTCAAACAAATGATATCTGAACCATGACTAAAAAAAATTCTTTATTTAAATATCGGCCAGACTACCGAAGGAACAGCTAAAGTAACAAAGTACCGAAATGGTCTAAAAAGTAACGCCAAAATTGGGTACACAAAAAACAACAGAGCACAGAGAGAAGAAATGCACATGAATAAGACAACACAAAAACTAAATTACATAAGATAAATAACAAAATACTACGTTAACAAAACACAAAAAATTAGTTTTTCTAAAGGTCCTGGTGAGTGGGCGAGTTGTCCTGAACAGTGGGCGAGTTGACCTGAAAAGTGGGCGAGTTGACCTGAAAAGTGGGCGACTTGTCTTGAGGCGACTTGACCTAAACCCATGCTCAATATGTGGACCAAGCATGGTGATCCTAGCCATATAGGTTTTATGATATTGATGAAACTCATTTAATCTGAAAAACTTGATATTGTAAACACCATTTCTGCTGCAAAAGCAATGCATATGTCTCGCTTTCAAGAAGAAAGTTGCAGGCGAGACATAAATGGTGTCTCAATATTCAAAAAACTTTCAAGATAATTATAATTCTAACACTAGTCGACACAAAGAAATTGTTCAACAAGTCATAACTGTTCAAAATATATCTAAATTAGTTTTATTTACAAAATACATATAATAGAACATTTATATGTCCGTTGCAATTATTACTAAATTTTATTTTTCGGTTATTAGAAAAGTTACTGTACACAAATAAAACAAACAAACAAATAAATGTGTGATTTTTCATTCCCAGTAAAAAGAAAAATGGGATCATATTGGGGTTAATTTAGAAACAAAGTTGTAAACTCAACTTAAATTACCAGCTAATAAGACGCTATTTTCAAAAGAGTAGGTGCGGAAACTCCGAAAGCGTTTCACCAGGTGGTTTCAAGCACTTTTCTTGGTGTATCTAAAGATCTAAAAACCATATCGGACAACCAAGAAAAACGAATAGTTTTAATGTTTCTTTTTCTATTTTACTTATAAGAAATAAAATTTGTTGTTGGTATTGTTTAGTTTGATTTTTTTAGATTCCCTATTAGTCTAAGATAAAGATATTTAAACTCGCAAATTAATTTACTAATAAATCCCGAAGACCCGTCTTTGTTTAATAATTAGACACCTCTTCAGGTAACACGGAAGTTTCGTTTCGGTTGGATGCAGGTGCGCAAATATCAAATTTGTCAATTATTTATCGAAATTACACAATCAGCTTTGATGAGACCTAGTGAAACTGTATACATGTGGTGTTAATTATTGATTTCTTGTTGGTAATTACATTTTCAGACAGAACATCAGAGAAGGATGCGCTTAATTACACCGACTTTGATATTCGTCATTTATATATCATCCACCTTGTCCTTGACGAGATATCACGTTACTGTACCAGATACCGGAGTATGCCCATGCGAATCAACAGATCTATGTCGTATCAATTATTTTTTAAGACAAAAAGAGGTAAGGATAATATCGGATGTTTTAAAATCATAAATGCCATTTCAGAAAATATATTACTTACTACTTCTTTTTTCTGGGTTACACTAAATTGACTAATGACCTGGGGCACATTTCTTTTAGGTAAATCTGGAACATGATTCTGAATCACATAATTGTTTTGTTGCTTTTTTCATCTAAAACAGAAACGGGTTTTCGAAACATGCGAAACATAGATGACCCATGTTTCAAATCGAAACATGAACCGGAACCGGTTCGAAAATGATTGTTTACCTCAAGTTTATAAAATGGTTTCAAATATTGGCGAAACTCATTGAAGTTGTAGTTAGGGACTACCAATTCTACATAACTGCTACATCTATTTGCATCTTCACGTTTTTGAATATCAATGGAACCCCGGGGTATAGAAATGAGACCGAGAGCTTCTTCGGCTTGAAGGGGGGGTCCGTCGGTTGTGCGGAATGTAGAAATTCACAACCAATCCGTCCTGCGGATGAGACGTAAATAAAACTGAGGTCCTGTGTTGAGAGATTGCCACCCTCTCGGCATGTTAATGAACCCAGTGTAACAGCTCATTATGAGCATTATGCTCATGATGAGTGTTCCATTACGAGACCTGTTGCACTGGCAAAATTATCCGTCCCTACCCATCACCTTTCCTTGTTTCGAGTCCCGTGGCGTTTAAATTTTTAAATGTTCTCGTCTTGAATATAGCTGAAAAATTGCTCGCTGGACGTTAAACACCAATCAATCAATGAATATCAATGGTGTCATGCAGAATCATATCGCACAGTTTAGTCTGAAAGGTTGATGAGCTATCAGCATGGCAAACTAATCTTGCAGAGTACATGTTCTATAATTCTAAGAATATATAAGCTGTTGCAGCTGCAACATGCTTTTTGGAGGCCATCTTTTAATGTTTCATGAAACATTGTGTTATTCATTTGGTGGAAACATGTTTCTGATTTCCTGAAGCATAATTTTGATTTTGTTTTCTGGAACAATGAAGTGAAACATGTTCCAGATTCACCTAAAAGAAATGTGCCCCTGAAAGGATATGGTCATCTATATCTTTTTTTACTACTCGATAGAATCGATTCAAATTTTGGTCAGTTTGAGATATGAGTATATACTTTACAAAAAAAAAAAATTGTGTATTAGTGGAGATATCTTGACCTGAAGGACTACAAATCGCACGATTGCATGACCTGAAAATGGAAAGAAGCACTATAGTTGGCGATATTTTTTTTTATTACTGGACAGAATTGATTCAAATTTTGGTCAGTTTGAGGTATTGAGTATATACTTTACAAATAATTAATTTTTTTTAAACGGTATCAGTGGAGATATCTTGACCTGAAGGACTACGAATTGTGCGATTGCATGACCTGAAAATGGAAATGCAGACCTATAATTGGCTATGTTTTTTTTATTACTGAACAGAATTGAATCAAATTTTGGTCAATTTGAGATATGAATATATATTTTATAATTTAATTGAAAAATATTGTGTATGTGGAGATATCTTTACCTGAAGGACTCCGATTCGACTGACCTGAAAATTAAAACGAAAGGTCTAAAATTGACTGTTACTTTTTATTACCTTATGAATTTCACTGAATTTTGAGTTAGTTTGCGATATGAATATAATTTTTTTTTTTTTTTTATTAATTATGAATATGCATTGCTAAATAAATCTAGACCTTAACAGCCCTGACTTGCCTGACCAGAAATTGACCTGAGACATAAACGAAAAAGAAAACAAGTGTGTTGTATTTTTTTTTACAATTTTTCTTTTTGCTTAAAATATTTTTTAAAAGAGCTTCAAATATGTTATGATGTACACGTTATGCCTAATAGAGATAATTTGTTTCTTTGTTGTTCGCTTAGTAATTTGTTGTCAACACTTAATTAACGAGGATAAAAGAAATTTAAGGACATTGTACTTTATTAAACAAACATGACACTAATATACAAAAAAAAACAATACAATTAACTGACAAATAATTATAACAAATAAAACACATTGTAACAGAACTCATAATATACAAGAATATGATCTATTTATTGTTAATTAAAAATACAATAAGAACATATTTAAAAACACATTACATATCATAAATAACATTTTAATGCTAATTTGTTTATTGATAACCATGATCAGTAATACAAGTAGCAAAAAGAACATTTGCAAATAAAAAGTTAAACTGAGTTTCTATGCTCGTCACAATACCAAAAAAATATCGCCAACTATAGTGCTTCTTTTCATTTTCAGATCATGCAATCGCATGATTCGTAGTCCACCAGGTCAAGATATCTCCACTAATACACAATATTTTTTTTATTTTTTGTAAAGTATATACTCATATCTCAAACTGACAAAAATTTGAATCGATTCTATCGAGTAGTAAAAAAGATATAGACGATCATATCCTTTCAGGTCAATTTTCAGATCATTAGTGTAACCCCTTTTTTCTTCTTTCGGATACAAAGCAGAGCTCAAAACATCGAGTGTATTCTATATCTTATTAATGAATCCAGGTTTTTTTCACCCTAAACCATGTTCACCTTACTTCATTTCCATGTTTATCCTGGGTCTGTTATTTGATTTAATTTGAATGATTTTAAATGGTATGTGTGTAGTAAGAGTGAGTAATTGTAGTTTAATGCCAAGTGAGCAATTTTTCAGCTACATCATGATGAAAACAAGGTGTTAGCTCGCTGAAACAACAATCCGCGGGTAGACATGTCGCTCCACTCTGACACATTATTCTAACTCTGTGTCAACCATTCTTTGCTTTTACTCCTTAACAGGACATGATTAGCAGAGAAGCAGTGAATATAAGTTGCATAGTCTTTGGTTTAACCTGTACCAGTGTTTGAACCTATAGTTACATATATGTGAAGTCAAAATTAAATGTTTTGAGAATGTGAATTACAAAAAAATTATTACTATCATGACTCAAATCAAGTATTGGTTAATAAAAAATAATCTGTAAGACGATCACTCTATCCGACAATCTTAATCAGTAAATTTTCTTACGAAAGTTACTTTATTTAATTATTGTAAACTAAAAGCCACCGAAAGAAGGAAATCAAAAATATGTTTTAATTTCACCCAATGCACATAATTATCATTTCAATGTTTAAAGCAGTATTTGTTTGATATAAAAAAAAAATAGGTTCGATGAATGGACCAGGGGCAGACATACCTGATACTATTTTGGATACATGTAGATTCACTAGATTGTGCATCAAAATAAAAGTACTTAGTGCTTGAAAGCTTTAAAAAGATAATTATAGTGTTGTCCAATCAAGTTGGATGTGCCATACATGTCAAATGGAAATCAACAGTCCTGAATCAACTTGGGAGATGAGTCAGATATATCACTGTCCTATAATCTTCATTGCATACTTGGTGTCACATTTTTTTGAAAGTCAGCTCAAATATAACTCATCTCTATTAAGCAGTTGCCTGTATTAAAGGGTCACCTTTTGCTTGTCTTGTCACTGAAAATTTCATATGAATTGAACCTCTTTTAAGAGGTCACCTGTCTTACTATATTTTTATGTAAAAACATAGTGGAACCTGTTTAAATTGAATCCTGTATAATCTGAACGCCTGTCTATTCAGAACAAAAAGATTGGTTCCAAGGAGGTTCTGTTATAACAAGTTTCACTACATAATTTATTAACAAAATATTTTGATGTTTTCCTTTCAGGTTACAGTTGTTACTGTTGGGAAAACAGACTTCAAGAAATGGTCATGGGACGGAATCAATAATGTTATAAATGCAGCAAAGACAGACGACTCCAAACTGATGTGTTATGCACACAGCAAGAAAGCTAATTATGGAATTCTTGGTACATTGTATATCTAATTGTAAAATTACAAAAAAATGCATTGGTGGCGTAATGGTTAGCATGCTCGTCTCGATTGCGGTAGATGATGGGTTCGAGCCCCGGTCAGGTCAAACCAAAGACTATAAAATTGGTATTTGTTGCTTCTCCGCTAAGCATGCAACATTAAGGAGAAAGCGTAAAGACTGGTTGGCTCGGAATCAGGATAATGTGTCCGAGTGACATGTTTGTTTTAATCCGTTACATGTAGCTTTAGCAAACTATAGACTTTATAACACTTCTCTCTCCCAAAATCTGTCTGTAGCAAGGATCTGGAAAGTGACCAAAAATGTCAGTCATGACTATAATCTAGACGTGAGACATTGGCCAACAAATATTTCCTGTATAATATTTTAATCACTATTTATATTTAATTTTTGTTCTTGTTTTCCTGTAATTGTGGTTTGGTTTGGTTTATGGTGTTTAATGCCACTTTCAACAGTATTTCAGTTTTATTGGAGGAGGAAACCGGAGTACCAGGAGAAAACCACAGACTTGTCACAAGTCACTGATTGGTGGTTTTCTCCGTTTTTGTTTTTATCATATTTTTTTTTAGTATGTGATGAAAATAAATATAATTTCTATCCTATCAACCAACGTATAAATTATGATTTAGTAAGAGCAAACCAACAATTATTTGATTTAAACCTTAATATCAGCACATGTGTGATAATGATGGCGTTAGGGTGTTAAAAAATTGGAGTGATAATTTTATTGCCTCAAGTTAAAGGGGAGATAATCGATAGAATTCAGGAAAAAAATGTCCTTATTTTTTTTCTCAGCAAGGTGAATGACACTCCCCAAACAAGTGTTTTTACATAACACATAAAAAAAATACTCCAAATTTAAAATGAAATCAAATCAATTTGCTAGCTGATTAAAAAAAGACACATTAAAATGTATTTCTTAGTTGGCGTTAAGCATCAATCAATCTTGCCATTTAAATAGGATAAAACAGAGGAATTAAAGCTACATCTGACTGATTTTGTTCATAAAAACCATTTGCACATTTCCGACTTGATTCTAAGATTATACATTTTTTATGCTGTTATAATAGATACATCCCTTTAAGGTCGACTTTAAGTGTCCATTTCATTCAAAGTTCAATGAGAATATTAATAACAGATATTTTTCTCATGCTCTGTATAAAATTAACCTCTGATTTTTTAGAAGGTTCAAATATCTAAAAAAAAATAAGCAAATTATTCTCAAATTCTTTGTACTTTCCATTGCTCTTGCATGGAACGGGAACCATTTTATCCTCTGTAAGGGAAATAACTGAAATACAAATATGTCGAAAACGTATAATTTTAGAATCAAATCAGGAATGTGCAAATGGTCTATTGCAATGAAATAAAGGGTTAGGGTTATGATGTTTAACGCCACTTTCAACAATATTTCAGTAAAATCGTGGCAGTCGGTTTAATAGATGGAAGAAACCGAAGTATCAGGAGAAAACCAACGATCTGCCACAAGTCACTGACAAACTTCATTACATAAAGTTGTATTGAGTACGTCTCGCAATCAAATAAAAATTCTAACAAAAAGATTAAAACTTAAAGCGCAGCCACTATGTCTAAGTACTGTTGTTTTCATAAATTGTAGTGAAATTACCATCTAATGAAACCATGACCAAAACAGAACTGGATACCTGGATGGAAAATGTAATACAACGTGCCAATAAGATTTATGCCGATTTTATAGTAGTAGACTTGCTCGGTCTAGTCGGCAATTGCCATATGAGTAGAGACCATGGAAAAAGAGTTGTCAACTTAACAAATGGTTTTGCAGCCAAAGTGAAACTTCAACAAAATCGTCAGGTTTGTATACAAGACTTTTGAGTGTGGTGGTTCTTTTCATTCAAATAATTGTATCCCTACAAAACATCCCATCCTTCAATAAGACAATCATTACTATCAATAGAAATATCTCAAAAGGTCAAAAAAAAATTATGATATAAGAATCGACTGTTGTCATATGATTTAAGGTGTTTCTAGGCATTTTATCATGCTTTTCTGGCAAAAAAAATTAAATGTTTGGTAATGTACGTTTGCAAATTATGTGTATTCAAACAAATGTCATCTCTTTGGAAACCACTGCTGTCATAAGGTCAAATTAAAGAAAAGTTGGCTGTAATGGTATTGGAATGGTATTAGCTGATTCCCACTTACAATCTTTATATTACCATCTTTATGGGGACACCATCATTCACGTTCATAATTGATTTACAAATACCTATCGAATCAGTACATGTCACTTCTAAAGTTTGTGAGTTCAACTCATGTCCAATGCAAAATGTACTTGACAGTTTTACATGATAAAATCCATATTGTAACAGGATGACAGTTTTGCAAGAGACTCTGCACATATCAGACTACCATGATATAAATGAAATATTCATTAAAGTGGATTAAATATTAATTTTTTTTATCTATGAATTAACTTCCTTGGCTTTTCTGGTGTAACTATAGTTTAAAAATAGATTATATATGCCACATAATACAGATTAGATTATGTTGTTTTTTTTAAGCTTATGGTGTTTAACGCCACTTTCAACACTATTTCAGTTATGTTGTGGCGATTATGAAATAATAAAATGAAATAAAAAATTTATGTTGTTACTAAGGCTAAAGATGTTACTAAGCAGATCTTTCTACAAGAACCGGTAATTCATGATTTAGATATTAATTCCTATTACATTGTATCTATATTTTGAATTTTTTTTTCAACCATTAGCTTGCCTGTGTGTTGCCATGGAAACCACCATGTTTTCAAGGAGAATGTACAGTGATGTCTGACTTGAACACGATATGTGATGTAATAATGACCAGTCCAGAAAGCTATTTCACAGAATGTGATGCACATTGCAGAGCTAAAGCTACAATGCCGACTAGTAATCTGATAATAGGTAAAATTCTAACAAGTCGCATGATCATTTAAAAAATCCAGAACATTAAGAAAACTTTGAACGTACTAAGGGGGTAATCAAAAGCTATTAATAGAAGAAAGACATACAGGGGTTAGGGTTATGGTGTTTAACGCCACTTTCAACAATATTTCACTTATATCAAGGCGGTTAGTTTTATTGGTAGAGGAAACCAGAATACACAGAGAAAACCACTGACAAGTCACTGACAAACTTTATAACATAATGTTGTATCGAGTACACCTCGCCTGAGCAAGAAGGACATATAATACAATGGCCAAAAGATAAAGGACAAACAATGATCTATAAAAAGTACACTGAAAACTAAAGATTGAGCAACATGAACCCCACTAAATGGTTGACAATATAATAAATTGACAACTTCATGATCCACTGCTCTGGAAAACATAAAAAATTCCCATTTCAGAAATAACAATGTCAGAAACCAATCATGGCTTACGTTTTACACAAAAATGTGGCAGTGTTATAATACTTAATGGGATACCAACCTTCCTCTCTTGATATCTAATGGGATACCAACCTTCCTCTCTTGATATCTAATGGGATACCAACCTTCCTCTCTTGATATCTAATGGGATACCAACCTTCCTCTCTTGATATCTAATGGGATACCAACCTTCCTCTCTTGATATCTAATGGGATACCAACCTTCCTCTCTTGATATCTAATGGGATACCAACCTTCCTCTCTTGATATCTAATGGGATACCAACCTTCCTCTCTTGATATCTAATGGGATACCAACCTTCCTCTCTTGATATCTAATGGGATACCAACCTTCCTCTCTTGATATCTAATGGGATACCAACCTTCCTCTCTTGATATCTAATGGGATACCAACCTTCCTCTCTTGATATCTAATGAGATACCAACCTTCCTCTCTTGATATCTAATGGGATACCAACCTTCCTCTCTTGATATCTAATGGGATACCAACCTTCCTCTCTTGATATCTAATGGGATACCAACCTTCCTCTCTTGATATCTAATGGGATACCAACCTTCCTCTCTTGATATCTAATGGGATACCAACCTTCCTCTCTTGATATCTAATGGGATACCAACCTTCCTCTCTTGATATCTAATGGGATACCAACCTTCCTTTCTTGATATCTGGAATATTTAAATTGAAAATCAGATCACATGATATGCAAAATTAAAACAAGTTGAAGAAATAGCACTGTTTTGAATATTTTAGTTTGAAATAGTAGAAGTTAATTTACATTATAGATGTAAACATTTTATGATTATGTGTCATCCACAGCAAGGCGGGGGCCATTATGGCCGTGATTGTATGTTAGTTTTTATAACTACCTATGCAATCATTGCCCATCACCACTAAAGTTGTGGGTTCAATTCATGCTCATTGCGAGGTGTATTCGATACCACATTATGTGATCAAGTTTGTCAGTGGCTTGCGGCAGGTTGCTGGTTTTCTCTGGGTACTCCGGTTTCCTCCACCAATAAAACTGACCGCCATGATATAACTGAAATATTGTTGAAAGTGGCGTTAAACACCATAACCCTAACCAACAACAAGATGATGTATACATGTATATGGTAATAAATTTTCAAGTGGCTTTGACTACTAAGCAATGACAGGATATATGCATGTCTGCTTATCATGAGCCATACATCATATATGGCTGTCCAATGTCAAGTATCATGGTATTTTTTATGTGTAATGGTTAGAGGTGAGAGGTGATTGTTTGTTTTGTTGATATTGATGATATTGTTTACCATCACTTGAAACTTTCTTTTCATAATTATTATTATTATTACTATACAATATTTATATAGCGCATTATATAACAATTACTCTAAGCGCTTCACTTTATAAAACCATAAAAAATTATACAAGACACCAATTGATATGAAGTAAAAGTTCAAACAAAACAAAAATAAAAAAAATATATATATATATAAGCAGGCACAGATATACAAGACCAGTATAAAAAATCATAAAATCAAAATTAAAAGCTTTAGAAAAGAGCACTATCGGTTAAAAATATTAAATACTCTTGAAAACTACTAAAAGAAACTAAAATCATATGTTTTAGAAAAGAGCACTGTCAGTTAAAAAAATCTAATATTCTGAAGACTACTAAAAATCTATAAGAAATTCTTAAAAGCAATTCTAAAAAAAGTGAGTCTTAAGTTCTCTTTTAAAAATGTCCAAAGAATTCACATTCCGCAATGACATGGGTAAACTGTTCCAGAGTGTAGGCGCGGCTTTGTCAAAACGCCTCTCTCTGTAGGTTTTCGTTCTGACATCGTTTGGAGGATGTAAAAGCATACTGTTTTCTGACCATAGATTCATTACACTGGTACCCTTTTACATTCAGCCTTGGCTTATTGTCATAATAGTTTTGAGTACCAGTTTTGTACTCACAATCGAAAAACATTTAATCCGAAAATCATATCCAATAAATACAGCATTCTGATAGGACGATTTTGGAGTACAAGTACGAAACACATACCAGTCCTTACAGTGAGCACCGGTCCTCGGGCCCACCAAGACCAGTAAAATTGTGTTCGGACCATTTTTCAGTTTTTATTTAGAACTACAGTGAAACCTGACGAAACCGGACACTGAGTAAACCGAAATCCTGCCCATTCCAATCTAAATTTCAAGTCCCCAGTTTTTTCCTTAATATTCTTTGTTAAAAATCATTGAATAAACCGGACACTGCACATTCCGAATTCCGGCCTTGACTTGCGGTCCCAATACACTAATTACTGTTATAATTTATCTCCGTAAACCGGTCATGATCAGATCAATCAACCGTGTGTTTACATATATGTGAATATTGATCGGTAGTAAATTGAAGGGGCGTCCGGGGGGAAACGTATTGAAAGTGTTTATCGAAGTGTGTATATTAGCACACCTGTAATTAGTGATCACTGGTAACTCATGTGGTTAATGTTTAAATGTTCATTAAATGTTAAACAAACATGGAATCAACACATAAAAAGCGAAAGCTTAATCAAGATGAAATACCCTGTATAACTTATAAGTGGTTTTTTTTCACCGGGACGCTTTTAAAATATCCAACATGGGGGAATCCTTCCCGAAAACAATGCATATGTTGACAATGATCATAAATGAACAACAAACAATGCCTTATTATTTAAGTGATGAACTAGCATCCAAGCCATACAATCATAACTATAGATAATTTATTGTTAATCGAATTATACTTTATAGTCTTCACAGCTGGGAGTAATCAAACTTCCAGACATGACATAAAAAATGACAAATACATTTGATTCTTTTTTCTTTTTATTTCAATCATTAAAAGCTTGTGTAAACAGTCTGACAGTCTAATTATACACAAAGTAATTAGGACACCTTCATACATACACACATTCAATCTTATCGACAGCATTATTGATTATTTTACGTACGGTTAGATATAGTCACACTTATTTTTAGTTATTTTCGTATCAACATTTACTGGTTCAAAACACAACTCCGCTAGAGAGTATTACAATAGATGTAATTCTCTGAATAATTAAAAGTATTATACGCATTTAATGATTTTGTGGAAAAGTGTCCAAACAAGTAAAGAAATACGAAAATATTAGACAGTAGTAAATGTGCACCCTCCTGCAAAATAAAGAATCTGGACAAAAACCTGTGCATTATGCATAAGAAATTACGATACTCAATTATTTCGAAACAATTCCTATTTTGAATTGTTAGTTAAGCAATTCAGACAATCTGAATGTAATTCTAATATAACGGTCTATCCGCTAAAATTTGATTTTGGTTAAAACTCAGGATCGCAAAAATTAAGTATACCGCTAAAAAAATCCACCAATTTGGAAGAAAATCGTGAAATTTGGCTCCCGTGAAAAAAACACTTATACAGTAGTCAGAGAGTAGACACTGAATAAACCGGCCCACTGTCAATACCGGCCATGAAATGTGGTCCCAATGGTGGCCGGTTTACACAGGTTTTACTGTATATAAAAATAAATTCAAAGATTTGATTTGGACCAGTGAATTCAAATTTTCATGTTGACTGCATACTCGAAAGTTTTATGACCATGAAGCCAGATTGAATTGTTTGTAGTATGAATACGACAAACAAAACATATCTGTTGTCATCTGTTATCTCGTACTCGATTAACTCCAAGTAAAACTGATGGTCCTTTTGTATTAGTGATTAATACAATCTAATTAAAATTACATGTTAGTTGTATCTTCTTTTTCTTTAGCCATACATTAACATCTAACCACATCCCATTTGGAGTAGCCTTTCAATCATCTTTGATAATCCAATCATATACGAGACAGTTAAATATATTGCTCATGGTGTTTTACCGGTTTTGATACCTGAAGATTTAGCAGGCTCAATGCTGATTGATCGAGTGAAAATATGAATCCTGACATGACTCCATACAGGATGTGGTTAGATGTGAGTGTATTACCAAAGAAAATTTTTTAAAAGAGATACAACAGACATCTAATTTGAATAAGATTGTAGTTAATATAATCTACTGTTGATAATTCAAATATTTCACTAATTCTGCAGTCTTTGCCTTAATTTATTTCACCTACTTGACTGAAAGACAAATTTAGAAATATGTTCTATTTATTCAAACAAATTCTTTCATAATTTTCGCTTGGCCGAATCTAGTTTTACTTGTCCCGGGCTTCGGGCAAGTGGGTTAGCACGAAGACTGATTCTGTGTAAAAGATGTAATCCTTTCACTTACAATACAACAAAATTCTAGTATAATTGTGTTATGTATTTTAGGTACAGATGAATATCTCTACAAGGAAGATATAATGGCCACTAAGTTCTTTATAGGAATTCCTTGGCATGGCTATGACTACAAATGTTCTGACTATGAGGTAAATGTGCAAAACAACATCACTTTTTCAGAAGAAATATCAGTCTGGGTCAGACTCGATTGAATCATCCAATCAGAATGTTCCTTTGTCATGGTTGTCAAAAGTAGTATTTACTGAAAGAAAGTCGTTTTATTTTCACTTTGCGTTGAAATGCAATATCGGTGTTGGTCAGACTGTGTCGTTTTCATGTTTGTCAAGTTGTATTTACTAAAACAAGGTAATTCTACTTTCACTTTGCAGTGAAGTGTTATTATTGTGTTGGTCAGATTGGTCTAAAGTAGCCAATCAGAATGCACCATTGTCAGAAGAAGTACTCACTGAAACAAAGCAGTTCTACTTTCACTTTGGAATGAAGTGTTGTTATTGAACGAGTCTTATACTTTGATCAGAAATCATTTAGGGAAGCCAAATTCTATCATTTCTATGAAATATTAATTTTTTGCTGTGAAACTGTCATGATCTAGACATGATTACTTATATGAGGAATTCACAGTAAAAACTAGTTGTTTTTTTTATCGTTGAAAAGTAAGCATTACAGATGATTCTTAAAATGATGTTCAAGCATCTATAATGTATATATTCTTAACTAATTTTTGTTTCTAGGGTTACAAAGGTGACCGTGTGACCTCTCTCTGTAAAATCAAAACAAAGCCAAACCAGTTACATTGTGATTTCGAATCATCGAGAACAAAGATGACATTTCATGAACTTGAGACACAGTATCCTGACAAGTATGAGAAGCACCACATATGGAGTAGGCTTTACAACTCTTATTACTTTGATGTAAACGTAAGTAGTTTTAATTACTTGATTCTGTTAGATTAATTAAAAGATCTAATTATCCTGGTTGGTTAGTTGGTTTATGGTGTTTAATGCCACTTTCAACAATATTTCAGTTATATCGTGGCAGTCAGTTTTATTGGTGGAGGAAACTTTATCACATAATTTTGTAACAAGTACACCTTGTCATAAACAGGGTTCAAACTCACAATTTTAGTGGTGATTGCTACTGATTGCTCAGGTAGTTGTAAATCCAACTACCATACGATCATGACCACGACGACCCGTTCAAATTATTTGAGTATATACCTAAAAAAACAATCTAATTGATATTAGATGATTGGTTTATTATTTTTTTGTTATACACTAACTTTTAATGACATCCTGAGTGGGGTCATGTCAGTTATCCTTTTATCCATTGTTGTCCATCCAATCATAAGGGGCCGTCGTGGTCACGATCATATGGTAGTTAAGTTTACAACTACCTATGCAATCAGTACCTATCACCACTAAAGTCATGAGTTCGAATCCCACTCAGGCAGGGTGTACTCGATACAACATTATGCATAGATGTCAACCATTACGATTTTTCTGTAATTGTTACGAATTTCGGGCCAAAATTACGGTGTTACGGTCAACAGTCTACTTGTTACGGATTTCCGATTATTGCCGACCCGGAACCGTTCCCCATTTAAATATCATTGTGATCATTTAGACGCTTCATTGTCTGTTAAAATTGCATAAAGATAAGCGCTTGAGGGATTTCGATTATTTAATACTTTTGGACTATTTATAGTAGAAAACGATCTATCCATTTCTTGTTCGATCCCGAGTAGTTAATGAACACAGCATGTTTTTGTCAATTTCACGATGTCTGAGGGAGCAAGTGAAGCTTCTGCAGCGAAGAAAAGGAAACTGGGACAACGATTTCGTCCCGAATATTGTATTGAGTTCTCTTGCCTTATGAAATCAACACGGGAACATTATGCCTATTGCAAACAAGACTTGTCCATTCAGCATAGTGGTCAGGATGAACACACATATACAACAAAACAGTTGAAAAGTGCCAAGTCAACAACATATCAAGCACTCCAGAATTAGACATTAATCATTCTATGGGAGGGTGAGGGAGGGCCACTTCAGGAAATTTTAATTTCTATTGACAGTAAGTTGAAACATAGATTACATTTGTAAGTGAACATACATGTATTAAAACTTAACTTTTTATTTCTTTTTGTTGCTCATCAATTTTGCATCTAGTTGTCACAAATAAAGGAAATCACTTTGTGCCTAGTCTGTAATACGATTATGGTAAAATTTTATGAAAAATTATGATTACTGAAAAAAATCACAAATTACTGACATCTCAACTTTTTGTTACTGATTGCACCAAAAAGGGGTTGGCATCTATGTATTATGTGATAAAGTTTGTCAGTGACTTGCAGATCGGTGATTTTTTCTGGGTATTCTGGTTTCCTCTACCAATAAAACTGCATGCCACGATATAACTGAAATATTGTTGAAAGTGGCATTAAACACCATCAACCATCCAATCATATGCCCAGATAGATAGTTAAATAGATTGACCAATCGAACAACAGCTCTTACCATGTGCACAGTTAAATACCTCATGATTTGTTAAGCTTAATGCTGATTGGGACAGTTGAAGATATGATACATGATGTGGCTTACTGCTGATTGGACAGTTGAAAATATGATACATGATGTGGCTTACTGCTGATTGGACAGTTGAAAATATGATACATGATGTGGTTAGATGTTAGTGTATTGCCAAAAACAAATTAAAAAAAGATACAGCAATCATCTAATATTGATTAGATTGATTATCTTATTTTTAACATCAGAGTGATTGTGAGTGATTGTTGTTTAACTCCAACCCAGCAATTTTTCATCTATATCATGGAGAGAACAAGTTATTGTTCAATGAGATGTATAATGATGAGGTCTGTTTTGAACTAGAACAACACGCTTAGCTGGATTTTTATAGTGCTAGCTCACTGAAACAACAGTCCACGGATAGACAGTCTTTACTCTTTCTCCTTAATGCTGCGTGCTTAGCTGGGAAGCAGCAAATACTAATTTTATAGTCTTTGGTCTACCACACTGGAGGCAAGCATGCTAACCATTACGCCATCTTAGCATCAGAAATATTTGGATTAGGTTCATACAATTTACTGTAAACAATTATATAAAACAGATGGAATTTACAGTGGTTAAATTTTGTTTCAATACTTCATGAAGATTCCTTCATAAATGAAAAGAATATTGTCATTAAAATCAATTAAAAAAAAAATCTTTTTTTTTTATAGAAAACTGATGGATATCATCAAATTTGGTACGAGTCTGATGCTAGTTTGTATGAGAAATATAAGTTTGCCCTCGATATGAAACTAAGAGGTAAGAACATGTGTAGTTTGGTTTTTGGTGTTTAATGCCACATATTTCAGTTATATCATGGCGGAGGACATGTGAAAATGTTTGAAGTTATCTTATTATGTTCCTTGAAAATAATTTGAGAGAAGTGTATCGTCATTGCTTCTGTCCATCTGTTCAACAGATAGTTTCTTTGTGATATTTGATCTACTTCGTTCTTATTTAATTAATCAACCCAGATAATCAGACCGAAACAAACAAACATCTTAAACCTTGCCACTTTAACTCAGGGGAAAAAACTACACCCAGTCTCCAGACAGACACAAAGAAACATCTTAAACCTTGCCACTTTAACTCAAGAGAAAAAAAACTACACCCAGTCTCCAGACAGACACAAGCAAACAAAATTAAACCTTGCCACTTTAACTCAAGGGAAAAAACTACACCCAGTTTCCAGACAGACACAAACAAAAACTTAAATCTTGCCACTTTAGCTCAGGAGAAAAACTACACCCCAGTCTCCAGACAGACACAAGTAAGCAACTTAAATCTTGCCACTTTAACTCAGGGGAAAAAATTACACCTCAGTCTCCAGAGAGACAAATAAACATCTTAAACCTTGCCACTTTAACTCAAGGGAAAAAACTACACCCCAGTCTCCAGACAGACACAAAGAAACATCTTAAACCTTGCCACTTTAACTCAAGGGAAAAAACTACACCCCAGTCTCCAGACAGACACAAGCAAACAACTTAAATCTTGCCACTTTAACTCAAGGGAAAAAACTACACCCCAGTCTCCAGACAGACACAAACAAAAACTTAAATCTTGCCACTTTAACTCAGGGGAAAAAACTACACCCAGTCTCCAGACAGACACAAAGAAATATCTTAAACCTTGCCACTTTAACTCAAGGGAAAAAACTACACCCCAGTCTCCAGACAGACACAAAGAAACATCTTAAACCTTGCCACTTTAACTCAAGGGAAAAAACTACACCCCAGTCTCCAGACAGACACAAAGAAACATCTTAAACCTTGCCACTTTAACTCAAGGGGAAAAACTACACCCCAGTCTCCAGAGAGACACAAGCAAACAACTTAAATCTTGCCACTTTAACTCAAGGGAAAAAACTACACCCCAGTCTCCAGACAGACACAAACAAAAACTTAAATCTTGCCACTTTAACTCAGGGGAAAAAACTACACCCAGTCTCCAGACAGACACAAAGAAACATCTTAAACCTTGCCACTTTAACTCAAGGGAAAAAACTACACCCCAGTCTCCAGACAGACACAAAGAAACATCTTAAACCTTGCCACTTTAACTCAAGGGAAAAAACTACACCCCAGTCTCCAGACAGACACAAGCAAACAACTTAAATCTTGCCACTTTAACTCAAGGGAAAAAACTACACCCCAGTCTCCAGACAGACACAAACAAAAACTTAAATCTTGCCACTTTAACTCAGGGGAAAAAACTACACCCAGTCTCCAGACAGACACAAAGAAATATCTTAAACCTTGCCACTTTAACTCAAGGGAAAAAACTACACCCCAGTCTCCAGACAGACACAAAGAAACATCTTAAACCTTGCCACTTTAACTCAAGGGAAAAAACTACACCCCAGTCTCCAGACAGACACAAGCAAACAACTTAAATCTTGCCACTTTAACTCAAGGGAAAAAACTACACCCCAGTCTCCAGACAGACAAACAAAAACTTAAATCTTGCCACTTTAACTCAAGGGAAAAAACTACACCCCAGTCTCCAGACAGACACAAACAAAAACTTAAATCTTGCCACTTTAACTCAGGGGAAAAAACTACACCCAGTCTCCAGACAGACACAAAGAAACATCTTAAACCTTGCCACTTTAACTCAAGGGAAAAAACTACACCCCAGTCTCCAGACAGACACAAAGAAACATCTTAAACCTTGCCACTTTAACTCAAGGGAAAAAACTACACCCAGTCTCCAGACAGACACAAACAAACAACTTAAATCTTGCCACTTTAACTCAAGGGAAAAAACTACACCCAGTCTCCAGACAGACACAAACAAACAACTTAAATCTTGCCACTTTAACTCAAGGGAAAAAACTACACCTCAGTCTCCAGACAGACACAAACAAACAACTTAAACCTTGCCACTTTAACTCAAGGGAAAAAACTACACCCCAGTCTCCAGACAGACACAAAGAAACATATTAAACCTTGCCACTTTAACTCAAGGGAAAAAACTACACCCCAGTCTCCAGACAGACACAAAGAAACATCTTAAACCTTGCCACTTTAACTCAAGGGGAAAAACTACACCCCAGTCTCCAGACAGACACAAGCAAACAACTTAAATCTTGCCACTTTAACTCAAGGGAAAAAACTACACCCCAGTCTCCAGACAGACACAAGCAAAAACTTAAATCTTGCCACTTTAACTCATGGGAAAAAACTACACCCCAGTCTCCAGACAGACACAAACAAAAACTTAAATCTTGCCACTTTAACTCAGGGGAAAAAACTACACCCAGTCTCCAGACAGACACAAAGAAACATCTTAAACCTTGCCACTTTAACTCAAGGGAAAAAACTACACCCCAGTCTCCAGACAGACACAAAGAAACATCTTAAACCTTGCCACTTTAACTCAAGGGAAAAAACTACACCCAGTCTCCAGACAGACACAAAGAAACAACTTAAATCTTGCCACTTTAACTCAAGGGAAAAAACTACACCTCAGTCTCCAGACAGACACAAACAAACAACTTAAATCTTGCCACTTTAACTCAAGGGAAAAAACTATACCCCAGTCTCCAGACAGACACAAACAAAAACTTAAATCTTGCCACTTTAACTCAAGGGAAAAAACTACACCCCAGTCTCCAGACAGACACAAACAAAAACTTAAATCTTGCCACTTTAACTCAGGGGAAAAAAATACACCCAGTCTCCAGACAGACACAAAGAAACATCTTAAACCTTGCCACTTTAACTCAAGGGAAAAAACTACACCCCAGTCTCCAGACAGACACAAAGAAACATCTTAAACCTTGCCACTTTAACTCAAGGGAAAAAACTACACCCAGTCTCCAGACAGACACAAACAAAACAACTTAAATCTTGCCACTTTAACTCAAGGGAAAAAACTACACCCAGTCTCCAGACAGACACAAACAAACAACTTAAACCTTGCCACTTTAACTCAAGGGAAAAAACTACACCTCAGTCTCCAGACAGACACAAAGAAACAACTTAAATCTTGCCACTTTAACTCAAGGGAAAAAACTACACCCAGTCTCCAGACAGACACAAAGAAACATCTTAAACCTTGCCACTTTAACTCAGGGGAAAAAACTACACCCAGTCTCCAGACAGACACAAGCAAACAACTTAAACCTTGCCACTTTAACTCAAGGGAAAAAACTACACCTCAATCTCCAGACAGACACAAAGAAACATCTTAAGCCTTGCCACTTTAGCTCAAGGGAAAAAACTACACCCCAGTCTCCAGACAGACACAAAGAAACATCTTAAACCTTGCCACTTTAACTCAAGGGAAAAAACTACACCCCAGTCTCCAGACAGACACAAAGAAACATCTTAAACCTTGCAACTTTAACTCAAGGGAAAAAACTACACTCCAGTCTCCAGACAGACACAAAGAAACATCTTAAACCTTGCCACTTTAACTAAGGGGAAAAAACTACACCTCAGTCTGCAGACAGACACAAAGAAACATCTTAAACCTTGCTACTTTAACTCAAGGGAAAAAACTACACCCAGTCTCCAGACAGACACAAACAAACAACTTAAATCTTGCCACTTTAACTCAAGGGAAAAAACTACACCTCAGTCTCCAGACAGACACAAAGAAACATCTTAAACCTTGCCACTTTAATTCAAGGGAAAAAACTACACCCCAGTCTCCAGACAGACACAAACAAACAACTTAAATCTTGCCACTTTAACTCAAGGGAAAAAACTACACCCAGTCTCCAGACAGACACAAAGAAACATCTTAAACCTTGCCACTTTAACTCAAGGGAAAAAACTACACCTCAGTCTCCAGACAGACACAAAGAAACATCTTAAACCTTGCTACTTTAGCTCAAGGGAAAAAACTACACCCAGTCTCCAGACAGACACAAACAAACAACTTAAATCTTGCCATTTTAACTCAAGGGAAAAAACTACACCTCAGTCTCCAGACAGACACAAAGAAACATCTTAAACCTTGCCACTTTAATTCAAGGGAAAAAACTACATCCCAGTCTCCAGACAGACACAAACAAACAACTTAAATCTTGCCACTTTAACTCAAGGGAAAAAACTACACCTCAGTCTCCAGACAGACACAAACAAAAACTTAAATCTTGCCACTTTAACTCAGGGGAAAAAACTACACCCAGTCTCCAGACAGACACAAAGAAACATCTTAAACCTTGCCACTTTAACTCAAGGGAAAAAACTACACCTCAGTCTCCAGACAGACACAAAGAAACATCTTAAACCTTGCTACTTTAACTCATGGGAAAAAACTACACCCCAGTCTCCAGACAGACACAAACAAACATCTTAAACCTTGCCACTTTAACTCAAGTGAAAAAAGTACACCCCAGTCTCCAGACAGACACAAAGAAACATCTTAAACCTTGCCACTTTAGCTCGACGGGAAAAAAGTACCCCATGACAAGGGACTTTGATGAAAGAAAATAAGTTAAAATGAGGTTTTTCTATCTGTTGTGCAGGTGTAGTGATCTGGACTGTGGATGACCTTTTGAACTATGACCAAGGTGATGCTCGTGAGTGGAACTGGTTGATGCATACCATGATGTTAACAGGAGATTATGATAAGGGAGAAGATTTACACACGGCTTGTAAGTAGTTGTAGTTACCTGACAGACCTCATCATTCAAGTATGAAGTTACATGCATTTTCGGTGTGGTATTGAGGTCATAGTTGCGGTTACAAACAGCAATCACTTATCACTCCCTGAACAATATACATGTATTAGTTAAATTGTGGCAGTCAGTTTTATTGGTGGAGAAATTACTTACTTGCCTTAAGTTACTGACAAACTTCATTATACAATTAATGACTTTTCATAAGGTGGACACTGTGATTTATCAACCCCGAAGAAGTGATGTTCACCAAAGCCAACGGCTGAGGTGAACATCACTTCCAAGGGGTTGATAAATCAGTGTCCACCGAAATGAAATTGTTTTATTAAATGACACATTCTAAGTGTAATTTTGGGGTGAAAATTGTGAATTGTTGCTGTTTCTTAGAAATTTCCATTTATTCTTTTTTATATGTAGCTGCTTCAAACCAACAAACACCAGTTTTTAAAGCTCGACATTTCTAATGTTTCAAAACAATAGAACTGATTAAGAAAAAACGAAAACAATTTCAAAATTTTAACAGATAAAATATCACAGTTTCAGTAACACTTTTAAATAATTTTTAAAGAACATAGGTAAGTATAATTAATTTATGTTGTAGTCTATGGTAATGTTAGAGCAATTATTGAACACAGGAAATTGCATTTGTTGTCTTTCAAATGCTGCATCATCAACTGTAGCAAAACATGTCTTAACTTCTGGTTCTACTGACGAAGCTGCTTCGTTCATTTTTGTTTACTAACAGTCGTCTGCTGATTACCGAAGTTCGTTAGCAAGACCGCCTCTGAGGTCCAAAATGTCGGCCAATCAAATTTATCGATATTAATCAGTCTACTGGTTTTCCCCTGTTACTATATTTGGGTACGTACTAACTGCGACATGAGATTTATTAACCTCACGTGCAAAGTTGCGCGGTGGACATGTAGTTCTGTTAGAGGAAGCAATGAACCTTCTAAACCAATCAGAATTAAGAAAATTCATAGTCATTTAATAATACATAAGGTTGTAGTGAATACATCTGTGCATGGGCAAGAATCAAACCCACTACTTTAGAAGTGATAGGCAAGGATTTCATAGGTAGATGTAACCAACTACCATACGATCACAGCTACGAATGCCCCATCTGATATAGGCAGTATAAAGACAATAAAAAAAATTAAAAACAAGTGTACAATTAAATCTAGAAATCAATAAAAGTGATGTTCCTTTATACTTTATCTTGTGTCTAATTTTAATGTTGGATGTTCATATATTCATATTGTTTCTTACTAATCAAAGACCATTATTAGACAAGTGAGACTCAGGGTTTCTTGTACAAAAAATATATATTTTAATTAAATGTATATTGTGTTTTTACAGTGAGAGCTATGGCTATAGGTGTAGGATGTTTTATCGGAGGAACAATTGTTGGTGCTATAATTACCACCCTGATAGCCAGGAGACAGATGAGACTCTTGAATTGGCCATACAAACCACCATTTCACAAAGACGAAGAAGACGATGAGACAGCAAACTTTCATGAAGACGATAAATACTTATAACATCAGCTAGTAATCTTTAAAAAAAAATTGATAAATATAGAATACTGTCTGTTTTGCACGTGAGACAGTATCACTAGTATTGTAGAGAGTCCGATAATGTATTGTATGTCAGGACATTCAAAACTGATGTTATTGTTTTTATCATTAGTGTCATAATGAATATGATGTCACACTGACTGATAATTTTCAGTATCATAGACAGTTCATTGATACTGACAATATCACTCAGTGAGTTCAAAGGAGAAATTTTGGATAGCTACTAAATTGGCTATTTTATTAAATATGCAGATTTTGTTCTATTTTTGGAGTTTCTTTGAGAACATAAGAATTAAAATTTCTGTTCATATGATGGAAATTTATTAGAAAACCACCAAAAATTTTTATAATAGCGAAAATATTGAAATACCCTTTTTTATGCAAAAATGCCAATTTAATACATAAATTTACCTTGAAAATTGTAAATAGATTATTGACAGTTTTAATTTTTGAAAGTTTTTTATTTTATGAATTTTGAGTGAATTTCTCTTATATTTTCATCTGAAAGTTCTACAAATATTTCATATCACATGTTCATGTTCATATAAGTCATGTGTCTAGTCATGTGTTCTGTGTTTAATTGTAAATAGTAAGTAAAAGGGGATTTCATATCCATCTTATTGAAGAAAACTGTTACTTGATATAATAGTACAGATATCATCTGACAGTCCTTGAAATGAAAATTTGAATTTCCTGGTTTGAATCAAATTCTTGAATTCATTTTTATATGGTTATAAATAAAAACTGAAAAATTTATTGGTCCGAACAATTTTATTGGTCTTGGGCTGGAGGACTGGTGCTCATCGTGAGGATTGCATATGTACTCTTACTGCACCGGGGAAAATATATAGCTGTTTATCATATAAGGTTTAATTGTAAATAATTCAAACCTTGAGAAAGTCAGCTGTATCATACCGAGATTTTAGGAGATGATGATGATGACGTCTGATTAAAAAGTAACTTGTTTTTGCTATGATATAACTGCTCACTTGGCATTAAACAACAATTACTCGCTCACTCTCTTGTGAAATTGTGAATGAAGAAATAGCTTGATTTTTTGGTATTTTCAGAATAACACCCAAAAAATTGAAAATTTTACACTTCTATAATGAATTGATTTGACTTATTGTTTATACAGACAGATTTATCACAGAATTTCATTAAAGAAGTGATTGGTTTTTCAAATATTTTGTACATCAGAGATGAAAGTGCCCACTAATCAAAAAAGAGGAATCCCTTCTCTACAGTTCCCCATAAACCTTCATTTTCTAACCGTTTAGACCAATTTTGACATTTTATTTCCAAATTTTTTACTCTAAAAAGAGGAAATCTGTTGATCAGAGGAATACTTTCATCTCTGGTACATGTTCATGTTAACTGAAATAGTTTGAAAGATTTCAAATCATGCTTGTGTGAACTATTGCTTTATATAGGTAGATTTTATAGATATGAAATAGTCAACAAGTCACAAAGTAATTTGTATTATATATATATATATATATTTTTTTACATAAAAGGATATTGTCTGCAATTTGGGTTATTTTTTAAATATAGTAAAATGTTAGTTTAAAGTTTAATTAGATAAAATGTGCTACAACGTTGTATTGGTTGAGAATCTGAGCTATAATTACTAATTTGGCACGACCTACATGTGTATTGACCTAGATAAATACTGATGACAATGGATGAAGACTTGTATATTGTAATAAATAAATAAAAAAAACTTTTTGAAATTTTCAAATTTTACTGTATGAATACAAGTATATTTCGATGAAATATGATTATAATATAGTCAAACCTGCCTTAAAGAACACATCTATATAGCAAATCACTGTTTATAAAGGGAAGCCTCATTTTTCCCATTAATGTATAATGCATATAAATTTTACCTGTATATAAAGAACAACTGCTCATTTTCATGTTTCCCCGAGTGTCCTTTATATACAGATTTAACTGTATTGTATAAATATCTGTTCGAAAAAAGAAAAATAATTTACAATCACATTGAAAAACATTTTCAAAACGATCCATTTGATTTGTTGTAAATTTATGTTTTTTATGTATTCCTTTTTTAAATATTTTTAAAGAAATAATCCAAATCACACACACTATACCACTATGTTTTAATTTATTTATGTTTGTAGATAAATGTTGTATTATGTTGTTTGTAAATATTGATTTGATAAAAAACAAAGAACATATACAATAATGGTAGTTATAAAGGTCGAGGCAGACATTATCTCTAGTATCACAGCAAGTCAGATAGGACTAGTGGTGATACATGTACTAGTGATAAATGTATGTCTAGACATTCAAACTGCCGTTAATGTGTTAATGTTTTCATCGGTAATGTCATAATGTGTTTGACTTTACACTGACCGATAATTTTGGTATCATTGTCATTCCGTTGATATTGGAGATATCACTTTGTGAGATCAATGCAAAAATGTATAAATTAACAACAATTTAATTAACGTCCTCTTTTATTAAAAAAAATAAAAAAAATTAAAATGAATTGCAGATTGTAAATGTCAATGTAAAATTTATATAAAAGCAAATGTTTTTATCCCCCCAACTGCTGCATTTATGTTTCAACCATATCCGTACGTATGTACGTCCATCCATCTGTGTGTGCCACGTTTGGATTTCGCGCAGTAACTTAAATTCCTCTTAAGCAAATCTTTTAATATTTATACACAATTTCAGGGACCATAAAAAGAAGACCCAATTTTTCCTTTCTGGAGTTATGTCTCTGGAAGCAGGGGCATCTGTGTCCTATGGACACATTTTTCAACTTTAAAAAAAATATTACTCACTGTTTAGTACAGTCAATTAAACCTTGTTATGTCAAGATCAAAGTGACATACTATTTTAGTTTGAGTTGTGAGGGCCAATTTAACCAATAATTACTACTCTAGTTATCCTTTAAAACTACTTATCCAAGTTTGAGGTAACGAGGCTTTGACTTTATAATCTAATGAGTTTGTAATGTGTTGCAGAAAATTACATGTATCTATTTTTTAATGTTACTCATGCATTCATGTTTATATCTTTTGTCAACGAAATTGTGTTTTTTATACAAAACTGATGTAGTTTTTCGTCAAGTGTTTATTTATTTTCGTGATAGCTTGTTATTTTTTATAATTGTTTTGAAATACAAATACACACATTCCTAAATCAAATTCCATTTCCGTAGCTAGTTAGATGTAGATTAATAGGATCTTACAAATATTTGTTTGTGGATGTTTATCACTGCAGTAGTAAAACAATATTTTGATAATGTCATGACAGTCAGTTTTATTGGTGAAAGAAATTGGAGTCCGTAGGAATTAACAATCGACCTTCAATCAGTACCTAATAATCTTTTTCATATAAAGTTATATTAAAAATACCTCATCACAAACGGTCTTCAAACGAACAAACTTTTGTGGTGATATTGCCACTGAAAAACTCTAACAAGTGCTACTTTTAATAGCATTTTTATCCTGCAACTGTGTGTAATCCTTAGTACTAACAAAAGTGATCAAATAAACTTCAGTATTATTTAGTCATCAAATTTTGTACTAAAAAAAAAATGGCCAATTAGAACATCCAATTATTACTGTGTTCTGATTGGGCAATTTTGGAGCACGAGTAGTCATACTCAAACGTTTTATGACCATGAGGTCATATTTATACATGTATATATTTTTTTTCTATGGATTAAAAATTGTTGTTTCTTTTATATTTTGTTCCATTATCGCATAATCATTTTATCATTTTGTACTATTTGATACTCTTTTAACTAATGAAATCGTCCTAATACTCCAATAGGCACTCGGCTCCATTTCGATTTAGTTTTGTATAAATTCAAAAAAATAATAATTTGTTGTCGAGCAAGGTCAGCTGGCTAAGAAAAAGTGCACTACCAATGTAGAGGGAAGAGAAGGATATTCATAAGGATTTTTTAAAGTCAATTTCAGTATACAGTTAAACCTGTATTAAGAGATCACCTTTTTGACAAAGAAAAGGTGACCTTACAGGGGCTGCTCTGGCTCCCAAAAAGTAGGAGCCAGAAAAATCGCCAGGTGCCAGTTTTGAAAGTCAGGAGCCAGTTTAGGAGCCTTTTTGAAATGTTACTGTGCTTTGGTCTAATACCACAACAATTGTAATAACTCATATTTCTGTAGTCTTCAGCAGAAAAAAATATGTCCAACTTCTAGATACTTTGTACAAAATGTAGGTAATGAATAGAACAAATGTCAAAAACTGAAGCAAGTTGTAAAATTAAAAAAATATTTCTCAGATCTCATACCGGTAATCAAATTGCACCAATTGGAATAAAAATACTGACTGTTTTTTTTTTTTTAATTGCAGACACGTGTCTGTTTGTAAATAGTTCTATAAATAGAATGCAATTGTTACCCGGATGCTGATCGATAAAAAAAAACTTATGCGTCCTCGTGCAGTGCATTTCAATGGCCAACCTTCGCATATAAAAAATGACCATATTAAATATGAGAACTAAGATTACATTTCACAGAAATGAGAATAAATATAGCAAAAATTTGTTTGATTAAAAGTATAGGTGGATTACATTGCGAACTCCTGTTGATCGCGCCATTTTTATTTTTTTAAGTTTCTTTATAAACCAAAGTACTTACATTTGAGAAGTAGC
The DNA here is from genome assembly GCA_963383655.1 of Bathymodiolus septemdierum. Taxonomy (NCBI): domain Eukaryota; kingdom Metazoa; phylum Mollusca; class Bivalvia; order Mytilida; family Modiolidae; genus Bathymodiolus; species Bathymodiolus septemdierum. The sequence goes on along the minus strand of OY726526.1, from coordinate 11,587,100 downwards.
ACTCAAAATGTAATTTGGTTTATAAAGAAACTTAAAAAATAAAAATTGAATTCTTTGTCGGGATCATTATCTTTAACCAGGTAAATCAAGCCAGGTGTGATCAAAGATTACGCAATCAAAACAAAAATTCTATAATCCGTTGATTGGCTTGAAACATGTAATAAAATTGTCATTGTAGTGACAAATTAGTTTTAATCAGCAAATGTAGAAGAAGAATGGATTGTTACAAACATTTTTTTACGATTTTTTGAAATTTCAAGTGACGAATTGGGTACGGGAAATACTCGTCACTTTTGAAAATCAATGGTCAATAATTTATTGATTTTTGTTACGGTACACAGCTGATTATCTATAAATTTACACAAGGAAATATAGGCGCCAAAAAAATCGCCAGAAGCCGATTTCAGTCGCCAGTCAAGAAAGAAAATCGCAAATTGCGACATTGGCGACCGACAGCGCGATCCCTGCCTTATAAGGCAGGTGACCTCTTAAAAGAGTTTCAATTCGTATGAAATTTTCAATGACGGGACTTGAAAAAGGTGACCTTTTAATATTGGTGACTGCTTAATAGAGGTGACCACTTAGGCAGATTTTACTGTATATGCACAGAAGGCAATAATCTTGTATTATATACTAGTACTTTTCTGTAAAATAAATAGCCTGCGTAAGCTCATTGAACCTTGATTTCATTGGAAACCTGTTTTCAGTCTAAAATAAAATTTGAAAGAAAATGAGTGTGGTTTATTGGAGTGTATTTACATAGATATTTTTTATCATATAAGTATATTATTTATATTATATTTGATACAGCATAATAACACTGTATGTTGTTCGGCAGTTCTAGTTTATTATTGACCTATCAAGATCATTCCCACCGCTTAATTTTGTAAATACTTCTGTTTGTGAATTACATTAAAAGAAGTGTATTTTTTTTGTTAGAACGTTAAAATGAAAAAATTGTCTTTTTGGAAAAAAGAGGTCTTAATGGATGAAGATTTTTTTTTTATTTGTACATGTATGTATAAAACAAGTAAAACATTTATACATTAATGTCCCCCTATTGCAAAGTTAAGTAAGGTAGATTATTATTTCATTTTGGCCCTGATGCAGCTAAAAGGAATATATTTTAATTATTATCTCGTAAGTTTAGCCAGCCACATATTTCTTGTGATCCCCCTACCTAAAGTATATATTTGATCATTAAAAAAAACCTCACAAAATACAACAAAAAAATACAATAAAAAAGATAATGCATTCAATTGTTTTTGTTTGCTTAAATCAAAATTTTTTATCATTAATGTGTGCTGTTCTGCTCCCATACCCTTCTCATCCCTACGAAAAAATATCCACATACCTATACGATATAACTTTCTAATGTTTCTCATTGTTGTCATCTAAAAAAATTATCTGTTTTTCTAGATACGATAAACAATTGTCACCTTCTTGTGAGGTGAATATCCAGAATTGTCAACTCAAAATTCCCCTTCCCCTCACTCAACCAACATAAAGTGTTGTTAAATTGTGCTTACATAGGTTGTTTTTCCATGTCTCTATTTATAATTGTGAAGTGTTATGTTGCAGTGTTATTGGTTGTTTGTTTGTTATATAAAAACAACCTTTTCATAGTATTACAACTTTTTCAAAAATATTAAAAGATCTTAGATTTTTAAAAAGAACAACATTATTTTTCAAGGACTAACAGTATCCAACATTTATTTAAAATATGGCCTTGCCTGTTTCAATTACATGTATGTTATCCACCATAGCCCACATTGCCATCTTGGTTGGTATTTGTGTTTGACTCATTCTTTGCATTAACAATGTATTATTACCTCATTACATAATGTAATTGATTGGAGTTCGGTTTACCTGTAGAACCAAACATCCATTTAAGTGCTTGACAATGGACAAAAAATACAATTCCCTTTGTAAGTAGAGTAAGTAAGTAATTTTAATTTTATGTCGGAATCATATATACATAAAAATGGAACATAAAACATGAGCTCTTTAACCGACTTGATATCCCTTAGAGTTGTCTCCCATGCCCGGGTGTATTCAGAGGGTTGTTCATCTGTTGTCTCCCATGCACAGGTGTATTCAGAGGGTTGTTCATCTGTTGTCTCCCATGCCCAGGTGTATTCATAGGGTTGTTCATCGGTTAACAATAAGGTTGTTTCAAGTTTAGGGGGATTTTCCACTGATGTACTTACAATTAGGTAAATATCTAAGTTTTATGAAAAAATGTGACCGATTTATATCTAATCAGAATTGGGTTATGAAGTATAACAGTACAGTATGCTTATTTGTAACACATTTTTTTATTGGATATTTTCCTGAATGTATATTAAATTAACTTCTTGTTTGTGATCTTCCTACCAATTTATATTTCATCAATAACTGCCTTGTGTATAAAATTGTAAAATCGTGTACATGTTATTGTGTTTTGTCGTACATTTGTCGATAAATTATACTTGGATTTTTTTTATTAATTGTTCTTTGTGCGAGTTATTTTGTTATATTTTTAATGTAAGGTCACTACATTCGTCAGTTAAAATAGGAGAACATATGCTTATAGTTTTCTGTCCCCAATATACATGTACCTATGAAAATAAAAATACGGTGACATTGAAAATTAGCTCAAGCGAGAAGTCCGCAACTTGTACCTTTAATGAGAAAGTGGGCTTTAGTTTCTGCCATTTTGGGGTAGATGGATTTACAATTATCTATGCAATCAGTACTTATCTCCACTGAAATGTGTGACTTTGAAAGGGCGTACTCGATAGAATTAACCTAACCTAAACATGCTTAGGTTTGACAGTAGCTAACAAAAAGTCAGTAGTTTTCTATTGTTTCCCTAGATTTCTTCAATAATTAAACCAATTATCGCTTGTATTACTGAAATGTTTTGGGAAGTGGCATAGAAGAAACATTCAAACGTACACGAATACTATATTTGAGTTGAAATATGCAAAATCAGCAGGCCTTTCAATAAGGGGTGGTACAAGGTACTTTTACCCACCTAAAGAGATTTTTTTTTTTTTTTTAAGAAAAGATTAATATAACTAGATCTACTTATATATTATATATATTTACCAGTATAACAATTCTATGTATATTTTAAGCAGATGTACAGTTTGACAATAAAGTGTGGCAGTACTTTATTAGGTAATCAAACACAATAGACTATTTATTCAACATAATAGTTTAGTTATTGTACGGAGGAATTTTCCATAGATTTAAATCCCGAGTTTTATCTATTATATATATAAATGTTAAAGAATACCGAAATATACCTGCCCTTCCAGTTATATGTAAGAGTTAACATTTTACTCGTATGTAAAAAAAACAACACTGTCAGGTCATTATAACAATACGGTTTTCCTCCCAAATAATTCTGGTAGTTGTGACATAACTGACAAATTGCTTTAATAGTGTAACGATAAAACCTATTAAACTGCACCCTGTAACAGAAAACAGATACATGTACATGTATATTTGAAAAAAAGCGGGACAAAATAACACTAATAAAAATCTTGTTTTTATTCTGTAATTGCAATTGGTTACAGTGATTGTCACTAATATCAGCTATGTAAACAGGGGACATATTGAAAACTTGCTATGCATATACATTGTATGTTGTTGCTTTTATTTTTATTTATTTCATTTCTTTATGATATAGAAATGCTTTTTTATATCAATTGTTTTTAAATAAATCAGTCTTATCATATTGCTTTGTTGTTGTTATTATTTTTATACCCCCGCTCCCCGAAGGGGAGGGGGGGGGGAGCGGGAGGTATACTGTTTTACCTCTGTCCATCTGTCCTTCCGTCTGTTCAAGATTTTTTTCGTCACATTTTTCTCAGTAACTGTTGATGGCAGAAATCTGATATTTGGTCACAAGCTTCATATAGGTACCCCATATCGTGGGAAGCGTTTTTGGACCCATCAGATTCCTACTTCCTGTTTGCCGACTTTGTTGATTTTTATACACATTGAACATACATTTTGTATATGTCCATTTTTAGTCACATTTTTCTCAGCAACTATTAATAGCTTCATATAGATACCCCATATCGTGGGAAGCGTTTTTTTGACCTGTCAGATTCCTACTTCCTGTTTGCCGAAGAGCGGGGGTATCATAAGTGAGCATTAGCTCACAGTTCATCTTGTTTATATCTTTTTCCAATCGGGTACAGTATTAACCATATGGATGCATAACCATAACCCTAACCCTATTTGAAATTAGGGAAAAATGGTTAATACATTAAAAGAGGACTTTCGTTCCTCTCATATCTCTGAAACCGGGTAAAAGATACAACAAATCTACAGGAGGATCTTCCATAAAGGACAAAATTTTCAAAGGAATTCAATGGAAAAAACTGCACATAAATTGGACTTAATGTAAGAAAAGGTTATCATTTTAGGTGTTGGTACCTTGCCAAAGACAATGAGCTTTTGCCATCACTTGGCACCAGTCGCCCTTCGATCGTTAACTTTTCACATTTTAATTTTCTCCTCTGAAACCCCTTAGCCAAATGAACTGATACTTGGTAGGAAGCATCTATGGAAGGTCCTCTATAAAGATCGCTCATTTTTTCCCGATCCGTTAACAAATATGGCTACCACAGGCTATTCTTGTTTCTAATTGGCCGATTTTTTTAATTCTTCTCTGAAACCGCTTGGCCAAATGAATCGAAACTTGGTAGGAAGCATCTATGGAAAGTCCTCTATAAAGACTGCTCATTTAGTTCCGATTCGTTAACAAACATGGCCACCACAGGCAATTCTTGTTTCTGATTGGTTGATTTCTTAAAATTCTTCTCTTCTGAAACAGCTTGACCAAATGAACTGAAGCTTGGTAAGAAGCATCTATGGAAGGTCCTCTTTACAGAATGCTCATTTCGTCCTTGTTCATTAACAAACATAGCCGTGACAGGCAATTCTTGTTTCTGATAGGTCGATTTCTAAAAATCTTCTCTGAAACCGAGTTGCCAAATGAAGTGAATCTTGGTAGGAAGCATCTATGGAATGTCCTCTATATACATTGCTCATTTTGTCCCGATTCATTTACAAACATGGCCGGCACAGGCAATTCTTGTTTCTGATTGGTCGATTTCTAAAAAAAAAAAATCCTCGGAAACCGTGTGGCCAAATGAATCGAAACTAGGAAGGAAGCATCTATGGAAGGTTCTCTATAAAGATTGTTCATTTAGTCCCGATCCATTAACAAGCATGGCAGCCACATGCAATTCTTGTTTCTGATTGGTTGATTTCTAAAAATTCTTCTCTTCTGAAACCGCTTGGCCAAATGAACCGAAACTTGGTAGGAAGCATATATGTCAGGTCCTCGGTAAAGAGAGCTCATTTTGGCCTGATTCATTAACGGACATGACGGCCACTGGCAATTCTTTTTTCAGATTGGTCGATTTCTAAAAATCTCCTCTCAAACCACCTGGCCAAATGAACCGAAACTTGGTAGAAAGCATCTATGGAGGGTTCTCTATAAAGATTGCTAATTTTGTCCCAATCCGTTAACAAACATGGCCGTCACAGCCAATTATTTTTTCTGATTGGTTGATTTCTAAAAAATCTTCTCTGAAACCGAATAGCCAAATGAACCGAAATTTGGTAAGAAACACCTATGGAAGGTTCAGTATAAAGTTTGCTAAAAACAGAATGAAAGGTGAGCGTCACAGGCTAAGCCCATTGAGCCTCTAGTCTCGGAACCCATAAGTGTTAGGCCAAATCGAGGTGTACTCGATACAGCCTTATCTGTTGCAGATCAATGGTTTTCTCCCCGGGTACTCCGGTTTCATTCACCAATAAAACTGACGCCATGATATAACTGAAATATTGTTGAAAGTGGTGTGAAACACCATTACCCTAACCTAAATTGGTTTCCAAAATAAACAAACAGACAGGAAATTTCATATGGAATCCAAAGAGAAAAAGCTATAAAATTGGACTAAGAAAATATTTGAAACTCTAGGCCTCGAAAATATGCGGGGCTCCATATATATAGCATATGCTATTTTTGTTACTAGGTTAATCCGATACTTCGATCGTCTATCATATTCGAAACTGCACCTGTTGGTCGATATCGATAGTCCCCTAGGGTCGTAGCTATGACGTCCTGATGAATCCTAGACATCTCGGTACTGACTTGGACATCAGTCTCGGTACTCGGTACTGGACAGTTCGGGACTTGGATGAGACAATATTCCTTACTGACCACAATTGTTTGGTACTTATTAATTGTCAATATTTTTGTACTAGTAGTTCTTTAATATATATGAACCAAAAGTGTTTTTGATAATTCCAGTGTAGATCGATCCCGGAGATCGTTGTTTTAGTATATATTGATTTTTATTTATATTTTCATTATTTTGACCTTTGCTTCAGATTATCTGATATCCCCGATGTATGAAAGTTCGTCACCCTAACGATTCTTCTATAATTTCTATTATCATAAACATTTGATTATATTTTGGTTTGGTCTGATGTCATTTATGCACCATAAAAACGTAAACAATGAAAACTAGGTCAAAACCATATCGGATATTTCTCAAATAAAATTCAGCTTGTATCGTCTTTTGAAGTCAAACAAAAGATTAAAGCATTGATCTATGATTAAAGAAATCAAATTTGGTAATTAAAGCTATCTAATTAAAACAGCTATGTAATCAAAACAGAAATGAAAATAATCATCCCGTCAAGTTTATCTGTGATTTATTGATAAAGGGACTTAGATATCAAAACAAAAGTTATTTACAAATATTAATGAATTGCCTCTTTGATGTCCATTTAATTAAAGATGATTAAACAACGTCTACATGTAAAAAAAAAATTTTTAAAGTTTTTAAATTCAATCAAATTATTTTTATTATTCAGTACCGAAATTTTCAATACCGAGTACCGAGATGTCCAGTATCGAGAACCGAGATGTCGCATATGTTCAGTACCGAGATGTCCAGGTCCCGAGATGTCCTGATACCGTCCTGATAGTTCGACGGTATGTTAGTCTAGATCTGATGTCCAGTCTACTTGTCCGATAGTCAGACAAAAATCACTCTTTTCCTGAAGAAAACGTAAATTGCGCTTGTGAATTTGCACATCTCTCCGTCTTCTATGATGCTCCAATCCCTGCACAATGAACGATTGTAAGAATGTTCTTAGTGCCTTTATGTGGATTTCCGCAATCGTAGCATAATCTCTTTACTGATGGAAAAGTGAAAATATTGAGCCGTTGACTGAGGAGTTTTAGTGGAAGAAACTATTTTATCTTTTAAGAATGGAAAATCACCAGATGAGATTCATATTACGACTGAGCACCTGAAGTATGGGGGCTCTCAGCTATCCTATATTTTAACTTTTATAATAAAATTTGTATTTAAAAATATACATATACATGTACCATCTATGCTGAAAAGTGGAATTGTTTGCCCAGTATTTAAAAACGGAGGTAAACCAAAGGACGATCCTAACTCGTATAGGAAAATTACGATAACAAGCTGTGTGGGAAAAGTTGTCGAAAAGATTCATCTATCTAGAAATGAGAATCGAATACAATCAGTCTAAAATAAGCTGCAGAAAGGTTTCACAAAGGGGCCCGAGAAATACCATCTATTGTCGGTCTTATCTTAACGGAATTAATTTTTGAAGCTATAAAAAGAAAATCAAGTCTATATATAGCGCTTATGGATGCCCGTAAGGGCACGACCATTTAACTTGAAGAGGGGGGGTTATGGTTTTTTTCTAAAAAAATATTCTGATTCCCAATGTTGCTGAAAAAAATATTCTGATTTTGGTGGAGGAAAAAAAATAATCTGATTCAGAGTTTTTGTCATATAATCTAATGTTAAATTCTGGGAAAAAAAATTGCGCTTTCCGCGACAAAAAAAATAAATATTCTAACTCGTGTTATCTGAAAAAAAAATCCTGAATGAAACAAAAAACCATAACACCCCCTGCAAGTTAAATGGTCGGTCCCTAAAGCATTTGATGTTCTGTGTAACCTTGACCTATTGAGGGAGATGAATAAAGCTGGATTTGAAGGAGACAATTGGCGATTTTTTGAAAATTGGTACACTGATTTAACATCGAAAATAAAATGGAATGGGGGGGGGGGGGGGGGGGGGGGGGAGTGTTATGTTTTTTTTTCTAAAAAAATATTCTGATTTTGGTGGAGGAAAAAAAAAATCTGATGTAGAGTTTTTGTCATATAGCCTAATGTTAAATTCTGGAAAAAAAATGTCGCGCTTTTCACGACAAAAAAATAAATATTCTAACTCTTGTGTTGTCCGAAAACGAATTTCTGAACAAAACAAGAAACCATTTCTTAATAATTACTTATATTCTTGTGTTATCTGTATTTAATTGTTGTCATCCTTCATTGTTAACATTTGATGTTTTTAATTGTAACGTTTTAGTTACAAAAGATGGTTTGAAATATTGTTTGTAGAGAATTTAATTAATGTTTACAAGTTGTTAGAAAATCATTTGTCGGAACTGTTGTGAGTGTTTTCCGGGAAATGGCACAGTTTGGTAGCCAACTTAAACTTCTTCCATCTAGGGAAGTTCAAGAATCATTATTGAATTGTGTTGAAGAAGGTACAAAAATGGTCACATCACTTGTTGATGGTTCTTTGTCTGAGGGCCAGTCTCGTAGTTTCTACAATCCTAGTACAGGTCCAAGTTGAAGTCATTCGAAGATATGACTCACAAAACTAAGCCGAAGTGTCGTTCTGGAGACACAGTCACTGTTCATATCAATCCTGAGCTAGTTTTTCGTCGGGAACTGGTTCTTGCAAATTGTCGAGAGGACGTTACTGTTGAAAAGGTTCTGTCTTTTCCAATTGGTCCGATTCCAACATAATTGTTTCACGACGATGGCACAATGCACAAAACCAGTAAGGCAGATATTGTACATCAACTGGAACAGAACGTTTCTATAATACAAACACTGCCCATTTTTTGATATTTCCAGAACAACTCTGATCAGAGATGACATGCCTTTGCTGCAGTCAATAAATGCAAAAAGGTTTAGAACCTTTGGTGAGATGGCACTTGATTTTGTAAAAAATCAGATCTCTTGTTTTCAGTTTACATCCGTTGTCGTCGATATCTTTGATAGATATGACATTCAAAACTCTATCAAAAAGGCAGAACGGGACCGTCGATCCAAGTCTGTTTTCACTGCATTTGATTGAAGGTAGGGTTATATTCCTGACTGGAAAAAGTTTATTAGTTCTGGTGAAATTATTATTAGATTTCTCGGCGATTACATTGCCAAACATATTCGTCAGAACAGTTCTCTCCAAGAAGGGCAATCACTTTATCTGGCCGGTTTATTTTCTAATCCTGAAACAGTTAAAATGTTGAATCAGAATGGTATGTTAGATTGCAGTTGTTTGGCAAGCACACAAGAAGAGGCGGATACCCGCATAATTTTGCATGCACTGTATTCTGACAAACTGTATCAAGAGAATAACGTTCAAGGTCGTATCGTTGTGAAATCCCCAGATACGGACGTTCTTGTCCTTTTAGGACATTATTTTTCAAATATGAAAAACACAAGTGAGCTTTGGTTTCAAACAGGACTTATTACGAGCACTAAGGATTGTAGACGTTATATCCCTGTACACGAGTTATGCAAGTTATTGAGCTCCGTTGTGTGTGAGATCTTGCCAGCTGATCATGCTCTAACTGGGTGTGATACCACTTCTTCGTTCTTTGGTATCGGGAAGAACTCTATGTTCAAAGCTCTGAAAGAGCCACACAATCATTTTAGTGATTTGTCTCGAATGGAATGATTCAATCGATCTAAGCCGAAAACTAATATCAAGGCTGTATGATCCGAAAGGAAAGTCGAAACGATGCCATATCGATCTGAACAAATTGCGGGTAAAATTGGAAACTGTCAAAGATTCTACTTTGGCGAGACACATTTAAACAGCATGTTCTTAGATCTTCGTACCAAACAAAGATATGGTTAATTGCACATATTCCAAAGCCAACAGTTGAATCACCTCTTGAGCATGGTTGCAAAGATGGAAAGTTTGGTCTTGAACCAATATTGTTTGAAGGTCAAATGTCATCTGACGTTTTGCAGGACCTTGTATGCAACGGAAGATCCGTTTGTAGTAAAGGTTGTGTTTGTTTTGAACAGAATTTGTCTTGCACAGAACGTTGTCCTTGCCAAGCATTAGACCTCTGTCACACTGTGATTACACACAGGACAAATATCGAAGATGACGATGCGTAAGCACGCAAGAGTTCTTTTTTTAAACAAATCATAAAAACAACTGTATTTATTTGATTCCCTGATTCCCCATATTCGATTGACCAGATCAAATGCATTATCCAAACACCCAATTTTTCTGATAATAATTGGGTTTCGGATTACGATGGTGAATGAAACATGTATATTTACGTTTTAAACGTTCAAAATGTCTAAAAGGGTGTTTTTATTTATGAATCACTTTAATAAAAAAAACTACAAGGGTTCACATGAGATGTACAATGCTCATAGCTATTTAGTGACTGACAAAATACAGACTTACAAAAAAATACCTGTGTTGGTCGAATCGGGTATGTTTTGATTTACTTCCTTGTATCGAACAGTATATATACAAAATATAATGAAACATAAATAAACGTCATTATTACGTAAATAGGGATGACCTTGGGTCAAGGTCATTGTTTTATGGAAGCAAATACGAGTCCTTTGCATTGAAAAATCACATTCCCATCCAAAAACAGTCATTTCGACGTCAATTGACGTCATTCATTTCTGAATTTTGGTTCAATAATCTAATTTAATATGTAGTCCATCAAATAAAAACCATCAAACTTGTCGAATTGAATTTCATTTTTAAGGAAAATTCACTTTTCGAACGAAAGTCGAAAGCGAAAAACAAATTTTTCTTGACCTTTGACTTTAATTATGCAAAAACGTGACCACTTCCGACTTTTACGGCATCATTATTATGAGAGTCCCGTCATTCCTCTTTCCAATGACATATGATATAGGTGTGTAGCCCATGGGTTCATTACATTTTATTTTTTTGATTTTCTACCGCTGGTCTAATATGCACGTTAATGAGATTGGTCGATAATTTACTGCTTCAAATCTCTTTCCCTTCTTAAATATTGGGCTAACATTTGCATTTTTCCATATGTCTGGTAGGTCACCGGTATCATAGGACCGTTTGAAGATAATTTTGAGAATGAGTGCTATATCAGTTGAAAGTTCTTTTAGCACCCTTGATGTTATATATGCTATCTGGACCAGCAGTTTTGTATGGATTTAAATTTGATAGTAACTTTGCTATTCTGTTTTCAGTGATGTTCAGATCTTGTATTGTAGGATATGATGTGTTGGTCATATTACATCGTTTTTGGAAATCTGTCTTTGTAAATTCTGATTTCTCTGAGAATGCTGATTGAAACTGGTTGTTTAGAATGTTGGCTTTTTCAACTGGGTCTGAGTGTAATAACCCTCCATTTTGTAGTGGTGGTATTTCATTTCCGTCAGATCTTTTGTGTTTTATAAATGTCCAGAAGCGCTTCATACAGTTAGGTTGTTTGTCATCATTATGATCCGGTGTTATGATATCCTCAATGTACTTCCAGTATGTCCGTCTTATTTCCCTCTGTACTAGCCTTTTGAATTCTTTGTATTTCTTTCTATGCTTGGGATCTCCTGATTTCTTTTGTTTTTTGTAAAGTCTGTCCCTTTTCTGGGTAAGATGTTTTATATCCCTTGTGATCCATGGGTTACCATCTTTTATCTTAGCTGTTTTTTGAGGTATGTTTTCATCTATGACTATACTGTCTTCTAATTCCTTCTTGAAATAGTCCCAGAGTTCTTGTGTACTGTTTCCTTTTTCGTACATCTTCTCTATCTCTTCTTTGATCATTTTCAGTTTGTCCTTAATGTTCTCCCATTTTGCCTTTTTATAAAGTGGTATTTTTCTCGGTCTTTGGGTGCGTTTTGTTGGTATGGTTTTTAGCTCCGCAAAGACGATATCATGGTCAGATAGCCCTGGTATTGTCTCTATCCTATTGAAGCAATTTGGAAAGTTTGTTATTATGAGATCCAGTGTATTTGATTCTCTGGTTGGCTCTTCTACCATTTGTACCAATCCATGGTCATCTAGGATGTCTGTGAATTTGTGGTGTATGTTGACATGCTGGGTATTTGCTTTTAATGATTTTGTCTCCCAGCCGGGTAGGTTGAAGTCACCAGCTGTGATGATGAATGCATTGGTAATAGTATCAGCTCTGTTTATGCTTCTCTCAAATTCTAAGTACCCATTTTCATTTGATGTTTTTGGATTGTAGAAACAGCTTAGATAAACAGTTTTATGGCCCACAAGTTCTAGCTTGCACCAAACTATTTCGCAATCTGTTTGAAGTTCGAGGACGGATGTTACGATAAATATGTCTTTTACCGCAATCAGAACTCCATCTCCTCCGCAGTTTCTATTTTTACGAAAGATGTTATAGCCGGAAGGAAATATCTGGCTGTCTTTGATGTTTGAATCAATCCATGTTTCTGTACCAAAGATTATGTCTGGGTTTGTGCTGACTGTCAATAAGGTTCCGTACCTGGTCTTGTTTTCCTTTAATGGATTGAAAGTTTACATTTAATATTCTGAGTGATGCATTTTCCTTTGTTCGTCTATTCTTTTTCCTATCTGGTGTAGATGCATGTATTGGTCAGATGTTGTTTGATGGTGTTGGACTAGCTAGAGAGGTATCTGACAGGACACTGTAGAGATTTGATGTGCTAAAGATGAGTGAATAGCACAGTGTCGAATAGTTTGGACATCTACACATAATACAGTCCCACGCTATTGCGCTGTCATTTGCAATTTCATTGTAGGATATATAGTGCCCATGGATTGACACGAAATATGGTACCACTGATTGCATGTATCGCACACTATGCCTCTGTCTTCCCATGTAACTGGCTGATCACATGTGCCGCATGGATAGATGGTAGCATCATGTTCTGGATTAGGGTTGATGATGTCATTTGATGTTTGTATAAGGATAATTACAAGGTAGGCTAGTAATGATTTCCTTCTTATGACTGATGATTTATGTAAGTCTCTGTCTTCCTCTAGTTGATATGAGGTTAAGGTAATTATATCACTGGTTGTGTTAAGGTGTGCATTTACCAGTACATAGTTGTGAGTATCATTACAGGTAGGTGTACTATCAGTGTATACCCATGATGTAGTGTTGATGAGTATGATCAGGTATAGCAGTAACATTTCAACGGTTTTATGTTGGTGTCTATGTTATGCAGTGCAGTTATCCTATGTTTTGGTAACCAATCAGATGCTTGAGTAGATACTGTAAAAAGAGTACATGTGATGTATGGAAATCATGTAGTAAAGACTGATAAGATAGACTCACCTAAACCCCTTACTACAAACTAGTCTTGTTCCGCCGTCCTCCTCCCTCTTCCAGATCCTCACCTCTGATTGGTCCTTAAAAAAGATATAACAGTTCTGCTTCTTCTGTGTGTAGTTGAAGAAGTTCAGATTCTTGTCGTATGTGGTAGCATTCTCCGGCATCCGATTTGCGTAATATACGTCTCACTACGAGAATCTCGGTGTAAATATGGCGTCCAGAGTAGGCGGGATTATGCTGTAATCAGATATTTGTTGTTATAAATAGAAGTATATGAATGATTTTGCATAAATAATAAAGTAGGGTGATAGAAAAATGTTCTGTATTCTGTATTCTTCGTGTCATAGACACTGGATTGTCTCTCTTGTAAATTTTGGTATCGTCTACGCGCATGTACAATTTACACTCGGTAACTTCAACACACTTGTACTTTTGATAGGTGGACACTGATATATAAAATAAAAAAAAACTAAAATAAATAATAAATACATTATAAATCGAAGCGTTCGGTTTCCTGTTTATAATCTGCTAGATGTCGAATCCGTTCCGTTTCCGTTAGTGAAACTTCTTCATCGGCTCCTACTGTAAGGAGCATCTCCAGACTGAGGTGCATTGAGCCAGACAATAAAAACATGTCATGAATTAGTTTTTCTCTTGCTTCTTCATATTGGTCACAATGAAGAATATAATGTTCTACGGTTTCCCTTTCTCCACATTGACAGTTTGCACTTTCTGTGATGTTTAATTTATTTTATGAAACGAAATAACCACACAAGGTAACACGCATTTGCTACCGATCATCAAACGGCCCATCGAAAGTTCCGACTTAAATCTTGTCGCAATTTCGGCAATTTTTATAAAGGTAAAATCCGCCAAAAAAAAAAGGATCATAAAGGGCTACGGTTCCGCAGCTAGGCCAGACTGTGCCATTCTTGTAGTTGTAGCGTTGAAAGAATGATTTGCAGACGACAATGACGCAACAAAAATATCCGAGCTCGTGCAATGCAGCAAGTGAAAATATCAATTGCCTCCAATCTTTAGTCAAAGAAATAATGCACAACATGACTAAAAACTGACAAGAACAATAAATTATCCCCTAAAATGTCCTCACTGGGTTATCTTCCTGCGTCTATTTCGCCACTGTGTGTAAAATGGTCCCGATTCCGTATCTTATTTCCGGATGACATTAATTTGTATTTTGGCGGGAAGTGAACTGATTGGTCATTGTATTACTGTATTTATATATTTGTATTGTTTATAGTTTATAATAAAACTATGTCCAATTATTTTTATTATATTATAATTAAATTCATATTGGTAACAATTCTATCTTCGCCCTGTTCTGTAAATCGATTGTTTAGAGATTATACGCGGAAAAGGCACGTGGTTCCCGTCAGTGCTGTCTTTTAACTTCCGGTAGTCTTTCAGGTTAGATACACGCGGTCGATTTCTGAAATATTCCGTTGTATTAATATGAGACAGGCACAACCTGTTTAAGGGCGAAGCTTATTTGATGATAATAATGACAATTAAGAGGGAGGCATGAGAGGCGAATGCCTCCTAAAAGATACAGATGAAAATTGAAGGAAAAAATGTTTGTAAATTTAGATCTATTTTGAACACCTTTTCCATAGACGAAAACTTTAAAAGGGGGTGTTTCTGGTCACGAATCTCAGAAAATAAAAAAAAATCCAAATCACGATTCACGGAAATTAAAATTTGCCATTTTTGAGAATTTTAACAAATCCCGGTGAATCAATAACTGAATTAGTGAATAAGAGACATAATTCGAGGGTCACGAGGATTAAAAAAAAATACCCCAATGCAATGGCCAATCGTAGACATAGTCCGAGATTCCTCTGCCGTCCGACGGTAGGACTATCCCGATCGGATCATGAAAAAAAAATGGTGAAAGATAGATAAGAAATGCATGCGTGGCAGTGAAAAGGGGAGTGAGGGTCCGACGAAATTGTAATGTTTTTAACCTTGCCATGGAAAATGTGTTAAAAGGCCTTGTCACTATCAATACATAAACATGTACAAAGGTGGACACCTTTTTTACCCCCTCTTGCTCAAGTCTTGTTTGTTTTTTTAAATTCCTTCTAATACAGTAATATATTCAAAACCCTGTTTGGTTCAACTCCCAAGACCTTATTCTTTTCAAAAAATATCATGACCCCCCCCCCCCCTCGACTACCTCTTGTGAAGCTGCAGTGGTCGTTTTTGTCAGGAATTCGCCGGAGTAGAGATCTCCATGGACCCAAAGTGAAAGTAACAGTGCCACCTATTAAAAAAAACGGAAGTTCGGAACTCTCGGGGTTTCAGCTTTGAGGTAAGGAAAATACCATTAAGATTCAAACAACATTAAACGGTATTTTCCTTACCTCAAAGCTAAAACCCTGAGAGTTACGAATTTCTGTTTTTTTTTATAGGTTGCGCTGTTATTTTCACTTTGAGTCCATAGAGTTCTCTACTCGGGCCAATTCCTGACTAAAACGACCGCTGCGCCTTCACAAGAGGTAGTCGAGGGGAGGTCATGATATTTTTTAAAAAGAATAAGGTCTTGGGAGTTGAGCCAAACAGAGTTTTGAATATATTGGAAGGAATTTAAAAAAGGTGTCCGCCCTTGTACATGTTTATGCATTGATAGTATATTTACGTGGATAGTGACAAGGCCCTGTGGCTTACCTGACAAAATCAGAGATCAGTCGTCCAGACATCATACACAAATGTACACATTTTTGAATCACTTTGACTTTCAAATTGTGAGATCGTGGAGATGATATAGGTTTCCTGTATACATAAAAATAATGCAGAGCTGTTCTTCAATGTTTAACACCAGCTCACCAAGTTTTCAGAGACGGGATAACCAAGAAGTGCATGCAATTTCATGTTTCTTCTCCGAAGCAGACGAAATGCAATACATATGTGCACACTAGAAAATGACATCATCAATGTACACTGTAAACGATCATTTCTAGTAGCACACGATTTTGATATTAGAATTTTCTTTTAAGTTTATTTCAATTGAGAAAAATTGAAATGGCTACAGATTTGCGAATTTCTTATTGAAATAATTTTTATTTTGTTTTTAAGATATTTGGCTATGAATACATTTTGTAGGAGTATGACTTGTTAACAAAAATCGTATAGCCTACAGTTAAAAGGACTTTGCCCTTTATTACACTAAAAAGATCATAAAACTATTATCTAAGAAAGAGATGTCTCCCTTATTACCATTGTGTTTCATTTTTCTTTCAGAATGCCACCCAAAGGGCCAATACAGTCAGTACAAGTGTACGGTCGCAAGGTATGCCTTGTCGATAAAATATAATTTTTCTGTGTACTGTTTAGAAAAGTTAATGTACAGTATAATGCACAACTAGCACTAACTTTGTCAAAAATCTGAAAATGCAGTCAAACAAACAACTTTTTGAAGATATCTTTAGATCAAGATCTTCAAACTTTTCTTCCATATAATTTCATATGCCGATATGTGTTACAAAGGTTAGAAATTTTTCGTCCTGTTCAGACTTTGAAATTTGTTTGCTGAAATTCAATATGCAGAACATAGGTCCTGCACCCAATAATTTTCTGCAGGACCGGAATTTACAAAATTTTAAAATTTAAACTGAATCGGTGATGGGAACAATAAAAACCTGACCCGCCATATTTTCAAATATAAACACACGATATGGTCGCGTTGATGCATCGCAGCCAGTTTAAGCTATAAAAATACAATGATTAATAGAATTACCATGGAAACAGTTGCATGTTTTAGAAGTAAATGTCATTTGAAGCAGAATCTAATTCCAAGTTGACCGTGATCGTTCCGGCATACTAGTTGCATTTCCGGTGCAAAACAAACAAAAAATTCGGACACCCGGACCTGCATACTTGGCAGTATTGCCGGTCCTTGTCATTTTCTGCCCGCTCGGTCCGACGAATTTCAAAAAGTCTGCCTAATAATATGGCTCAAGAATTGAGGCTGGAGCATTGAGTGTAATATCGTTGAGATTTTGGTATCGGAACATGCATTTTGTTTTTCGAGTTTGGAATAAATATGGTCAGATGTAATCTCGTTGAGATTAGGCTTCCGAAGAAATTTTCTACTCTGTATCTCCAGCCTAATCTCGTCGCAAGTCCTATCAAAGGTATTCTGGAAATTTAACATCTGTTTTCTCAGGTTACTGTGGTTTTCATTGATAACATTAAGATATTAATACGATCATAATTATACGGGGCTGTTGTAGTCGTGATCGTATGGTAGTTGGAATTACAACTGCATATATGCAATCAGAACATTATGTGATAAAGTTTGTTGGTGACTTGCGACAGGTCAGTGGTTTTCTCCGGGTATTCCGGTTTCCTCCACCAAACAGAACTGACTGTCACGATATAGCTGAAATATTGTTGGAAGTGGCATTAAGCACCCTAACCCTTTATTATGATGCAAGTTGCAGACTGATGAAATTGTGTTTAGTTCTGCTTTTACTGAGAGATCTGAAGAATATCACAGCGCTCTGACTGCAACATATAAATATACTCACTTAATTTGTTTTACCCCTTTTCTTTAATTTATGAAAGATGCAAAATATATCTTGTTTTGCAGGGGTTTCAAAGTGGGCCGGTACTTTTACCCACCTGAGATCGTGTATAGTACTGGCAGAAATTACTGAACCCCCCCCAAAATTAGCGGTGGTCAAAACCAAAAGTACGATGGTTGATAGGCTTGTGGAATATTTTTCATAAAAAATTAATGATCACGTCAATTGCTGAATTCTCGCATTCAAATCGAACAACTGCATCGCGACCAAGTTGATGGGATATTCCCTATTTTAAAAATAACTTTACCTTAGAATCGTAAATAGCAGTTTGCGCATGCGGTAAATAGATATGTTTTCGCCCCAATATCTTTTCATTCTTGTGTAAAACTCGGACCGGAACAAAGCTGACATCATTTCAAAATATAAAAAAATGACCGATTACAAATTATGTTCAAACACAATTTAGTGTAATCTCCAGTAATATAAGTATGATCATTATGTATTATGAATATATGACTACACAATATTTTGTGCGATTTTTTTTATCCATTTAAAACCCAGGGTCGAATCATTCTGGGGCGTACTGTCTTGTTGCTTAACTCCGTCCATATTGTTTAACTTCCGGTGTAAAAAAATAAAAACCTATGGCTAATTTATTTACATATCTTGACGGGGACCTACCGCAGTTGTTCACAGAAATGAAAGTGTGCTGAAAAACATTTTTAAAGGGGGGTACGAGGAGATAAGGGATAGAAAATTACTAGAAATCTTGAAAAAGGACCGGACATGGCTCAAATACGAATTGCATTGTTTTTCCCCCCTTTTTTTCCAAAATAATTTAACTTTTGTGATTCAAATGTTAATAAATGTCTTCCCGCGAATCGTTTTTGTTCGATCATTTTTTTTTGCACATAAGTCGTGAAAGTAACAATATATATTGTTTTTGTTTAATTATATTTGTATTGATCTATTAAAATTATAAATTTTATTGCAAATTAAATTTATATGTTTCATCAAGGACGTATTCTATATGTATGGCATTATGTATGGTCTTCACTCTTGGTGAAATCTGAACTCTAAAGTTAATGGGATTTTTCTTTCAAAAAACACTTAATGTTTTGCAGTCTCTGAAGTACATTTTTTGGTCCACAAAATGCTAGATTTCTGGAGTCTCTGCCCCCTGGACCCCTTGCGGCCCTCAGCCTAATTTTTT
Source organism: Bathymodiolus septemdierum (assembly GCA_963383655.1). Classification (NCBI taxonomy): domain Eukaryota; kingdom Metazoa; phylum Mollusca; class Bivalvia; order Mytilida; family Modiolidae; genus Bathymodiolus; species Bathymodiolus septemdierum. The sequence goes on along the minus strand of OY726526.1, from coordinate 11,567,915 downwards.
AGGTACCTCCTAAAATTTAAGAAGTACCTCCTATTATAAATAACTTTGAAACCCCTGGTTTTGTACATCCAGTATGTATAGTGTGTTGATTGAATAACTTGATGGAACAGTTTTTGTATACTACATGTCTATATTTTTAGGAATCCTTGTCTGTCGTTACATCAGAATATTTTCAAGCCATGTCCGACTTTGTATATAACAGAGGGTACCAAAATAAAACATTAATAAGTTATTTCCAGAATGATTTTCAAACAAAAATTGAAATGATTTATGAAGGAAAGTTGTTGAATATGTATGGACTGTCAGTCACTTCTGAAAATTGTGATTCTATTTCCACACTTGAAAGATTTTAACTCTATGCAACTTACTTTGTGATAAAGTTAGTTGGTGTCTTGCAGCAAGTTTATGGTTTTCTACAATAAAATTTAACTTTTGAAAATTGCCCCCCATAAAGTTTTTCTTTATAATGGAATTTAGGACATGCCACACATGATGAGAGTATAACTACTTCCATGGCAATGATTGTCAGTGATTACTGTAACACTCTGATTGTAGTAGTCATCATTTTTATTTAGAAAATATCTGGGTAGAGGGGCTGTCGTTGTCGTATAGGATTTATGTCTACCTATACAAAAGTAATTCATGTATTTTGAAATATTGAAGGAAATATTGATTCAAAACAGAAAGAAAGGGAATGAAAAGACACGATCCTTTTATTTACTAATTGTTTGAAAAAATTTAAGACATTTTTTCATTATATTATCTTCAGTTGTTCGATTCACCTTTGAAGAATTAATTAAGATTTAAATGGTACAGACATGTCGTACATGATGAGTGCATAACTACTTCCATGGCAATGCCAATGAATGTCGGTGATTACTGTTGCACACTGATTGCAGTGTTTCCCAAGGTGTTTTTTCTTTTACAGGACATTCTGGCTGGTAATAGAAATTTTTTTACCAGACCGAAAAAAATTGACACTTGCAAAATGTTAATAATTTTGTGCTTGTGGTATTTGATCAGTTAATTCCAGTTATTCTAAGTGCAGACAAGACGATGAAGAGACAAAGAAAGATTCTTTTCCCCAAAGCATCAAGCAAAACCTTTAATCAAATATTTATTTCTGTCTACATGTATTTTGACTATTGGAGTCTTGCATACCTGTGCTTTTTTTTTTACAAGTACCCTCCCCTACCCTCCCCCTTTTTTTCCTTTTGAAATATTACTGTGATCTAATACCACACAAATGGTAATAACTCATATTTGTGTTATCTTCAGCAGAAGAAAGATGTCTGCCAATTAGCTGAACGGTCTTAACTATATATAGCTAGAGCCTAGATAATGAAAATATAGCACAAACATATATTGTCATGAACACTGGTAGTCAAAAAGGTCAGACCTTAAATCAGATTGCAACAATTGAATACAGTTACTGTAGTTCAAAGTCTATTTTTTAATTGCATAGGCATTTACGTTTACATATGTATGTATGTGAATAAACAGTTTGATAGATCGTAATATTAACCCGGTGTCGAGTATAAAATATCAATGTGGAGAGATAAAAATGTGAAGCGTCCCCGTACATTTTAGCGAATTTTGAATGGCAAACACTCGCAAATGTGAACATATTAAACATGAGAACTATGATTTATGTCGCAGAAATGAGAAAAAAATTTAATCAAAAGTTTGTTTTGCTGAAAGTAGATTCGGACAAAAAGTTCTGTCAACATTTCCCATAGCACAATGTCGGGTTGCGTCGCCTTTAAAATGGTGCCAATGTTGTTATTGAACGAAATTAAACAAATCTAGGCCTCAATAGTGAACAATACCATCATCATCAATGACCTTCTGATGAACTACGTTACGTAAAATATGTTCTTACCGACAAAGAGCAGATCGTGGCAGTATTAAAACATGAGAAATACAGTTGTAGATAATTATCGAATCGGTCTGGAATTCCAGTGAAAATTATCGGACCATGCTGATTTTTACCGGATATGTCCGCTGGACCTTGGGAATCACTGATTGGCATAGTTAAACTTTAGTTAATCTTCTGTATATCACAATGACTTGTCAGTGATGACTGTTTCACACTCTCTGATTGGTATAGTTAAACTTCTGTATATGGCAATGACTCGGTATACACTTATTGACTGTGTATGAGGGTAATAGCACTTTTATTGTCCCCAAGGTACCAACTAGGAAAATAGTTGGTACAGAGGAGACAATAAAAGTGTTATTACCCGAAGTATTTTATTATACTGAACAACTGTGCAATTCTAAATTGTAGGCCCTTTTCTGATGGATTTCTAGTCTACTTTATTAGTGCTTTTTAAAACTAATACATTTTCATGTGTTTGTATTTGAAGAAAAAAGAATGATTTTTTTATTTATTTATTTAGTTCGTTCTTTTTTGTATGGATATTGACATTTTTCCTCTATTAGAGGGTGATAGGATCATTCCATTATATACGTCATTTAATCTAAATCAATGAGATGAATGATTTAGAAAAGTCCGGGAAATATGATTGCTGAAATTACCACAGGAGGGAATAGTCATTGTTTACTTGCCGTCTCGGTAATTTAGGAAATAGTCAGAGGACTTGCATGACGTCTTTTAATAGGAGGGTCAGACTCTTTTTGAAAATGTGTTAACATATCTTAAAGTACACACTAATGAGCGGATCTCCTGAAGATGTTTACAGTGGTGTTTAGTTTTTTTTAATCTGTTAAGCGGTTCAAAAGTTATGACAATGGTGGCCATTTTGAATTTTATCTCTCTTTACCAAGAAATAGAATATCAGAAATTATTTGAAAACAATAATGAAATCTAATGAAACTGTACTTGATAAATGTAGTTTAGACATTGTTCTAAAAGAAATTGCATAGCACATTTTTTAAATTATTTTTTACCATGCATTTCAATGGGAAAATTGAAAACGTCACCAAAATTGGATAAATTTTACCCATAAAAATGAACTTATAAATAAAAATTTTGAATTTTCTCATCAAACTATGAGATTATTAAAACCTAGCCTACTATCCACTACAGAAGAGTTTTACTTTCAGTCTAACTGGTCAGCAACATGTGTTTCAGGGAATAAATAGTTTCAAAATAGCGGTGCCATTTCCAAAGTTTCCATTCAATTTTGGTCGCTTCTGTCCAGTTTAAATATATAAAAAATTGTGACATATGAAGAATTTTCTCCAAACATGTGCATTATTTATTTATTTCAACATGTCACCTTTTAAATAATAGTGTTCTAGTGCATTGTCACTGCAGCTGTCTTCAATTGTAAGACAGAATTACAGAATTTGCCATTGTGTAAATAAAATTGAAAAATGTCTGACCCCCTACTTTTAATTTAAACCAATGAAATGAATGATTTAGAAAAGTATGGGAAATATGATTGCTGAAATTACCACAGAGGGGAATAGTCATAAAAATTTTGACCGGGGGAATATTCATTCAGTTGATTTTAGGATGCAATAGCAAAACTACTGTCATGTTTTTATAAAGGAAAAAAGATAGTGAGGTATAATAATGATTACTGTTGCACACTGATTGGTGTAGTTAAACTTCTGTGTTTTGCTAAGACTGGCAGTGATGACTGTTTCACACTCTGATTGGCATAGTTAAACTTTAGTGATTACTGTTTCACAATGATTGGTGTAGTTAAACTTTAATGATTACTGTTTCACACTATGATTGATATAGTTAAACTTTAGTGATTACTATTTCACACACTGATTGGTATAATTAAACTTTAGTGATTACTGTTTCACACTCTCTGATTGGTATAGTTAAGCTTCCGTATACATATGACAATGACTCATTGATTACTGTTTCACGTTTGATCACCACACATGATGAGAGCATAACTACTTCCATGGCAATGACTGTCGGTGATTACTGTTGCACACTCTGATTGGTATAATTAAGCTTTAGTGATTACTGTTGCACACTGATTGGTATTTAATGCTTACTGTTTCACACTGATTGGTATAATTGAACTTTAGTGATTACTGTTTCACACTCTGATTGGTATAGTTAAACTTTAGTGATTATTGTTTCACACTCTGATTGGTATAGTTAAACTTTAGTGATTACTGTTTCACACTCTGATATAATTAAACTTTAGTGATTGCTGTTTCACACTTTGATGGTATAGTTACAGGGATGTGATTTTTCCGCGAATTCACGGATTTCCGCTGCCCAGGGGTCAAGTTTGACCGTTTTTGTGAATCGTGTAAATTCGCTGAGAAAGTTTGGGGGGGTGTTAGGTCGGCAAAATCGAGTGACTGCATTGCAATCTCATCGTATGATTGCATTGCTATCTATGAATCAGAGTTAGTTCCCTTTACAATCGCAAGGCGTTCCGAATGATCAAGAGCAATGGAGGGGAGATTTGGTTTTCTGAGAACCAGTAACAAGCGCTTTCTAGTTCCTCAGGATTTTTCCTTTAGGAGTAAAGAACACGAGGTAGTCTAAAAATGGCAGACGTTTGATAAACCGTTATCCTTCATGGAACTGAACAGTGAAGCCGATGATGAACATTTAAAAACCTTAGAAAAAGCAGTAAAAAATAAGTTTAGATGGCATTGGTTAGAGACGACCGTTGAGATAACTTTGAAAGGGGAAAGGAAAGCCACATCCCTTATCGAATGGATACGGAAGATAGATCTGTCTGGCAAGGCAAAGTGTATTGTATGTGACAAAATCATTAGCTATGGTGCTCGGGGACGAATATCGTTAACAGAACATTGTAAAAGCAATGAACACGCTGAAAATTAAAGCCGACAATTGTACTCTTGGCGTGCCTAAGGCCAACAGTAAATCGTATGGGATTCACCCATTTTTCCTGCAGTCTTATAATGTTTTATACTTTTGATCCCATATGTATAATGAGAGGCACTTTTATGAAATATCTGGTCAAAGTATTTATATTTACAGTACAAGCTGAACAATCATGAACTTATTTTGTTGAAGTTATATTTTTTGTTTAAAATATTGTTTAACTATTGAAATTCAATGGTTTATTTGTTTTAATTTTGTTCAATGTAAAATAAATTGCAGTTGTAAATTAAATTTCTTGCAGTTTAATTTTCCTAAAAAATGACACCATGGAGATTAATCCTACAGTGCTTTAAAATGCTAAAATCCGGGGGCTTTGCCCCTGGACCCCAGCTGGGGCCTATGCGGCTCCCAGCCTAATTTTTTCTCGGGTCCTTTCAGCTTCCAATCACATCCCTGTAGTTAAGCTTCTGTATACATATGACAATGACTGTCATTGATTACTGTTTCACGGTTGATTGCCACACATGATGAGAGCATAACTACTTCCATGGCAATGACTGTCAGTGATTACTGTTGCACACTCTGATTGGTATAATTAAGCTTTAGTGATTACTGTTTCACACACTGATTGGTATTATTAAACTTTAGTGATTACTTTTCACACTGATTGGTATAATTAAACTTTAGTGATTACTGTTTCTCACCGATTCCCATCATTGGTATAGTTAAGCTTCTGTATACATATGACAATGACTGTCATTGATTACTGTTTCACGTTCGATTGTCACACATGATGAGAGCATAACTACTTCCATGACAATGACTCTGTGATTACTGTTTCACACTCCGATTGGTGTAATTAAGCTTTAGTGATTACTGTTTCACACTGATTGGTATAATTAAACTTTAGTGATTACTGTTTCACATTCCGATTGGTATGATTAAATATGAGTGATTACTGTTTTACACTCTGATTGGTATAGTTAAACTTTAGTGATTACTGTTTCACACTTTTGATCGGTATAATTAAACTTTAGTGATTACTGTTTCACATTCTGATTGGTATAATTAAACTTTAGTGATTGCAGTTTCACACTTTGATTAGTATAGTTAAGCTTATGTATACATATGACAATGACTCATTGATTACTGTTTCACGGTTGATTGCCACACATGATGAGAGCATAACTACTTCCATGGCAATGACTGTCGGTGATTACTGTTGCACACTCTGATTGGTATAATTAAGCTTTAGTGATTACTGTTTCACATTGATTGGTATAATTAAACTTTAGTGATTCCTGTTTCACGCTCTTGATTGGTATAATTAAACTTTAGTGATTACTGTTGCACACTCTGATTCGTATGATTAAACTTTAGTGATTACTGTTGCACACTCTGATTGGTATGATTAAACTTTAGTGATTAGTGTTTCACATTGATTCCCATCATTGGTATAGTTAAACTTCTGTATACATATGACAATGACTGTCATTGATTACTGTTTCACATTTGATTGCCATACATGATGAGAGCATAACTACTTCCATGGCAATGACTGTCGGTGATTACTGTTGCACACTCTGATTGGTATAATTAAGCTTTAGTGATTACTGTTTCACACTCTTGATTGGTATAATTAAACTTTAGTGATTACTGTTTCACACTCTCTGATTGGTATAGTTAAACTTCTGTATACATATGACAATAACTGTCATTGATTGCCACACATGATGAGAGCATAACTACTTCCATGGCAATGACTGTCAGTGATTACTGTTGCACACTCTGATTGGTATAATTAAGCTTTAGTGATTACTGTCGCACACCCTGATTGGTATTTAGTGATTCCTGTTTCACACTCTGATGGGTATTATTAAACTTTAGTGATTACTGTTTCACACTGATTGGTATAATTAAACTTTAGTGATGACTGTTTCTCACTGATTCCTATCATTGGTATAGTTAAGCTTCTGTATACATATGACAGTGACTGTCATTGATTACTGTTTCACGTTTGATTGCCACTTTTAAACTTTAGTGATTATTGTTTCACACTCTGATTGGTATAATTAAACTTTAGTGATTACTGTTTCACACTCCGATTGGTATAATTAAGCTTTATTGATTACTGTTTCACACTCTCTGATTGGTATAGTTAAGCTTCTGTATACATATGACAATGACTGTCATTGATTACTGTTTCACGTTTGATTGCCACACATGATGAGAGCATAACTACTTCCATGGCAATGACTGTCGGTGATTACTGTTGCACACTCTGATTGGTATAGTTAACGACATGTCGACTTGTGGACTGTTTCAGTAAGCAACTTATTCTTCTAATATCTCTATTGATTAATAAACCAAAACTCGGGAGAATTTCAATTCAAATAAATTATGTTGTAGTTAAATAAATGTTCATCAATTTATTATACAATATTAATACTGTAATGTTTTACTTCCACAGAAAACAGCCACAGCCGTTGCCCATTGTAAGAGAGGAGCAGGTTTGATCAAAGTAAATGGCAGACCATTGGATCTCTTAGAACCACAAATTCTCAGATACAAGGTACTTTTTAAGTTTAATCTGTGATGTAATGGTTTACGTGTTCGCCTCGAGTGCGATAGGTAATGGGTTCGAGCCCCAATCAGGTCAAACCAAAGCATATAAAATTGGTATTTGTTGCTTCTCCGCTAAGCACACAGCATTAAGTATAAGAATAAAGACTGGTTTACTCGAAATCAGAATAATGTGTCCAAGTAGAGTGTCATGTCTACCTGCTAGCACTATGAAAATCTTACTAAGCATGTTGACCTAGTACAGAATAGACATCGTCATCTTCTTATCCAAATGAAACTTGTGCTCCTCATTAATTTTTCAATTTGGCTCTAAACAACAATTGCTCACTCGATCATTCCAAATAGGTATTATTGAGGTCAGTTCTGTTTGTAGAGAAATCTAGAGAAAACCATTGTCCTCACAAACTTCATCACATATCTTCAAAATAAAAATCCCCTATATATAATACATGTAAAAAAAATTCTGGTTACCGATGATGATATGGTGTTAGTTCTGCTTTATACTGAGATGGGTTGAAGACAATCTACACAGCGCTCTGATGGTAACCAACTCTCTTAGCAAGTTACAGTTGGACTACTGTATGATTTTCATTACAACGGCATTAATATTTTGGAGAGAGATAAAAAAAAAAAATTGACTTCCTACTACTCAAATTGCACGTCAGAAATCGACAAACCAATTATATTCATAAGGATGATATAAAAAAAAAAACAAAAAAAACTGACAGAATATATTTATCGTGGCTTTGAATTGTAATTTGCAATACGTCACTATGTGTAATAATTTTTTAATATAGCTCCAGGAACCTATTTTATTATTGGGAAAAGAAAAGTTTGCTGGAGTAGACATCCGAGTTAGAGTAAAAGGTGGTGGACATATTGCCCAGATTTATGGTATGAAACTAGCAACATATGGTGTCAGAATATTACAAATTAGTTGTTGGCTATTTTTACATGATGCAGATTTAGCCGTAAGAAAAGTTTGAAGATACCAAGAAGGTGGTCAGAAGCCGTAAATCAAAAGAACAGATAAGACAATGGCCAGTAGAAGTAATGACAAAAGGTGGTCAGAAACTGTAAATCAATAGAACAGAAAAGGGCTATTCCATTTAAGTCTACCTGGGAGGGGGAAATGCCATTTGTTTATTTTTCTGTTGGTTGTGGGAGTGAAACCATATTATTATTATTTTTTGGTGGTGGGGGGGGGGTCTCTTGAAAATAAATTATGTTGGGAGGAGGGGATCCAATGACTAGAAAATTCAGTGGAGGGGGAGGGGGGTATTTATCTTGACTTCCCTTTGCCTTAAACTCGCTGGCTTTTCACAGAAATAAAAGGATATATTCGTTTTGTTATCTTAAGAGATCACACCATTTTCCCGGAAGTGGAGTTATCTACCCTTAATGATGGCAAATTCCATTTCTGTTGCCATCTGGCTGAAAAAAAATAGGTCTTCGGTCATTATCACCTATATTTGAAATTAAAATTATGACTGGCTATAGTAAAATGCAAGAGGCACATTTATATGCAAGGTTTAAGGGAGAGATTTACACGCCGTATATTGGTATATCATTAGTGTGAGGCTCTTAATCTCGTTCAGATTAGGATTGGGTGTTTCTATAAAGGAAATTATTTTTATGATTGATTTTTTTTCTTTCTAGTGGTAGTAGGGTATTTATTGAAGTAAATTCTGGTGGTGGTGGGGGGGGGGGAAGAGTCTGAAATAAATGGTGTTTCCCCCCCCCCTCCCTCCCAGGTATATTTAGATGGAACAGCCCTAAGACAATGACCAGTAGAGGTAATGACAAAAGGAGGAACAATGATATACAAGACACTATGCAGATATAGATAGAGCAAAACAAACCCATAAAACAATTGGGGGGAAAAGATCAATGAAAAACCATGTGATAATGTAAAGAAAATTTGATCAAGATTGAGAGAATACAATGTTCAAAATAACTTGCTAAGAGTTCATGATATAGATCTTACTAAATTTTTTAGTTTTTTCCTGGTTTTTCTTGCTTCAAGAGTCATCAGTTATTAATTTAAATTTAATTTTTTAATCTAATTTTCTAATTTTATCAAGTATTCCCTTTTAACTTTTGGAAATTAAACCACCCGTCCAAAGACCATCCCATTGCTTTTAAGGATAGGGGAATTCAACAATGGCAGTGACAAATTTTTGTAGAAGTTGTCATGGGTTACCTGATGATGATAACGTGACAGTTCTGCTTTTACTGAGAGAGACTGAAGACAAACATCACAGCGCTCTGATGGTACCCATTTATCAACTTGTATGGACTTGGTTTAATTTTAATCATAAAAATTAGCAGACAAAAGATTGTAAAAGGGAAAATTGTTCTCTTTTTTTTTTCCACACAAAAAAATTATTAAATCTTGTACATTTAAGGCACGTAATGTTTATCCTTGACCTTCGTCTGTTAACATTTGGTTTTAGTTCTTGAAGGCGTAATATTTTGATTCTTGCCCAAATATCATATTAGTTTCCATACATTCATTATCTTTATTGTCAAGATAGAGTACAAATAATGCCATTCTTAATATTTTTTCCAAATAGTGGGAAAAAACTTATTTTAATGGGGGGGGGGAGGGGGGGTGAAATAAAATAAAATGAGGAAAAATAGATTTTTAGAAATACTTTCTAGACAACATTTTTACTACGGTTGCTAACTGGGCTCCCAGGAAAATATTTTCAGCAGTTCAACCTATGAAATTGGGGGCCCAGCAGCTTACATTTTACATGAAAACTTTTATTATCCCCTCGCCAACAAAGTTGCGAAGGGATATAGTAACGCGTCCTTCCTTCTGTAACATCCTTGTGAACACTCTAGGATCAACATCCTTCAATGGATTTTGACCAAACTTGGTACATTTTTAGGCGAGGAGATACGCCACGCTTTGCGTTGCCCTTGTTTCAGTAGCCACCTGGGCTACTGCCTGAATAATTATGGGCCTTTCTTTATTGGGCCCTGTTGAGTTTTTTTCCCTAATAGAATATTTGGATTGGGACATTTTTTGTTGGTCTTTCAGGTTATAGGCATAGCAGACCAGAGCTTCAGATAAGCTGCGTATTTGCGTTTTTTACGCTATGAAAACGAGTAAAAACGCATGTATTATCAGATCAGAGTGTACACATTATGCATACATATTACTGTGTAAGCAAACTTTCCAAATTCGGAGTGTACATAACAATACATTTTTGTCTTTGAGAAATTCCACGTAATTACTTCCCTTTATACTTTTCGAAGGAGAGAGCGTATACTTCCAAGGAGAGAGCGTATACTTCCGAGGGGTACAGAATGCTTGCCTTTCTAAGCATCGATGTCAAAAGAGATCTGATTGGATGTTTACGATAAATCATCCAATCACGGTCAATATTACAAATAAATGCGGTTTACATAATAAGTAAGAACTAAAACGAAAGTGAATTTGGGAACACGTTCGTTGAAAATGAGCAAGAACATGAATAATCACGCTACGGAAAATTCTATGCTTAAGTTCCTGACAGTTTCAGCTGTGTCTAGTGACAGTATAGTTAAAGGAATCATTGATGACATTATCAACACGACTGTGAAAACTGCCGAAGTCGACAAGCAAAATACAAAATATTTACAACATTTTATTAATAAACATGACACAATCGTGTCAAATTAAACAGAGATATACATTTCACTTGCATCCTGCGTTTGTTGAATAACACTTGTGTCAAACATAATTTTAAAAGCACATGTAAGCAATCTTTTCTGAAGTAGAGAGTACAACAGTGAAAAGGAAATATGCAAATACCCATCATTTTCAAAAGTAGAGGGTAATTACCCTTTGAACTTGAAAATTATCTGGAGCTCTGGCAGACCCAACAAATTATTTTTATGGATGTTCTAAAGGGTGTTCTTAGCTCTGCTTGTGTTGAAATAATGGAACCGAAAGGATATATAATGCACCTTGGAATGGAATGGATTATATTCTTTAGGTGTTATTCATATTCATTTTTCAATGGGTTTTGGTTTTACATTCCCACTTACTAATAAAAATCTTAAGTAGTAGACAGCTAAACAATAATAATAAACTTAAGATTGTGCTGTTGTTCCAGTGGTAGTACTGAATTTTTGTAGTTGTAATGGGTTACCTGATGATGATAATATGACAGTTCTGCTTTTACTGAGAGAGACTGAAGACAAACATCACAGCGCTCTGATGGTACCCATTTAATGATTTATCAACTTGTATGAACTTATTTTAATTATCAAAATTACAAGACAAATGATAATCTTTTTTATTCTTTCTTTTTTTTTTGAACAAAATCTTGCACATTTTTATGGAAGTATAATTATGATGTCCTTAACCTTTAATCTGTTAACATATGGTTTTAGTTGTACTTCTTAAAACGAATTTTCACTATATTTCAACACTGATACTTTGAGGTGTAGGTATTATCTATTTATGTAGACCTTGCAGTAACCACAAGATGATGAACTGCAATGAAAGCATTGTTCCTTGTGAACTTTTGATTTCCTTACATCCATTTTCTACGACAAGATAGGGTACAGTTCAGGTCATTCTTATATTTTCCAAATATCTGAAAAAGGTGATTTTAATTGGTGGGGGGGGGGTGGGGGGGGACTATTTCCTGAAAAGAGTGAAATAAATTCTTTATAGACAACATTTTTACTGCTGTCCCCAATTGGGCTGCCAGGAAAAAAATGTCAATGTCCCAGCAGTTCTTTTTTTTTTACATGAAAACATTATTTCAATAGCCAGTAGCACACCTGGCCAAAATGCCATGTGAATGCTGTATTATATAATAAATTATTTAGCTGTTGTCTAGGGGCGGCAGTAAATTGTTATAGAAGTTGTGATGGGTAACTGATGATGATAATGTGACAGTTCTGCTTTTACTGAGAGAGACTGAAGACAAACATCACAGCGCTCTGATGGTACCCATTTCATGATTTATCAATTTGTATGAACTTTGTTTAATTTTAATTATCAAAATTACAAGACAAATGATAATCTTTTTTATTCTTTCTTTTTTTTTTTGGACAAAATCTTGCACATTTTTATGGAAGTATAATTATGATGTCCTTAACCTTTAATCTGTTAACATATGGTTTTAGTTGTACTTCTTAAAACGAATTTTCACTATATTTCAACACTGATACTTTGAGGTGTAGGTATTACCTATTTATGTAGACCTTGCAGTAACCACAAGATGATGAACTGCAATGAAAGCATTGTTCCTTGTGAACTTTTGATTTCCTTACATCCATTTTCTACGACAAGATAGGGTACAGTTCAGGTCATTCTTATATTTTCCAAGTATCTGAAAAAGGTGATTTTAATTGGTGGGGGGGGGGGGACTATTTCCTGAAAAGAGTGAAATAAATTCTTTATAGACAACATTTTTACTGCTGTCCCCAATTGGGCTGCCAGGAAAAAAAATGTCAATGTCCCAGCAGTTCTTTTTTTTTTTACATGAAAACATTATTTCAATAGCCAGTAGTAGCCTACTGAGCCGTTAAATTTTTTGCTCACCTGGCCAAAATGCCATGTGAATGCTGTATTATATAATAAATTATTTAGCTGTTGTCTAGGGGCGGCAGTAAATTGTTATAGAAGTTGTGATGGGTAACTGATGATGATAATGTGACAGTTCTGCTTTTACTGAGAGAGACTGAAGACAAACATCACAGCGCTCTGATGGTACCCATTTATCAACTTGTATAAACTCATTAAATTTTTGCAGAGGAAAAAATGATTTAAGATAACTCATATTTTAAATTCACAATATCAGGGAAATTGATTTGAAAGAAGATTGAAAACCTTAATCTGTGAGCAATTTCAGTGCAAACTAGAAAGAAATTCCTACCCAAATGGGACATAACTCTTACAGAACTTGAATAATGCAGAGTCTGAATTATATTTTAGACACAATATATAGTATATGCATATTTTTTTTTACATTGTAGCTATAAGACAAGCAATCTCAAAGGCACTTGTGGCTTATTATCAAAAATGTGAGTATAAAAACCTTGTACATGTATTTTACAATCAAATGGGGGAAGATTGTCTTGGAGCAGAAATTACATATCTGTGACCTTTACCCTCACTTCTGGGCAAGGGCCATTAATCTATTTAATGAGTCATAATCTGTGAGGGTGATAGAAAACAAAGACCATGTTTAATTACAGTTGACCTTTATAGGTCATTCTGTTTCATGCCATGGTTACATTCTTGCTAGTTTTGTTTGCAGGGCTCACCACACATAGTAAAAACAGGGCGACTTGACTTCTCTCTCTCTTGACTTATGGGCGAAGTGAGCGAAAATCTGAGAGACTTCCGAAAATCGATCCAAATTTTAACATTTCTTTCCCCACTACCGCATGTTCCCCTACCTTTCACAAAACGAACATGCTGCACAATGATCTTAAAAAGGATGCAATTAATGAGTTTGGAATAAAATATTGAACATCAAACCCTGTATAGGTCACATTTCAGGAACATGGGAGCTCTTTTTATGTGAATATTGAAGAAAAGGTATGAATATTGGGGGGAAAAAATACGGACTTGAAAAGACTGACAGGGCAACTAAAACTTCGCTTTTTGACAGAAATTGGACGATTCCATTGAAACCAAGGCGAAGAAGTCGCCCACTTCGCCTGGTTTGTGAGGAGGTTTGATGTGTATGTCAATCCCTGAGAATTGGTTTTTTTAATCATCTTTAATGCAGATTATTCTGGTAGTGCTATAAATGTATTTCAAATACAAGATGAGAATTACAGTGAAACTTGTATAAACCGTAGGATCAGTTTAGACAGATTTCGCTGTACATTTGTCAAGTACTCTATTGAAAATAGAATTATAGGACTAGATTGTGAGCTACATTCTAGCGTAAATTACATTGTTTTTCTTCCTTGTAGACCATGTCTAGAATATGATATTCTTGTCTGGCTTATGAAAAAGTTTTAATTTTTCCCACTAATTTCAGAAATTCCAGACCTTCAAATTGCTCTTTATTACTAAAGTAATGATGGAAAAATTAAATTACCTGACATTTTTGAAAATTTTGATTTGAAACGCAAAAATGTGTAAAGAAAAAGCAGGTTATTATACTAATAGGGTAAGAACACTTGGTCAAGTTCAGACTAGTTTTATTGTCTTTAAGTTAGTAAATACCTGAATGAGAGAGAGAAAAAAAAGTTCTAGGAGTTATAATTATTTCTCATTCATGGAATATTTATTTATGTTAACAGAATTACAACAAATGGCATGTCCCTCCCCAGTCCTAAGGCTACCAATTTATTTTTCAAGTGATGTGTGATGTTGCAATGCCCAAGTACAAAGTTCATTTACCTTCACTTCTGGGCAAGGGCCATTAAACTATTTAATGAGTCATAATCTGTGAGGGTGATAGAAAACAAAGACCATGTTTAATTATAGTTGACCTTTGTAGGTCAATCTGTTTCATGCCATGGTTACAGATTCAATAATTTACCTACTGGGTAGGTTAAGCAGTTTACATATCATACAAAAAGTCATATTTAGAATCAGTCCTTGGTTCACTCTACTTCTCCTGAAAATTATGGTAGCCAGATGCAGTTATTTCGGCTTTTCGTCTTGCATACTAGTTAGGGCGGAAAACACAACATCAAAATATTGACATGAAAACCCCAAAATAGTGAAAAACTTTTTTCTCCTCGATTTTGTCCTAATTAGCAGATCTGTCGAAATCTCTTTACTGTCTGTCAGACAATAGGTCTGGCTGATATGGACAATGTATCAGACCTATCAAACATTTGCCAGACCTACATATTTTTTACAACTTCAACTGAATTACACATATACTGGCTAAATCCATAAAATGGTTTGTTTACAGCTTCAAGTGATACCTTGGAATACTCAAAGTTAGTACAACACATTTTTGTGTGACATGTGGAAATATACATACAATACAATAGACTTGTGTATGAAATAAACAAAGATACCAAGTTTGCATAATGCTAGCTATGCACATGTTTCAAGGTGTTACCTCTTATACAAATGTAAGTAGCATTAGGTCTGGATAGAATCAATTGGATGACTGACAACTTAGGCCTAAATTAAAATTAAGTTTGTTTCCACTTTCACCAACCGACCCTTTTAAAAAGCCGCAGTCAAACAAAATTATTGCCAAAAATTAAAAATTAAAAAATCGTAATTTCCGGAATCGGTTACACATTTAGTAGTCAAACTCTTCAATGTGAAGTCAAAATTTGATTATTTAGACAAAAATCGGCGATTGCAAACAACGACACGTTTGAGAAGCGAAATTAAGTAATGATGCCGGTCATCTTCAAGCATTTTGTCGGTCCCAAGTCGGACATCGGGTCTGACGCGAAAAAGTTTAAATCGGACCTAGTCAATTTTTATCCGACGGTCCGATAGGTCCGACGATTTTCGACAGCTCTGAATTAGTATGCAAGACGACAAGTTGAATTGGTCACATTAGGCTTCCATAGTAAATGGATTATAGTATAAAAAAAATAGAAAGAGAATTGCAAGCATTTGAAAAACACTAAATTGTACTGATAAATGTTGTACATCTTTAGATAATGTCACAGTTCTAAAGTTAAGTGTTAATCTCTTGTACAATCAAGTTTGAAATGTAAATGTTATTCTGAATTCTCTGGGATATTTCTCCTTCATCTACATTATTTTATTAACCCAATATGTCTTAAAGATGTTTATCCTAACAATTAACCATTTGTACTAAAAAAAAAAATACCATCTTCAAGAGTTATTTCCCTTACACTATGGAAACCATTTCCTGGTCAGTTGCAGGAGCAAAGGCAAACCTCATTCAATTTGCTTATAATTATGTCTCGCCTTCGAACGAAGGGAGACGTATTGTTTTAGTCTGATTGATTTCTGCTTCTTCTCGGCGAAGCTTGACCGGACCATAACTTTTTTGTCTTTCCAGATAGGTCAATTATATTTGGTATGTGGGTGCATGACCATAAGGCGGTGTGTCGCGTACCGTAATGACCTCCATGGGACTTTGACCTCGAGGTCAAATAATTGTTTTTTAAATAGTATTTTCTTGTCCGGGCCATAACATTTTTGTCTTTAGAGATAGGTCAATGATATTTGGTATGTGGGTGCATGACCATAAGGTGGTGTGTCGCATACCGTAATGACCTTCGTGGGACCTTGACCATTGACCTCAAGGTCAAATAATTGTTTTTTAGATAGTATTATTTAACTCATAATGTGTAACTTATTGTTGTACAGATTGCAGCATTAAGGAGAGACATAAGTTTTTACTAGTAATCTTAAAAAAAAAATGACTTCTTTTTCTGATCAAATTACCACCAGTTTGTTGTGTGTTAAAGGGAAATTTGCATTAGTGCCTAGACAAAATTTGTGGGCGGAGCTTATCATAAAAAAAATTCTCGTTGATATTAACAGCATATTTATGAAACTATGTCACATGGCCTAAAGGTCACATACCTCAGAAATTTGAATTTTTTAATTAGACTGAAAGTTTCATAGGGAGGAACACTAGTAACCATACCTGTCAAATATTTTGCTCCAAAAGTAACAAACTATGGATCATGGATTTTTCCTTCTCAAGATAACTGGTAAAAAAAAAAATGAACAATCTGAATGTTTGCCCCGCCCACAGCTATTTATACCCATGGTCCCGGTTTTACATGATATAATTCCAGTGCAACTTGTGCAATCCGACACATTTGTCATTTCCCTGGTCCCTTAGACGAGATCCACTGTCGGAAGTTTGCAAAATGAATGTTTTGAACATTGCACTTGTGTTGAAAAGGCGTGTTGAACGTCTATAAAAGTATTATTTTGGAATTAAATTGGAAATGATCCATTCCAAGAGAACAACCGATTGTATAATCTAAGCAGTTTATTTACCCTCACTTCTGGGCAAGGGCCATTAATTGTTTAATGAGTCATAATCTGTGAGGGTGATAGAAAACAAAGACCATGTTTAATTATAGTTGACCTTTGTAGGTCAGTCTGTTTCATGCCATGGTTACATGAAATTGTGTTTCATATTATGTCTAGATATATCACAACGTTTGATAGCAAAAAATTAGTCTTTTATTAAGAATCGAGAAGAGGATCTATATATTCTCCATGAGAAATCGGAGAGCACTTGCAAGATTGAAGTTGGATTATGTCTATCTATTTAAGAATTGAATGCAATCTTTTGTAATTTTATTGGCGTGTAAAAACCAAAATACATTTTGTATGAAGTATAATAACATATAAAAAATGTACTTCTGTCAATGCTTTTACAACCCTATATAACTGAAAAAATTGCATTCGAGACTTTATAATTACATTTTTACATGATTAATACTCTGTACAGTTAAAACTTATAATATTTCACATTTTCAGCTCTTGTTATTCAATATTGTGCGTAGTAATTCGTTTTCATGACATGCAAATATAGTTTCCTGAAGTAGGCGTGGTTGAATTGCTGTGCGCTTCATTGACTGATGAAGTTACAATTTTGAAGTCGCATGTCAACTTTTTGACCAATTACATGAGGCTTTTGAAATGAAATAAACATAATGTAATTATTGTCCTTTGTTGAATATCAGTTGCTGCTTAATAATAATGAATTTCCTCTGTAGTAGACTAATCTGCTTTAGCATGTTTAGAGTATAAATCTCAAATGTGACTGTTTAATCAATAAAAAGATCTCCTTTAGTATTCCTTGTTATGAAATTCATTCACATAGCTCCACTGGAAAAAGAAAGTTAATTATTTCTGACCTACTAGAATGTTTACCCTCACTTCTGGGCAAGGGCCATTAATTGTTTAATGAGTCATAATCTGTGAGGGTGATAGAAAACAAAGACCATGTTTAATTATAGTTGATCTTTATAGGTCAGTCTGTTTCATGCCATGGTTACAAATAAAATGGTTAAAAAAAGAAGTAAAGTAAAATTTATTAAGAATCATCTTGACAGTACTTCCGATAACTACACTGTTGAAAACATATGCATTTGCAAGTACAGTCAAACCTGCCCATGTGGTCACCTGTATTAAAAGGTCACCTTTTTCTTGTCCTGTCGTAGCAAATTTCATTTGTATTGAACCTCTTTTTAAGAGGTCACCTGTCTTACAAGGCCACTTTTTCTATGCCCCAAGGGTGACCTCTTAATGCAGGTTTGACTACATGTACATGAATAGCAATAATTTATACTAATGATACATAATCTATGGGTGTTTATATACCGTTATTTACATTTTATTAAGACTTTTCTTCTGTATTTCTAGACGTTGATGAAGCATCCAAGAAGGAGATTAAAGATATGTTAATTAGCTATGACAGAACATTACTAGTAGCAGATCCCAGAAGATGCGAGCCCAAAAAGT
This sequence comes from Bathymodiolus septemdierum, assembly GCA_963383655.1. NCBI lineage: Eukaryota > Metazoa > Mollusca > Bivalvia > Mytilida > Modiolidae > Bathymodiolus > Bathymodiolus septemdierum. The sequence goes on along the minus strand of OY726526.1, from coordinate 11,549,127 downwards.
TTGGTGGTCCAGGTCCAAGAGCTCGTTACCAGAAGTCATACCGTTAAAATTATGGACATTCTTCTGTTGTACATTCGTCAATAAAGGAAAAAAACTTGAATTAGGATGTGTCATTGTTAACTTGCCCCAAAAAAGTCACATTCTGTTGTTGTTACGTTGTGTCTTTAGTTGTTCAACAGCTTTCATGTCTTTAATCATCTTGTTTAACTTTGTTGTACATTATAAATGGATGATCATTTTTAGGTCACCTGACCAATAAGATCATGTGAGCTTTTGGCCCCTCATGGCATGGTGTACTAGATACAACATTATGTGATAAATTTGTCAGTGACTTGCTGCAGGTCTGTGGTTTTCTCCACTAATAAAACTTTCTGCCATGATAGAACTGAAATATTGTTGAAAGTGGCATTAAACACCATAAACAAACCAACCTACCATCAACATCAGTGAAGGGAAGCAAGTGAGAGATGTGACTTGAATCAGATTGTGTCCCTGTTAATTTAAGCTGAAACTGCACCGATTCCAAACTAGTGAAACTTAACTGTACCCGAGTTATCATTGCATGGTCCTTTTCCAAGTTGGGGATTCTTTTTGTAGATTAAAATAAAAAATATAGATTTGTGTTGTTGATATCTTGGATCAAATCAGACTATAAAATTGGTATTTTCTGCTAAGCATGCAGCACTAAGGAGTAAGAGAAAAGACTAGTTGACAACATGTTAGGAATGTTTCTCATGTGACCCACTAAATATATATATGTCTTGACCCGGACGCCAAGGTTGCCACCACCAGAAGACATTTGTTTAACATGAGACTCGATGGGAATGAATAATTTTTAGTTCACCTGGACCAAAGGTCCAGGTGAACTATTGCCGTCGTCTGTAAACTTTTCACATTTCAAGCTTCTTGGCCGATTGGAACCGAACTTAGCAGGAATGTTCTTGGATGGTCCTCTACAAAGTTACTGTTTTTCGTTCCAGTCGGATATTCAATATGGCTGCCAGGGCCAATAATATGCTCTGATTGGCTGAAATTAATGAACTGACTGAACCCAAACTGTAAATGAATGATCATTGGAATGTCCTTTACCAAGTTACTGTTTTTTATGCCGATCGGAAATCCAAGATGGCCGCCACCGCAGGACATAGATTAACATTGGACCCTATGGGAAAATATTCAAATGCCTTCTTCTCAGAAACTACAAATATGATTAAAGCCAAACTGTACATGAATGTTCATTAGATGGTCCTCTACAAACGTTACGTTTTTTGTTCCGGTATGAAATTCAAAATGGCGGCTACGGCAGGGCTTAGTTTAACATTGGACCCTATGGGAAAAATGTTTCAAAATGCTTCTTCTCTGAAACCACTTGGACAGTTGAAACCAAACTGCCCAGGAATGATCATTGGAAGGTCCTCTGTTTTTTATGCCGATCGGAAATCCAAGATGGTTGCCACCGCAGGTCATAGTATTAACACAAGACCATATGGGGAAAATACAGAAATATATTCTTCTCTGAAGCTATTGCACTGATTGAACCTAAACTGTGCATCAATCATTGGAAGATCCTTTACAAACTTTGTGTTTTTTATGTTGATCGTAATTCCAAGATGACCCACTGCAGGACATAGTTTTTACATAGGACCAATTGGTTTTTTTTATTACCAGGTGAACGATACAGGCTCTTGAGAGCCTCTGGTTTGAATAACGTGAACTCCATGAAACTTTTCAGCAATTATTTGGACCCATTCATGGTATTGGGTATTCATATTTTATTGTTGATCTGACGACTGGTATTTCTGCTATATGAAGTAAGCATCCCATGTTCGAAACTCTTAAAACCAGTGAATGGATTCTTTTGCAACTAATGCCATTTTGCACTCGTTTTATTTGTCCACAGCTCCCCTGAAACCAGCGAATGGATTGCAATGAAATTTTCACGGATTCTTTAGCGACATATATATTACCATTTTGCACCTATTTTTTTCTCCATTTTATTAGCTCACTTGGGCAAGGGCCATGTGAGCTCTTGCCAACACTTGACGTCGGTCGTTTTGTTAACTTTTCACATTTGAATCTTCTCTGAAACCGCTTGGCCAAATAAACTGAAACGATTTATTATTTCGTCTAGATTCATTGACAAACATGGCAGCCATAGGTTAAGGTAATAATTCTTGATTCTGGTTAGTCGATTTCTAAAAATCTTCTCTGAAACTGCTTGGCCAAATCAACTGAAACTTGGTAAGAAGCATCTATGGAATGTCCTCTATTACGATTGCTCATTATGTCCCAAACCGTTCACAAACATGGCCACCACAGGAAATTCCTGTTTCTGGTTAGTCGCTTTCTAAATCTTGTATAAAGTTTCCTCCAAACTAAATGACGGGTGAGCAACACAGACTCGGTTGGACTTGGCCCACCGAGTCTCTACTTTCGTTTTTCTGGGAGTAGAACAATTCACTTTTCTAATTCTGTTTATACAAGAGTAAGCACCCCCTGTCAGCAAATCCTCGAAAACCAGAGAATGGATTTATATAACTTTCAGTGATTTTTAGCTCACCTGGCCATAGGCCATGTGAGCTTTTGTCATGGGTAAGCGTCCGTCCGTCCGTTAGCTTTTCACATTTAAATCTTCTTCTCTGAAACCGCTGAACAGAAATCAGCCAAACTTGCCAGAAATGTTCACTGGATGGTCCTCTACCAGATTTGTGTTTTTGGTGCTGATTTGAAATCCAACATGGCTGCCAGGGTCCATAATGTATTCTCATTGGCTGAAATTTTAAAAATCTTCTTGTCAGAAACCACCAAGTCAATTGAATTGTGACTTTGCAGAAATGATCATTGGGTGGTCCTGTACTAAAATTGTGAATCGTTTGCCGATCGGAAATTCAAGATGGCCGCCATGACTCGACTTAGTTTAACATTGGACCCTATGGGAATTTCACATTTTCATCTTTTTTTCTGAAACACAAAACAGATTTGAACCAAACTTGGCAGAAATGTTCATTGGATGGTCATATACAAGATTTTTGTTTTTGGCGCTGATCGGAAATCCAACATGGCTGCCAGGGCCCATAATGTGTTCTGATTGGTCGAAATTTTAAAAATCTTCTTGTTAGAAACCACTAAGCCAATTGAATTGTGACTTTGCAGGAATGATCGTTGGGTGGTCCTGTACTAAATTTGTGAATCGTTTGCCGATCAGAAATTCAAGATGGCCGCCATGACTCGACTTAGTTTAACATTGGACCCTATGGGAATTTCACATTTTCATCTTTTTTTCTGAAACCACAAAACAGATTTGAACCAAACTTGGCAGAAATGTTCATTGGATGGTCATATACAAGATTTGTGTTTTTGGTGCTGATCGGAAATCCAACATGGCTGCCAGGGTCCATAATGTGTTCTGATTGGTCGAAATTTTAAAAATCTTCGTGTTAGAAACCACTAAGTCAATTGAATTGTGGCTTTGCAGGAATGATCATTGGGTGGTCCTGTACTAAACTTGTGAATCGTTTGCTGATCGGAAATTCAAGATGGCCACCATGACTCGACTTAATTTTAACATAGGACCCTATGGAAAAAATGTTTAAAAGTCTTCTCCTCTGAAACCAGTAAGTCAGTTTAAGGCAAACATGGGATGAATGGTCCTTAGGTGGTCAACTTTCAAAATTATGTCCTGTGACCCCGACCTCCATCCAAGATGGCAACCATCAGCGAACATAGTTTTAACATAGGACCCTATGGGAAATATATTTAAAAATCTTCTTCTCTGAAACCAGTAAACCAATTTAAAGCAAACATGGCATGGATGGTCCTTAAGTGGTCAATTTTCAAAATTGTGTCCAGTGACCCTGACCTCCGTCCAAGATGGCCACCTTCAGCAGACATACTGTAGTTTTAAAATAGGACCCTATGGGAAAAAATGTTTTAAAATCTTCTCTGAAACTAGTAAGCTAATATAGCAAACATGTCATCGATGGTCCTTAGGTGGTCAACTTCCAAAATTGTGTTCAGTGATCCCGATCTCGGTTCAAAATGGCTACCGTCAGCAGACATAGTTTTAACATAGAACTCTATGGCAGTATGGGATTTGAATAGTAACTTAGATGTATTCAGCATGCAGACATTCTTAAGAGAACTTATTTGTGTCAGGTGAGCGATACAGGCTCACCTGAGCCTCTAGTTTAGTTACTAATCCCATTGTTCACCTCTTTTTTTTTTTTTTATCCAAATGATTTTTTAGGGTTTTCCAACAATGAGATTCCTTATTTCTGTTATACGACTGCAATTCCTCTGAAGTGAATGAATGGATTTCAATGAAATTTTCAGAGATTCTTTAATAACTACAGTATAACTATTGTGCAACTTTTTTTTATTTGAAGGGTTTTTAGCTCGCCTTGCCAAAGACAATGTGAGCGTTTGCCATCTCTTGGCGTCTGTCGTCAGTTAACTTTTCACATTTTAATCTTCTCTGAAATCCCTCGGCCAAGTGAAGTGAAACTTGGTAGGAAGCATCTATGGAAGGTCCTCTACAAGATTGCTCATTTTGTCCCGATCCATTAACAAACATGGCCACCATAAGCAATTCTTGTTTCTGATTGGCTGATTTGTAAAAATGTTCTCCTCTGAAACCGCTTGGCCAAATGAACTGAAACATGGTAGGAAGCATCTATGGCATGTTCTCTATACAGATTGCTCATTTCGTCCCGATCTGTTAACAAAGATGGCCACCACAGGCAATTCTTGTTTCTGATTGGTTGATTTCTAAAAAATCTTCTCCTCTGAAGCCACTTTGCCAAATGAACCGAAACTTGGTAAGAAGAATCCTTGGAAGGTCCTCTATAAAGATTGCTCATTTAGTTCTGGTTGGTTAACAAACATAACTGCCATAAGCAATTCTTATTTCTGATTGGCCGATTTAAACAAATCTTCTCTGAAACCACTAGGCCAAATGAACCGAAACTTGGTAGGAAGCATCTATGGCAGGTCCTCTATAAAATTTGCTCATTTCGTCCCTATCCGTTATCAAACATGGCTGCCACAGACAAATCTTGTTTCCGATTGGTTGATTTCTAAAAAATCTTCTCTTTAACTGCTTGGCCAAATGAATCAAAATTTGGTAGGAAGCATCCGTGAAAAGTCCTCTATAATGATTGCTCATTTAGTTCCAATCCATTAACAAACATGGTCACCACAGGCAATTCCTTATTCTGATTGGTTGATTTCTAAAAAATTGTCTCCTCTGAAACCGCATGGCCAGATGAATCGAAACTTGGTAGGAAGGATCCTTGGAAAGTCCTTTATAAAGATTGCTAATTTAGTTCCGATCCGTTGACAAATATGACCACCAAAGGCAATTATTGTTTCTGATTGGTTGATTTCTGAAAAATCTTCTTCTCTGAAACCGCTTTGCCAAATGAATCGAAACTTGGTAGGAAGCATCCTTGGAAGGTCATCTATAAAAATTGCTCATTTAGTTCCGATCTATCAATAAACATGGCCGCCACAGGCCATTCTTGTTTCTGATTGGTCAATTTCTAAATATCTTCTTTGTAACTGTTTAGCCAAATGACAAAAACTTGGTGGGAAGCACCTATGGGAGGTTCTGTATTAAGTTTCCTCAAAGCAGAATGAAAGGTGAGCGACACAGGCTCAGCCCACTGAGCCTCTAATTTGGGTTTCCCATATCAAACAATGGATTTTGCTGATTCTATTGGATAATTGTAAGAGAGGGTAGGCATCCCCCGTCTACAACGGAGAAGCAACAAATGCCAATTTTTTAGTTTTTGGTCTGACCTGATCAGGGCTCGAAAACCCATGATCTACCGCCATCGAGGCGAGCATTCTAACCATTACACCACCGATGCGGTTTGATAACAATTGGATGTCTAATCCACATGTAGTCTAGATAATATAGTATTTATTCCTTTATTTAATTTTAAGAATTAAAAAATATTCCATTATGAATAGTGGTACAGTAGTACGCCTCTTACGAGGCCAGATTTCACTGAGAGAGTAAAATACTTGTTAATTGAGCCTCTCAAGAAACACCACTACTCTTATGAGACTACTTTTTCATTGCAGAAGGGGTGGCCTTATACCAGGGGGAACTACCGTATATACAAAAACAGTAAATATCTCACAAGATGTAGACGAGCAAATCAATTTTATAATGGTTTCTCAGTCTTATGATGACTCAAAATAGTCAAACCTGTATTAAGAGGTCACCTTTGGTACAAAGAAAAAGTCACCTTATAAGACAGGTGACCTCTTAAAAGAGGTTAAATTCATATGAAATTATCTTTGACAGGACAAGAAAAAGGTGATCTTTTAATACAGGTGACCGCATGGGCAGGTTTGACTACATACCATATATCAAAAGCTAAATATAACTTAAAAAGAACAAAATGTTGTAAGATTTTATATAAATAATGACAAAAATGAATCACTTTACATGGTTTCCGATTCATTTATAAATCTTGTACCAGACAAACACAAATATGCACTAAAAAAGATAGAGGCCCTGGAAAGGATATTTTTTGTACATTGACAATAAATAATAGTAATTTAATATAAATCAAAATGGTCGAACCTTGTTATGGTGAAGCAGAACGAATTTCATGGAACAATTGATTGTATTTTCAATTAATGAAGAATTTGAGCTATGAGAGGTATATGAAGCCCATATTACAAATGTTCATTTTCTGACCTTTGCAATTTAATCTCCAATTCCAGAAACAATTATTTGCATAAGATTTTAGATGGTCCACCAATGGCAGTGTATGGTATGGAACAGTATTAAAGGACATATAATACCTGGTATGTCATGAATGACTAAAAAATTATTTCCATTCATACCCAAAAATTCCAAAACCTCTCTATTGTATGAAAGATACCCAGGACTACTCTACTTTTAACGAGTTACATTTTTAACAAAAAATGCCATATTGAACCAATGTAAATGGTCACTTGCCCCTTAAACTGCAGACTTTTATGAATCAATTTCTTTAACATGGGAAAACAACCACCTTCAGGTTGACAACTTTCGTTATTCACCTCATATGAAAGCCATAATTGTATAATATATCATGAATGTCATTAGGTTATCTCCCTTCCTTCCAAATATTTTAAGACATTAGCATTCTTTCAGTGTTTAAACACCAATGAAAATGATCCAATGAAAACATGCTTTATGCACATAATCAAGTTTTGCTTCTACAACAATAATTTATGAATATTCATGACGGGGAAAATCATGCAACGAAAAACAATTAAGGAGCAATACCACTAAAGATTTCTCCATAGACTTCTATGTTAAATAAATAAAAATTGAGCTTTCATACAAGATTCATCTTAAATTTAATCTAAGTGACACTCATATCTCATGGAAGGGGGGGTACCTAATTGGAAGCTTAACTCCGAAAATCAACATACATTTAATGGCATATAAGAAAAAACAGACAGTCCGAAGATGTCTACCGTCAAAAATCCTACTTTCACTTTCGATTTAGCACAAATTCAGGTGGTTTCTTTCCAATGCAATCAATTTTTTTATCTGAAGATGTCTACCGTCAAAAATCCTACTTTCACTTTCGATTTAGCACAAATTCAGGTGGTTTCTTTCCAATGCAATCAATTTTTTTATCTAAAACCACAAGGACATCAAATATGGGCTTAAAATTATCCTAAAATATGTAGGTTTCTGCTGACATTCAGTATTTTGCAGTATCTAATAGGGTTTATTTTTTATCCAACAATGTAGGAATCCATTTTGTGTTTACATACTACTTTCCCATACGTTCTTTTCTTTACCCATGTTTAGTGGTATTACATGTCAATAAAATTTAATGATTGTCTGCTTACAATAGATATAAAAATATTCTTAGCAGATATGAGTGCTGACTTTTTATGTTATTATTAACTGATTGGTGTTTAACGCCAACTTGAGCAGTATTTCAGCTATATCATAAGCGTGAACAAATTATATGCCGGTATTCTATATTTAAGGTATCATGTGATTGAGAAATGATACATGTACTACTTAATACAAATTCTAGAAGTCTAGATATCATTTACAGTGTTGATGTCAAAAGAACCAACAATTTTACCTTGAATAAAATGAAAAACAAAACATATCACTCTGTCGGCTGGATAATAAGGTTCTTTAGGGTACATACATTAAGCAAACAATGACTAGTCTTATTTTCAATTCAAATATTCCTCGAAAACGAATTCATAATAAAAGGATTTGACTTTATTTAGATTACATAAATAATATAATATACATGTACATTTGTACTTTGATGCAATATTTAAGAATAGAATGCAATCTTTTGTTGCTTTGTGTGTGAAAGCGTTGACCGAAGTATGTTTTGTATGAAGCATGATAGTGCTTCGTATAACAAAACGTACTTCTGTCAACTCTTTCAGAACACGATAAAACTGCAAAAATTGCATTCAATTCTTGTAACTATATTTTTACATCATTAAATATAATTGAAATTATTATTATTTCTTTTAATATTCCACATTTCCCAGAAGCTTCATTGACTGATGAAGTTTCAATTTAGAGGTCACATGTCAACCTTTTGACCAATCACATGAGGCTTTCTAAATGAAATGGACAAATATTGTAATTATTTACCTATAAATATAAATATACTGGCTTATCATTGTACCTAAAAACCACTACCCCTTTAGCATAATGGTGTATCCATAAGCTAGAACGATTTCACTGAAAATTAGTTGATCTGGTAGAACTTTCAGTAGACTAACGATACTTCAAACTAATCGGTCAGAACGTTTTTTTTGGTACAGACTAGTGCTATGTCATTGAATTTACAATAATACTGAGATATGGTTATTGTCATTTGGCAATATAGATGAAACTCACATGATCCAGTAGCACTCACATTGTACATAAGAATTCTTATCACCTACGATAAATGCTGAGCCACAGGACAAGGACCCGATACAATATATCCTTGGATTTTCAATTGTGCAAACTTGAATTTACATTCTACATAACACAATGACAATTTCTATGTCCAATAGTTTACTACTGGTCATCATATATTTTTTCAAGATTTCTTATGTTAATCTTTGGACCAAAGGGCTTTCTTTCATTTTTACAAACTTAATACATTCATATCTCAGTGATATTTCATACAAGACAACATTGGATTTCCTTTGTTGCTTCTTGGACAGATTTTTTCCCCATTGCAGCCAGAGTTTCAACTTTGGACATCGTAGACCCTCAAACCTTTTATTAATATAGGTGAACTGTTAAAAGAGGTTCAATTCATATGAAAGTTTCTATGATAGGGCAATAAAAATGTGACCTTTCAATACAGGTGACCGCATGGGCTGGTTTGACTATACTTGAACCTACATATCTCACAATGTACAATGATGCCTCATGCTAAATACATTCACTTTATCATTTTCCGGTTTCTAAAGATTTTAATATGCTACTTAATTGGAGCCTGAAAAACTTTGGACCCTCATGGCCCATGGATCTTGTGACCTTAATTTGTACATGATTAAGCATACATATTACAATGACCAATAGCTATGTGAGGTAAATACTTTAGTAGTATCAGACAGACTCTTGATTTAATCAAAATTAGTATAAATGTTAGTAGAATGACAAAAAAAAATAATACATTTTTTGATTTCAATATTTTTTTTTTTTTTGCTAAAACCTATTTTTTTTTTATATTATTCAGAGATGAAAATGCCCATTAATGGAAAAAGAACAAACCCCTTATACAGTGCTCTTAAACCTTCTTTTTCTAGCTGTTTATTTTTATTAGACCAAGTTATTTTCAAATGTTTTACTAAAAAAGAAAAAATCTGCTGATCAGAGAAAAATTTCTTCTCTTTATATCAAATTAGTAATAGTCAGCATTAAAACAACTACCAATATTTTGCAAAGATGTATTCTCATTGGAAAATATTATGTTAGAAAAATAGGGGACTCCGGTAATTAACATAATTTGTACTTTTACTTTTTACATTTCAAATTTGTACTTGTTATATTACTTTCTCATTGATTATATTTCTTATGCCTCTATTAATCTTATATTTTCCTGATGATGTTTAGAACATAACATAAATCAATGTGTTAATATGAACCCATGGGAGAACACATTAGGCCATAGAGAACACAAGACGATAATGTTGATTGTTTGTGTAGAAAAATAATCATGATTATATGAAATAATGATAAAAGCTTCAAGCTTTCCATTCAATAATAAAATTTGTTAAATATCAAAATTTGTTTGTTCATTTGTTCATTCATTGCAATAGTTTTTTTATTTCATCTTTTTCTGCACATTCTAAATATGATGCCCCTTCTGGTGAACAACCTTCTTTACTGGCACCCTGTAAAATAAACAAACAATGAAAATATGATTAAACTAGAGGCTCAGTGGGCTGAGCCTGTGTCGCTCACCTTTCATTCTGCTTTGAGAAAACTTTATACCGAACCTTCCATAGGTGCTTCCTACCAAATATCGGTTCATTTGGCTACTCGGTTTCAGTGGAGAAGATATTTTAGAAATAACCAGAAAGAAAATTGCCTATCATGTAATATGGTGGCCATGTGTGTTAACAGATCGGGACGAAATGAGCAATCTTTATAGAGGACCTTCCATAGATGCTTTCTACCATGTTTCGTTTCATTTGGCAAACCGGTTACAGAGGAAATGATGCTTAGAAATTGACCATGGCTGCCATGCTTGTTAACGAATCGGGAGGATATGAGCAATTTTTATAGATGCTTCCTACCAAGTTTCGGTTCATTTGGCCTAGCAGTTTCAGAGTAGAAGAATTTTAAACTAGAGGCTCAGTGGGCTGAGCCTGTGTCGCTCACCTTTCATTCTGGTTTGAGGAAACTTAATACAGAATCTCCCATAGGTGCTTCCTACCAAGATTTGTTCATTTGGCTAAACAGTTACAAAGAAGAAGATATTTAAAAATCGACCAATCAGAAACAAGAATGGCCTGTGGTGGCCATGTTTATTGACGGATCGGAATTGAATGAGCAATCTTTATAGATGACCTTCCAAGGATGCTTCCTACCAAGCTTTGATTCATTTGGCAAAGCGGTTTCAGAGAAGAAGATTTTTTTAGAAATCAACCAATCAGAAACAAGAATTGCCTTTGGTGGCCATGTTTGTCAACGGATCAGAACTAAATTAGCAATCTTTATAAAGGACTTTCCAAGGATTCTTCTTGCCAAGTTTCGATTCATTTGGCCAAGCGGTTTCAGAGGAGAAGATTTTTTTAAAATCAACCAATCAGAAACAAGAATTGCCTGTGGCGGCCATGTTTGTTAACGGATTGCAACTAAATGAGCACTCTTCATAGAGGACCTGTCACGGATGCTTCCTACCAAATTTTGATTCATTTGGCCAAGCGGTTACAGAGGAGAAGATTTTTTAGAAATCAACCAATCAGAAACAAGAATTGTCTGTGGCGGCCATGTTTGATAACGGATCAGGACGAAATGATCACTTTTTTTAGAGGACCCGCCATAGATGTTTCCTACCATGTTTTGGTTCATTTGGCCAAGTGGTTTCAGTGAAGAAGATTTTTTTTAATCGGCCAATCAGAAACAAGAATTGCCTATGGCGGCCATGTTTGTCAACGAATCGGAACTAAAAGAGCAATCTTCATAGAGGACCTTCCAAGGTAACTTGAATAATACTGCGCCCTCTATCGGCACTTTCGCTGGACGAGGGCTTGAACGCTCTTAGTGGTAAAAATCTGTCAGGCTGCTGGCTGGTACAGCCGACCAATCAAATGTCAGATATTAGCGTGTATGCACATTAGTGAATCCCTTTACTTCCGTTTGTATATATTGACAAAACAAAGATGGAGAATGATTGTGCACGTGCATTTGCATATTTAGAAAACAAATACACCTTTATTCTCATAATTATGATTTAAATTGCCATAGATTCACAAATCTTTAAAGAATTAAAAAAATAAAACACTGTGTAATCATTTTTTGAAGTTTTTATGTTTTAATCTAAATTTGCTAAAATGTCACAATACACATCTAAGATGTATTTTTGTAGTGTATGTGGGACAATAAAAGTGAATTTATTGTGGATAATAGGGTCGATACACGTAACTTACCGTTAACATAAGATTGTATAAATATGGATATGCACAAGTTAAATTAAGGAAAATGGGATGAAATAATAAAGAAATTTTATTGAAAATAAATATGTAAACAGAAAGTTGATTATTTCATAAATTAAAATGATTTTTAATACAATTTATAAAGAAATACCCATCACAATATCGTTATTTAGGTAAATACTTATTAGACTGATTTTTTTAAACCCATTTTTGTCTTTAATTGATAACTGACTCAAGTTAGCCTAAATAAATGAAATGTGACTTAATGTATTAATTATATAAATCCTTGCCTTCTATCAATTTTAATTTCTTAACTAATTCTTATTCTTATTATCAATATGGTCAGGTTGTTATTTTCATTGAATGGCATCTCAAAATAGATGGCTTCACAGTAGGAGCTCTTCCTGTATATTGGTTACATCCTGTATATTACAACTGACACCTAATGCATGACAAACAATTTTAATCAACCATCAGTATCATAAAATACACTTTTTTTTAAATCTTTATTTTAAATGAAATTAAAAAATCATTATAAGAGTGAATTCAATTCAAGCTTTTATTTACTTTCCAACTTTGAAATAAAAATCATTATGTTTTAATATTTATATTTAAAAAATAGTAATTATTCATTTATGTTTTATTTCATGTTTGGTTGTATTTATCCGGATATGTGTATTGCATACAACATTACATCATCTGATCGCTCCATTGGACATTATTTACAAACACTTTAGCTCCTCCTATTTTATGTCGTAATACCCATAAGTCATAACGATTTACTATTTCCGGTTTGACAGATTTTTTCAATGAATGCATCCAGGCGTTAATGCAGCGATTAGCGGGAGAGTAATATAACGACTGGATTATTCGGGTTACTTCCAAGGATGCTTCCTACCAAGTTTCGGTTCATTTGGCAAAGCGGCTTCAGAGGAGAAGATTTTTTAGAAATCAACCAATCAGAAACAAGAATTGTCTGTGGCGGCTATGTTTGTAAACGAATCGGAACTAAATGAGCAATCTTTCTAGAGAACCTTCCAAGGATGCTTCCTACCAAGTTTCGATTCATTTGGCCAAGTGGTTTCAGAGGAAAAGATTTTTAGAAATCAACCAATCAGAAACAAGAATTGCCTGTGGCGGCCATGTTTGTTAACGGATCGGGACGAAATGAGCAATAGAACCTTCCATAGATGCTTCCTACTAAGTTTTACTTCATTTGGCTGAGGGGTTTCAGAGGAGAAGATTAAAATGTGAAAAGTTAACTAACGACAGACACCAAGTGATGGCAAAAGCTCACATTGTCAAGGTGAGCTAAAAATGGACCAATCAGAAAGAAAAATTGCCTGTGGCGGCCATGCTTGTTAAAGGATCAGGATGAAATGAGCAACCTTTATAGAAGACCTTCCATAGATGCGTCCTACCAAGTTTGGTTTAATTTGGACAAGCGTTATGAGGAGAAATTTTTTAAAGAAATCGACCAATCAGAAACAAGAATTGCCTGTGGCGACCATGTTTATTAACGGATTGGGACGAAATGTTAGAGGACCTTCCATAGATGCTTCCTACCAAGTTTCAGTTCATTTGCCAAATGGTTTCAGAGGAGAAGATTTTTTTAAGTCGACCGATCAGAAACAAGAATTGCCTGTGGCGGCCATGTTTGTTAACGGATCGGTACGAAATGTGCAACCTTTATAGAGGACCTTCCATAGATGCTTCCTATCAAGTTTTGGTTCATTTGCCCCTGCGGTTTCAGGGGAGAAGATTTTAAAAAAATCAACCAATCAAAAACAAGAATTTCCTGTGGTGGCCATGTTTTTTAACAGATCAGGACGAAATGTTCAATCTTTATAAAGAACTTTCCATAGATGCTTCCTACCAAGTTTCAGTTCATTTGGCTAAGTGGTTTCAGGGTTTTCAAAAGTTTTTAAAGTAGGTGTCTACAATGACTTAAGTAGGTGGCTATTTGTGTGTTTTGCTTATGTAAAAAATCAGTCAAAGTAGGAGGCTCAAGACCTTTAATAACAAGTGGAATATAGCCAGCTTCCACCTACTTTTGAAAGCTCTGTGGTTTTAGAGGAGAAGATTAAAATGTGAAAAGTTAACGGATGACAGATGACGGACGCCAAGTGATGGCAAAAGCTCATATTGCCTTTGGCAAGGTGAGCTAAAAAACAGGACACCCTTGGGTGCAACATTTTTGTCCAGAATAGGCAGGTGTTCAGATTACATAGGTTAAATATTACGAAAAGAGTGAGTGATTGTTATCTAGTGTCAACTCAGCAATTTTTCAGTTATATCATGGACAGAACAGGTTAATTTTGAAGGTTTCTTGTTTATTCAGGTTTTCTGATTTATTCAGGATATAGTTTTGAGCTTATGGTTTATTCATGGTATGGTTCACACACGATTTGGGTTTACCGGTATTCAGACTTCAGTTTCACCATAATACCAGTACAATGTATATTCAAGGTTATTTCAAGACAGTACGTCTATATACATTAGGCTTGTTATTATACAAGGATATAAAAAAAAAATTAATTGGATATTCAAATGTTGTCAAACATAACTAAATTACTCTTGCAAATGACCAAATTTTATCATTCAAATTTGTGATATTATAAGCATTTGCTTTTTTCTTGCACAAGTTCGAAAATTCAGTAAATTTTCACGATGCATACTATATTCAGATATTAAAATTTTTAAAAATTCAGTCTGAGTGAGAGACTGCCGTGGTCGTTATCGTATGGTACGGTAGTTGGATTTACGTACAACTATCTATGCAATCAGTGCCTATCACTGCTTACGTTCTGAGTTTGAATCCTGCTCAAGCGAGATGTACTTGATACAACATTATGTGATCAAGATTGTCAGTAACTTGCGGGAGGTCTGTGGTTTTATCCGGGTACTCCGGTTTCCTCCACCAATAAAACTGGCAGACAGGATATAACTGATATATTGTTGAAAGTGGTATTTAACACCATAACTCTAACCCAGTCCGAGTGTAATTAGTTACTAATGGCTAGCATGTGATCAAAATGGTTTTTAACTGAAGAAAATATCAATTAAAGAGAATCAACATACATGTAGCCCTTACAAAAGCTACATGTATACAAAATCATCTGCTACAAACCTTTTGCAAAAGTAATTTAACACTATTTGTATGTCCTTCCCATATTGCTGCTAATAAAGGTGTTATTCCATGTTTATCCTTTGCCTGTAAATATACAAGTAAATATTATAATTATTACATAACATGGCATGCTATTCAAATCAGGCCAAAAAAAAAAATAACATGTGTGTTTCAGGTTTCATGTTCGAAAAAAATAGGATCGCCTATCGGTATGTCAGGAATTCCTTAAAAATTTTATTTCATTTTTGAAATCCAATTGGTTCAAATGACAGAAACTGCTGACATGTATCATCCATGATCAATGTCTGGACCAAATATGGCTGTATGATATCATCAATAGTAATGTTAGGGTTGAGACTAAAAATTAGGGTCAGTCGGAAAACCAGAAACACACATACCGGTATTTCTTTTTGGTCTAATTTTTAAAAAGATGAAATTAAAAACTTCAAACACTGCTTATTAAACCAAAAAATTCTATGGCCATACTTTATTAACTTGAGATATAGTGGGAAGGCTCTTGATCCCCTTAACTGATTTAATGCTGCCACATATTTGTGCCTGTACCAATCCAGGACTTTGACTGTCTTTTTTACATGTATTATGTTTAGGAATTAAGAGGTTTGCCAGATTAGTAATTGTGAAGCTATACTGTTACAGTTTGTGCTGTTGTGGTTATTCTGTAGAATTACATTGACAACAATTAGTGATTTAAACTCATTTTTACAATTTACTTTATTATATGATGAACCGCATCGGTGCTGCAGATAGTGAGATCGAGCCCTGGTCGGGTCAAACCAAAGACTATAATATTGGAATTTGTTGCTTCTCTGCTAAGCATACAGTATTAAGGAATAAAAGCAAATACTGGTTGGTGAGGAATCAGGATCATGTGTCCAAGTGGTAACATGTCTTCCTGCGCACTGTTGTTTCGGTGAGCTAGAACTATAAAAATCTAAATAAGCACGTTGGTCTAGTACAAAGTGGATATCATCATCATCTCATTGAAATCTAACTTGTTCTTGTCATGATATACTAATGTAGCTGAAATATTGCTCATTTGGTGCTAAGCAATCACTCAACTCACTCTGTTCTTGGTGCATGTATAAAATAAAATTGTAGTACTACATAATCTTACTGTCATAAAACTTGGAGCATGAGTGTGTACTAATCAGAACACTGTATCTAATAAATACTTTGTTCTGATTGGACAACATAGTGGTAGACATTTGGGAGTATGAGTATTAAAGTCATTCTTTTATAATCGTAAGGCCTAATCTTTCGATGTTATATATGTCCCACCTGTAATGGGGATAGAATGTTAAAAGAACTTAAACATGATTAAAGCCTTACATCAACATTTCCACCTTGATCAACAAGATAACCTATGACCTCTGAGTGACCATAATCTGCTGCATAATGTAATGGTGTTCTGCCTTCTATTTGTGTATTTATTAAACCGTTTCCCTGAAATAAAAAAAATTAAATGTTTTAAACGTGCTAAATGAGACCATAGAAATAGAGGGTTATGGTGTTTAACACCACTTTCAACAATATTTCAGCTATATTGTGGCAGTCAGTTTTATTGCTGGAGGAAACCAGAGTATCCAGAAAAAACAACACACCTGCCGCAAGTCAATGAACAACTTTATCATATAATACTGTATCGAGCACAACTCGCCACATGGGGGTCACAAAAAACTCGCTCTAATAGTTATACTGAAACCATCGGTCAGTGCGACATCAAACATATTATAACTTTATTGATATTAAAACAATAACATCAGTTATAAAGTTATTGAAAAGCCTGGTAATATATCTTCAAAATTTCTTTTGTATTTAGTGTTACTACATATGCATGTAGCTATCACTTAAAATATTAAACAAATTAAAACATTGGTAAATAGATTAAATAGAGTAAGAGATACCCGGCATACATGTATCATTATTACTAAGAGACTGAGTGATATACATACATATCTATCAGTGATTTATCATGCTATGCCTCCATCTGTACTGTTAATTAAATGTAATGAACTTCAACCTATTACATGTATAATTTACAAAATATTTTTGTGCTAATTTTTATGTTTTAAAATGCTAGACAAATAACAGCAACCAGGAAATAACAAATTCATGTTACTACTGCTTACAGATTTTTTTTTTTAAATTGTTTTAATTTGGAAATAAATATCTTAAGTATTTTTTCATTGCAATATAAAAGGGACTGACCATTTAACTTGAAAGGGGGGGTTATGGTTTTTTGTTTCGTTCAAAAAAAATTTTTCGGACAACACAAGAGTTAGAATATTATTTTTTTGTCGTGCAAAGCGCAAATTTTTTTTCCAGAATTTAACATTACGTTATATGACAAAAACTCTGAATCAGATTATTTTTTTTTTCCTCCACCAAAATCAGAATATTTTTTTCAGCAACATTGGGAATCAGAATATTTTTTTAGAAAAAACCATAACCCCTCCCCTTCAAGTTAAATGGTCGGTCCCTAAGTGTCGATGCATATTTTTATATATAAGTACCATTGCTTTGACTCCAATATTCAAGTGCTCTTCTCCATGTTTTAAATTTTCTAAGTACTTTTTAGGCAAAGTATGGATTATGATGCAGTAGTATGTGACTCTTATATGTCATATGATATAAACAAACTAGAAAAAATACAGCAGCAAACTGTACATCATGAATTATCAGACATTTTTTCCCCCAACAACAGACTTCATGCATGCATAATAAAAGGTCACCTAAGGTCATATCACTAGGGGCGTATATCATCGTACAGACAGGAATTTATGTTTGAGATATGTTTTCATGAAAATAAAAGAGTGGACTGTGGAATGCTATGATCATGTAATTAATTCAACAGATATGAAATATTTAGGAATTTCCATTGACAAATATTTAAATTGTGAACATGATATTGTACATGTATCTAGTATTATCAACAAAGTTAACTCTAGACTGAAATTTTTATATAGAAATGCAAAGTCTTTGGACACCAGGTCAAGAATGACTCTTACAACTGTACTAATTCAGTGTTATTTAGATAAGAATGACTCTTACAACTGTACTAATTCAGTGTTATTTAGATAAGAATGACTCTTACAACTGCACTAATTCAGTGTTATTTCGACTACTCTTATTCATCATGGTATTGTAGTTTAAGGAAGGGTATGATAAAAAAAAGTACAAATAGTTCTTGACCTAGAACCTAGAAGTAGAATAAATTGTGATATTTTGGATAAAGTAAATATGCTTTCTGTTAGACAGTCAGTCAATTAATAATAAATCATGTGTTCAACATTTTTCATGGACATGCACCTGAATACCTATGTGAAAGTCTTAATTTAAACAATATCTTGACTAAAGGTGGTACAAATTTAAATTTTTTAGTTCCAAGTGGAAATACTTGTAATAAAAATAGTTTTGTTTATAATGCTATTTTTGACTGGAACAATTTGCCAATCAATATCAAACATATTTCTAATAAACCTGCATTCAAATCAGCAGTTAATAATTATTTAAAAATAACAGCCAGAAATAGAAAATTGGATGATTTTAGCTATGAATTTTAAATTGTATGTGTATAGTCATAATATATATATTTATCATATGTTCCTATTTTTTCAGGCAACATTTTGTGCTTAGTGCTAAATATTATATTTAGTCATTTTTTATTATATCTACAAGTCATGGACCTCATTGGAAATAAGCCTTCAAGCTTTATGGGTTATCCAAAGGCAGTCATGCACTGTTCTTAAACCTCTTTATTTTATTTAATATAATGTTTTTTGTTTAAATGTAAGTACTTGATATTTACCTGAATAAAAATGAATGAATGAAAAAGGATGGACTTTTAATTTTAAAACTCGAAAATAAGTGTTAATATATGTTTTTAATGTACTCCTTGTAAAAAAATATCTGGACAAAAAAAATCACCAAAATCAATGACATTAATGAGTACACATTTAAACTTCATGAACATAGTGAGTGAACAAACAAGGAATGCAACACGATTTTAGGAAGTTTATTGTTCTGTTAATGTCACAAAAAACAAGTGGAAACTGTCAATGGATATTACTTGTATTTCATTACCGGTGCCAGCGGCAGCGATGTTTCTGAACAACTCTGTGTACGTATTTAACTACTTTTTTACTACAATGCCTTGCTCAACATGGAACTCAGGAAACATCCAACAAGTCGAGAAAGTGCAAAGACGGGAAGCCATTTGTAACCAGGAATTACCACGACCGACATCCTGGTAGCGTGACACAGATGGTCCAACAACTACAATGGGAGCCTCTGCAGGTTAGAAGAGTAAAGATCAGACTAGTCCTCCTGTACAAGATCCAACATGGACTATCCCTGCAGACTTACTTAGTGGCTGGTGACACCAGAACCACAGGAGAGCACAAGTTTTGTCCCCCAAGTGTGAGGTAAGACGTCTACAAATATTCATTCTTCCCACGAACCATTGCCATTGGTGACTGGAACAGACTACCTCCACAAGTCGCCTGTGCCACTTCACTAGAAGGTTTCAAGAACCATTGTACATAGCACTCTATGAGTTTTTAGTCTTGCCCGCAGCATGCACCTGAGTATAACGCTATATGAAGAGTCATCTCAGTACATGGAAGAAGAAGAAGTCTCTGTGGCGTGTCTAGCCGGACTTAACTTATCTGTGTCTGTGATATGCAATTTTATTCTCAGCGAATCTCACCTGCTTTTCTACAAATCCCTGTACCTCACTCAGATCACCGTTTTTCACGGCCCACAAAAAGTCTGTCATTTTCTTTTTGGAGAATCAATAAATTTAACAATTTTTCCAGATACTTCCCCGAATACTTTTTATTCTCCTTTCTATAGCCGGAAATAGCAATCAGTCACTCCCGATAAGGTTAATTTGAGAGCACATATCTGATTGGTTATTTATTTACATCATAGCCAATCAAGCACCTCGAGTCTCAAATGGAATAACTTTCTGAAGTGGGAATTTTAAACCAGTTAAGCTTAAATCATAAATGATTTCACAGGCACTTGTTTCTGGTATAGTATCGGTAGCAGGTCAAATCGGCCCCAAGTCAAATCGGCCCCAGTCAAATCGGCTCCAGTCAAATCGGCCCCAGATCAAATCATTGTATTATTATGTTTTTTATTTATTGTTTCACTCTTTTTTTTCACACCGGGAAATCACATGTCCGCCAATTTTGTTGTTTACTATTGTCAACATGCAAAGTTAAATATTTCTTAAATAGTTTGGTCACTATTCAGCAAAATAGGTACATTCGGCATACTATGGACTGTGTAGAATCTACTGTATATATTGAATATATACAATTTACGTGTTAATTCAAGTATTTTTGCATCCGAAGAAATCAAATATTGCAATTTTTGGTGCAGCCTGTTGTCACCGTTTTGCATAGTAGCTGTCCTCATATGAACATAGGTCATAACTATTATAAAATATAGTTTCTTTTTAAATTAATGGGTTTTTTTATCCAACAAAAGTTGACATGCATTGGGCACAAGATATCACAACTTGGTAATGTAATGTTAGACACGATGATGACAGTATTTGTAAAACTGTTTCATCATATTTTATTTTATTTTTTATATTAACACCCCAGCTGGGAAAACCATTTTACACCAAATAAATGCCCGGATAGAGCGTTTATCGATAGAGGTAAAAGAGTACTACTCAACCGTTTCACACTCATCTTTTAGTTATGGTATAATTAGGTATGCTCATTGTTGAAGACCCCACTAGGAAATGTAGTTTACAGCAATGAACGTGCTGTTCCTTTACTTTAGATACAAGATACTTTATTTTCCAAATCAGGTCCCCTGGAGGGCATGATACAACATTTACAATTAGCACATACACAATAAATAAAGTAAAGTATAATAATTATTTTATTACCATCAACCATGTCTGTTACAGATTAGAACAAAGGGAAGTAATTCAAGCAAGATTGTCTTAGAATTTTATATTGTTTTGAGTATATATAGGGAGTGGATGTGGTCGAGGGCGCTGGACGTAAGGCTAAGCAAATGGTGCTGCAGTGTATCAATGGTGTGGGTTCAAATCCCGTCGAGGGAAGAACAAAAATTTGACAGCTCTAAAATCTAATTCTAACACTGTTTGGTTTAATTTTCAGACGTATATAGTTATATATACATATATATATATAATAATTATAAATAATAAATGTAAACAAGTGTTTTATAATTTACTTTAATTGATGTCCAAGTGTACTAATGTTGGATACCTGTGTTTTTTGTGTCTGAATTTGTATCCTCGTAATGTGGTGTCTGGCACAATAATGACAGTATTAGTAAGGTTACTTCACCCATATTTTATGTTCTTGTTGATGACCCAACATCTAGGAATATTATATACAACAAAACAGTCAAGATGCCCAGATGTAGTATTTATCGGTAGAACTACTGCTCCAGTCCTTTTGAATCCATATCCCTTCCTACTAATTTATGCAGCATTCTCCTAGTAAAAATGTTATACCAATATAGTACTACATTTCCTTTTATGTTGGCCATGGAATTAAAACCAATGAGAAGGGAAAAAATCAAAATGAAAAAAATTGTCCTTTCTTATTGTTAATTTACTATATTATCACCAATTTTTCAGCTATATCATGTCGAGAACAAGTTTTATTTAGACAAGATGATGATGTGTGCTTTGTACTAGACCAACACACTTAGTTGGATTTTTACAGTGCTACCAGCTCACAAACAACACGCTGCGAGGAAACATGATGCTCCACATCGACACACGATCCTGATTCTGTATCAACCAGTCTGCTGCCCCTTCCCTTCAATGCTGCATGCTTATCACTGAAACAATAATACCACATGATGTCTTTGGTTTGATCCGACTGCTGTTAAAACTCACGATCTAACACACTTGATGAGAGCATTTAACGCCATGTACACAAAATATCAAACAATAGCAAACTCCTACAATGAGATCAGGTCTCCTCCTCGAGGTATGGTACACATGCTGTACATTAGCATTGTATACACATAACAGAGAACAATAACAAAGTCCTACAATGAGATCAGGTCTCCTCCTCAAGGTATGGTACACATGCTGTACATTAGCATTGTATACACATAACAGAGAACAATAACAAAGTCCTACAATGAGATCAGGTCTCCTCCTCGAGGTATGGTACACATGCTGTACATTAGCATTGTATACATAACAGAACAATAACAAAGTCCTACAGTGCTATGACATTAGGTATCTAAATTAATAATACATACAATATAAATATCGAGATAAAAACCCTATACCAAATAATAATCAAATAAAAACGAAAGTAACGATTTTTATTGTGCTGGCTCACTGAAACTAACAGTACACAGGTCGACATGTCACTTTACTCGGACACCTAAACCTGATTCTGAGCCAACCAGTCATTGTTCTTGCTCCTTAATGCTGTGTGCTAAGGTGAGAAGCAGCAAATACCAATTATATGTCTTGGTTTGACTCGATTGGGGATCGAACCGACGATCTATAGCATTGAAGGCGCTCGCTTTAACATTACACCACTAAGGTAATTTCTTGTGTTCAAATCAACACATTGATAATAATCATTTAAGGAAGAAAGCTTGGGCTGAGTGATGAATCATACTCATTTTGGGGTATGAATTCCATGTGTAAAGGGGGGGAGGGTCTTGTAAAAACAAGGGAGATCCATGCTATTTTTTTAGAATAATATTTTAATTTTTCCAGGTCATTTTTATAATTCGTCAGTAAAACGAAGGTGCTTCAAATCCACCAATTCTCATTCTGGATCTACCATTATCATCTTTAATCCAAAACTTCATGACAATTGTTAGATGAAGAACAACAATAAAAGTACTGTTCCATAACTTTTGATTTTTACCAGAGTATCTGAATAGTTTTTTCACACCTAATACATGATTTCAAACTGTATTCCCCCATTCATCAGACATTTGCATAAAAACACAAAGTTTCTGTCTACAAAGAGAGACATTCAGGTTCTTGGCATATTAAAGGTATAGTGTTCATAATGAATTTTATCCAATTACAACCATAATCCTTTCCGTTGCAGCAGTTTAAAGGCATGAAATAGCTGAAATATTTCTGACGGTGATAATAAACACCATTTGTTCAAAAATGCATCAATAATTTAAAAATACCAAACTAGCTTTTAAACATATATTTTATATAAAGTACAATAATATACAAAAACAATATATTTTCAATATCAACCTAAAAAATAATATTTATATATACTACAAAGATAAAATATTGAAACACATATCAGTTTTACTGAAATTTCATGAGGCAAGCTTTATAAAGTTATTCCATAAAAAGTTGTTTGTTTGAATTTTAATGAAGGAGTGCAGGATGGGAACAAATTCAATAAAGAAATGTAAAGAAATTCTTATTGAAATTGTATGAATATGGTTTTGAAAAAAATTGCCTTTAACTCATTCAATTTTCGATGGAAAACCTGTTACCAAAATAATAAAAATAATATTTCTGTCTTAACTCCAAAGAAGACTTTGGTCAAAGTCCACTT
The DNA here is from genome assembly GCA_963383655.1 of Bathymodiolus septemdierum. Classification (NCBI taxonomy): domain Eukaryota; kingdom Metazoa; phylum Mollusca; class Bivalvia; order Mytilida; family Modiolidae; genus Bathymodiolus; species Bathymodiolus septemdierum. The sequence continues at coordinate 11,525,259 of OY726526.1, read as the reverse complement.
GCTTCAACTGTAGAGAACAAAAATAAAATCAAAAATATTTTTAAAAATCTCCAGAAGTTTCTTTTTAACTAACTTCCTAAGTAAAAAAAAAATCCTAGTTTACCGGGAAAGTATAATTTTTATGTAAAGTTTTTAAAAAGTAGATTCTTTCTTGCTTGAAATTATCCTAATAATTTGTTTATTTTTATTAACAGGTAATTAATTTAAAAACAACATTTTTGGGTTGAAATATTAAGACAAAAAATTTATAATGACTTTCATTTACCCAATACTTACAATGATATATATATATATCTGCATTATTTTAAATATATAGAATGAGATACATGTATATCGTTGCATATATTTAATATCTGTACAGAGACACAATTGAATATCACAAAATTTTATATTACAGTTTTAACCACTGTCCTAAAGTCCATCCTTTAAAAAGGTGATTTTCTGTAACCCGACTAACTGTTTTTAAGTGGGTAGTGAGATAGCAAGGCATTTTTTTTTCAAGTATCTGATTAAAGCTATTGCAAAAAAAACTTGCTAAAAATGATAAAAAAAAAGAATTCTCAGGTATTCCTGGAAATTTGTTTTTTGGGTATTGGCAGTTTTTGGTAGTATCAGTGGGGTTACAGAAAACTGTACATTGTTTATGGATGTCCTGAACTGTCTTCCATAGTTTTATCTCCGTCAATATTACTTCGTCAGGCATATTTGTAACTCTTTTCTTTTCTTATACAGCAAATCAGTGCAAACGAAACAAACACCAATATCAACTGTAAAACAGAACATAGGAAAATTATGTATCATTACAGTAGTCCTCTTATAAAGCCACTCCAATGAAAACCCAACCCTCTTATAAAGCCACTCCAACGAAAACCCAACCCTCTTATAAAGCCACTCCAACGAAAACCCAACCCTCTTATAAAGCCACTCTAACAAAAACCCAACCCTCTTATAAAGCCACTCCAACGAAAACCCAACCCTCTTATAAAGCCACTCTAACGAAAACCCAACCCCCTTATAAAGCCACTCCAACGAAAACCCAACTCTCTTATAATGCCACTCCAACGAAAACCCAACCCTCTTATAAAGCCACTCCAACAAAAACCCAACCCTCTTATAAAGCCACTCCAACTAAAACCCAACCCTCTTATAAAGCCACTCCAACGAAAACCCAACCCTCTTATAAAGCCACTCCAACGAAAACCCAACCCTCTTATAAAGCCACTCCAACGAAAACCCAAACCTCTTATAAAGCCACTCCAATGAAAACCCAACCCTCTTATAAAGCCACTCCAACGAAAGCCCAACCCTCTTATAAAGCCACTCCAATGAAAACCCAACCCTCTTATAAAGCCACTCCAACGAAAGCCCAACCCTCTTATAATGCCACTCCAACGAAAGCCCAACCCTCTTATAAAGCCACTCCAATGAAAACCCAACCCTCTTATAAAGCCACTCCAATGAAAACCCAACCCTCTTATAAAGCCACTCCAACGAAAGCCCAACCCTCTTATAAAGCCACTCCAACGAAAACCCAACCCTCTTATAAAGCCACTCCAATGAAAATCCAACCCTCTTATAAAGCCACTCCAACGAAAATCCAACCCTCTTATAAAGCCACTCCAACGAAAACCCAACCCTCTTATAAAGCCACTCCAACGAAAGCCCAACCCTCTTATCAGGCCAGATTTCAGATGCACTAAAATAGTAAAATATTACTAATTTATCCCCTCAAGAGAGGCCACCTCACTTATAAGGCCTTTTATTTCATTGGAGGTCTTATAAGAAGGGGAGTACAGTACCATGAATATCACTATTTTGCAATTTGAAGTGATGTCTTCAATGAGTATTTGGAAAGTGGTTATGGGTGTTTAATACCACTATCAACAATATATCAGTTACCCGTCATATCATGGTAATCAATTTTACTGGTTGAGGATTACCAGATTAACTGGAGAAAACCATCAAACTATCATAAATTATTATTAAATTGAAAGGATGAAATTAAGAATCATGTAGTAGCATCTATTGAAATTATAATATTTCCTTTCAACATATACATTAGCTGTTGGCATTAAATCTGTTATTTGAAAAACAAATAAACAATTCTTAAAAGTATGATGGAAAGTAATATATCTAAGGTAGTAAGGCTATCTATGCCTAGTAGCAGTTGCAAGTCGAGGACCATTTCTGGCACCTTTGGCCTTCTTGTTTGAAACCGGGATAGCCTTAATCCTTACAATATATCCAAACCATTATCAAGTATCACAGACCATTGTGTTTAAATTTCAGAAAGATCGGCCAAATAGAACTTTAATTACTGTAAAAAACGATGTCTACAGACAGAAAACAATAACACATCCAATGGTTACCATAATTCGACAGCAAAATATTTTGCGGACGCATAAATTCAATGTATACATAATGTATGACTATCTAGTAGTTTGCATTAAAATTGTAAATAATTGAATAAAAACAAAGCAACAACTATGATGTAAAAATAGTGCAATAACAGTATGATAAAATTTTGGCTGTAAATTGTTGTGTACCATAACTGCTAATTAGCAATTTTTCAGGCCTAGCATGGCAAGAACAAGTTTCTTTTTGATGAAATAATGATGATATATTTTATGTACTAGATCCACATGCCTGCCGAGTTGGATTTTTATAGTGTTAGCACACTGAAACAACAGTCCACAGACAGACATGTCATTTCACTTGGACACATCATCCTGATGTCGAGCCAACCAGTCTTTGCCCTTAAGGTACTCCTTACTGCTACACGCTTAGCACAGAAGAAATAAATACCATTATTATATAGATAGCTGTGAATTACAGAATTTTTCGAGTTAAACTCATTATATATTAAATTCGATTCGAAACATTTTTTTATCTATATAATAAATACTATAACTAATTGACGAGCTTCCTTATCAAAAATATGTCACTCATGACCAAATAATATTGTAACTCACTCATGCGCTGTGCGCATTCGTGAGTTACTGCGTTATTTGGTCATTCGTGACATATTTTTGATAATGAAACTCGTCAATTAGTTATAGTATAAATATTACAGTCTTTGTTTTGACTCGACCGGGGATCCAACCAGCAATCTACTGCACTCAAATCAAGCACATAATCCATTACACCACTGAAGTGTTTACCATTTAAATCTCACTGATTAGACCTATAGTCCAAATAGACCTATAGTCCAAATAGACTTATAGTCCAAATAGACCTATAGTCCAAATAGACTTATAGTCCAAATAGACCTATAGTCCAAATAGACTTATAGTCCAAATAGACCTATAGTCCAAATAGACCTATAGTCCAAATAGACTTATAGTCCAAATAGACTTATAGTCCAAATAGACCTATAGTCCAAATAGACTTATAGTCAAGAAAATATAGCAAGTGAGTGATTGATTGTTGCTTAACGTCAACTCACCATTTTTATCAGCTATATTATGGCGATAGCAAGATAATTTTCAATGAGATCATGTCTCCTTTGTACTAGACCAACTTGCTTAGTTGGATTTTTATCAGGCTAGCTCACTGAAACAACAGTCCGTGGATATACCTTCAAATATTTGATTTCAGCTTGAATAGTTTTACAAGAATGTTAATTATAGTTATCATGATGTTCTTACCTGAAGTACTCCAATGGCAATGCCTGTTGCACCAATTAAATAAAAGTTGTCCATAATCCATTCCTTAGCATCGTCATAGCAGCTCTACAATAATAAGATTTCAATGCAGTACCTCATTGGAAAATTATTGTCATGAAGAAAACAGCAAGGTTTCAATAGCCTGTAATTCTGTAATTTGTTATTGAGTTTTTAACTTCAACTGATAAATGATTATTATGAAATTATCTTAATACAGATGTGTATAAAACATATGACTATATCTCCACCCTCCATCAATCAGAAGGGCCCGGGTGGCTCAATAAGTTAGGTAGTTGGATTACCTACAACTCATACAAGCCTATCACCAATACCGCATGGGTTCGCGTCCGGCTTTTTAAATTACAAAAAAGGGTGCACTCGAATTGATAAAGTTTACCAGTTGCTTGCCCATGGTCGGTGGTTCTCTCTGGGTACTCCGGCTTCTTCCACCACTAAAACTGGTCGCCTTGATATAGCTGAAATATTGTTGAAAGTGGCACTAAACACCAAAACAAAAATCAAATCCATCAATCAACAAACAATGAAAATAATTCATAAGAACTACCAATGACCCAATATTACACAAATATTTCAAAATCACTAGAAAATAATGATTTAATACTCACGATCAAATATGAGACTTGAGCTCCTGACTGTCCACAGCCACTGTATCCACAACAAGAATCAGGTAAGGTTTTGAAATTGTGGATGTCGTAAACTCCCTGCCAGTCTGTGTAGTTATTAACACCACAACACTTATACTTAAAAAGACAATATATATATATACATCAACACCACAAATTTTTTAAGAGGTTTCTCCGATCCCCTGTGTTGTGTATGCTTTCCATATACAATATACCGTACTAAGATAATTCTAAAATAATTTTTGTTTCTTTTTAACGAATAAGACTGCATTTCTTTCTCAGTCAAAAATAAATAAATAGTTACGATAGGTTTAACCAAGAAATAATGTACACACCAAAAATCTCAACAATTGGCTGAGTGTGACATATGCAATTCAATGGTGTTTTTTTTTAACATGGATGAAAATATAATGATTATTTCATTATGGTGTTAGGATAAATTACAATCTTTCATTAGTCATATGCTGTATTACAAGATGCAAGAATATGAAAAAAATTACTTTAGGTTTAACATAGTAAAATTTATAACAACAAAATGCTAAGTCTGAATTATCTTTTCAAAATGTTAGTGTAGGTAAAATATTTTGACAATGAAAAAGCTTCTGTCTAAGAGTCATGAAATTATATGAAGATTTGATATAGTTATTTTTAAGATTTAAAAAACTTAACATAAGGGCTTACCAAATACAATATGTGCAAAACGTTGGGTCCAGATTCTCTGCCGAAACAGAATAAAATGAAAATTATTTTGTCTGCATAATATATTGATCTTGAATATGCTTCTTTCCAAGTTTGATGAGATTATATGGAGGTTTGATGACATTATTCAAGATTAAAACAGCCTTAATATTAAACCTTCTTTGTCGCTGGTACATCACAAGAGTAGAATTAATGTTTCTACCATATTTACCTTTTCCTGTAATTTATCCCATGCGCTGCGAGTTTTATCGTTTTTCAATCCTTCTAACAACTCCCTTTTCAGAACATTTTCAAGCTGCAAACAAACAACAGAAGAATTTGAATAAGAGATTTATGAGTAAGTATGCCTATACGTAGTCACAAGTCAACATCTATCAATTTCACATAACAGAATGTAAAAAAGATACATATGACATAATCATAAAGTTTTTTACCCTTATTTCAATATAGGATTAGTTTAATTGCTGTTCAATACCACTTTCAACAATATAACGGGGACCAGTCAGTTTTATTGGTAGATAAAATCGAAGTACTGTGAGAAACTTAAATAATCTTTTTTACAATATACAATACAAATATTGTGAAATATTATGGCAAGTTATTGTTACCTGTAATTGAAGTTTCGATCAATAATTTCTCTCCTGTTCTTTTAGGTGCAGTTTTGTGTATATCTTTTTTTATATTTTGACCAGAAATTCTGATAATTTGAATGTTACTTACATTATCGTTATAGATGTATGCTATTACTCCTGCTCCTATTTGCATGGCAAAGATTATCAGGACAAATATAAAATACTGAAGAAGAAAAAAACATTTACTGCAGTATGTTATTTCCAAGGTTTTCTTTTGTGATCTAAAATCGGCTTCATTAAATATTTTTAAATACATCATGATTCATCATGGTCCACAAATTTCATAACATAATGTGTTTAGGTTAAGTTCACGTCTTGAATACAATACAATACAAAATTTACTACAGTATGTTATTTCCTAGGTTTTCCGCTGTGGTTTAAAATGAGTTACATTAAATATTCTTATTTTGGTTAAATAATTCATCTTTGTACATGTAAAATCGCAGTCCACAAAATCTTTAGTCTCATTCAACAAGACCTTAGCATGCCCTACAATAGAGTCTGGTTTCATAATATTAATAACTTTGATGTTGATTGGTGGAAATAAATACAAAATAGGGGAGCTTAACATCAATGGTGACATAAATACCTCAAGATTGGCTTATTGACATATCACATAAAAATAACAAACAATAGTGAGTTATCTCCCTTTATAAAGCTTATTCATGTTTCCTGTTCAATATACCAGTATACATTAATATCATCAAAAGTAATTTAAGTACTTTAAATGAAAAAATATCTTTTTCATTTCCTATTCTTAAAATCTGCAAAATAAGTGTTTGAAAAAATTTATTTCCATTCACCATACATGTGTAAAGTTGTCTATTCTTTTCAAAATCAACTAGACTGTTCCAAGTTGGCTTGTTTCTGATTGGTAGTATGATTTGTAACCTGTTGTATGACCTAATAACGAATATCATTAAATACAAGTGAATCAGCAAATAATTTCAGAATGAAACCTTAATAAATGAAAGCTATGATAAAAAATCACCCTAAATGTCATGGAGCTATGTCAACCATTGCCAGATATATTGCGTGTGCCAGCGCCCAAACTTTAACGTTCTGGTGGTAGAACTCTCTGAATTATAAAAGTTTACTTACAAGTCCTAGCATACATTGGTTGTTCATCCGTGCTCCAATAAATCCAACTAAAGCCACTACGATAACTATAATTCCTGCCGATATCAACAACGCTGACGACGTCTCAAACTCCCTACTTTGTAGAATCGCTATAAAATCTGACCTTGACACTTTTAAGTATATTCCAATACACATTGCAACAATACCCATAATCTGAAAAGAAATCAAAATAAACATTGATAAGTTTTTATCAATGATTTGTACATTTTCCCTTTGATCTTTACACATGATAATATCTATTATCAAGTATTATAATATCTATTATCAAGCATTATAATATCTATTATCAAGCATTATAATATCTATTATCAAGTATTATATCTATTATCAAGCATTATAATATATATTATCAAGTATTATAATATCTATTATCAAGCATTATAATATCTATTATCAAGTATTATAACATCTATTATCAAGCATTATAATATCTATTATCAAGTATTATAACATCTATTATCAAGCATTATAACATCTATTATCAAGCATTATAATATCTATTATCAAGTATTATAATATCTATTATCAAGCATTATAATATATATTATCAAGTATTATAATATCTATTATCAAGCATTATAATATCTATTATCAAGTATTATAATATCTATTATCAAGCATTAAAATATCTATTATCAAGCATTATAATATCTATTATCAAGCATTATAATATCTATTATCAAGCATTATAATATCTATTATCAAGCATTATAATATCTATTATCAAGTATTATAATATCTATTATCAAGCATTATAATATCTATTATCAAGTATTATAATATCTATTATCAAGCATTATAATATCTATTATAAAGCATTATAATATCTATTATCAAGCATTATAATATCTATTATCAAGCATTATAATATATATTATCACGTATTATAATATCTATTATCAAGTAACTATAATATCTATTATCAAGCATTATAATATCTATTATCAAGTATTATAATATCTATTATCAAGCATTATAATATCTATTATCAAGCATTATAATATCTATTATCAAGCATTATAATATCTATTATCATGCATTATAATATCTATTATCAAGCATTATAATATCTATTATCATGCATTATAATATCTATTATCAAGCATTATAATATCTATTATCAAGCATTATAATATCTATTATCAAGCATTATAATATCTATTATCAAGTAACTATAATATCTATTATCAAGCATTATAATATCTATTATCAAGTATTATAATATCTATTATCAAGCATTATAATATCTATTATCAAGCATTATAATATCTATTATCAAGCATTATAATATATATTATCATGCATTATAATATCTATTATCAAGCATTATAATATCTATTATCATGCATTATAATATCTATTATCAAGCATTATAATATCTATTATCAAGCATTATAATATCTATTATCAAGCATTATAATATCTATTATCAAGCATTATAATATCTATTATCAAGTAACTATAATATCTATTATCAAGCATTATAATATCTATTAATAGTATTATCAAACATTATAATATCTATTATCAAGTAACTATAATATCTATTATCAAGTATTATAATATCTATTATCAAGCATTATAATATCTATTATCAAGCATTATAATATCTATTATCAAGCATTATAATATCTATTATCAAGCATTATAATATCTATTATCAAGCATTATAATATCTATTATCAAGCATTATAATATCTATTATCAAGTATTATAATATCTATTATCAAGTAACTATAATATCTATTATCAAGTAACTATAATATCTATTATCAAGCATTATAATATCTATTATCAAGCATTATAATATCTATTAATAGTATTATCAAACATAATAATATCTATTATCAAGTAACTATAGTGATATGAACATAAAGTCAAACCTGTCTTATGTGACCTTCCAAGGGAACAGTGAAATATGGTCACATTAGACACGGGGTCGCTATATACAGGCTTAATTGATAAGAAATGCACTGTGAAGGGAAATATAAATTAAGGTCACATAATACAAGTTATTGCTTAATAGAGGTGGTCACTAAAGCAGGTTTGCCTGTAATATAATCAGTTTTTTTATTGTGACGCTATAAATTAATAAAAAACAGTGATATAACGTCAGTATAATATAATGACGTCACTGACGTCATATCACCATATCCTCGATAAACATACTATCATTTATATTTTTTGTTCGAAATGGACTTCTCATCGCATTTCACATCAATGCGAAATTTCCTCTGAGAAATCCATTCTCAAAAAACAAATCAACGCTAGTATATATATATTGAACACAGTGCTCCAAACTGTCATGTGATATAGAAGTTAGGAAATGCTTTAATAAAATAAATGATGACAAAAACAAAGATAAAAATAAATTGTATTAAGTTGATGAACTGTTAAATATAAATGTTTTGTTGTTGATGCTGTATTACTGTGGCTTGTAATAATAATGATAAGTCACTGTCAGTGAACTATGAAATGCCTATATATCAGTAGACTTTATACATTGTCTGTGTGTGTAATGTCAATGTTTTTCCCTATACCTATATATTGTATCATTAAATGTACTCCGCCATTTACAATTTAATCATAACATTGCCACCGGAGTTTTCATAACATCACAGTGGTGAGTTGAAATTTATTGAGAAGTTGTACAAAAACTTATCACTTCTTTGAGATCACATATAATTTTGTTATCAGGTTCTTTGCCATTTCAGTTTTTTTTTGCCATTCTCCATACAAAAGTTAATTATTTTCTGGCCATTCTAATGGCTAGTTTAGTATATGATTCATCTCCCAAAACTAGTTCCAGAGGATGCACCTAGCAACAGGGAAAGTCTCTCCTATTTGCATATCCCAGGTTAGAAAGGGTGTCACAGCAATAGTATATCAAGTTTAAACACATTAAATAAATTTACACCCGAGTCACCTATTATACATGTGAAATACCGGTAGGAGAATTATCTAAACTTTAAATCATACAACCTAGATGTAGAAGGAAATCTGTATAGTATACAGTTACATGTACTTACAAAAAATGCTATGTTGCATACTGCAAATATTATTTTCATATACTTAATAGACTCCATGGTGATTTATATCAATTCATACACTGTTGGAATCCTGAAAAAAATATAGATATTAGTACATACTACTCTCTGTCATGTTTTACTTGAATTTAAACCAGGTGTATCAGTTAGAAAGGATATATGGATGTAAATGAACATGAGAGACTATCCAACATTACACTTGGACACAAATTAATGTATAGGAACATATATTATTGCTGTTCTAGATTCCACAGTCACAGTGTGGTCTTCTAGATAGTAAGTATAACTCAACCCTAAAATGAGTTGTGCAACAGCTAGCCCCTATCCAGAATATGAGTGGGTACCCTTCACTTCTATTTCCACATAAACATCTTAATGGAATCAGTTTGTATGATCAAAGTTTAAGTTACACATTATGTTAAATTACTAGATAAACTAATTAAACTTGATTGTGATCTAGCCAAAATTCACCAACAATGGTGGCCATTTCAGATTTTCTAAAATTTCAATTTATTTGATTTACTGTAGTCTCATGCATTAAACTATGTTCTATATACAATGGAGATAGAGTTGTCTCCCATTGATCAAACATAAAGTCAATGCATTGATGGAATATTGTGCCAATTTGTGGATATTATTCCAAGACGGTGGAAGTATACAAGAACAATATTGTTTATTATGTGACCTCAAAGTTAACATGATTAAGTTAACATCTTGTTCCAAAAAATTGCAACAGATTCATCAAATTTTTCCCAACTTGTTAATTAACTTTTAATCGAGACATGTTGAAACCATGAAATTCTATTAATCTGTGTAATACTGTTTTCCAGTTTAACTATTTTATCTTATCAGTGCATGGCTGTCAATTTAATAATTGAAATCCAACTTCATAAGACTTGACAGGACTGCAAGTGAGAAATCCAGGGTGGGTGTTCTGTGACTGTTGGACCCTCAAGACATGTCTTATAATACTAGTTAGATTTCTATTATGACCATCTTTTCAGAGAAATTAGACATCATACTGGTAAAAATAGCAATAGAATAGGGGAAATTTGGATACCATATTTATATCTAATAATTTATCTTCACATACAGTTCCAATAATTTAATAAACATGATGAAAAATAATCAATTTATAATAATTATTATCATGATTACAAAATAATAGACAACAACAAAAAATGTAATTATGACAATTAATTTTAAAGATCTACTTCATTGCAAAATTTAACCAGAGACAAAGAAGTATGAATCTCTGATTTAATTATTAAACTTAAAAATATCAAACCTTCAACAAGTTCCAATCATTTGGATTCGTTCTATAAATAGAAACAAACACAAAACGTCAAAAGTTGTCAAACCAGTTTCATTGTTTGTGAACACAAACTGATCATATTCAATTCTGTCAAGTGTGTCTGACATTTTAGCAATAGTGGTTTGTAAGATATAGTTTTATATCTTTGATGTGCCATATTATATGTTTGCATAACAAAAACAAAATTTAAGCGATTTTTGACACAAAAAGATGAAATCTTTCATGTGTTGAGTTTTTGGTATTAGGATATATTGTTATAAAAGGTCATGCTACATTCAGTAGACTATTATTCGATTTTTTTTTATGGGTTCTTTGAAAATATTGTTGACGAAAAAAGTCCGTTTAATTTTTTTTAAATGTTGGACATGACAAAAATGTATAAAATGTCTTCCCAATTCAACCATGATATGCAATAAGAATAAATAGTTGAAAAACAAAATAAGTCATGAATTTATGTTAACCGGAAGCAGTATTGTTTTCCATTGCGAAACTTCGCACAAGAAAAGAAGCACGTTTTGTTCACATACACATTTCCTGTTTATTTGTAAATGTAATTTCATAAATAACTTTACTTTCATTAACTGCTGCCATAGACTAATCAGTTATGTATTTAGTTACATTTGTATTTCGACCCGGAGTCTATTCTAGTCAAACTCAAGGAAATTAGGAATTTGAATCCACAGACATTCGGTCCTGTGAACTGTGAGGAATTACAGGACCGACAATAAAATAATGAATTTTTTTTCAAATATTAAATTTATTTTATTTAAGGTGTCACATATTGATTGCATTCAACTTGCATTATATTCGGTAAAAAGCTCCTGAGAGCTTGTGTTTATTGTTATACAAAAACCGAATTCAAATAAAGTTTTCTTATCTTCTTATCTTATCAACAATCACAAACAGCAATATCTACAATTAAACAGTGGCGTAAAGGTTAACGTGCGAGTGCTCATTGGTTCGGTTCGTGCTCCGGTCGGGTCAGACCAAAGACTATAAAATTGGTATTTTTTGCTTCTCTTTTAAGTACGCAGCATTAAGGAGAAAGAGCAAAGACTGGTTGGCTCTGAATCAGTATAATGTGTCCAAGTAGGATGACAATTTGACACTATGTCCATAAATATATTATTGTATACAGCATGATCATATTCATTAAAGTATATTTCCACTCTATTTGTGACATTAAAAATTACTAAATGAAATATCCATTCTATCTAAACAAATGAATCCTTATATGTAAAAAAAAAAAAAAAAATAATAATAGCTCTATGCTACCAGAAAAAGTATAATTAGAAACCAGAATTTAGAATTGCAAAAGAATATATATATATAGCTCTTTTGGTCCATTGGCTTCGATGCACCAAGTTGCAGACCATAACATTTTGTTCAACGTTGTGATTAATGAAGAAAACTCTAGAGAATAATATTTTTCTGAAATACCATGATCACTACATAGTCGCACGAAATATTTTACGACATCAAAATTTTACGACAATAACTGTCTTAAATAGTTTAGTGTCTGCCAAAACTCATGATTATCAATTCAATATGTATTATTTATTTTAGATTTTTCTTGATCTAAAAATAACAAATAAAAGAGAATTGGAAATATTTTTAAGCTGAATTTACCGAGAACCTCAATTTATCTATTCTTAAGAGCAGCGGCTGACAAAACAATTTAGCGAAAATTACCGGACCACCGTCAAATTTATCGGATGCGGTCCGTCGGTCTGGTGCCAATTTCCATGACTGCTATTCCAGGGGCAGGGGTCCAATCAAATCGGCCCCAAAAAAATAAAAAAATTATGTATTAATATAAATTGATATTTTTGGTTAAAAGATGTGGATCTTCTGTACTTGGCGATCACAATACCACTCGAATTTCGACAATGCGCAAAACATGCTATAAAAATAACAAACCGGAAAAAAAATTAACGTTACTTAATGAAATATATTGAAGAAAAATCACTTACCTTTATGTCGGGTTGTCCACAAAAATATCCATCTGTATTTTTCAACTCTATTTAACAATTTTTGAATCCTCATTTTTTTAAAGTCACAATCATGGTAGATTAATATAATGATCATACAGAAATAACGTTGACTTACCGATTTTGACCGCATACTGTTCCAATGCAAGGTTTTGGGTAGCAGGGGTTTTCCCAACTTTTACGAAGGCTGGAAGTGACGTCATATTGTAGAAAAGTGTGCTCAACGTAAAATCGACGAAATTCGAGTGGTTGGCCATACATAAAACGTGATTGGCGACAATTATATAATGATCTTTATGTTGATTAGGTACATTCTTTGATGATTTTTTTCTATTGTCCATAAATTGGCCTTTTAATAACAAGAGGACATCTAAATAACCAAGCCAAGAAAAACAACTCACAATTGAGAGATTCTATGTAGTTTATAAAAGAGTCAACTTCATTCAGGTACTTCTATAAATTACATTCATTATATAGACAAAATAAGCAAAAAACTTCAATCAACACAATTAATAATTATCTATTATTACATGATGATTTCTATATTGGCCTAGTTATTAGTCCAAGGGTAGCTGTATTGGCGAAATGATAGGGTCTCGGGCAAAGTCGTGCTGTAATCGAGTGTAACACCACTTTCTGAGGGTAAGATGGTTGTGAATGAACAGAAAAATGATTGGTGAAGCGATTTATATAAGGGTTTCGGATAGAAAATAAAATCTGATAGCCATGAAATGTGGAAATGTGCCAACCCAGAGTTGGAGTGGCAAATCCGCTGTTTTCCTTATGGAGAGTGCTCTGACGTCCCATGGCTCCAGCAAGTCGAACGGCAGAGGAATCTCAGACTATACAGTACCAAACTCTCCATACCTTTCCAGTGGCAGTCAGACGTTGTTGAGCCACCCCCTCATTTCTATAGTATACAGTTTTTATGTATTGACAATTGTTGTACTTGTTCTTGTCCTGAAATACTGCTTGCTGGACGTTTAAAACAAAAATCAATCAATCTATTCCCCAAGTCTCTGGGTCAGGATCCTGTAAAATTATTTATATGTCAATCAAGACTTTAAAGCCAAGATCGAGAATGCTGGGGCCGTATAAATCAAACAAATATATATCATTACATATTACGGACCAAGAAGGGGCATATAAGTATAGAAATACATTGTCATTGAGGAAATGCTGGTATATTCCATTTCATAATAATGTTGCCTTTATTTTGATGATTTTTGGAAAGAATTCTTTTCATATTTTTCAGAGTGTTCAGTTAAAAAATGATTATTCCTGTAAGATGCTTTACTTGTGGTAAAGTAATTGGGAACAAATGGGAGGCATACCTTGGTTTACTGCAAGTTGAATATACAGAAGGGTAGGTATTAAAAAAAGCATCAGAGATGTGCAAGCCAAGTTAACTTTTACTATATACATTCTTTATGAACTCAACTGAAATATTGTCCATATACATGTATTGTTTGTGTATAATTTTGTTTAAATCTGTCCAGTAATAAAGATGCTTGAGGGCCAACAAGATCTGCCAGCCAGGATTTCACCAAACCATAATTGCAAATTGTTGCAACTTGGCTAAATGCAAACTTATACATGTACTACTATGTTTAAGAATATGTACAGTAATAGATTAACTACAATATATACCCGGTACTCGTTCAGTAATAAATGAGTTCTCGTAAGCGTTCAGTAATAAATTAGCTCACATAAGCATTCAGTAATAAATAAGGTCACATGGGTATTCAGTAATAAATTAGGTCACATAAGCATTCAGGAATAAAGTAGGTCACATAACATTCAGTAATAAATTAGGTCACAAGCATTCAGTAATAAATTAGGTCATATAAGCATTCAGTAATGAATTGGGTCACAAGTATTCAGTTATAAATTAGGTCACATTCAGTAACAAATTAAGTAACAAGCCTTCAGTAATAAATTAGTTCAGATAAACATTCAGTATTAAATGAGGTAGAATAAGCATTTAGTAATAAATTAGGTCACATAAGCATTCACTAATAAATTAGGTCACATAAGCATCCAGTAATAAATTAAGTCACGTAAGCATTCAGTAATAAATGAGGGAACATAAGCATCCACTAATAAATTAGGTCACATAAACAGTCTTTTACCTCGATTTAAAATACACACTTGTTCGTTTTTGAAATGAATTTAAATCAAAATACCTGGTAGAAGATGTGAATATTTTATGTCACTGTAAACAATTTGATGGCATGTGTGTTGTTTTTTTTCCACAAAAATTTAAGTTCTATTTCATCAATCCTCAGTCCTGATGAAATTTTAATAGAATAGTCCTTGGCACAGAAATAAAGTTCAGATTGATTTTTGGGGTTCTAGTCCTACCTTTTTCCAAAAAAGATACCCAAAGGTGAAAACGGGTTTGACTTGCTATTGTAGTACTTATCCACAACCAGGCAGTAGCACTAGCCATGTACTTTTATTTTGTACTACAAAATGTATATACAATTAACCGGATGTCTGAAGGTTTCATTGTTTTTGTCAATGACTTACAACCTTTGGTTGACTTCCAAACATCAAGTTTTGGTATAATATTTGCAATAGATTGAGTGTGAGTGATTGTTAATGCCAAGTTTGCAATTTACACATGTATCATGGTGACTACAAGTTACATTTCTATGAGATATTGATGTCCACTTTGTACTAGTCCAACATGCTTATTTGGATTTTTATAGTGCTAGCTCACTTAAACAAAAGTTCACAGGTAGACATATCTCTCCACTAAAACACAATACTATACTGATTCAGATCAAATCAGTCTACTTTTACTCTTTAATGCTACATGCTTAGTGGAGAAGCAGCATATACCATTGTTATAGTCACCAGATTGAACCAATGATTTAGCATATTCAGGACGAGAACACTAACTGTTACACCACTGAGATGGTTTCGTTATAAATAGATGTGTGATATGTTTTCCATTGATAGGTGCGGTGCAACTGTTCAATAATTAGGAGTGTCATGGAAGTAGGTTGTGGTCTATATTCTCCCCAAATATTACACCAATATGGGGTAATGTTGGAATATATTTGATATGCTATTGAAAGATGTTTTAATTTGGTATTCATTGAATTTAGAAACTGGGACAAAACTTCATTTTATCCCAAAATATTAAGATCATGTCGGCATATTTTCTTTTATGCATTGCTATAAAAAAGACCTTTGTGAATTACTTTCAGTTTCCAAAAAGCAAGGTTAAAATTTGTACTTACTTGTAAGACTGTGTTTCAATAAGCCACTTTTTTAGTTAAATATCCAGTGGTTAGTATTATTACCTTGATGAAATCACTATATTGATGGGAAAAACATGTACTTTTTTTTCTCCATTTCAGTGATGCACTAGATGCCCTCGGTTTGAAACGATACTGTTGTAGAAGAATGTTATTGTCCCACGTTGATCTGATTGAAAAACTGTTAAATTATGCTCCATTGGAAAAGTGAATAACAAGAAGCAATGTTTAAGTGGACATAACAACAGATTTGACATACATGTAATGATCAAGTTCAGGACCAATTATTTTTATTTATTTGTTGCCATGGAAACACAAGGGGGTGCTAGTAAATAAAGATGAATGTTAAATGGATGATCCTTGTGTTGATATATCTTGTAAATAGTTAAGGAAAGCCATTGTAGATACCATTATAATAAAAATCGCATAAATATTTTTGTTTTGTTTGTTTCCTAGGTCACCAGACACAAAGGTTCGTATGAGGTATTGTTATCACTTTGCATCCATCGTTGTTGTCCTTAAACTTTTACGTTATAATCTTCTCTGAAACCGCTTGGCCAATTGGAACTAAATTTGGAATTAATGTTCATTTGGCGTCCTTCATTATCGTCTCGTCATTGTCAAAACCTTCTCTGACATCTCTGGGCCAATTTGAAATTAACTGGGTCTGAATAATCCTTAGTACTTTCCTGTTGCAAATTGTGGATGATGCCCTTGCTCTCCAACCAACATGATTTATTTTATGCTGCAAATGAAACACGGGTAAAACGTACCTTAAGAGCCAATAAGATCATATTTTTCCACTAATTTAGCAGAAATTTGAACAGTAGTTACATCTTAAAGAAAAGTATGACATATGTTAGGGGTTTTGCTGATTTTTGACAAAAATATGCATATTAGGTTGATGTTAACCAAAAACTTGTGAAAATCCTCTTCCGAGTCCACTGAACCAAAATAAAGCAAACATTGATAGAAGGGAGGTTTGCTTTTAAAAATATGTCTCAGTCTCATCCTGCATCCAAGATGGCTGCTGTTACTTAAATTTATTTGAAATGGTAAAAATGGTTTTGTTTCAGTTGAAATTTGAGCTGTAGCTACCTTCATGATAATGAGATGTTTGAATATAAATTCTGTGTTTTTCTATAAAATTTAGAAGTTTTATGATTTTTAATGAATATCAAATTAGGCTTCTTTTTTAAAAAAAAAAAAAACTTTTACAAATCTCCTTCTCTGGTTGTATAGCCAAATTAAAGTAGGACAGTGGGTCATCCTATTTCAAAATTTTGTCTGATGACCCTGCCAATGGATCAACATGGCTGTCATTACAATAAATAGAACATGTAAAGCTTGCATACAGAATCAATAAAGCCACATTTTCCAACCAAGTGAGCTTAAATTTGAATATTATTTACATTTTTATCCCTGCTGCAATTGAACTTGATTTCAAAATATTTTAATTAAATTTTGGTAAATATCTTTCCAATCTATTTTTTGGAAAAGTACAAAGCAACCACACATGTCTACACCCAGAAGAATAACAACTGAAACATGGAATCATAAAATGAAAAGCATTAAATACCACACATATTTGAATTCCAACCTGGAAGACACTTGGACCCATTATTTGGAAAAGCACATAACAACAATATATTTGTGGAACCAGAAGAACAATAGATGTGACATGTAGCAATTTGATTTCAAAATATTAGAATTCAAAATTTAATGAATTTCCTGATAGGTTTCTGGGGGCATATGTTAAAGGTCAATAAAACAGCAGCTCCTCTACTTGTATTTGGAATGAAGCATCCTTACAAAATGCAGCTTTAGTCGGGTACAAATGAAAACCCCAGGATCTAAGGTTTCGTGATGCTGAGTCCAAAGATTAACATAGACAAAAAAGTATTTTGTTTGATCCAACTGAGATTGAAACAGGGTCATCCCAAAATGTCTACAGGTAAATTTTTGCTAATTGGACATTTTTTTCCCCAAATGTCTACTCCCTGATTAAAAGTTATTCCCAAAATATCTACAGGTAATTTTCTTATGTTACTTAAAATATTTCATGAGTTGCTGTATTATGTACCATGATATAGCTGTGCAATGATGAAAAATACACCAAATAGGCAAGAGTATTATAGTACAATGAAAATAAAACATCACTTGGTTACTTCAGTTTTATTACAAATATTTCTTATTCATATAGTTTTACATGTAATGATATTTAAGTCGGAACAATCATATTCATTAACATAAAGGTTGCACTATTTCATTTCAGTGTCCATATCGCATAAATAAACATGTTAATGTAAATTAACAAAAAGTTGCACTATTTCATTTCATGTTCATATCACATTAATAAAATTCACTTGTGTAAATTAACAAAAGTTGCAATAGTTAATTTCAGTGTTCATATCACATTAACAAAGTGAAAGTTCATGTCACAATTAAAGTCCTGTAGCAGCAGCAAGTCTGTGGAGTAGATCTTCCAAACACAATTTACCATTAGAGTATTTACGCTGCAGTTTCTTGATGATGGCATTAATTTTCAGGTACTTCTTCCTCCTTGGTAGTGGTAAACCCCCATTTTGCAGCCGATTCACTTTAATTTCTGTGACCCCATCCTCTGGCTGAAGTAGATGTTTGGATGGGGTTTCCCAGCTAGGGGATTAACAATTTATCAAAACAATATTGCATTTTAATTGATTTTTTCTTAGATCGAACATGTGCACAAGCTGAGTATTCAAATGAGTAAATAGTAAAAACAGTTGTCTTTTTGAAATAATAATTAGACGTTTTACATAAGCAAAATAAAAAATAAAGTTATCTTTAATGAGGCTTGATTAATTACAAATGTCTAAATGTTGTGTAAACATTTCAGTTGTCAAATAGTTGTAAGGCTTTAATTTATTGTATAAACATCTAATTTTATATGGAAATTTTATTAAAAAAAATTATGAAAAATGTCCTAAAAATTTAATATGTATGATAAAATAATTATTGTAGCATATAAAAATAAAATTAAACTTTTTAGACATTTTGGGAAAAACCTAATATTCTGCAGTAGACATTTTTGGGGGAAAAAACAGTAGACATTTTGGGCATGGACCATTGAAACATCGTGCAATTCAAAACAGATTAGCTTGTAACAAATTTAAAATTTCATTCGAGTTATTCCTCTTCAAACACGAATATATCAGAGGATTGAAATGCATACACGAATTTACTTTCTTGTGATAATGAACACATCAAAATGTTTTCCATATGAAGGGATTACATCTTGATATATGGAAATCTTTACTAATCTAGATACAAAAATGCAACAGTTGTCCAGGTGACGCCAACATGAATTGTCTATTTCAGTGCTTCACAATCTTAATGTCTATCTACTTGTGCTATTTCAGGATTATAAACTGAAA
The DNA here is from genome assembly GCA_963383655.1 of Bathymodiolus septemdierum. Taxonomy (NCBI): domain Eukaryota; kingdom Metazoa; phylum Mollusca; class Bivalvia; order Mytilida; family Modiolidae; genus Bathymodiolus; species Bathymodiolus septemdierum. The sequence continues at coordinate 11,505,441 of OY726526.1, read as the reverse complement.
GATTCAACATTACAAAAGTTGAAATACATTTTAAATCCTAAACGCGAACTTATGTCTAGATTCTGTGACTTTATAAAACAAGTATTAAATAGAGAAAATGTGGGTCAATGTCTGCCAAACGTTCACACGACAATATTTCTGTTATACTTTTTGATTTGCTTCAATTTCTTGTATTATATTTGCTTCACCCATACCGGTGTATTATTAAAGATTATAAAACAGTGATGGTTCACAGGGACTTGCTCCCGGCCACTAAATTTGCCCCACTGTTTTTTTTTCACTCTCAATGTATTGCCCACTTAAAACGTGATTTTTTTAGTGGGGAAATATATTGACAGTAAAGAAACTTTAGTGGCCGGAAGCAAGTCCCTGTGGATGGTCCATTAATCCCACCAATATCAACAAAATGAACAGCTACCTCTCACCTCAAAGCACAGAACACAAAATTACTAAGACATGCCGATTGAAATCAAGTTCCTGGTTTAGGACAGGCACAACAATGTGGCGTGGTTTTACAGAATAATGGGATACAACCCTCCCTTTATGATAATTGGATCTCCAATTACAATACAGATATAAACCGAACAATGAAAATCATGCACAGATTCGCTTCCACTCCACGCAAAAAGAACACACTCAAAAATGAACGACAATATAAACATGGACAGTACACTAGCAAGGTCAGTGAATGCTTGGTGTTCAGAACTGACTACTATAGTTCTCAGTGAATGCTTGGTGTTCAGAACTGACTACTATAGTTCTCAGTGAATGCTTGGTGTTCAGAACCGACTACTATAGTTCTCAGTGAATGCTTGGTGTTCAGAACTGATTACTATAGTTCTCAGTGAATGCTTGGTGTTCAGAACTGACTACTATAGTTCTTAGTGAATGCTTGGTGTTCAAAACTGACTAGTATAGTTCTCAGTGAATGCTTGGTGTTCAGAACTGACTACTATAGTTCTCAGTGAATGCTTGGTGTTCAGAACTGACTACTATAGTTCTCAGTGAATGCTTGGTGTTCAGAACTGACTACTATAGTTCTACCACCAGATAGTAAATATTGTTAACAAAGAAAACTTCCCCAGCCGGTCAACTTCATTTACCAAATTAAAGCCTTTTCTATAAGATTTTGCAATCATTTTATAAGTTTAGATGTATAAAGATTTCAAGTTTTTTTTTTAAGCTTATATATATTTTTTTATTTCTTTGGACGTTTGGTGAAGACAATTTAAATCCGAATTCCATTGAAAATACGTGTATTTTTAATTTTGACTTAATAGAATGTAGACTTAATATTGAGTGATGAAAACACAAAGTAGAAATTTTACAAAGTATTTTCAAAATATTTAGGTTTATCCAATGGAGATTATATCTCATATGATAGAAAGAAGTATGCATATCATAATTGATTGCAACATGAGTTATCCCACTTTAAGCACACAAAGTTGCACTGGTTCGAATTGTTCATTTGAGTGAATGAATGAAATATTACACTTTTAAATATTGTTTCATTTTAAATGAACTTTTTGTTATTGGCAAATTAAACTTTGTTTCGGGAGTGCAAATGCAATTATAATTCCAACTTTTCAAATGAATCCCCAATAAAATTTCCTTCAAAGACACACTTCCCCTAATTTATCAAATGGGAAGTGATTTGAGGGGATTACACCGTGATGTTGTATGAAAATCTTTGTTAATCTAGACAAAAGTTGTCCTGGTCACACAAACGTGAATTTTCTATTTCCGCACTTCACGCTGCCTTATCTACGTTATGAGAAAACCCGTCTTTTGAACATCGATTTTCCGTGTGTCAAACGGTAATCCATTTTGATAAAGATAGTTTATGAAATAGACATTAATCACACACTATTTAAGTTATTTTAAATCAAATTAAGTATACATTATTTGTACTGTCGTGCTGTTATTGGAATTTGAAATGTTTACTGTCATGTCAATATTACCCATAGTTTTAAAAAATCTCTCAATTAATTAACAAAAGAAAACTTTGAGAGAGATTTGAACGTCTTTGATCAAGTTGTTCTCCGCGGTCTATGATCTTTTATTATAGATTAAAATAAAATGCTTTCCGACTATTTTTTTTTTTAAATTTAGGTTAATTAACTAATGAAATTATCTTATATATGGTAAATAATGCAACAGTAGTTTTGTGGAAACCAGTTTTAATTTCCGTGTTAAACAACGTTCACGTTTCAGGAACTGGAGTGAGTGACAGAGTGAGTGATTGTTGTTTACCTCTGGAGTGAGTGACAGAGTGAGTGATTGTTGTTTACCTCTGGAGTGAGTGACAGAGTGAGTGATTGTTGTTTACCTCTGGAGTGAGTGACAGAGTGAGTGATTGTTGTTTACCTCAAAATCCGAGCCAACCAGTCTTTGCTCTTTCACCTTAATGCTGCGTGCTTAGCGGAGAAGCAACAAAACCAATGTTATAGTCTTTGGTTTAACTTGATCGGGGCTCGAACCCATGCTCTACGAAACTGGAGGCTAACACGCTAACTATTACACCACCGATGCGGTCTTCATGTCATCTGTGTGCACTTACATATTTTGCATTGTGTCTCTCGTTTTGATAAATTGTAAAGCAATGTCGTCAACAACTAAAAACATGTATCAGAAGTGTCGTCTGCTTGAACAACCAGGATACTCAATTAAAATTGATTGTATTTTATCTCCTGGAAACCTTGTGTTGTTTATAAGCCAGGGGCCGTGTTAATGAAAGTATCCTAAGATATGTCCTAAGACATGTCTTATGAAATATTTTAGGACACTGATAAGACTATCCTAGGACATGTCTGAGATTGTATATCAAAGGCTAACACTATCTTCGTTTAGGATGTCCTAGACATAATCGTAAATATGAATACGAGCTGATTTGTGTAAAGAAAAATAATATAAATATAAATGCTACAAACATTAATGTTTTACGCAAAAGTTCACATAAAAAATAAAATGTTAAGATTAAATTTTATTTTATTTATATATTCCATTGATTTGATTGTGATTTTTAGATAAGAAATGTATATAAACCTAATAAAATCTGATAATAATTTAATAAAATAATATCAATGAAAGTGATGGTAAATTTTAATCAATACGTGTACTTTACATTAAACATTTAGCCAAGTGAGCTGTTTTTAAGATGTCAACGTGTCACATCATCAGTTATTCAAAAGGGTTAAAAGGATAAAAACGTGCAGATTTTTTTTATAAATTGAATGTCTGTCCATTATTTTGTACGTATATCTGTTCCGTGTAATACATTCTGTACTTCTGTACCAAAATGAGCGGAAAAAGAAGCCCGAATTTTTCAGAGTCCGAACTACAGACGCTGTTAACAGAAGTAGAAAAGCACAAAGCTCTATTATTTAGCAAGCTGTCAAATGTCGCCACAAACATCCTAAAATCCTAAAACACTCTTAGGACACCTATTTTGGTATCCTAACATTAGGATAAATTTTAGGACATATCGCAATTTAGGACACTTTCATTAACCCGACTTAGGACTAAGATATGTCATAAGACCATCCTAAGACACAACGTAGCCTAAGACACTTTTGTTAACACGGCCCCAGGATCACTTAGGAATGTAGAGAGGAACGATTTGTCCTATAACTTTTTTTTACCTGTGTTATAGATGTTTAACGCCATATTCTACAATATTTCAGCTGTAAAATGGCGGTCAACTTTCTATAATGGAGGAGACAGGAGTACAAAGAGCAAACAAAATAATGATATGTTTTTTAGCTGAATTCGTATGTTATAATATGCGCCAAATCATTGTATTTGATGTATACAGTATGCCCTTAACGTATACTCTTAAAATTTGGAAATAAAATTATTCTTTAAAATTCTTCCTATATATCCATCCATTATCTGCCATATAATTCAGGCAAACAAAACATCCGTCCATAGGCCTTTCTCACTGCATGTTTATACATAGCCAGTGCACGTTTATGCCTCAGTACCTAGTATATGATCATGCCTACCCAGTGCATGTTTGTGCCTACCTACCATCGGACATTTATGCCAACCCAGTGCACATTTATGCATATCCAATGTACGTGTATGCCTCAGTACCCAGTGCATGTTCACGCATACACATTGCACGTATATGCCTACCCAGTGCATTTTTGTGCACATTCATGCCTACATAGTGTACACTCATGCATGCACACTGCACGTCTATACCTACCCAGTGCAATTTTGTGCACATTCATGCCAACCATGTGCACGTTTATGCCAACCATGTGCACGTTTATGCTTACCTGGTGATTTGTTGTTTGTAAGCGTGTACTGGTAATGAATATAGCTGACATTTGCTTACTTGACATTAAACAACAATCAATCAATCAATCAATCTTCCTCAAGTAAAAAAGGGGGGTTATTTATTAGGTTAGGGAATACATTTCGTTGTTGGTTGGATCAAGTAGACCAAAATTACCTGAAGATAATCTTTAAATTGACCATTTACTGCATGCACTAGTCAATACCTTGTCAGGAATATTCAAGCTGTTACTTTTTTTGTGTTATAAGATATCAGCCCTATAAAGGAAATAATTAAAAGCTGAAGAAGCATAAATGGGAGTTGAGGAACAATTATAATCCCCTCATAATTTGAAAATAAATACGGAAAAGGTTTTTTTTAATTGTATACAACAAAATGAAATGTTTTCATCGTCTTTCCAGCTGTGCAAAGAAGCCCAAATACTAGAAATAAAATATTCAAATCACTTAGCTATTGAAAGATTTAAATTTTAAAACTCGCGAAATATGTCGTAACACCGTTGTAACGCCTCACCTTTGTGCAAAACAATTATAATGTTTGGTAAATTATGTTAATTTTTTCTACTTTCCCTGTAGGGGTTTGTCGTAAAATATGACATTTTCTGTAGATTTTTATGATATAAAGTAATGATGACAAAAATAATAATTTGTAATCACCTTTTACATGGCCATTACAACGTACAGGAAATGTAGAAGGAATTTCATCTTCCGCTCATGGACATTAAAAAGCAAAAAAAAATAATCGTGTATAATCTTGTGAGGTCGTTAGGTATATATCTCGTTGTTCAAGCAGTATGGAAACGGAGAAGTTTGTCTGTGACATACGACAGGCCGCTGTTTTTCTCTCCTCCACCAATAAAACTGATCGCCATGATATAGCTGAAATATTGTTGAAAGTGGCGTTAAACACCATAAACCAACCTGGAAACGGAGAAATACTATCAACAGATACTTATTTGTAATACAATAAAACTCGAATATACCATAAAACTCGAATATACGGATATAACGAACAATTATGTATTAATGTAAGATGTATTGTCCGTTTTAATTGTTATTTATTTTAGATTTGGAATATGGGTAAACATTTTATATATACAAGATACAAGATACAAGATACTTTATTTTCCAAATCAGAAACCCTGGAGGGCATGATATATATATAGCAGAGATGGATGTCTTCTTCCTTTTTTAGCAAAATATTTGAAAGTTAAATTTGTCCAAAATACAAGAAAATGAGGGCCTAAGGGTACTGGAACGGGTAGTTGCTCTCTTTTCATCATTGAGCACTTTCATAGCAACAGTATTTGCATTTTAACAACAAAAACGTAACCTAGATAATCTCCCACAATGGCGGGTGAAAAATAGTAACCGATGTGAGTCAAACTCAAATTCCGAATAAAAACGAAATTTATCTACTAAAGCTATAAGTAACAATAAAGTTTATAAGTAAAAAAGAGGTTATCTTGGCTATGAAGATAAGTTATGAGATTACATATATCATATTTTATCCCCTGAAGTTAATCAGCGGAAGGCATATAAAGGCTTATTATTCTTTTTTATTACGTAATTACACATTTATACGGTCTTTGATATTAGAATTTGAGGGGCTATAGGTTTATATGAAGAATAACGCCCTTCTTATCTAACTTGATTACAAGTATTAGGCAGGTTCGTAGCTTCTTTATGACAGTCTTTGAGGTTTAATCGAAGATTATTAAAAAAGAGATAATGAAATATTATTAAACGAACCATGTGCTTTTGATTTCATTCAAGTGGAAAAGACTGGTTAAAGACTTAAATGCACTTGAAATATGTGTTAGGAAAATAATGTATTTTTTATATCTACAAAGTACAAGAATTTTATTTTCCAATCATGAACAAGAGTACGTATACACAAATAAATATAAAAGTGTGTAAGTTAATACGAAGAGGTTGGACATAGAATGAAAAACAAAAAATACCACTGTTCGGAACAGTTCTAAAATCATAGAAACAGTGGGAAAACTCTAACACACATTAATACATGACCGTTCACTTTCCTGGCTTGGTACAGTCACTTAAGATTAAAAAGTGGCGGGATTGAACTAGTTTTATGGTCCCAAACATTCCCTCTTAATGAAATGATGGATCCAGGTGTAAGTAAAATGTCATTCCTAGCATATAACTGGGTGTCCAATGCTGTTATAAAGAACGCTATAATCTTGATCTTTATACATCAAATACGATTATTCCTACACTGCAAAAATGTGGAAAGTAACAAATTAAACACATTTTTCTTCATAATAAAGAAACAACTAAACCTATCTATCAATAATATACAATGTTTCCTTTGAAGTGTAAACAACTATTTTCTTTATTTACTAAAACGTGTCACATGTATACCTCTCGGGTAATTTTCGTGGAGTATCTGAAGCCTGAAGGATACATGATAAAAATGTGCTAACAATTGTATACTATTGTTATGACAAAAATTACACGAAATATTTATTTATTTATCCTACGCTACATAAAAAATCTTTGATGTTCATGTTTTGTTTTTGATGCTTTGATCAAGAAAATAATAACTGAACACCAGACTTGGATGACAAGAGCCGAAATAGTAGGATATGTGTCAATACAATAGTTTAACTCTAATCTATAATAATCATGTACAATGTAATATGAAAGGCCAAAAGCATTTTAAACTAGTCACAAACATTGAGACGGAAGACACACACTTCTACTTGATAATTCAATTCAGTTAATTTCAATTCAATATTTAATGCCATTTAAACTTTTACAAGAATGAAAGCTTTTTTTTTTTAATCATAAAAAGAAAGTATCAATATTTGACGGTAAAGTAACATGACCAAATGTCGTTTATAAGATTTAGCCGCCTATGACATAGTATATATACTGTACATGTATGTAAATAAAACTAAAAAGGCAGATTAAATAACATATAACTGCATAATGTGCAACAGAGAGATGACATTGAAACTTTGCACAAAAATCGTGCAACATATGAACCCAAAAGCCATATTGACAAATGTCATCTGTTTTAAGCAAACGTTGTATCTAACTGACAAAATGTTAAGACATAAATATAAATTTTAGAGTTTAAAAAAAAAAAAAAAAAATCTTGTATGGCAGTTGTAAATAATTTTTACTTTCAAATTTATGTATAGTGAATATTACACGTCATGAGAGACATATTTGTATGATTGATCTTTAGCTCTTCCCGTATTATTATTACAACATAAACATGTTAAGAATTTTAAAACCCCAGTGCATAGAAATATGACCACTTTAGTCTCCCCACTCTGGGGAACAGCACTTTGAAAGAGGCATACGTTAGTTGTGTGCATCAGATGAATAAAATACTGGTACTCGTATTTAGGATGTGAGGTAGATGTGGTGTTTCGTGTCTATGCAATAATACACTCTTTGCACGTAAAAGAACAGCTTGTAATATCTCATAAGAGGCAATAGTTTTGAGTGATCGTTGGTGGCCCGTTGTGAGTAAATATTGCCCGACCCTTTCCATTGTATACATCCTCGTTTTTCCCCGTGGCCGTCGTGATTGTATGATAGTTAGCTTTACAAGTACCTGTGAAATCAGTGCCGATCACCACTAAAGCTGTGAGTTCGAATCCCGCTCGCAGCGAGGTGTACTCGATACAATAAATTTGTCAGTGACTTGCGTCTGGTCGGTGATTTTCTCCGGGTACTCAGGTTTCCTCCACCGGTAAAAGTGACCGGCACGATATAACTGAAATATTGTTGAAAGTGGCGTTCAATCAATCAATCAATCAATCGATCAATCAATCAATCTGATCTAATAAACGACTTATCCGAGCTCTTGATAAAGAGTTTCTACTGCACAAGCCATGTATATGTATATTTACTAGTTTTACAATTGTCTTGATAACCCAATCACTATTGTCATAAAGATTAATAAATACAGGCTGTTACGAACATATATAAAACACTTTATCTACATATAAAGTTTTATCATCAAATAAAATCAAATATTTGATGTTCATCTACCATTATATGCCTTTAAAAATAATTTTCTGTTGATTTTTCAAGAGTCTATTATACTAAATATTGATCGTCATTTTTAGTGGAAGCGAATCTGTGTAGTTTTTATTGTTTATTTATGTCTATATATAGTCATTAAACTGGTTTAACCCTGCCACATGTTTGTGTCTGTCCCAAGCCAAAATTTGGATTTGTTTTTCTGTCGGAATGTCGTATAGGTCTTATTTTCTGTCGGAATGTCGTATAGGTCTTATTTTCTGTCGGAATGTCGTATAGGTCTTATTTTCTGTCGGAATGTCGTATAGGTCTTATTTTCTGTCGGAATGTCGTATAGGTCTTATTTTCTGTCAGAATGTCGTATAGGTCTTATTTTCTGTCGGAATGTCGTATAGGTCTTATTTTCTGTCGGAATGTCGTATAGGTCTTATTTTCTGTTCAATGATTTAAGATGAGAGATAGTTGTTCATCTTGTAGATATTCTGTAGAATTGTTGACCATCACTCTATAATATATATTCTGTAACACAGTGTCTGTTATTTTATACCTCGACACGGTATACAAAAAGGGTATGTATGTATCGCATACCTTTTTCCTTACCAATTAAGTTGAGATCAAAAGGTAAAGAAACAATAGTTAAATGATCCAAGAAAAATATTTCTTTTATGTACCTGTTATATGTAAATATTTGTGCTAGGCAATAAATAAATACTTGTTTTGTTGGCAAAATTGAATTCATTAGATGTTAATAATAGTTTGAATAGCTTTGGAGGATTATTGTTGAGTGTCAATTATGTAATATATGTAGGCTTACCATCCAATAAAAATTTTACCGGATTAAAGTGTTGTCTTTCATTGTTTACCTTAACTACAGTAATCCATCCATTCTGTTCTTAACTTGGATGTCTCCCCCTATAGGACTCCTTAAGGTCTTTGTATTGTATATGTTAACATTATATTGCAACACAGGCAAAAGTGCCTGGTCCTATTCATATTATATTTAAATCTTTTCGTCCGAGAGCTAGAAATCAAAATGAGATAAAAGACTGACATGGCATCCTCAAGCTTTGGGCATATTCTTCAACAAAGGGTCACTCAAAGCCGTCCTTTGTTTTTTTCTACTTAAGATTTTTTTTTTATTCTATAGAGGGTTACAGACTTTTATATATCTTTTCTTCTTAAATAGTTTGAGAATTTGAAGACTCAAATTGTGAATGTAACTATACACCATGAAGGGGCCTTTTGTTTTAGAATACTTTCATAGCCACTCACAGTCGCTGTTAGATTTGTATTATTAATAATAATAAACTTCATTTATAAAATATACTATCATTTTTTTTTGACAAAACGTGCAAACATGGAAATACGAATTTAAGTTTTACAATACTATAATACCACTTGCATATTACAATCATATCTTGAGCATGAGTGTGAATTGTATTACAGAGGGGAGAATTTTACTTTTTTTTAAAATTATAAATCCACAAAATAGATTTTATGTATCATCAAACGGCAATTAGACTTAATTGTCCAAAATTTGGTTTTGATGTATTTTATGTATTTCTAAAAATACACTTGTCTCCTCTGTATGATAGTAATTCTTACTTTCCTGGAATTTTGAAGATAGAGGTTTGATTTTGCTTCTCAACTGAGCAAGAATAATTTTGGAGACAAAGCATGCTGTCCAATATGGGCATCAAGAATATGTCGATCTATAATACAAAGCACGTGCATACATTAGATGTATGTAGCCACAAAAGTTATTCACATCATTGCTTTAAATAAAATCTCAATTTTTTAAAAATTATAATAATATTTATAATTTATGGTCAGTCTTTTTCTCCTCCTGTGAGTCATACTCTTAACATTTCAACATTTTATCTTGTAGTTCTCAATCATGTGACACTAAAAACACCATGTTTTACAAGATCAGTAAAGATGATAACTACAAACATAACAAAAGTTGAATCAGAAATCTTCTGATTTGACTAATCCCTATATTACCCTGGGCCAATATCAATATTTGTGTGAAACTCATACAGATAATCCTACCTTATCATTGAGTAAAGTTAATAAAATGGACTTGATCTGATAAAAGAAACTTTGGCAGGTTGATTGGTATTAATAACGCTTATTTGTCATACATGTCTAAAGTCTGGCTAGTAGTACTCGGACTTCATCTGGCTTGATGGATATATAACTCTCATCTTCAAGCTGGACAGGGTTAATAACAAAATCGCTATTTTAGAAAGAATTCCTGATATAACTCTCATCCCCAAGACTTGGATAGATTTTATAAAATACAACCATTTTAGAGGGGTTGCTAATTTCTAAAATCCTGTACGATTATTCGTTTTCAACATCTGAGCACCTGAATTAACCCCCCGGTTTTTGTGTGGGGTTTGTGTTACTGGATCTTTATCTTTATGTGTACGGATTCTGATTTCCCCTTTGGTATCTTCAAACTCTTCTAATTAAAATGGACATTGGAAACTGGCCTTAAAAACATCTTATGCATTTGGTTAGAATATCAGAAATAAGCCTAGTAATACCATAGTGGCATAGATCTGATATGGTCTATCCGGTTTACATGAAGCGCCATCTATACTGTCATGATGGGATTGATATGTCTGGACTGTGGGGTTGATTGTGTTGGTGCAGTTGGTTATATAATGTCGACGACTCATAGTGGACCTCTTATTTTAAATAAATCTAAACATCGGTCAAAAATCATCATGTTGACGGTAAGGTGTTTGAAACTTTTATCACAAATTTCATGAAAACACGATGACGACCATTCGTATACATCCCCGCCAGATTGTAGACTTTCTGATATATCAGATATCTGAATGGGAACATATTGAGTATCACCCACGTCATTACTCGATGGAGGGTTTCTCCAGACATGACAGCTAAATCGGTAACTCACTACTGATTACGTTCCTCCTTCCTCTATCACGGACTTCAGAAACGCGCGTAATCAACCATGGGTTACCGACGATCACATTTCACTGATCGGAACAGTATTACTTAGATTTAAGACAATCAAATTTCACTATGTTCCAAATTAGAATGTTATCTTAGATATGACATCAGTCTTGATAAGCGCGATTATGACAGGTCTTAATTTCAATCAGTGCCCTATTTTTATCAGGCATATCAAAAATCATCCTAGTTACAATCAGACTTAATTACACATGGCTGAACGGACACTAACGTTAACGTCTCTGGACATTCTCTGTCATTTTGAAGCCTATGCTTATCTTTATATATGCTGTATATATTTCCGACCATGTAGCAGACATAATTCCAGAATTATTTCCCAAAAATAAATATACTACGAATATATAGTTTATTCGTGGTTTATTTGCATATCATCCCCCTCTTGGTGCAAGTATAAGTCAATATTAACGAGCACAAGATGAATTAAACACAATGCAACAAACAAACAAATAGTCAATAGGGCAACATCGTGTTTCATATTCCAAACCAAATCTTCACACTATTCTAGTGACTATTTTTATATAAAGTAACCAATCAGTTGCATATCTAAGGTGTTATGTTAGTGGAAGGTGCATAGAGTCTAGACAAGGGGTCTGAGGGTTAGCCTAGGTCCCCAACGGGTACGGGGCAGAACCATGGTAGAGGGACAAAAGGGCGAACACCCTATGAAGGTCCAAGGATTTGAAGAATGACAGCCGTTACTAGTATTCTTAAAAAATAAATGCTATATATAGGATATCATGCATTTCCCGTTTTTTGTTGTTTTGTTTTTGGTTCGTTTGCTTGTTTGTTTGGTTTGGTTTTTTTTTGGGGGGGAGGGGGGGATGGGTTGTTTTGGGGGATACGCCTAGTACGCGCCTCTGAATCTGTGCCTGCAAATCATAAATGGGTCTACTGGTGATTATTTTTGCAATTGAAACAAAGGTGAAATTCATCATTTTTAATGCTTTATAATTTTTACATATTTTATTTCCAAATTGTGATGATCACATGTGCGAATCTTTCTAATATTACATCGTTTTCTGTTATAAGATAATCTTTTAATTTTATTTCCATTTTTACAATATAAAGGTTGAAGCAATTTTTTGTTATTTTACTATAGTTTTCCATAAATTTTTTTAAATTTACAATGAGTTGTTAAAAGTTTATTTTACTGGAAATAAAACTGTATTTATATTCAAACAAATTGCACTGGTGGCTTATATAATTATATGACATTATAAATATTTCCTTGTTGTTATTATGTACATTGTATGTTTGTATTCCATATTGTCAATCATTGTAATTGCTATGCCCCTTGTGGGTCCTTAATTGGTCAATAAAGTATTCTTCTTCTTCTTCTTCTTCTTATACTATGCAATAATGGAAGTTATGCAAATACATATTATTATTATTATTATAATTGTTTACATTTGCCAAATTAAAATCCAATAACCAGGAGTGGCGGGTCAGTGCTTCTCTATCCCTGTTCATGAATTTGTTGATAAATGGCCGGACAACACTCATATGATGACTACACCTCAATACCTATGGTGTGACGTGATTTCCCACAAATAACTTTAATTTTAATTTTGATGGTAATAATTTAGAAATTGTATCAGATATTGTATATCTTGGAGTAAATTTCTCAAGAACTGGGAGTTATTTGAATACTAAAAAGCGTAAAATCGATAAAGCCTACAAGGCTATATATGCAGTACTAAAAAAGGGGCGTCTTCATAACTTGTCTATAAAATGTCAGTACGATCTTTTTGATAAGATAGTTAAACCAATTCTATTACATGGTTGTGAAATTTGGGGTTTTTCAAACTTAGATACAATAGAGCGTGTCCATCTTAAATTTTATAAACTCTTACTCCATCTGAAGAAATCTACTCCAAACTTTATGATTTATGGTGAGCTAGGTGCTTGCCCTATGTCTGTATATATCCAAACACGCATTGTAAATTTTTGGTCAAAGTTGGTGAACTGTGAAAATAGTAAATTGTCAAGTATTATTTATAAATACGCATATTTACAGCATACACAAAATGGTTTGGAAATGCCTTGGATAAAAGCTGTCAAAAATATATTAGATAGTTGTGGTTTTAGTAATATGTGGGAAAATCAAGGAAATTTTAATTCAAACCCTACGGTGGCTTAGTTTAAGTTTAAAACAAAAACTATTTGATCAGTTTCAGCAAAAATGGCGTTCTGACATGAATAATTCATCAAAAGGGTTATGCTATAAATTTTTTAAGTATTGTTTTGAATTCGAAAATTATCTAAATTTACTTGATGACAAAGACAGACAGTTACTTTGTAAATTTAGGACATGCAATCATAGATTACCTATTGAAATTGGTCGGTTGCAAGGCATTGAGAGACAAAATAGGACATGTAACATATGTGATAAAAATGAGATTGGTGATGAATTCCATTATGTACTACAGTTGTGTGAGCAGTGCGACTCGGGAGAGGTAGAAGATGAAATTCATTTTCTACTTTGCTGCAGCAAATTTAGAGAGGAGCGACAACAACTGTTCAAAACAATATCTCAATCGTGTAACAATTTTCTACAATTAAATCCTCGAGAAAAATTTTACTGGTTAATGACCTGTGAAGATGTATCAGTCTTAAAAGAGTTGTGTCACTTTATTTATAAATACTGCAGATAATTTAAATAACTGAATAACACTGCTTCAATTTTATTAACAAAATCTACATATTAATGTCTAAAATATATTATTGTTTGTCTGCACTAGACACGAGGAGGAATGCTCATTGCTAATCTTAGTAGATGCAATACATTTCCTGAAGCACTGTCCCTTGGTGTCTGTTGCAGATAAACGATACATCTATTTATTCCCATTTTAGTTTATTACTTGAACTGCTTGCTTTCCTGGATCAGACACGGGGAGAATCGAAATGCGATTCTTAAGCACCGTCCCCTGGTGTCTCCTCCAGCTAAGTAATCACAGTCCTTTCATCAAACACATGATGTTTTACTACTTGAACCGCTTGTTTTGCTGGATCAGACACGGGGAGAATCAAAACACAATTCTTAAGCATCGTCCCCTGGTGTCTCCTCCAGCCAAGTAATCGCATTCATGTAGTCCATTCTTCAACCATATGATACACTGCAACTATACATTACTCATTGCCTCTCATCGGGTCGTGCTGCCGAACACGGCCTATTTATTTATTTATATATTTTTTGTAACATATATCATTTAAATAGTTAGAATTGTCTTGTTTAAAAACATATATCTCCATTCTGTATTGTTGTAACTGTTGATATAATTATGAATGTATATTTGTTATTGCCCCTTGAGAGACCCTAATTGGAATAAAATATTGTATTGTATTGTACAGTGCCCATCTCTTCACGACGATAGACGACGTTTATTGGATTCTACCTATTTGACTAGAGTTAATGTTTTAAAATTTGCTAATTTATTCCAATCTAGAAATAAAATTAAGTTAAGACATCTTTGTAAATTTATCAAAATTATTTTTTCAAAAACACGTTCTCCTGGTTAGTCACCTCTCTCTCCTTCTTTGTTGTGTTTTTATTGTGTTACATCCATCATCTTGTCATGTGCATGCACATATTGATATTGAATGTTTGTATTTATCTCTGTACCATTGTAATGCATTGGTTTATGAGAATAAAGAATCTTGAATCTTGACGTGAATTTGTAAAAACAAACATATAGTTTCTATTTATTTTAAAAGTAATTATAACACACTTGCACCTGTAAAAACATATTTTGACATACTGGTTTCATCATTTGTCTTTCAGTTATGAAAAAACAATATCAGTGACATTTCACATTATATTTGATACGGGAGTTTGTCTAAATTTAATGAAATATGTCACGACTAAGGTAAAAACTGAATGTGTGAAATATTGCAAGTCAGCTTTTTGTTTTAGCAACACATATGGGATAGATGCATGAGTCGAGCATAATTACGTGTCTCGTGTTTCATTATTAACAATAAAGTGTAATCAAAAACAAAACACGAAAAAAGATGAAAATCATTTTAAAAAACATACACTGCAAGTCTATTTCATATTTAAAACACATTAATGTCCATTTGATTTACGCGAGAAACGAAACTGATAACATATTAAATCAAAGTAACATATTTATAAAGTTTTAAAAGATATAATTCTATCAAATCATCTCAGCAAATTAAAGCATGACTATATATGTAACGTGAGCTTCAATTCTCTGTGCCAGTCTTATGCATTGGTTGTTTGAGATACTGGGGCCGTGTTCTCGAAAGTGTCTTAGGACTAAGACATGTCCTAAGACCATCTTAGGACAAATCTTAGTCCTAAGTCGTGTTCTCGACCATGTCCTAACTTAGGATATGTCGCAAAATTTGTCTTAACTTTAGGACATCTATGGAGGTGTCTTAAGATGGTCCTAACCCCGAAATTGTAATATAATTTGATATTTTGTACCAAAAACGAACTCTAAGTTGTAGAACATGATTGATATAGACCTTTATACTGTTTTTAAATCGAAATAAGTTAATTTACAATGATTTTTTATTATAACTTTAACGGCGACACGAGATATCTTCTGTTCATCTTTAATCAGTAATTCATTGAAAGTTTGAAATCAGCTCACTCGAAAGAAACCACACAAAAATAACGGTAATGACTGTATTTCATCATATAAAAAGTTTTACACATTAGTTCCATATCGTGGTATATGAACCTCAGAACTATGTATATAGATAATTGTAAACTAAAGAAAACAAGAAACAGGCTCATGGGATACAGCGTAAAACATAAAAGAAATTGAAAAATAAATCTTTATTTGCATCTTATAATTTATTATGAGTATTTTTATCAAGGATTTGCTATATATTAATATTGGAAATAATTGCTGTGCACAATATTTCTATTATTCTACTTATTGCTTTGACATTTAGGACATAGTTAAGACATCCTAAGTTAGAATAGTCTTAAGACAGCTTCGTAATCACTCCTAGGACATGTCCTAATATGGTCTTAAGACCATCCTAAAAATCGTCCTAAGACATATCTTAGGACAAATCTCAGGATACTTTCGTGAACACGGTCCCTGTTTTATTTCCAATTTCGCAATGGTATTTTATTATATCCAAGTTCTATTGACAGTTTAGAATGTGTTTTCATTAATGTTTCAATAATATTAGAGTCAAGAAATAAATGAGATTCATCTTCAAGAACATTGCATTTACATTTGAAACAAAAGACGAAAAATAATTAAGACTTTTGCAGCAGCTACAATGTGTCTACTCTTTTTTTTTAAATCTATAAGAGGGGACTTTAGTGTGCAAGGTATGTGACACTCTCCAAAGACGGCACTCACTATGCTTCACGGTCAGATTTATCGTATTATAACCTCACATCACCCCCATTGGTAGGGTGTCCTCTATTCGCCACCTGGGAACATGTTGGGAAGCTTTGTGGGATGGACACTGCACTGATTCCTCACCAATGCTCAGAATTCCTCTTGACTAACCATGAGTATATACAATTGATATTAAATCTGTTAGAAGCATCACTAAGAGTAATGGTCTTCAACCAACAGTTTCTACCTTCTTAGATTTCGAGCATTCGTGCAGTGCATTTTTGGCTTCTTGATTATTTAGTCCGTTTTCATCATGCTCAGAAGATAGTGAGTGAGTTATTGTTGTTTAATCCCAATTCAGCAATTTTTTCAGGTATATCATGGCAAGAACAAGCTAATTTTCCATGAGATGGTGATGAGATCCACTCTGTATTAGAACAAAATGCTTAGCTGGATGTTTATAGTGCTACCTCACTGAAACAACAATCCACGGATAGACATGTCGCCCCATCAGACACATCATCCTGATTCCGAGCCAACCAGTCTTTGCTCTTTCTCCTTAATGATGTGTGCTTAGCGGAGAAACAACAAATACCAAATTGATAGTCTTTGTCTTAACGTGATCGGGGCTCGAACCCACGATCTAGGACTACCATAATCGAAAAGAGCATGCTAAGTTCTGAATCATATGTTTTGATAATGCAATATATATCGTAATATAGTAAGGTTATTAAATAACTTTTTTGTCCGATATATCTTAAACAAATAAAAAAAAAGATTTTGTCATCTTCTTGGGGTTGTGGTTCTATCTCATCGACAGAGAACGCTTGTGTCCGGGTGTATAGACTGGATTGTCAAAGTCTATATTATAGGCTATACAGTCACCCGAAAGGTTGATATGATTTCCTTCAAAAGAGCCTGAGCGTGTGACAATAGGCTTGCGCTCGGTACAACTTCGGCTGATTCCGTACCTCCATCTAATTTAATTCAGATCGTGGGTAACGGAATCATACGAGGTTTACCGATTGAATAATTCTTTCATTCTCTCTTGGCCACATTGAGTGTAGCTGCGTAATCGTTTCTATTTTTGTATTGTTTTGTTTTGTTCCGCAGCTCACATTCAGTGCTAATAAGAATAAGCCTAGCGTGATAAAAGTGTGGATTTTGTATGATCTGTTTATTTGCATTAAGTTTTTGTTTAAGCAGCATCCGAGTGTTATAGTCACTCTAAGACGGATGTTAAGATATCGGTTCTTTTCCCAGAGGATTTCCGGATAACAATGTCTTTGTTATACTCAGTGTTCCTTTGTTTAAAAGTCACGCAGTCCGATTCGTAAGTTCTACATAAGCTAATTATTATCTAAACAAATATTTTTGCACAGTCAGCATGCACAAATCCCCCCTTTGTTTTAATTGTTTTACCGCACTCTGTATTTAAGAATACTAGTAAGTTGAAATTTCCTTTCTTCAATTCCGTCTGAAGAAAGTAACACTTCCTTGTTCTATTCTAAGATATTTTGGGGTTTTCTTTCTTTACTATTCTTTTCTCTTGTGTTTCTAAAAAAAAGAAACCAGCAATATTAATTGGAAAAACAAAAAATCGAATAATTAACAAGACAA
Organism: Bathymodiolus septemdierum; assembly: GCA_963383655.1. Taxonomy (NCBI): domain Eukaryota; kingdom Metazoa; phylum Mollusca; class Bivalvia; order Mytilida; family Modiolidae; genus Bathymodiolus; species Bathymodiolus septemdierum. The sequence goes on along the minus strand of OY726526.1, from coordinate 11,487,160 downwards.
ACGGTTGTATATTGAAATGGGAAGATATATTTGTTCACAATGTTTATTAACATGTGGTGAAAAACACTTCATGTTTTATTGTCATTTAAATTTGATTGTGATTTAAATCTCTGAATATGCTTCAGAAAACCCAGATTTTGACAAATTATTATTAGGACAAAATTAACATCGATATCATCAACACCAAGGAAAGTAGACAAACTATGTTCCTTTAATTATAAAGTAACCACAAACTTTACATTATTAGGAATTCATTTCTTTCTAACCAAAGTTTTGTAAACGCTGTGTATCGTTTGTTAAACGCTGCACAAGTAGAAACTAATACATCGTTTAATCAGAGTTTACTGACCCTGTTTGACCTGATAATATGCATGCACATGTTGTTGGTAAATAAACTCATAATGACGCGCAAAAATGGCTGATGATGATATAGAAACAGAGGACATGGTTATTTTAACAGTGTGCACATACTATTTTGGTGAACGTTCATCTTCTTCATCTGATGAATGTTCTGAAGATAGTGTTGATGAAGCTCTTTTATTGAAAACAGCAGTTGCAATGATAGAAAGAAGGGCAATACCTAAAATTGGTTCATTTGTTGACATTGTTTTGAGTTACGACAACCAGGAATTCCACGTGTTGACTCAGCGTTGAGATTAGAAACAAATTCAGCCTTTGTAGCAACAAACAACAAACTGTAGACACACATTTAGCGAGTTCATAGTTTGTCAAAATTTGTGCAAACTTTACAAACGTATGTTAGAAAAAACTGCTCTAAACGCGTACGCTCGTAGTCGTTTGTATCGTTTGTGTTAGAAAGAAATGTACTCTTAGTTTCAAGACAATAAATATTTGAGTAGAGTATAGATTTGTTGACTTCGTTATATTTGCATTTCTTGAGTTGTACGATCATAGAAAACTTAAACTGATACATGGAGGATTTAGAAAGCAGAAACTTAAACTGATACATGGAGGATTTAGAAAGCAGAAACTTAAACTGATACATGGAGGATTTAGAAAGCAGAAACTTAAACTGATACATGGAGGATTTAGAAAGCAGAAACTTAAACTGATACATGGAGGATTTAGAAAGCAGAAACTTAAACTGATACATGGAGGATTTAGAAAGCAGATAATGTTAGCTGTTTATTGCTGTTTTTACAGTCTACGTTAATTGTTTGTAAATTTGTCAGTTTTTTGTATTGAAATATTTTTTGCATAGTAACATGATCAGTTTTTTTCTCCCTTTTACAACAATGGTGGGAAAATATTGTATCGATTACGTATGTTGTTTCTGCAATAAAAGTTTACAGACATCTCAAACATTGTAAGATAATCAAATTGCCCTAGCTGCCTTCATATCAATGTAAATTAATCCAGTCTTTGTTTGTTTTCCCACTAAACATTCAATTAGAATTCTATCGGTGACATTTTATCAACTTATCTCTAATTGACGCGACCCCTATTAAGATAAATTATTAATTAATCAGGGAATTCATTATTTAATGTGGCAAGACACTGTCAGACGTCAAACCTTACAGATATATAGCATATTTAGGAGGTTGGCAGGAAGCAAAACGCTCTTTTTGTAAACAAACATGAAGAATGCAAAATAAAATCTAGAAGAAAATTCATGGTCTCTCAAAACGTTTTACTTTTCCATCATGTTCTTTATGATAATCATCCACTCCCCCTAAATATATAATTGCAGATTATTATTTCACGTATTTGATTCAAATTGATATACTTACATATCGTCATATAATGAATTAAATTTGCAACTCAAAGTTTGAAGTATTTCCGTTTTCATAAAAAGTAAAAACAATACATAATGTACTTTATGTCTTCGTATTTTTCTTCCTTTTTTAGATATACATGTATGTCAACATATGTGTTATTCTTGTTAAACAGCTGATTTATCGTCCTGGGCATCCAAAGACACGCCGGGAAAATATCCGGAATAATTGTCAGTGAAACAGGCGGGAAAAAGAACAATTCTGCATCCGTGACAACAGATGTCTTTGACTGAGACAGAAATTCGTTAGTACATTCAAGTAACATGTACTGAAAAAAGTAGCTTTTACAACGAGAGAATTTTGTTCTTTGGTTATTGGATTGCCTGGATTAGTGGATCTCTACAGCTGAATTTGCAAGGGTGCATATGAATATTTTTCAAAGCGATGTCCAAAACAAAAACGTTTACAACTACAGTACATGGACATAAGTATTCGCCACCCTCGATTTTTTACTATATATTTCATATAAAACCACATTTTTTCAAAAAAATATTTTAAAGTTATCTCTGGGCAGATTTTTATGAAATTTATTTCAAGACACGCAGAATTCTTTGAATTACTCCGAAACTAAACCCATCCATGATTCTAGATGCATTGCTATTCTTCACAACTGTTGCAGTCGAGTTTATGCGACATGAAATAGGTTATTTGTGAATACGACAAGGATCTTCTAAAAAATGGAAAACTATATTTCTGAGAAATCACTGGGCAGCCTGAACTAAAGTTTTAAAGACATGATCCTTTTACGCATACATTTACATTAAAATAAAAATAAAATATGAAGAAAAGTTTGAAGGTACCAAGAGGGTATTTTAAATTTCATTTAAAAATGTTAGCCATAACCTGTCAAGCTGCAAAAAAATAATATAAAAAAACGAGTAACAACTCTGTTGTCGACAAAGGCGATTTATGTTTTATTCTTACGGAAGTTGGATCAAAATTATTATTATTTGAATTGAAACAAACTCGAGAAAAAAAAAACAAAAAAAAACAATATCGTAATAAATAATCAGCCTTAAGATTCAAGCTTCTTCATTTTCACAAACCAAACCAAATGTTATTTCATTTCTGTTATTATTATTTAATTTTGTAGACCATCTTGTCTTGTCATGTGTATTTAATATCTATTTATGTTAAATTGGCAAATTCTCTATACCACTATTTAAACTATGGTTTTATGAGAAATAAAGAATCTTGAATCTTGAATCACGAACCAACGCAAATTAAAATGGTAGAGAGAAGATACAATAAATTACATTCAATATTTGTAACACATGACAAACATTTAGCCTAGCCTAATATACTGACAAAGAAAGATCCTGTTACAGGAAAATACAAGTTAATTTTTATCTTTCTCAACAAGAACGTATCTTGTAGTATACATCCTTGTTCTCAAGTATCAAAAACTAACATTTACAAGTAGATTCTAGTCGCTATCGTTTGTCAAAACTTGCTTGCCAGCTGTTTTTTCTCGCACGTGTACCTTTTGTTCCCGTTTACCCTCAGCGAAATAAAACGTATTTATTTACTTTTTACTTGAGTTAACATAAATTGAAGATTTTGTTTTGATAATTTTATATGAACCTCAGGACAATTTTTCTTCTTTGTGGATTTTAAATTACCTTTTCTTTCTTATCAATGAAAAATGCCTGAGAAAATGTAATCATGAATGACATTGTATACTCCGTTTTGATTGGCTGATATCTTCGCACTGGAGGCGGGGCTTTACGGTACCTGTTTCCAGGTAGTAAATAAAGATTTGAACAGGCTCTAACTTGTTAGTTATGATCGAAAACAAGTGTTTAACATGTCGCAGGCAAAATAATAAAAACCGGAATTTTGACGCTGGTTTCTTCAGTTGTACCCTGCATTCCATGTAAGTCACACACTGATATTATTTTTGAATTTTAATTGATTATGTATATATTTATATATATATATTTATTTTAATGATACAGATAACGAAATGAGAATTTTTATATTTTTTTATATTAATGTTATTATTAGTACAATTGATTAATTAATAACAATGTAATAGATTAATTACATGTTGGGTTTTTTTGCTCAGTCACAGAGGCAAAACAAGAAGAGTTAATTTATTTGTTTTGTACATGTTTTGTCTATAAGTGAGTGTTCAGTCATAGACGACATACTTATTAACTAATTAATTATATATATATATTATAACCTGACAGCTGTTTCCCAGACATATATGAATGATATGATAGATAAGTGTCATTTTAATGACTGAAGCTTTAATTAGTTGACACATCTCTTAATTACATTACAGATATATATATAAGACAAGATAAGACATAGATTGAAGAGGAATAATATTCACGTTTGAAGTTCTATAAGGATTAACCATGAAGTTACCAACCAGTATTGTTGTAATGCATATGCTTTTTGCATGTGCTTATTGCAGAAATGCACTATCGCCATGTGGATTGAACCAGTTTTATAATGTTGAAAATGAGAAATGCACAGATTGTACGGAATGTCCGAGTGATACCATTGTTCTAACAACTTGTGGATGGTTTTCAGACATAAAATGTCAACCTCTAGCAGGATTAAAATTTGACTATATAGTACCTCAAAATTCAGCGAAATGGACATCTAAAGGTGATAAGAAATCTACATTATCTCGAAATACATCTGTAATGTCAAAAGAAAATGATGAACAGGAACATTTTAACAGCCACCAATGGTTTACAATAGCTATGATTCTATTAGGAATCCTTTGTTTCTTCAGTGTATGCTTAGCTGCTTACATTGTTATCGCCTGCTTTGTTTGCAGGAACAAGAACAAAGATAAAGAGATTATATACAATCCAGGTATGTTATTTCTATAGAACTAAATACCGAGTAATTTACTTTCATTTTGTTGTCTCTTACTAAAAAAGAGGAAAAAAACCAAAATCGTCTTCTTTGTGTTTTTTGTTGTTGTTGCTGATACATAGATTTAGAAACCTTGAGAAGAACATGCCTTTGTCTACATGTAATTTATGTAATGGGGCGTCATTGTGTATTTGTTTTATTCAAGAATGCCCTTACTTCTTGTATTTCATTTGGCCTTTTTACTGCATGTGACTTTATTGTAAACAGATTTTTTTAAAGTTCAACCTGTTTCCCATACATTTATAATTATTTTTAACTTATGTATATAATATACACCCACCTTCGTGACTATACAAAAATGAAGCTATATTTTTATCTATGTATATTTTACCCATCCGCATTCCTTTTTTTGAAATTTTATATATATCATTTTAATATCAGGTGTATATTTCATTATGAAACTTGATGAATAATGAATTTTTGATGACTATCTTATTATCAGACTTTTTTTTGCTTTGATGAGTAGTGTATATTATACATATTTGACAAGAAAAGATTTTTTTTTTTTTCAAAATGAAATATAAGTACGTATACTAAAACAACATCGTATGAAAGAAACAAGGGAATATTTAACCAGTTCACAGTCCTCAAAATGACAATTTGAATTACTGGTCCAAATCGAATTCTTGAATTTAGTTTTGTATAGTTTTAAATAAAAACTGAAAAACATTACAGGTCCTAATAGTTTTACTGGTCTTGGATCGGAAGACCGGTTCCCATCGTGAGGACTGAGTTCATATGTGCAGATGAAAGGTCTGAGTGACATGATTCAGAGAAAATGCATGTACTTTTTTTATGTCCCAGAGGGGAAACATAGTCTATATCATTGTTAAATTCCTGCAACAATGCACTAGTATATTTTAATTGTTAAAAACGTCAATGAAAATTCCAATGGTTTAAATCTCTGCTTAGATCCAATTAAAACGGCAATAGTTTTAGTTTTCTCAAAGATTTACTTCACTTTAAATAGAAAGAATGCTCTTTTGTAAATATATTTGAAGAATAAAGCCTTTATTTATATCAACAAAGCATTTTTCAATGGAGGTATGATTTATTCATACAATGAAGGAAATATATTGATCCAAATTATTTCTCACATGCCATGAATAATCAAGATCATAAGTAAATACAAAGATCCTATTATAAAGTCAAGTGTGATTAAAAACAGTCCAATGCTAATATTATTAGTTTATAAAATAGAAAGGGTCTTGCTTGTAAATATTAATTTCACATAAGCTATGCAAGTGCATAAGCATAGAAAATTGTCAATTCAAAATAAATTGATACTGAATTTATAAGCATAATATTACCATAGTTATTAAAAATATATAAAATGATGAATTATGAACGGATGGATGTTTTTTCTCATGGAAAAAAAAAAGATATGTTTGAAAAGGTCATATATAGGTACTTAAGTTTGAATAAAAAGAACGGAACAAAATTCAATGTTAGTTTCACATATTTGTAATGGCTATCTCCACGGAAATGATTATCACGTGAATAGGTTCCCAAGCATATTTTATGCATGTTCGACTTCTCCTCGGAAATATTAGACGGCAGTGCAATGCATTTAGTTACAGTGAAAAGGGCACATAAAATAACTTTACAAATATACGTTTAAGTAAGGTTTCAGGGTCATTCAATGGCACAATTTAAAAAATAGTTGTTTGACTACACATCTTGTTTATAGACATATAAAGAATATGGTTCATGCTTGTCCTATATAGTCTAGTTAAAACATATTTAGTATAAAAGAGGGGGGGGGGGGGGGGAAGAAGATCTGCGGTAGCCACATAGGCTATCGAGGGGACGCGCTACCATTATGGATCTACTTACATATACAAAGTGCGGGTTGTATATATAAATATTTACTTAAGTCTTCAAACCCTTTGATATAAATTCATCGTATACAGACACTAAGTCTTTGTAAATAATATAACCAGTACAAATTTATCTCACAAATTTGAATTGGACAATACAAACTTTTTTTGCTTATTAAACCAGAAACATATAGACCATTTTGTTAATTATATGTCGCTGATAAAACTGTACTAAGAAAAAATACCAAAAGTGGTAATCAGAAGCCGTAAATCGAAGGACAGACAACACAATGGCCAAAAGAAAAAAACCATTACAAAATGGACAGTCTAACATAATATGATATTCGTCATCAGCAAGACCATATACATTTATCCATCCACTTCTTTATTTCCGCTGGTCTAGATCCAGCTTTATTTTAAGTTAAACCCAATTTCAATACTAATATTTGTAATTTGTAATCTCAATTACATGTACTATGTTTTGTTTCCAAACCGTCTTGATCATATTATAGGTATTCCAGAATCTTTATGAAAATTTTTGGATGAAATTCAATACAATGCAAAAATATAGTGTGGCTATTAAAGAACACTGCCTTATACTATATATTTACCGGGGTACAAATTAAAATGATTTCACTAAAGGTTATGACAACTTGTATAAATAACTGGGAAAGTTCACACGGAAATCCATTTCTAAAGCAAACATTAGATGTCAATATTGGTCAAACGTGCTGTTTTCTGACGCTACTACAAATATCTAGAAACTAAAACGATCACAAAGGTGGAAAGAAATCTGACCTAACTCGAATATACCAAGGTGTGAACTCAAACAGCTTTGAATCCTCGTTAAAAAAATTCCTAAGAAAATCTAGTCGAGTTGATGACGGGTTTTAAATTAAATTACTTTTGGACTACATACATTTAGTGCTATCTACATAAATTATTAACACTTTACTGACCAATCTTTAAAGTTGCTGCTAGATCCTTCAAATTATCCTTTGTCCAGCGAGCGTGAAATAGGACCGTGGCAGGTGACCACTTAGAAGTATTCATCAGCAGACGATAAAATTCGCCCCTTCCAATTTACTGTTACATTTTGATATTGGAGAATAAATTGACACTTGAATTTCTTTTATGATTTTTGAATTGAACAAACAAGATTATAAAACGGACCATTGAGTCACCAAAACAGACAAACTAATGTCCGATGCTAAATCAAACCGTATTACACTTTCTTGCTCTCAACAGACAAGTGTTAGTTATCCACCAACAGTCATCAAAACCCTGAAATCGAATAACCGTCTTCTGGTATAACACGCACCTTTTTTAGCATGCTCATACGAGGTCAAAACATATTTATGCATCAAAGTGCTCCGAAATCGAACGATCACCGGCATTTGGTCCGTTTAGCAAGCACTTTTTTATCATGTTCAATCGGGATTAAACATGACCACGCGTAGAGATTACGTAGAATAAAAAGACATCATTTGATTAATTTAATCTTATTTTTCAGTATTTATTTCAAGACAACCAGATGAAGAACCCAGATATGTCGATGTCTTCGCTCCATCTTCTAGAGACCGACTCAAACAGCACCAGCATCGTTCACTGATAACGAGAATGAATAATGGAACGGTTTCAACATTTCAAAGCACATCCGCATTGCCTCTTCTTCAATCTCAAAACTCTGAAAATATATACGTTAATTGTTTGGACTATTTTCCAAATGATTTTTCAGAAAATAGGAGTAAAGACACCAATGATTATGTGTACTTGGAGTCGAACTGATGTACTGTTCGTTCAGGATTTATCTGTGATATATTTAAATCAAAATCATTTTATGTCATTTTAAAACAGAAGAATTGTAAACAAGTGACTGCAACCTTCCAGATGACTGAAAATGAATACTCAAAAAGGATACACTCCAGGAGACTAAAATGACAAGACTGCAGGACCAATACATAGCAGATTACAGCGAGGCGAGAGTGCATGTTTGTGTCTCTGTTTAATGGTATGTATTTATAAAGAAAACAAACAAAAACAGGGGGTTAGGGTTATGGTGTTTAACGCCACTTTCAACCATATTTCAGTTATATGGTGGCGGCAAGTTTTATTGGTGGATGAAACCGGAGTGCCCGGAGAAAACCGACCTGCCGGAAGTCACTGACAAACAAAAACAAGAAAACAAAAAAGAGGAGGGGGGGGAGAAGAAACAATCTTTCACAACTATTGATATTGGAGTTCAGACTGTCCACCATTAAACATGAAAACATTTATACAGTGTAGATAAGAACAGGTTTATATAGTTTATGCATTGCCCAAAGGTGTAAATAAAATTATCTTTAATTTTTAAATTCCAGACTTAAAAAAACTCAGGTTCAAAAACTCATATACTTGATATCTACCTGGGATTGTATTTCATTTCAATATTCTCAGTATTCATTATTTATTTTGTTCATTCAATTTTATCATGCCACATGATTATAATGATATCTGAAACAATACAGTTGATTAAATTATTTGATTTTTTTAATGCCATTTTGCTTTCTAATTATTTGTATATTCTTATCTTTTAGATATGGAAGTCAAGTACAAGATACATCTAGATATGGAAGTCAAGTACAAGATACATCTAGTATTTAGAGAGTACAGATAATGCTGCACAACAAACTTTTCTCAGGAATTAAAAAAAGATTTCATTTATACTCAAGACATTTGTTTTTTGTACAAAGTGTGAATTTATTTATAAGATTAATGTACAAGAATATCTTTTTTTTTTAAAGTTATTTATTTGTGTATTTATTTATTATTTTGTGTGTTTGTTGTGAAGAAATATTAAAATATTTCACAGAAATCTTTGTGTTTTAAAATATATTATTTTAATGTTTGTTTTGATGGTTATGGTGTTGTAACACTATTTCAGTGATATGGTGGCGGTCAGTTTTATTGGTGGAGGAAACCAGAGAAAACCACCGACCTGACGCGACTCACTGACAAACTTTATCACATAATGTTGTATCGAGTACACCTCGCATGGGCAGGAATCGAACTCGCAACGTTAGAGGTGGTAGACACTGATTTCATAGTTATAAATCGAACTACCATACGATCACGACCATCAAGGCCCCTTTAAATTTTTACAAACTTACCAATATTAGACCTCTTCAGTTGCTCATTCTTTGTTTCTTTGTGGCTGTGTGAGAGTCAGGCAGAGAGAAGAAAACAGGGATGGGGGAGCTGGTGAGGAGATCTAATTTTAACTATATCGTATTGTTATTTAGCTTGTTTTCCCAATACCATGGTCATCTCTGTCATCATTTAACATCTGCCACACCCCTTAAATAGCTTCCATGTTAAAGTTCTTCTCTGAACATTGAAAGCCAAGAATTCTGATGATCTCGTGCATTTTAAAATTGTTTTGTGCACCTCCCCTCTTCATCCAAAGATGGACGCTGTTAATATATATTGAAATCTCTAAACTTCTAGATCATAAGCCAAGACAAGTTTGAATATACCAATACTAATAATAGACTTTATTAGTAAGCAATACAGTTCATAGAATACAATTCAATTACAAAATGATACAAAAATCAGTGAAGTCCCAAAGGGGTAATCAGAAACCGCACATCGAAGGACAGACAATACAATGACCAACAGTTAAAAAACAAAAATACAAACATATACATAGAAAACAAAAGATTAAGCAACACAAATCCCACACCCCTCCCATTCAGTATGATAATCAAAATATAGCTGAAATTTAACCGACCAACATACTTAATGGGGTTGGGGGTTCCTGGATAGCTATAGCGAATCCACGGCCTTGGAAACCTCAAACACTTGTCAGTGGTGTAGGACACGTGGTCAGAAGTTCAAAAGCTATATATATATATATATATATATATATATATATATATTTATTAAAAAAAATGGGAAGATGGGTTGCAAATGAAAAAAAATATAAACAAACAGATTTGACAACTTTTACTTTACCGTCATTTTTCAATGAGCACTACACATTGACAAGATGGTTTGGTTTATGGTGCTTAACGCCACTTTCAACAATATTCAGCTATATCGTGGCGTTCAGTTTTATTGGGTGGAGGAAACCGGAGTACCAGGAGAAAATCGCCGACCTGTCTCAAGTCACATAAAAACTTTATCACATAATATTGCATCGAGTACACCCCGCCTGAGTGGGATTCGAACTCACAACGTTAGTGGTGATAGGGAGTGATTGAATAGGTAGTTGTAAATCTAAAAACTACCATACGATCACGACTACGATTGAAAAGAAAAGTTTGAAGATACCAAAGGCAAAGGGGTAATGAAAAGTTGTAACTAGAAGGACAGACAATACAATGGCCAAAAGAAAAAGGATAAACAATGATCTACACAATACATGAATCAAAGTAAAAATAATAGAGATTCTCACATCTAATGGATAGAAGGAGAGAAGAGAATTTTCTAGAAGTTTGTCGATTGGTGACTCAAACGTCATAGACCCTAATAACTTCACTTATACAATAAAATCTGCATATCACATGACAAGACAGAATTAGAGATAAAATCGATGCAACTGACACCTATACATGACTACTCATGGCTTGATACAGGCACTTCCAAAAACAGTGGCGGGGTTAAACTAGTTTTAAACTTTTGAATTAGATTAAAAAAATATATGGTTCATATGATCAAGTTCAACAAATTGAATTGCTTTCACCGAAAAAGACAAGATTGCTATAGAATCTTTAAAAAATAGTGCAATATTTTTCAAGAAGAATGCAACTAGTAGGTGACGGGTATATCTATATTAATTATAGATGGCATGGGTTTGCCGAGTGGTTATTAGAGTTGTGGATGTCTTAGCAATCATTATGGTTTGCTGACACATTATCGAAAAGAGGGTAATCGGTTATTTTGTGATAACTGTCCAGTCTTACATCCGGATCCAAATAACTTGTAATATGGGACGAAGTCCCAACTATGGTAGAAGTAGCAATATTTTGATTCCAGATCCATATCACTAATGGCTTAAATTTCATGCACCGGAAACCAATACATGGTTAAATCTGCAGAAAATCGGATGCGCTGTAATCTGGAACTACTTTCGGTTATTAATGTTAAAAGTCGTCCCCGATATATCTCGGCCCTAAAAAAAGTCGTCCCCGATATATCTCGACCCAAAAAATCTCGACACTATTTTGATACACTGAATGAGCCTGAAATTGGCAGATAATTATCAGATTCGCGAGCATTCATGTCCGTGCCTGTTTCAATAGATGGAAAGAGCATCCTTACATTGTACTACAGTACACTCCAAAAAGTACACAAATGTAAGTAAAATTTCTATTTCAATCATCCCAAGGATTTACATGATTTAAATATTAGATAATGTGGATTATGCTTCGCTGGCACTACAGGTAGCACCTGTCTCATATTAAAAAAATATTGGACTTCGTCCCAAGTTAGGTAACACCTATTATCATATTACTTTATAATTTTATTATATTAAATATCAAAAAATTATTGGACTTCGTCCCAAGTTAGGTAACACCTATTATCATATTACTTTATAATTTTGTTATATCAAATATCAAAAAATTAGTGGATTTCGTCCCAAGTTAGGTAACACCTATTATCATATTACTTTATAACTTTATTATATACTCATGTATATATTTGTCCACATTTGAATGAAAACATAATTGTTATCACGAATATTTATTTTTATTTCAATTATGAAATAAGATTCTTTTCATTATCATGAATCAACATTTTACCCAAAGTCTTCCGGTTTCCCCCACCAATAAAACTGTCTGCCACGATATAACTGAAATATTGTTGAAAGTGGCGTTAAACGCCATAAAACCAAACCAAAACCAAAAGAGGTTGAACAAAACAATGAACATTATCAAGGCGAATGCAGACATTCCCATCATCCCACCATTTGTTCTTACCCATTTGTTTTGTTGAGGTGTCTTATTTCTGCACGATTAGGACTAGCACATTAACGGTACCAAGATAACAAAGATTTAACTCATGTTGTGGCAAAAATAACGGATGACCTGGATCAGAAAAAAAGTGATGTATCGACAATATTTATACATAATTTATCTTTCCTTTAGCCCCAAGCAGGACGCTTTTACCTGTAATCAAATCCATTAGTAGTCGGTGAAACATAAGTATACACCTGACAAAGACGATAACGAGGTCATTTATTTTATTTATTTTTAGCTTTCCATCAGTTTTGTGACAATATGTAAATATAAGTATATACATATGCTCATCATTTATTTACAAGGAACAACTTTTTGATTTCCAGTCAGGGAGGAATCAATTGTTTATTTTTACTATTTCATATCGCTGCTGCCTAGATATTGATGTTGTAGTCTCTAGATAAAAGTCGTTTAAACTTACCGACAAGACGACGACAAAAGTCATGTCAATATTGAACCCATTTAATAAATAATATATAAGTGTGACAGTAGTGAGTGTTGTGTTTGGAGGCAGACTTGTGCGCTCTTTGTACGTTCAAGACCACTTATGACTATCATCATTATCTCATCAGACGACATGGATAGAAAAAAAACCACCACCAAACAAACAAAACGAAAAGTCAAAACTAAAAGACAACACGATCTTTCACAAGTAGCAAACCGCATCACTGTTGTAATAGTTAGCGTGCTCGCCTCGAGTGTGGTAGATCGTGTGTTCGAGCCTCGATCAGGTCAAACCAAAAACTATAAAATTGGTATGTGTTGCTTCTCCACTAAGCACACAACATTAAGGAGTAAGAGTAAAGACTGGTTGGCTCATAATCAGAATAATGTGTCCGAGTGGAGCGACAAGTCTACCCGCGGACTGTTGTTTCAGTGAGCTAACACTATAAAAATCCAACTCAGCGTGTTGGTCTAGAACAAAGCGGATCTCATCTTCATCTCATTTAAAATTAATTTGTTCTCGTCATGAAATAGCTGCAAAATTACTGAGTTGTCGTTAAACAACAATCACTCACTCACTCACTCACTCACTCACAAGTAACAACAGATAGGACTTTACGTGAAATACATAAATAGGTTTATAAATCTTATTATTGCTATACACAAATTGTCCCTTTTACGAAGATTAAATGTTTGTGGCGATCAGAAATCCAAGATGGCCAAACACCATTAACGAATAAACTCGTTATTGTAAATTATACATACAAACTATATGTCACATTAAATATAGATTAAATCTGTTTATAAATAACACCCATGTTCACCAAGCCAAACACTTACAAATAAAATACATGGGAACTGAGGGGACTACTTGAAAAAAATCAGTAGTGTCCAGTAATTGTCAACAGAATTAATTTTGTAGTGTTGGTCACATCGTTATGGGTGCTTAAGAAAAGTTTGAAGGTAACAAAAGGGGCAAACAGAAGCCGTAGATAGGAGGACAGACAATACAATGACCAAAAAGAAAAATGACAAACTTTTTCAAGAACTTCAAGAACTTTATTGAACAACACTCAGACACTAAACAGTTTAACATGAGGTACAATATTAAATATAATACAGAAAATGACGAACTAAACAGAAACAGTATTAAGAATACATTTTATATTTTATGAATATATACTAGTCAAAAAAAGAAACGTTACACCTCTTTCTATTTTTATAACATTTTTAATACAAACAATATTTTATGATAAATTATTGTTTTCAAGTCTTTATGTCATTATGAACATAGACATGTGCACAAAATTCATTTCAGTTCAACTTTAACTGTAAGGGAGCGCAACAAAACGGAACACCATACAAACGTAGATAACAGTTTAATAACGTGTGTGTCCTCCTCTTGCATTGATGACAGCTAGACACCTACGACACATAGATCCAATCAGACGCATGACAAATGCCTGTGGAATGTTGTTCCACTCATATGTGAGTGCCCTTTGAAGCTGATCAACAGATTCAGGGGGATTAACTCGTCTACGGACGCGTCTTCCCAGCTCATCCCACAAATGGTCGGTGTGATTTAAGTCTGGTGATAATGCCGGCAAAGGTAGAGTGAGAATGTGGTTATCATTAAGGAAGTTCATGGCAACACGTGAAATATGGCATCTAGCGTTATCTTACTGAAAAACATGATTGAAGTGATGTGTTCGAATAAACGGGAGTACAATTGGAGCCAAGATTTCGTCACGATAACGAATGCCATTTAAGTTTCCAACCACTATTTTAAGGTTAGTCTTTCCAACATGACTAATTCCACCCCATACCATTACACCACCACCTCCAAATCCGTCGGTTTTCTTTACACAACCATCAGCGAAACGTTCCCTACGACGACGATAAATATGCACTCTTCCGTCGCTAAATTTCAAATCAAACTTGGATTCATCAGAAACCAAAATGTTCTGTCAAGTGTTTCGCCTCCACCGAAGACGTGCACGTGCCCATTGAAGCCTAACAATCCTGTGTCGACGTTTTAATTCCATACCTTTGAGAGGGCGACGTGAACGGAGACCAGACTGACGCAACCGATTACGAACTGCTTGGTCAGAAATTCTGTTGTTACTATACCAGAGGTTCGCCTTGCTGTGTCCACAGTAGTAACAAAGCGACTACGTATGTGGATTAGTGTGATGTGTCTATCTTGACGTAACGTCGTTTCTCGTGGACTACCACTACGTCGACGATCAGATGTTGTGCTGGTTGCTCTTACACGAACGAGCAATTGGTAAATTGTCATTCTTGAGCAATTAAAATGGTTTACTATCTCTGTTTGTGTCATTCCGGCTTGAAACATCCCAACGGCACGTTACCTCTCATTTTGGAGTAAGCGGGGCATAGACTTACGTGTAGAAAAATTGTTTGTTGAATTGGCCTTTTGTTTACAATTGCAAACGAAACAGTTTATGACCTTTAATTCTAATTGAGCACACCTGCATACATTTTAAATTATCGAAATGATATAAAACGTGAATTCCCGAAACTGACGTAACGTCATTCTGTACAAAAATAACAATGCCGGAATCGATAGGCTAATAACCTAATTTTTATATTAATTAATCAAAAACAACCTGCTGAACAAAAAATATGAAAAACTGATGTAACGTTTCTTTTTTTGACTAGTATATATATATATATATATATATATATTTTTAATTATATATAGAAGATAGTTATAATAATTGTGACATATTTTTTATAAACCTTGAAATATTAGTCATAAGTTAACTGTTGCATAATCTGAATAAACCCTCCATCTTATAAATAACAGGTGGGATTCCAATAATAATTTGGAACATGTTTTTGTCTTAATTGAACAATTGTGTCATTTGAACATGTAAATAAAATGTGATATTCATCTCCAATTTTTTTTCATTAAAAAATGAGCATAATCTTAATTCTTTTCCTATGTTATTCCATCTTCCGGTTTAAATGGGAAGTTTCAAGTTTCAAGTTCTAAATTTGGTTATGTATACCCTGTCTTGTTTTGATAATCTAATAAGGTACTCTTCAAATTTAAAATATTTTTTTTCACAACTTTATAAAATTCTCTTGCAGAGTTATCCAAATCAGAAAACCAAATCGTTGTTTTATCGCTGATTTTATAGAAGACACACATATTGGAAATTGAGATTCAAATACATAACTCAGTCCAGTATCATTAAATACACTTTGAACAAAGGAAATCCACTTAAAATTAGTTGTTCCATTCATATGTAACTTATACATTAACTTATACAGTTTTGAACTCAATTTGTTTTCAATACTAATGAGTCTATTCCAGAAGGATATCATTCTCAGTTTTATCTTTATTGAAAGAGGATAGCAACCAAGTTCCCCGTAAATCATATAACTTGGTGTTGTTGCTCTAATCTGTGAAACAAATGACATACAAAACCCTACATAGAAATCTGAAGTTTGAGCAACACAAACCCCACTAAAAACCGGAGTGAACTCAGGTGCTCCGGAAGGGTTAGGCAGTTCCTGTTCCATTAGCGACACCCGTCACCAAGTGTATATGCACTGATTTGTGTAGATAAAAGCAGATCCACCTGGAAATATGGAAAAGGACAAGACATTGAAGCTGTTTTCAATTTATGCTCTACAACCTAGCAAGTTGAAATATATGGAAAAGGACAAGACATTGAAGCTGTTTTCAATTTATGCTCTACAACCTAGCAAGTTGAAATATATGGAAAAGGACAAGACATTGAAGCTGCTTTCAATTTATGCTCTACAACCTAGCAAGTTGAAATATATGGAAAAGGACAAGACATTGAAGCTGCTTTCAATTTATGCTCTACAACCTAGCAAGTTGAAATATATGGAAAAGGACAAGACATTGAAGCTGCTTTCAATTTATGCTCTACAACCTAGCAAGTTGAAATATATGGAAAAGGACAAGACATTGAAGCTGTTTTCAATTTATGCTCTACAACCTAGCAAGTTGAAATATATGGAAAAGGACAAGACATTGAAGCTGTTTTCAATTTATGCTCTACAACCTAGCAAGTTGAAATATATGGAAAAGGACAAGACATTAAAGCTGTTTTCATTATGCTCTACAGCCTAGCAAGTTGAAATATATGGAAAAGGACAAGACATTGAAGCTGTTTTCAATTTATGCTCTACAACCTAGCAAGTTGAAATATATGGAAAAAGACAAGACATTGAAGCTGTTTTCAATTTATGCTCTACAACCTAGCAAGTTGAAATATATGGAAAAGGACAAGACATTGAAGCTGTTTTCAATTTATGCTCTACAACCTAGCAAGTTGAAATATATGGAAAAGGACAAGACATTGAAGCTGTTTTCAATTTATGCTCTACAACCTAGCAAGTTGAAATATATGGAAAAGGACAAGACATTGAAGCTGTTTTCAATTTATGCTCTACAACCTAGCAAGTTGAAATATATGGAAAAGGACAAGACATTGAAGCTGTTTTCAATTTATGCTCTACAACCTAGCAAGTTGAAATATATGGAAAAAGACAAGACATTGAAGCTGTTTTCAATTTATGCTCTACAACCTAGCAAGTTGAAATATATGGAAAAGGACAAGACATTGAAGCTGTTTTTAATTTATGCTCTACAACCTAGCAAGTTGAAATATATGGAAAAGGACAAGACATTGAAGCTGTTTTTAATTTATGCTCTACAACCTAGCAAGTTGAAATATATGGAAAAGGACAAGACATTGAAGCTGTTTTCAATTTATGCTCTACAACCTAGCAAGTTGAAATATATGGAAAAGGACAAGACATTGAAGCTGTTTTCAATTTATGCTCTACAACCTAGCAAGTTGAAATATATGGAAAAGGACAAGACATTGAAGCTGTTTTCAATTTATGCTCTACAGCCTAGCAAGTTGAAATATATGGAAAAAGACAAGACATTGAAGCTGTTTTCAATTTATGCTCTACAACCTAGCAAGTTGAAATATATGGAAAAGGACAAGACATTGAAGCTGTTTTTAATTTATGCTCTACAACCTAGCAAGTTGAAATATATGGAAAAGGACAAGACATTGAAGCTGTTTTCAATTTATGCTCTACAACCTAGCAAGTTGAAATATATGGAAAAGGACAAGACATTGAAGCTGTTTTCAATTTATGCTCTACAACCTAGCAAGTTGAAATATATGGAAAAGGACAAGACATTGAAGCTGTTTTCAATTTATGCTCTACAGCCTAGCAAGTTGAAATATATGGAAAAAGACAAGACATTGAAGCTGTTTTCAATTTATGCTCTACAACCTAGCAAGTTGAAATATATGGAAAAGGACAAGACATTGAAGCTGTTTTCATTTATGCTCTACAACCTAGCAAGTTGAAATATATGGAAAAGGACAAGACATTGAAGCTGTTTTCAATTTATGCTCTACAACCTAGCAAGTTGAAATATATGGAAAAGGACAAGACATTGAAGCTGTTTTCATTTATGCTCTACAACCTAGCAAGTTGAAATATATGGAAAAGGACAAGACATTGAAGCTGTTTTCAATTTATGCTCTACAATCTAGCAAGTTGAAATATATGGAAAAGGACAAGACATTGAAGCTGTTTTCAATTTATGCTCTACAACCTAGCAAGTTGAAATATATGGAAAAGGACAAGACATTGAAGCTGTTTTCAATTTATGCTCTACAACCTAGCAAGTTGAAATATATGGAAAAGGACAAGACATTGAAGCTGTTTTTAATTTATGCTCTACAACCTAGCAAGTTGAAATATATGGAAAAGGACAAGACATTGAAGCTGTTTTTAATTTATGCTCTACAACCTAGCAAGTTGAAATATATGGAAAAGGACAAGACATTGAAGCTGTTTTCAATTTATGCTCTACAACCTAGAAAGTTGAAATATATGGAAAAGGACAAGACAATGAAGCTGTTTTCAATTTATGCTCTACAACCTAGCAAGTTGAAATATATGGAAAAGGACAAGACATTGAAGCTGTTTTCAATTTATGCTCTACAACCTAGCAAGTTGAAATATATGGAAAAGGACAAGACATTGAAGCTGTTTTCAATTTATGCTCTACAACCTAGCAAGTTGAAATATATGGAAAAGGACAGACATTGAAGCTGTTTTCAATTTATGCTCTACAACCTAGCAAGTTGAAATATATGGAAAAGGACAAGACATTGAAGCTGTTTTCAATTTATGCTCTACAACCTAGCAAGTTGAAATATATGGAAAAGGACAAGACATTGAAGCTGTTTTCAATTTATGCTCTACAACCTAGCAAGTTGAAATATATGGAAAAGGACAAGACATTGAAGCTGTTTTCAATTTATGCTCTACAACCTAGCAAGTTGAAATATATGGAAAAGGACAAGACATTGAAGCTGTTTTCAATTTATGCTCTACATCGTACCGAGACTAATGAAAACACTACCAGAATACCAAACAATATGACTGAGTGAAATTATATTCAAATGATTTTCTTAAGAGTTTTAATTAAGTACTTTTAAAATAAACGTCATAAAAATAAAAAGGAAAGATTTTCGTTGTAGGAGTGCGTAAATTAAATAGCAGATTTTTAGAAGATTAATATATATACTTTATGCAGTACGAATGCATTCATTGATAGAATTGTGGAGACTCTAAACAGTCCATAAAACATCTCTATTACCCTCTGTATGAGGTTTAGGTTGAGGTGTATGGTGATTAACAATAATTCAATTATATCGTGTCGGTTAGTTTTTTTTGGTTGAGGGAATCGGAGTACCCGGAGAAAACTATCGACCTGTCGCAAGTCACTAACAAACTTTATCACAGAATGTTGTATCGAGTACACCTCGCCATGAACGGGATTCCCTCTGTATACATATTTTCCCATTTATAATGTGGTCATATCGTAGGTACAGAGAATTTCTTGGTGGAATTGTTGACCATCACTGTTTAAACTTTCTTTTCATAATTATGCAGATTTTTTTTTTAACAGTTTTTGAATTTTTCAGTATAATAATAATTAAAAACAGAACTCTGCTTTATGCACACACTTCAATGTTTGTCATGTTGATTTATAGCACTAGCTACAATTAATTATAGTTTATTTACTTATGTGTGTCAAAATAAATTATCCTGACTTAACGATTCAATGAAACACAAAAAAGGTGTTTTATGGAAAATAAATCTTTTTGAATTTCCGTGACAAAATTATTTTTGCTATTAATCTTCTTGACAAAGTTTGTTTAAAATAGACGGATTCAACAACAAAAATCTGTTTACTGTTTGTTTTTCCCATGGCCCTATTCAGCGTTTTATGTATACCGCTTTTTATCAATGGAGAAAAAAGGTTCAGCATTTCGCCAAGAAAAGACGCGATCCGAAAATATATCTTTAAACAAAGACACGTTTCACGGGACAGGTGCACGTAACGTTAAACAAACGTACAGACATGATTGAGCCTCTCTAATATATTTTGTTTATGATATCGTATAAATAATCTCCCTATTTGACATTTTAACGACCCTTTGTTAAACATATTGAAAATTAACCTACACGTGTAATTAATGACCAGTTCGATTCATGGATTTCCGAGAAGAGAAAAAAAAATGGATGATTTTGAATGGAATAATATTTTTATTCAATCAAACGGATTGAGGTGACGGAAAGAACTACATGTTGCACTTAGACAAGGGGACACACTTGTCCCTCAGTGAGAACAAGTAAAATGAAATAGTCCTTTTATTATCATTTTTTAAAGACCATTTGATCTAATCAAAAATCTTTACAATCTTATGGAAACGTCAACATCACATGCTAAGTTTCTATTAAATGTGAACTGATAACAATATACTATTCATATTAATAAATTGAGACAAAAATACATAAAGATAATATTTACGATTAAATCAGAAGAAAATAAAATTAAAATAGAAAATAAAATCAAAACGGAAAATTGTGAAAATCCCGACTTCAAAAAAGTTTTCGACAGCAAAAATATACAGATAATCTTTGTTTTCATTATTATAAATACACACCTATGGGACAAACATACAGCTGGGAAAAAGAAATTTTATACAAACAGTACAATGTACATACGAACGGATACAAGTAAAACTCATGCGAGAGCTTTGGCAGACATGGAACCCTATCTTCTCAATTCTCATGATTATCTTATAAAAGTAGGGGCCGTCGTGGCCGTGGTCTCATGGTAGTTGGATTACAACTACCTATGCAATCAGTGCCTATCACCACTGATGTTGTGAGTTCGAATCTCGATCAGAGCGTGGTGTACAACGTTATGTGATAAAGTTTGTCAGTGACTTGCGACAGGTCGGTGGTTTTGTCCGGGTACTCCGGTTTCCTCCACCAACAAAACTGACCGCCACGATACAACTGAAATATTGTTGAAAGTGTCGTTAAACATCACCAAACAAACATATAAAAGAAACAATGGAAAAAAGTTCAATTTTGCATTTTAATTTTTGTAATGTTCATTAAAATCTGTGTAAACTTCTCCAATGTTTTAAAAGGAGTTTATGATTTTAAACTTGAGAGTTTTTATTAAAATCTATGAAAAAATGTTGTTCATGATAAAATTCATGGCCATCTTTTGGCTTTCTACATGCTCGTTTTCTCATAATGTCCTATGTTAAACTTTACCATCGGTGGCGACCATTTTGCATTCCCAATCGAAATTAAGAAACAATGACAACCCATTCAAAAAAGGACGATAGCTCTCATATGAGTTCAGGACAGATGAACTAAAATATATGTGGAAATAGAAATTGCTGCATTTATGAAGACCGAAAATGATACACTGTTTTCTTACCATATCTTGTGGCATTGAATATTATCAGAAGGCCATCTGTTTTTGATATATTTTGTTTTATAAATAAACTGCAGTGAATTTTCAAGGACTTTCTTCATGAAACATTGTTTCAATATGCCATAAATATTCTATTATCATTAATCACTCTAGTTAAATGCCAAATCACTATCTTCATCAATTAAAACGTATCAAAGAATCTGATCTATGATGGAAGCGTCTGATTCATCTAGTTTTATATTTCCCACCAATTTTAAAACGAACCTTGATGAAAACGTATAAAAACGATTCAGTCAAAATTCTACAGGAATAAAATTGATTAAGATAAACAAACACCTGTCCGAGATAACATTTAGCAAGCTTGAGTGGAACTAGAGCACAGTGCTGCGAGTCAATTATTGGGTTATCAGATCGAAAAGCACCAACACGTGCTTTAGACGTCATCTTTAGTTGTTTTGCGCCTCCATTTCAAGAGATTTCCTAGATAAGAACGTGTTTTTAAATAAAAGTACCGTGCACTCACTTGAAACGCCTTACTTTTGGGAAATTAGATATAGATCAACTATCGTCTTCGCAGTAGGAGGCAATTCTTTAATGCAGTAACGGCGCACTCGATTAGCTTATACATGTCTATTTTCCTATCTCTAGACATTATCGTGTTTCAAAGATTATGATGAATTTCTGTATCATATGGAATTTTATCAGAGATAAATACTCAGAGCTTAAAATATTGTATAAATATTCGTTTTCTTTATCTAAGATGAAAAACACTTTTTATGATAATGATCATAGTTTGGCTAATGATAAAATTAAAAGATAAAACGGTCTTGTTTATTTGTTTAAGCTCGTCTTAATTCCAATTTTCTCATGAAACGACAAAATGTTTTCATATAAAACATATGCCTTTTACTTACTTCAACAGAAAAATATTATGGTGCATGGATGAAAAATGTATTCATAACAAAGATATGAATGTACGTATTAACAACATCGACAGTTGGGTCTGTATATATATATACAATGTATATATATATATATATAGTGCTTATCTAAGGCGTTTCTGTTAACTTACGTTTAATCTTCTGACATCACTTTTTGATGGTTGTATGTTTCTTTATGTGATGTGGCGTTCGTCATAATCTTGTTTAAAGATCAGGGGAGGGGGCACGGGGGTATGGCAATAGGAATCAGTTTCCCCTTTGTGAATACAAACCCCTCCGAAAAGGGTGTCGTCCACTAGTTGTGAAGAATTAATAAAATACATTCGCCCTTAGGACGGGTCGTAAACTGTGTGTTTCATGTATAAAGAATGACACGCTCGTTGAATATAAAAGCAATATGTACAGCTGATACTAATGAGTAACCCGGATGTGGTTGTTGATATCCCGTAGAGAGGCAAACTTTTCTAACTTCTTACCCTATCGGTTTTGTCCCTTATTTCTATTGTCAATCAAAGCATATGTCCATCTCAGTGCAACCTGTTTACCTACAAGATGTATTATTTTTCTAATAATTGAAAAAGCTAAATAATAATGTGAAATTTTGCTTTTACATTGTATCCACCGTATGTCTTTTATGTCTTGTAAGCAAAGGGGGGCGGGGTGGGGGTGTATACCCACAACGTGCTGACGGTGTGGGTCGACTTCTGATCCTGTCGATTATGTCCCTTATTACTGTTGACAATCAAAGCATATGCCCCTATCAGTGCCACCTGTTTACCAACATGAGGTGTTATTATTTTCTAATCATAAATAAAGCTAAATAATAATGTGAACTTTTGCTGTTACATTGTGTCCACCATATGTTTTTTATGTCTTGTAAGCACGGGAGGGGGAGGGGGTATATCCACAACGTGCTGACGATTTGGGTCGATTTTCTCTGCCTTCAAATACATTGCATATGATTGATTCGTATATTGTCCACTTCAATATATCAATGGATGGGAACTTCTAAGCTGTAAAATACAAATATATTTTTATTGGCTATAGGGTTTGAGTTGTGGTGTGTAACACCACTTTCAACAACATTCAGCTATCTCGTGACGGTATTGGTCATATGACTGCAAGCTCATTCAACTTCTTTATTGCTAAGACAAATTATTCACTCTTTAAATATATGAGTCTGTTGTAAGCTAATATGATAAGGTGCTAAATTGATATATGTGTGCTAATTTAAGATTTTTATCTAATATACGAATGAGTCATCATTAACTGCAAATGATTTTAATACCTCGAATTTATGAATAAGTATGGTTTTCATGCCGAGAGAATATAGGAATGGAAGTGTTTTTTTTACACCAGCTACACCACTATGTCCAATTTTATCTTCAGTGACACCCTGCGCTTGTAAAAAAAGGGGGGGTTATGGTATTTAACGCCACTTTCAACAATATTTCAGTTACAGCGCTTGTAAGTGATAAGAACATATGGAAAAGAGAAGATTTTGCTAATATCTGAAATGTTTTGAAAAGAACCCTCCCAACTTTTCCCGAAAAAGGGCTTTATACGTTTTGATCAAATTCTTTTAGGTCAGCTTGATCTTGAACTTTATATACAGAGGACTGACATGCTGACTAAATGTTTTTCCCGAAATAAGAAAATACGAATGTCAAGCAGGCATAATAAAAGGTCAAATCAGGTGTCTGGGAGGAAATTTGAAAAGATTTAACATTAATTTACTTTATTTGACTAACAAGGTTTTTGTCATATGTGTTTCAACTTGTCAAAGAAGAAATAAATTAATCTTACAATTTTCTGTCTTAAACCCGCAGAGTTAAACACCATCTCATTGAAACATGAAACTCAAGTTGAGCTCATCTCTATAATTAAGATTTTTAAAGTTTTATTTATTGGGCGTTTAAATATTTTTTTTTCAAGATGACCCCTGCTTAGATGGACTATTGAACTGTGTAGAGATTGGTTTTGTACTGTGTTTTAATGTGAGGTATGGAAAACTTCCACATCGTCTAGAAATGATGTCGTTCAATCTTATTTCATGTTACACAGCTTTACAATAAAAAGGAAACATAGACCACTAAACTGTTACAAATTTACTGGTGATCTCTAAGAGATAAAGACTTTAGACATTGTTCTATTTCATGAATGTTTGATCTCTAAGAAATAAAGACGTTAGACATTGTTCTATTTCATCAATGTTTTCACGCCAGCTTACGTCACTTAGTATCGTTGCAGATAAAATCAAATCTTTTTGATTGCGATCAGCACTTTTTACAATAGAAAAACTTCACATGGAAAGTGAACAAAGTGCATTTGCATGTCTAGGCATGTGTACATAAATTGAATCATTGTCTGGTTTTATTTTTCAGTAGAGTATTGATAGCTAGCCACAGGTGGTCCATTGCCATTCGTTGATTCAACCGTGATATGCTCTTAATTTGTTCCCCAATTTTGTTATTTTTATATTTATTTTTTGTTTTGTTTTACTAATCTAATGTGAAAAATTATGTATATAAAAGTTCCTGAAATTTCTGCCGGATATTAAGTTGTTGATTTGCACACTTCCCCTATAGTTTATATGACTTAATTTACGTAGACTTGTCGGTAGTCAACTTCTGCCGGATAAATTGACTTTATCACTTAATGTTGTATCGAGTACACCCAGTGCCGTCTTAACGCATGTGCACGCTGCACAAGAGCATAGGGACCACATGCTAATCTATGTATGTTTTTAATGCAAATAAACTCGGATTTTGTTGGAAATACCAATACAATAAATATATATTTGATTTTATCGACCATTTACATTTTTATTCCTGTGAGTGGTTGTGTAGGTAGAAGCCCTTTGCCCGTGGGCCTATGATGCTGTTAAGACGGCCCTGAGTACACCTCGCTATCAGCTGGAGTATAACTTGCAACTTTAGTGGTGATAGATACTGATTGCATATGGAGATGAAGTACACCTATCATATTGTACGATCGCGGTCACGAAGATCCCGAACGGTCAATTAACTAACATCATAAATTAGAATTTCTGTTATTGAAAATCTTGTTCTCAAATATTTATCAAAAAAAACTTCACCATTGATCGCACTCCATATGGCATTTCCGTTTGTTAAGAATATTTGTCTTACATAACAGATTAAGAACGACCATCACTTTAAAGGTAATTTTTGGATTAAAACACATTTCCCTCTATTTATACAACGTTAAAATGACATGGAAAAAAACCTGTTTTATACTCGTGACAGAGAATGGACCACGTGCCAGGTCTATCTTCGCCTTTTATAGTTATAAATACATTATGGTAATTTTCGGACCCGTATACATGTATGCAAAACGACTGACCGTAATCGTTTGAATCATTTAGACACACAACTGATGCGATGAATATTGATCAAACAGACGTTTTATTTTGTCGAATCATCATCCATTCATTTTTGTGCAACATTCCTACCCCCCCCCCCCCCCCCCCCCCCATAAAAAAAATAACATAAAAAATAATTATAAAATCATATTGTAGTTGGATTTTTCTTTACCTATCGATTGAATGTTTATTAACACTAACACGATTTGGTATTTGTAAACTTGATCTTTACATGAATTTAGTTAAACAACGACTCTCGCTCCAATCATCGCCTGTGATGGTACCTGTGTCCATTGTTCGTGGAGAAACTTAGACATAGCAACCCTGACAATAAAGATGTAGATGTCCCGCCATGATAAAGTTTGTTGGTGACTTACGTAAAGTCGACGGTATTTCTCTTGGTACTTCGGTTTCTTCCATCGATAAAACTATAACCCTCACTAAATAAACTAAAAAATTGTTGAAAGTTGCATTAAAAAATCTTAAATCGAAATAAAAAAAAAAGAGAAAGAAAATTTGACATTTGGCTTCCCTTCCCTTGCTTGTTTGTTTGTCTTTATCAGATAACATCAAATACCATTTGTCTACTTTATGACCATTTTAATCACTTGTAATGGATTTTCTATCTACAACTATTCATTTGAACAGTTTATTTAAATTGATATCAACATTTAGTTTTATTGAACGAATGTCACTTCCGAAAATACAACGGTACTTTGAACGGGTCTTTGTTACGGTACTTCATTCATTATCAGCACCTGTCGTTATTGTTTTGGTCAACAGATGTACCGTAATGTAGACGACATCTGGCGCGTTTGCGGCGCGTGCAAACAACCAAAAGAGCCCGTGTTCGTTCTTTTGTAGCGACTTAAAATAATTCATACACAAAAGGATTACCCTCTAACCTCATTATTATTCAAATTAGGCGTATGCATTCACGAGGAAACGAAATAAATAATATACTGGAAATAAATTGAGAGCCAAAATTTGGGTGACTTTTACCTTTGATGTTTGCGTGTCCTCACCTGCGCGCGTGTTTAGTATTATCACGGCGTTATTCTACATTATAAAAACAGCCGTCACATTGTCTCAGCGTGCCCCCTTTCATCTTTAAACAAGCGGTGTAAAAATTTAATCAGGTTGATAATGGGACAAATGAGTGAAGGGGTATCTTTTCAAAATGTTAATACAGAATTACACAAATCATTTAAATCAATATTTTCAATGGAGAATGATGTCCGTTATATTTTCATCTGTATAAATTACGTGCTGATTCTGTATTTTACTAGATTATAGTAAAACTGCTGAAGACTAGAAACACCTTTTTGTTCTGCTTTTTGGTATCGCGTGGCCTTACTTTAAAATGTTCCATTATGTGATAAAAATTGTCAGACTTACGACAGGTCGGTGATTTTCTTCGAGTTTCCTCCACCAATAAAATTGACCACCACGATACAGCTGAAATATTGTTGAAATTGGCGTTAAACACAATAACCCTAACCCTAACGCCTTACAATGTTCTACCATATTAGTTCATGTATTTTATATTTTATCATTATTGAACAGATTAATATTGGACAATATCCTGTCCTCAAATCCATAGATGTTAGCGAAAATTTTATTTCAATAGAATAACACAACTTTTTTATCTGCTTAAAAAGGGACGGTTTCAACCTTCAAATATTTTTTTTTTATTTAATACTGGAAAATTGATCCACCACAGATTGTACTGTCCCCTAGACACACAATCGTTGGTCTTACCCGTTAATGCTGCGTGCTTAGCAAAAAAGCAGCAAGTCTTTGGTTCGAACTAACCGTGGATTTAACGCAAGATCTAGATCTATATGCAATAAATAACGAAAACATGTAATTTCTATTTTGCTCAAAGAATTGCAGAGATCTACCTAGAGTAAAAATTTGTTTATATACAAAAACAAAACTTGTGTTAATTTGAGCATAAATTGATAATGTTTGTGCTTGCTCCTGGCATTTCTTTATTTTAATTTTTTTTCTTTTGATTTTTAGAATCCAGATATTTTCCCACAATAATCCCTGAGAATTTGTCGGCACATCTTATGAACATTTTATTAGAAGATTCTTTTTCTTTAATATAATATGTTTTAAATGTCTTATTACATTTAACATTAATGGCAAATAATTCAAGCATTTAAATCAAGAACGTAAAATATTAAATTAATACTTTTAAATATACAATAATGCCATTTTTAAGATGTTCTTTAATCTTAACCCGTTACGAATTATATATCAAAGCGTTCTTAAAATTGAAAGACCCTTAATGTCTTAATCGCCAGAGATGCATAGCATATTATGAATTTTATATCATAAACAAAGTTGCGGGTGAATTCATTAAGTGTTATTTTTCAATAAAAATATCGTCACGGAAACTTATCAAGAAAAAATATTTAAGCACGAGTTTACACAACATATTACGTGGAGTGTCCAATGAAATATTGGTGTCTAACGCCACTTTCAATAAGTTTTTTTTTTACACACAAATAATAGATACGCTGATTGTATATAATATAAGCATGTAAATCCAACCACCATACAGAAAGCCTAAGTGGGGGCCGCCACTGATTGCATGTGTAGATCAAAACGAGACTTAAGTATGGAATCGTGCCCCATAAAATCCCTAATTATTAGATATGATGGTACAAAAATGCATTTCGCAATTGTGTAAAAAAAAAACCACAAAAATCTAGATGATCAATTACTTATATTTTAAGACAAGATATCACCGAATTACCTTTTTTGCGACAAGTTGAAATATCGTAATTTGATCTTCTCTTTATATATACAGAATTCTCGTATGTTACTTTTGTCACTCTGGCAACATCGCTGCTCTGTCATTATTAGTGTTGGGAACGGAATGCGCCGGGGAGTTCCAAGTGGTTTGTTGCAGGATTCATCAAGAATTAAATAAATGGTTGGAATCCACTTACACGTACGCTTTTTATATTTATGACGCGAACAAATTTACTGCCTACCCTTCCGGAGCACCTGAGTTCACCCTCGGTTTTAGTGGGGTTCATGTTGCTCGATCTTTAGTTTTCTGAGTAATGTTTTGTAAGTTGTATTTTGCCTGAAAAGAGTATGACAAAACACGATGCAGTGATTTTTACGTACAGTTCTAAGGGAGAATTGTGTATTTGAATTCGTTACGTGCAATAATGACATTCGGAGGGGTTGCACTATTTCAAAGCTTGTTCCAGCCACTTATTAAATATATCTATTGTGCCAGCTGAATGACAACTTTGCTTCCAAGTGGAATATGAAATATGAAAGGGTTGGTGACTAATTATATGACACTTTGATCAACGAGATAAACTGGGTTCAATGCGAAGTTTTTTTGTTTTTGTTTTTTTTAAATCACCACTTGCAATTGTTGCAGTTAAATATTTCATCATGTTAAAATTTATGTCATTTTGGTAATGTTAAAAGTTCAAATTCCAGTTACACATTTATTATAAATAATCTGTGATGATGGTAAAAGCTTATACGTCTTGTCACAGGGACGGAATCCAAACTGTCAGTGTCAAGAGAAATAATTGCCTGTGTTGAAAGCTATGCATGCATGTTTATTGTAATAACGTTTTATTGTTTGTTAGGCCAGTTATTAGTTAGACTTTAAATTATAAACATGTAACATACGGTGACCTCTCGTTTATAGTGGTACCCCGAACCAAACAGAGAGACCGTAGTGGCCTTGGTGGTGTGGTAGTTGGATATACAACTACCTATGCAATCAATGCCTATCACCACTGATACAAGTGTATTGTGAGTTCGAATCTCGGTCAGGGCGAGATGTACAACATTATGTGCTAAAGTTTGTCAGTGACTTGCGCCAGGTCGGTGGTTTTCTCCGTGTACTTCGGTTTCTTCCACCAATAACACTGACGTCGCGATATAACTGAAATATTGTTGAAAGTGGCGTTAAAAACCATCAAGCAAACCGGACCTTGTTCTCATGTTGTATAATGCAAAAAAAAGACGTAAATATGCAACACAAGCACGACCACATAATCGAAAAGTATTTTCAAATCTTGATCAGATAAACAAAATGGTGGATCAACACATGTCCATAAATTCTTGTATGGAATGGGGATGGATGGTTGAACGTCTACTTTTATTTTTTATCTTGATATATTGATTATACTTAGTATTTTAAAATAAAGAATTAAAAGTGTTAGCTGAAAAATGCTTTAATGCTAGTCATTTTGTAAGCGCCCCAATATGAAAAACTTAAGGTGGCGGAAATCAACCCATTAGATGACCACGATTTATTATATGTATTTGGGACAGTCAATCCGATATTAACGTGACATCTGGTAACCTACAGTCAATATTTAAAAAAGACCAAATACTTTTATTTTCCAACAATCAAATTATAAGAAAAGTCACTAAAATGTAAAATACAAAAATGAGACGACTGACAATGCTAAAGAGAAATTTAATTAATAGGAATAGAAGTCTAGACTGGATCATTTTGGATCTATCAAAAAAAGATTATTTTCAATTGCACTTAGAAATCTACTATCTAATGCCTACTACAATCATTTTAAAATACTAGTCAATCAAACGGTTCAAGCATATTACGAATATCCATAGAAAAATTAAAGTAACAATATCGACTTTTAAAATCTCAAAATTTCGACTTACTCCTTAAATCTCGAATTTCGATTTTTTTATGAATGACCCTGATATATATATATATATACACTGCCGTACAATCATGAATTTACATATACATTTGTACATGTATATGTAATTTAGAAATATGATGCCACGCACAGTCCTCGACAGGAAAAGGACCGGTGCTTATCGTGAAGACTGCCCGCACATTATGTAGATCAACAGCAAAAACAAAAAAGGGGGGTATTGATGGTGATTTTCTATCTCAAATCGTTCATTTACATGTGTATGTTGTAGGAAAAAGAATAACTTCTTCAAACGTGGGAGCTGAGACAAATTTGGGTCGATTTTCCGTTAAATATTGTGTTACAAAACAATCACGTCTATATTTATCCAGACTAAATAAATAAAGAAGAAAGAAACCCACTATAAAGAGAAATTTATCCTTTGAGTAAACAGCTTGATACTATAAATGAGTTTATTCATGGTTTTTCTTTATGCTAAATATGTATCGACAAATTAATAATATTATAGATTTGCCCAGAGTTGCCCAATGTAATTATACCAGAACATGTAAATCTTTCACAGATGTTTATGCCATGAAATATTTACATCGAGATCTTAAAAGCAAATAATGCGAAAAAATTGTTTTGTGACAAAATAGAAAATTTTACCGAGAGTAACAAGCTGTATTTGTGTAAAAAGTTATAGTAAAATTATTGTTTTCACCGAATTGTGAAGCCCATCGTGTGTCTGTGACAATTATCTCGGGAAGATTGATGACTTTTGGTCAAACTCACGTTTAGAAATAGAAAGAATCATACGGGAAACGGACAGGACCGGCATTCAGCCAATTGGACAAATTGCTCCCAATTGGGCCCCGAACTGGAGTTATCTACTCTCAGCTGTTCAAGTACACACAACAACATATTGCAGGTTTTACAGAGAACATCATTGTGCCCCGCACGTCCTAAGACCGGTCCTGAGGAAAAGTATCCTTCTCTTCCAGCAAAAGTAAACATAGATATAACTCTAGAACATTAAAATGAATATCAACCAAATTCTAACTTTGTCTGTGAATATTGTATTATATACTTTATTAAAGCACAATTTCTACACTAATCAGGGTCAATGGCTACATTGAATATTATAAAACATGATTGTTTCATAGATTGCAAATTATTGCACAAGCGGAACTTACGTTTTTCAGCAGAAACCTTATATATAGAAAAATCTCCAAATTAAAGAGAAAAAGAAAAAAGAAAAACTTAAGTTAGAGCACGAAAACCAAATAATTGTCACTTATCAATTTATGGGCATAACTCTATAATTTGAATTTGAACTATGTGTTGTGGTCAAAATCCTTGTTTAATAAATGGCAAATTATTTTCACAAGTAAAACGTAAATTATTGAGCAGAAACATGAGAATTTGGCATTCTTGGACAAATATGCAGCATCTCTCTAACCGAAAAAATGGACAAAATAATTCAATTGCAAATTAGCAAGCAATCTTTTTATTACAAAGAATAAAATATAATTCTTGATGGAAATGAAAATTTTCAATTATTAAGTTATCTGAAAAACTACATTTTTTTTCAAATGATAGGAAATTTGTCTTTTGTAATGAAAATTGAATCTGTAAATACATATCATTATCTTTTAAAATGTAATTTGTTTAACAAAAGATAAATAGCTATATACATATCAATTTGCTCAACTAATAAAAATAAAGAAAAAAAAGGTCTTATAAGATATTTAAAATCTATAAAAGGTTAGAAGAACATATTCCACCCCTCTTCGACAGTCGAAAAATTATTTCATAAGAATAAAAATTGTAAAAATAATAAACCATTTTCTTCCGTCTCAATTATTTTATAGTCGTGGGAATAAAACATTTCCCTATATATATTACATAAAATATTTCCCTATATATATTTCGTATAAAAACATAATTTAACAAAAGACTTGTCAAATCATTTCTTACTCGATTTTAATGAAAATTTTCAGCATTAAAAGCAGACATAGATAAAAAAAAATTCTTCCTCCTTTTTAATGTTTTATGTAATTCTAATTTTTCGCAGGAAAAATGATTTAAACACAGGTTTATAATTTTTTTTTTTTACCAAATATTACTATCATAGAAAAATGTGACTTTGGAAATTCAATATTGTTTATAATTCACAAATACTAACAAATAAAAGTTCCCAAAATCATATGAAAATATTAGTATAAACTCTAATTAGTTCTGCTTTTAAAGGTGAAAAAGTCAAGAAAATCGGATAGAAAAGGTAAAGGAAAATATTTTAGTGTGGGGGAAACTTAAGACCCACGAATGTCTCTCAATGGTTTGTGGACACATACGATGAGCCACATATACATATAACATAATAAGCATTAAAGGGAGCCTCCATTAAAGGGAGCCTCCATTTGAGATTAATTTTGTTTTTATACTAACATTAGTAGATATGCAACATTCTATACATTAAACGTATTTTAGGCGAAATATAATAGCTAATTTACAACAATTTAATCACACGCAATTTACCTCGTCCCCCCTCGCCCTTTCTCTCGCAGATTTACATTGGGGCGGGTTCACAACTCAATGGAACAGCCAAAAACGTATCAATGGGGCGGATGAAAAGTATACAATTGGGCGGAATTAAAAATGTATGAAATTTCGGAAGTTCTTCATGAGCCTTTCTTTTCACATTGACCCTTAGTATCTTCCGTTGAAGTCTTTCGTGTATTTACTTCATGGCTGTGTGTCAAATCCTCTGACTTTGCCCCGGGATACATCTAAGTCAGTTCTTAATTTGGCCTTACACTTTTGTCTGTTTGATGTACATCTCCATGAAATTTCTCCACATTTTAGAATACAAATGTACTGTCTTTTCGGAAAGAAAGTGAAGCCTTCAACAATAATATATTCTTTATCCATATTTGTTTGCGTCTTAATTATTTCGAACTCCATTTCACAACAGGTAAGTAAAACAATCTATCCGCCCTATTGTAAACTTTATTTCCGCCCCTTTGATACGTTTTTTTTTTATAAAAGCAATTCCGCTCCAATGCAAATAAATTTCATAAAAATCTGCCCAGAGATAGCTTTAAAATATTTTTTTTGGAAAAATGTGGTTTTATATGAAATCTATAGTAAAAAATCGAGGGTGGCGAATACTTATGTCCATGTACTGTATGTTAGCCCCTTCTCTAGTGAAGAGAACAACATATCAGCAAAAACATGTATGTATTTGTTCAATTCAATTCAATTCAATTCAATTCTTTAATTCCTCCAGAAGGAGATGATACATGTACATCATGATAATTCAAATTCAAAGAAGAAAACAAAAAGTAATTACATATTATGAACAGGAGGGAAATTTAAAGTCATTCAAAAGGGGTTCATAATTATAATCGACAGTTCAAAAGAAAAGCTCCACTAACGGAGAGAATATTAACTGGATATTCAGCTTCAGTGTTATTGCCTAGGAGGATGTTACACAACTGAAATTCGTCTAGTTGTAAAAGTTCAGTGCATTTACTATGGCCAAGTAATTGCAACAGTTTGTTGACAAGATCTTGTCTTTGGTATCGAAGTTCTGCACAGATTGTGATTTGATGGCACAAAATGTCCTCAGAATATACTCCACACAAGGAACAGTTCTTTGCTTTCGGCAGAAAAGTCCATAGTTTATGTATTTGTTAGAACAAAATTATCAGTCTAAGTTGTATAAATTCCCAAGACCACAAAATACAAAATTTATCATATCAATTCTAATTTATACATTTCAGAGGTTTCAATTTTAATAATTAATTCTTTAAATTTCGGATTGTTTGACATTTTAACGTTTTAATTTTTGAAGCCGACAGCTTAAAAATGAAAATAATAAAAAATAAAAATATCGAAAAATGTATAAACGTCTATACTTTAAGCAATAACAAAGACAACAGTTACTTAATATTTCTAATTATAACAATAAAACATCATTAGGTTTGCATTTAATGTGTCAAAATGCAACAAAATAAAACGGTGGGGAATTTACGGGACACATATTATTAACATAAAACCATTTATCTTTTTAAGACACACATCAAACCTCATTGAATCCATATTTTATCGATAACTTAATGCTTCAATGACAAAAATATTCATCTTTTTTTTTTGCGGGAAACTGCACCTGCCCAGCGCTTGTTCACCTGCTTGGGTAAAAGCATACGCACACATCAAAAAGAGCCGCCGATAGATTCGGAAATTGTGGAAACTTGATAAAATGGATTTCAGGACGCGGTTATCACCGCTTATCATCTGTCGTGAAACAATTTTCAGGAAGATTTCGCTTTATTTGGAAAGAAAATTTTACAAATTTAGAAATAGTTCTATATTCGCCATCTGTTCTTTAATAACGATACAATTAAGAAAATCAATAATTTAATCGAATGGAACGAAAGGTCAAAAGACTAATTTTGTTTCATTATTGATAATTAACAAAAAATACTTCACAATTTGTGTTGGACACCACTATGCGCAAACAAACATATACATGCATAACGTAAATAAAACATGAATTCCCCTACACACAACTGGATGTAAAGACGAACCGGGCATTGTTTTATGTGAAAATCGTAAGGGCATCATAACACGCAACTAAGAACGTGAAGACACATATTAGGAAATCACAACACGTAACTAAAAACGTGAAGACACATATTAGGAAATCACACACGGAACTAAAAACGTGAAGACACATAATAGGACATCACAACACGGAACTAAGAACGTGAAGAAACGTATTAGGACATCACAACACGGAACTAAGAACGTGAAGACACATAATAGGACATCACAACATGGAAATAAAAACGTGAAAACACATAATAGGACAACACAACACGGAACTAAAAACGTGAAGACACATAATAGAACATCACAACACGGAACTAAGAACGTGAAGACACATATTAGGACAACACAACACGGAACTAAGAACGTGAAGACACATAATAGGACATCACAACATGGAAATAAAAACGTGAAAACACATAATAGGACATCACAACACGGAACTAAAAGCGTGAAAACACATAATAGGACAACACAACACGGAACTAAAAACGTGAAAACACATAATAGGACATCACAACACGGAACTAAGAACGTGAAGACACATAATAGGACATCACAACACGGAACTAAGAACGTGAAGACACATAATAGGACATCACAACACGGAACTCAGAACGTGAAGACACATAATAGGACATCACAACACGGAACTAAAAACGTGAAAACACATAATAGGACATCACAACACGGAACTAAAAACGTGAAAACACATAATAGGACATCACAACACGGAAATAAGAACGTGAAGACACATATTAGGACATCACAACACGGAACTAAGAACGTGAAGACACATAATAGGACATCACAACACGGAACTAAAAACGTGAAAACACATAATAGGACATCACAACACGGAACTAAAAACGTGAAAACACATAATAGGACATCACAACACGGAACTAAGAACGTGAAGACACATAATAGGACATCACAACATGGAAATAAAAACGTGAAAACACATAATAGGACAACACAACACGGAACTAAAAACGTGAAGACACATAATAGAACATCACAACACGGAACTAAGAACGTGAAGACACATATTAGGACAACACAACACGGAACTAAGAACGTGAAGACACATAATAGGACATCACAACATGGAAATAAAAACGTGAAAACACATAATAGGACATCACAACACGGAACTAAAAGCGTGAAAACACATAATAGGACAACACAACACGGAACTAAAAACGTGAAAACACATAATAGGACATCACAACACGGAACTAAGAACGTGAAGACACATAATAGGACATCACAACATGGAAATAAAAACGTGAAAACACATAATAGGACATCACAACACGGAACTAAAAACGTGAAAACACATAATAGGACATCACAACACGGAAATAAGAACGTGAAGACACATATTAGGACATCACAACACGGAACTAAGAACGTGAAGACACATAATAGGACATCACAACACGGAACTAAAAACGTGAAAACACATAATAGGACATCACAACACGGAACTAAAAACGTGAAAACACATAATAGGACATCACAACACGGAACTAAGAACGTGAAGACACATATTAGGACATCACAACACGGAACTAAGAACGTGAAGACACATATTAGGACATCACAACACGGAACTAAAAACGTGAAAACACATAATAGGACATCACAACACGGAACTAAGAACGTAAAGACACATAATAGGACATCACAACACGGAACTAAAAACGTGAAAACACATAATAGGACATCACAACACGGAACTAAAAACGTGAAAACACATAATAGGACATCACAACACGGAACTAAGAACGTGAAGACACATAATAGGACATCACAACACGGAACTAAAAACGTGAAAACACATAATAGGACATCACAACACGGAACTAAGAACGTGAAAACACATAATAGGACATCACAACACGGAACTAAAAACGTGAAAACACAAAATAAGACATCACAACACGGAACTAAGAACGTGAAGACACATAGTAGGACATCACAACACGGAACTAAAAACGTGAAGACACATAATAGGACATCACAACACGGAACTAAGAACGTGAAGACACATGCAAAATGTATTAGGACATCACAACATGGAACTCAGAACGTGAAGACACATATTAGGACATCATAATACGGAACTCAGAACGTGAAGACACATATTAAGACATCACAACACGGAACTAAGAACGTGAAGACACACACAACACATATTAGGACAACACAACACGGAACTAAGAATGTGAAGACACATATTAGGACACCACAACACGGAACTCAGAACGTGAAGACACATATTAGGACATCACAACACGGAACTCAGAACGTGAAGACACATATTAGGACAACACAACACGGAACTAAGAACGTGAAGACACATATTAGGACACCACAACACGGAACTCAGAACGTGAAGACACATATTAGGACATCACAACACGGAACTCAGAACGTGAAGACACATATTAGGACAACACAACACGGAACTAAGAACGTTAAGACACATATTAGGACAACACAACACGGAACTAAGAACGTGAAGACACATATTAGGACATCACAACACGGAACTAAGAACGTGAAGACACATATATTAGGACAACACAACACACAACTAAGAAAGTGAAGACACATATATTAGGACAACACAATACGCAACTAAGAACGTGAAGACACATATTAGGACACATAAAACGGAACTCAGAACGTGAAGACACATATATTAGGACAACACAAAAAACTAAAACGACGAGCAGCACAGATCCCATCAAATAAACCGTGGGAGAACTCAAACAAAAGGTTTTTTTATAGATAGGCTCTTGTCAATTTATTTTACAGAATTCCCGATAAATAACAAAACTATTTTGTTTCATAGGTTAGGTGGATATGAAAATATTTCACTAGAAATAATTAATATGTGTTGTTTATTTGTTCTTTAAAACGACATATTTCTGATTAATATATTTGGATGATAAAAGTATTCGTCTTTTGTTGTCTGTATGTTTTTTGTCTGTACAATCGACGGTTGTTGCTGTCCTTTGTTGTCTATATAAGATGCAGTTATATTTTGTTGTCTGTATAGATGGACTTAGTACAGTGTCTTAAAATATAAAGTTTATCTGTATGAAGCTTAAAAACTGGGATTAAAGGCGAGGTTCACCGATCATTTCCCCAGTTTCCGTCGATTGGGTTTGTCGTTCATTGTACAGATCTGTACAATGAACAGCAAGTATATCTGTACAGTGAACAACATACATATCTGTACAACGAACGATAAACATATCTGTACATGAACGACAAACATATCTGTACAATGAACGACAAACATATCTGTACAATGAACAACAGACATATATGTACAATGAAGAACAGACATATATGTACAATGAACGACAAACATATATGTACAATGAACGACAAACATATCTGTACAATGAACGACAAACATATCTGTACAATGAACGACAAACATATCTGTACAATGAACGACAAACATATCTGTACAATGAAGAACAGACATATATGTACAATGAACGACAAACATATCTGTACAATGAAGAACAGACATATATGTACAATGAACGACAAACATATCTGTACAATGAACGACAAACATATCTGTACAATGAAGAACAGACATATATGTACAATGAACGACAAACATATATGTACAATGAACGACAAACATATCTGTACAATGAACGACAAACATATCTGTACAATGAACGACAAACATATCTGTACAATGAACGACAAACATATCTGTACAATGAAGAACAGACATATATGTACAATGAACGACAAACATATCTGTACAATGAAGAACAGACATATATGTACAATGAACGACAAACATATATGTACAATGAACGACAAACATATCTGTACAATGAACGACAAACATGTATGTACAATGAACGACAAACATATCTGTGCAACGAACGACAAGCATATCTGTAGCAAAGAACGACAAACATATCTGTACACTGAACGACAAACATATCTGTACAATGAACGACAAACATATATGTACAATGAACGACAAACATATCTGTACAATGAACGACAAACATATCTGTACACTGAACGACAAACATATCTGTACAATGAAGAACAGACATATATGTACAATGAACGACAAACATGTATGTACAATGAACCACAAACATATCTGTGCAACGAACGACAAGCATATCTGTAGCAAAGAACGACAAACATATCTGTACACTGAACGACAAACATATCTGTACAATGAACGACAAACATATCTGTACAATGAACGACAAACATATCTGTACAATGAACGACAAACATATCTGTACACGGAACGAGAAACATATTTGTACAATGAACGACAAACATATCAGTGCAACGAACGACAAACATATCTGTACAATGAACGACAAACATATCTGTACACGGAACGAGAAACATATATGTACAATGAACGACAAACATATCAGTGCAACGAACGACAAGCATATCTGTAGCAAAGAACGACAAACATATCTGTACACTGAACGACAAACATATCTGTACAATGAACGACAAACATATATGTACAATGAACGACAAACATATCTGTACAATGAACGACAAACATATCTGTACAATGAAGAACAGACATATATGTACAATGAACGACAGACATATCTGTACAATGAACGACAAACATATCTACAATGAAGAACAGACATATATGTACAATGAACGACAAACATATCTGTACAATGAACGACAAACATATCTGTACACTGAACGACAAACATATCTGTACAATGAACGACAAACATATCTGTACAATGAACGACAAACATATCTGTACAATGAACGACAAACATATCTGTACACTGAACGACAAACATATCTGTACAATGAACGACAAACATATCTGTACACTGAACGACAAACATATCTGTACAATGAACGACAAACATATCTGTACAATGAACGACAAACATATCTGTACAATGAACGACAAACATATCTGTACAATGAACGACAAACATATCTGTACAATGAACGACAAACATATCTGTACAATGAACGACAAACATACCTGTACACTGAACGACAAACATACCTGTACACTGAACGACAAACATATCTGTACAATGAAGAACAAACATACCTGTACACTGAACGACAAACATATCTGTACAATGAACGACAAACATATCTGTACAATGAACGACAAACATATCTGTACAATGAACGACAAACATATCTGTACAATGAACGACAAACATATCTGTACAATGAACGACAAACATACCTGTACACTGAACGACAAACATACCTGTACACTGAACGACAAACATATCTGTACAATGAAGAACAAACATACCTGTACACTGAACGACAAACATATCTGTAGAATGAACGACAAACATATCTGTACAATGAACGACAAACATATCTGTACAATGAACGACAAACATATCTGTACAATGAACGACAAACATATCTGTACAATGAACGACAAACATACCTGTACACTGAACGACAAACATACCTGTACACTGAACGACAAACATATCTGTACAATGAAGAACAAACATACCTGTACAATGAACGACAAACATATCTGTACAATGAACGACAAACATATCTGTACAATGAACGACAAACATATCTGTACAATGAACGACAAACATATCTGTACAATGAACGACAAACATACCTGTACACTGAACGACAAACATACCTGTACACTGAACGACAAACATATCTGTACAATGAAGAACAAACATACCTGTACAATGAACGACAAACATATCTGTACAATGAACGACAAACATACCTGTACACTGAACGACAAACATATCTGTACAATGAACGACAAACATACCTGTACAATGAAGAACAAACATACCTGTACACTGAACGACAGACATATATGTACAATGAACGACAAGAAAAAAAAACACAACTATCAACCTATATGTGTTGTTTTCTTAATGTTTTCAGTACAATATTCAGTTTTTCAACATATTGGTTTGATGCATGAGCAATATCAGTTTTGTCCATGGTGTTATGAAGATATGTCCATGGTGTTATGAAGATATGTCCCTGGTGTTACCAGGTCTAAACAGTATACTCCCATCAGCTTGTTAAACTATATCTTACAAGTAAATGACGATGTTTGAAAAAAAATTCTGCATAGGTTAAAGAGCAATATTTTGTCCTGTATATTACTGTTTATGGAATAATGTGTTTATTCACAATTTTAATGCTAAATGTCTGTGGTGTTACACAATCTTTATGGTAACACCATTGACAGTAACACCACAGACAAACAGGTAAGTATTTTCAGGATAAAAGGAAAATAATTTCTTCCTGACTATATTTTATATGTATATCCTGTGAAGAATACCAAATGTAATGTATTGTATATTTTTACATTTTGTTCAATTCTAACAAAAAGAAATAGTGAGAAGTACACTACAGACATAAAATTTATATACTATATCAATCGCACGCACCTTTTCGGCTCTATATTAGTTTATGGATCACTTTTGTTTTTGTCGTCTGCACATGTCATGAAACAGGAAATAAGCAAAGGAAGAAACTATTTTTGCTTCAAATATGACAAGACAGATAACTCTTACCAGCCTTAATAGGAAGGATAACACCACAGACATGAAAATCTATAACAGCAGGTATTTGCTAATTTTCTTTTTAAATTTCAATATATATCAAGCAAAAATAATGTTGTGCTATTAGAGTTTTAGGAATAGTTAAAAAATAATATAAAGATCGAATAAAATCATAACATCTGAATAGTACAAATGACCAAAAGTAAGTC
The DNA here is from genome assembly GCA_963383655.1 of Bathymodiolus septemdierum. Taxonomy (NCBI): domain Eukaryota; kingdom Metazoa; phylum Mollusca; class Bivalvia; order Mytilida; family Modiolidae; genus Bathymodiolus; species Bathymodiolus septemdierum. The sequence goes on along the minus strand of OY726526.1, from coordinate 11,444,964 downwards.
ATTCTGGAAAAATAACACGTAACACCAAGGAAAAAACAGGTCTTCGTGTAGCTAGTATAAATTCGCAATTGGACCAATTTGGATTTAGATGGTAAAACTATAGAAAGCTGATGTGCCTTCATGCAAAACATGTTTTCTCAAATCAGTTTGGTTGATATTTGTCTTTTAATTGCGTAATAACAGAAAAGTGCGTGTTTTTTTTATAATGACCCATCTGTATAATGAACAGCAAACATATCTGTACAATTAACGACAAACATATCTGTACAATGAACGACAAACATATCTGTACAATGAACGACAAACATATATGTACAATGAACGACAAACATATCTGTACAATGAACGACAAACATATCTGTACAATGAACGACAAACATATCTACAATGAACACCAAACATATCTGTACAATGAACGACAAACATATCTGTACAATGAACGCCAAACATATCTGTACAATGAACGCCAAACATATCTGTACAATAAACGACAAACATACCAGTACACTGAACGACAAACATATCTGTACAATGAACGACAAACATATCTGTACAATGAACGACAAGCATATCTGTACAATGAACGACAAACATATCTGTACAATGAACGCCAAACATATCTGTACAATGAACGCCAAACATATCTGTACAATGAACGCCAAACATACCTGTACAATAAACGACAAACATACCTGTACAATGAACGCCAAACATATCTGTACAATAAACGACAAGCATCTCTGTACAATGAACGACAAACATATCTGTACAATGAACGCCAAACATATCTGTACAATAAACGACAAACATATATGTACACTGAACGACAAACATATCTGTACAATGAACGACAAACATATCTGTACAATGAACGACAAACATATCTGTACAATAAACGACAAACATACCTGTACACTGAACGACAAACATATCTGTACAATGAACGACAAACATATCTGTACAATGAACGACAAACATATATGTACAATGAACAATGAACGACAAAGATATCTGTACAATGAACAATAAGCCTATCTGTACATGTATGTTTGTCGTTCGTTACATAGAGAATAATACATGGCAAAATCCGTATCATATGCCGTATCATCCCGAGAAACCAATATCATCCAGAGGGCCTTTAGGCCCGAGGGATGATATTGGTCGAGGGTGATACGGCATATGATACGGATTTTGCCATGTTTTATACACTTTATCATATATTTAAACAGGAGAGTATACAGGGTAGGGGTACGATAGGGGTATGATAAAGGGTAGGCATCTGGCACTTTATCAAATATTCAAAACTACTGTATATGATAAATACAGATATGTTTGTCGTTCGTTACATACAGATACGTTTGTCGTTCATCGCATAGATATGTACGTTGTATTATGTGGACATTCTTTTCTGTGATTTGGCAGTGTGTCCTTCTATAGTTTACACACGTTGATTGCAGATTTCTTGTATAATATTTTTGTGTGCTCTTGTCTGTACATGTTCATTTATTGAGGTTTACAGGCTTTGTCTGCATGGTTATTTTCTTTTTTTTATTCGTTGTCTACGCGACATACATACAAATTATTATGGTATATGCTGTAGATTTTCGGGGTTACAGTTTTGCTGGAAGGATCAAATGTAAATTACAAACACTAAATGTACGCTAAATACCTACTTAGAAAAAACACAACAATACATTTTACCCATCACTTCTTCTTTTTATAGTTTTCAATCAAATACGAAGGGACAACCCGTTATTTAATTTGACAAGTAAAGGGCGATAATTGGCACAGTGACTGGTAAAAGACACTTAAATTAGGCGAATAAACTTTGTATCAAATTTCTCACAATTTATAAGCCAGAGAAAAACCTTTGAATTCAAGATGTTATTAATCTTTTCGTCTTTTCATAAATGTCCAGTTTTAAGGGCATAATGATGTGTAAATAGTTGGGTTTGAAGAATTAAATTATTCAAAATATTGTTATTAATTGTCGACTTGTGCATGGTCATTTTTGCTAACGAAAAACGAGGCGTTCCCTCATTAAACGATTCGACCTTTGGGACAGTAAAAGTCGCGAATGATACATTAAATTTTAAATAAAACCGTGTGATAAATCCTTACTTATTTAAATGTATGCCTTTTCAACAATTAGGGGGGAAATAATCCTTGGATACTTATTCAAATTTATGCTTTTTCTGCAATTTAAAGAAAATGAATATTCTGAAGTATAGTGTATTTAAAATAACATTAAAATATATATCATGTGAATAAAGAGGTATCTATTAAGCTGACCATCTGCATGTAAAGTATCACATTTATACGAATCAGACAGGAAATGTGTAAAGGTTAGACATAAATTTTGTTCTGAATAACATAAGATTTTACAGGTTAAGCTGCTCATATTTATAATTCATGCATTCTTTTAGCATTCAGAAAATGGACCCCATTCTAATATGGAAGTCACAGTCTGTACGTTTTTTCTTGTTTATTTTGTTTTTGATTTTGTTCGTTTGTTTGTTTTTCTGGCGAATAAAGTGGACAGCGTGATCGTGATTTTATTTGTCAATCATGTTCTTTTAAAAGCAAAAGAACACGTTCAAGACACCTTAATCAGGGCTCCTAAGAAATATTCATGATAATATTTCTTTTTTTAACGTTACATGACTAACTTTAAGCTTCTTTCTACACCTGTCATTTTAATATCAATGGCTTAACTCTATAAAAACACCAATAAATTTTCATTCTTCCCTGTTTTTCAATATAAGGAAAAATTTCTAGAAAATGTGACGTAGACAAAGTATTATCAGTTTGCATGTACGTGATCTCTTGGGTCTTTCGGGTGGGGAGGGAGATATATAGAAATACAGTGTTTTCATATTAGGTATCCAATTGGCTATCAACATTAAATCATCCAATTTAATTTTTAGCAATTTGCCTACAATACCTCTCGGACAGTTTCATGGAAATCAGCTTTACAGATAAGCAACATTTGGCAATTAAAAACTGGTATATTAGTTTGGAATAAATATTGTATCTGAAATTATAGACCTAATCATATATTCTTATGGTCAACAATCGTTGCCTATTCCGGTGGCTTATCCCTGGTTACACGAATATCAGAAGAATTTTTCTTAAATATATGATCCTATGCATTCACATTTCAGATTTGTAGAAATTTTCTGCTTCTTCGATTGATAAAAACACAAACGATATGTTGTTGTGTAATATGGACCATGGATGTATGCAACATGCATCGCACATCCTTCAATGATTGATTAAAGGGATACAGAATAGAATAATTTTATTTTCCAAATCAGGTCCCCTAGGGGCCATTTACATTTAACAGTCATGATTGTTTAACGTAAATAAAACAGCATATGACAGCAAAATCAGTACATATCAAGGACTAAACAATTAAATGATTTTTTGAACAATAAATTGACCAATAAGGTATGTGCAGCTGTGTTGCTACTCTGAGTAATGGAATCAATGTTTAATAGAATAGTGTTTTGCTGCAATGGGCACCAAGGGACGGTGCTAAGGTTTGTTGAAATTGTAGCAAAACCTCCTCCTGTCCAAAACAATATGTATGTAATAAAATAATTAAAATTATTATGTGTTATCATTAATTATTCTGCTTATAGATATAAAATAAAACTAGAGGCTCCAAGGAGCCTTTAATCGCTCACCTGGTTTTCAATTTGACATCGCAAGTTGATAGAAAATGGGGGGTGTTACACATAATTTTGAAAGTGGGCCACCCAAAGATCATTTTAACTCAAATTTCTGAGCAAAAGATTTATATGTGATTTTTATCTCATAATATTCCTAAACGGAATAAACTAGCTGAAAAAAATCTCACAGAAAAACCCAGAATATATGTTAAACTACTCATTGCCATGTAGCTTCAGTTAAAATTTGAGTTCATTTTGAATTGTAATAAAGCAGAAATTGACAACTAAAGAAATTTCTATTTTTGGTAACAGCAGCCATTTTGAATGGAGGGCGGCGCTGTCGAACACAATATTGAAAAGGGACCACCCAAGGACCATCCCAGCCAAATTTGCTTTAATTTAGTTCAGCGGTTTCAGAGGAGAAGATTTAAATGTGATCTTTTATCAAAATATGCCTAATTTGCATATCGGTATAAATCGGCTGAAAGAAATATTTCACAGAAAAACCTGGAATATATGTTAAACTACTCCTTGCCATGTAGCTGCAGTTAAAATTTGAGCTGATTTTGACATATACTAAAGCAGCAATGGACAATTGAAGAACTTTCTATTTTTAGTAACAGCAGCCATCTTGAACGGAAGGCGGTCGGAACAAAAAGTAACAACACTTGATAAGGACCTTGCAAGGAACATTTTTGCCGAGTATGGTTCCAATCCATCCAGTGGTTCTTGAGAAGAAGTTTGTTTTACATATTTCCCATAGGGTCACTATGTTAAATTATGTCCCCCGCTGGCGGCCATCTTGGATTTTCAATCGGTCCAAAAAGTAACAACACTTGGTTAGCAGCTTGCAATGATCATTCATGACAATTTTCAATTCCATCCTCCATGTAGTATCGGAGAAGAAGATCATTAAACATTTCAGCCAATCAGAGGTTTTTATGGCCCCTGGCAGCCATGTTGGTTAACCGATCGTAACGAAAATAGCAACACTTGGTTAGACCATGCAAATGAACATTCCTATCACGTTTGGTCCCATTTGCTTCAGTGGTTCTCTAGAAGAAGATTGAAATGTTTACGGACGGACGACAGACAGACGGACGACGGATGACGGACGGACGACGGACGAACGATGGACGACGGACGGACGATGGACGGACGACGAACGCCAAGTGATGGTAATAGCTCACATGACATTTGGGGTCAGGTGAGCTAAAAAGAATCATATTCAAACATATTAATAGTAACTGTAGAGGTCTCATTTCAGCTAAGGACACCAAGGGACGATGCTCATGGTACTGTTATATGCAGACCTCCTCGTGTCCAGAACAAAAAAGAGAGCCATGCTATTGCATGCTCTTTAGAATAAATGTTGCTATAGTAGTGAGGACTGATTTTTCCTCTGTATTCATTAACCAAACAAGTTTGTCCTTTGAATTTAAACGTTTGAAATTAGGACAGCTTTTTGCTATCTCCTTAAGTAGGAGATTTCGGTCATTTTCAAGTTTATTATAGTGAAATAGAAAATGATATTCGCCTTCCTCTTCACCAGAGGAGCAACGCTCATATTTTCTATCTTGTAGGAGAGTACCCTGGTATCTACCAGTCTCAATTTTCAATTGATGACAGGAAATACGTAGCTGTGTAAGGCATCTCCTCTGCTCAAAACATTTTAGAACAGACAGATATTTTTCTCTGCCAAAGTTAGATTTGAATGTAATATAAGTTCTAAGTTTCCCATTTGTTTGTTGAAGCATTTGGTCTCTCCACAATTCAATACATTTTGACTTTAAATGAATGTTTGTTTTATTTTTGAAGCTACTTAACTTTATACAAAATTGGTTCAAATTTTTAATTTCTGGTATTTGTCCTAAAATTGTATGCATTGAACCATACCAAGAAGTTGTCTTAAATTCGAAAAGTGTTTTAGATGTTATATAATGTATATGCATCTTGAAGAATTGGAAATGTTGAATCTAAAGTCTCTCATCGATGCCAGTAATTAAACATAGATTTGAATATATCATAATAAATGGGAAATCTTCCCATCTCTGACAGGACACCAATATTTGTAGATTTTTATATGAACTCCCAAAATAAATTTACAGAATTTGGTATGTAGTAATTCACACTTTAAATTTTGATATATATTATCCAATGTTATTGTTCCATTTCTCGCAATATTACTGAAATATTGTTGAAAGTGGCGTTAAACACCATAATCTATACCCTCTCTCTCCATTTCTAAATCTTGCTGTAGTTGGATTAAACCTCCCCCATATTTCACATCCATACAGTAAGATAGGTTTAATTGTATGGTCAAATACATGTAAACTGGTATTAATATTAGGGTTTAGAGTTAATAAATCTTTATGCAATTTGTAATAAGCCTTCAATGCTTTTTTGTGCATTTCAGTTTGAACAAAGGAGAATGAGCCTGATGCGCTGAAATGCAATCCAAGATATTTATAATTAACAACACAATCTAGTATTTTGTTTTCATACATGAATATTTCTTGGATATGCCTGCCTGCCTTGTTGAACACTAGAACCTTTGTTTTATTAGGATTTACTTTTAGACACCAGTCTTTGCAATACTTTTGTAATTTGTCAAGTCTTGTTCGTAGTCCTTTAGCTGATGTTCAAAACAAAACCAAATCATCGGCGTAAAGAAGACAATTTAATGGTTTATTATTTAATCAAATAGGATCTATTGAATCTTCAATATAATCTGAAAGATCATTTATAAATATTTTAAATAAGTTTGGGCTTAGATTATCACCTTGTTTGACCCCTAAATTAATAGGGAAATGATCAGTTATATGATTCTTTAGTTTGACACACGATTTACTTACTTCATACATGTTTTTGATAATTTCGTAAAGCTTTGAACCAACTCCGATTGAGTTTGATTTTAATACCGTGTGAATGACTATCAAAAGCTTTCTGGAAGTCCACAAAGCAGGGATAGACCTTCCCATCCTTTGATTTACAATATTTATCAATGATACATTTTATAATGAACATATGATCTGATGTTCTTGCATTTTTTGTAAATCCTATCTGACAATTATTAATTATTTTATTTTTGCATAAAAAATCATCTAAACTAGTATTGAGTATACTATTAAACACTTTTCCAATGGCACTAGTCACTGTGATTCCTCTATAATTATTGGGGTCCGACCTATAATCCGACAGTCCGATAGTCCGACAGTCCGATAGTCCGACGGTCCGATAGTCCGACAGTCCGATAGTCCGACAAATGCTATATTTCTTTGAAAGTTAACACTATAACATGTGTAATATGGGGTCAGAAACCGAACCGTTTACTCACCAGAGAAAGGTCCAGAACATCGGAAACACGATATCATAGACGGACAAACAATTGGCAGGGCCACACAAGAGCTAAAAAAAAACCACATATATGAACAACGCGGACTCCATAAAGACCTGGATCCAATCGTGATGAACCGGTAGTGTAAGTATCCCGTATATTTTTTAGTAGCGACTACTTCAGGCTTTATTTAAGTAGCGTGTAGCCGAGTCCAGCCAATAAAAGTCACTATTTAAAAGAAAGATGAAATAAATGAATACACAAAAAAAAGAAATACAAAAAATAAAGGAAAAGCCAAAAGGAGAGCGTACCAGTGTCCCTCGCCCTTTATCATGGGATATTTATGTTAAAAAGCAATGTCGACACACCAATAGAGCTGGATACAATAATGTGTGCGAATTGATTGATTGATTGATTGCTTAAGGTCCAGCAAACAATATTTCAGTCATATTCAGGATGAGAAAAGTTTGTAAACAAAAAATCAGAAAGAGGGGACTCTGGGATGGGTCAACATGGGCAACGGCTTAACACGGGAACTTGTTTTTCTGTCTCTTCCGATGACAAGTTGGTTCTACTTTTATTCCCCGGGATTCCGACGGGTGACCCCGCTATAGTCGCCTTCTACGACAAACGCATATATAAAAAGTTCCGATTGAAGGAATTGTCCCTAAGTGACCCCTTATATCACGGAAAGAAACAGCATCGGAATATGACAAAATAAACAACTGTGCCATGATACGCCCCCCCCCCCCCCCCCCCCCCCCCCCCTCTTTTATGACAATTGAAGGTCGGTTGCGCAGCGCGTGAGAACAGTAATTAATATTTTGCACTTTTTTAAACCAATTAATTGTATATACATGTACCATATGAAAACTGGCGTTTTCCAAACTGACTAAAATCACACCTCTCACTTGCTCCCCCTTTTATCAATACAATGTATGTCACGACGTGACCTATCAGTAAAAGGGGAAACAAGTGAGAGATGTTATCGTACGAAGCGTGGACGGACGGACGAACAGCGGTATGCCATAATAAGCCCGTATTTTGACGGGCGTATAAAAATGAATGGCCCATATCCTGAAATTACGAATATATCATTTTTGGCCAAATTATTTTTCAAAACTTTCATCAGTTTAAAGCATTTGTCGGACTATCGGACTGTCGGACTATCGGACCATCGGACTATCGGACTGTCGGACTATCGGACTGTCGGACTATCGGACTGTCGGATTATAGCTACGGCCCCATAATTATTAGGGTCTGTTATATCATTAGTTTTGTGAATTGTTGTTATATATCCATCAGCCCATATCTTGGGATATCTACCAGATGAAAGACATGCATTAAGCATTTTTTAAAGACTTGGTAGTAGAATAGATTGTCCATTTTTTAGCATGTTATTTGAAATATTATCAAGGCCTGGGGATTTATTTAATTTAAGTTTGGCTAGTGTCCTCGAAATTTCACTCTCTTTAATTGGGAAGTCAAGTTCATTAAAGTTTGTTGAATTTTCCAATTTTGACAATTTTTGCTTTAATTCATTTAGTCGCTAAGTAAATTTATCATCTATTTCACTCAAATTCCTGAAATGAGATACCCAAGCTGATGAGTCCACTTCAGACCTCTTTTCACCACAGCTTTTTGATTCTTAAATCTCATTTATGAGATTCCAGTATAGGTTTGGATTGTCTGAATGTAAGATTTCTAACTGATTGAATAGTGACTTCTTATATTCACGATATGTTTGCTTTCTTGTTTTATTATATTCTCTCTGTAGTTTGTAAAAGTGATTTCTAATATAAGGATCTTTTGGATATTTTGAGAACATTTTGCCATAATTAATTAAATTTGTTCGCATTTTTTGGTTCATTTTTGTTTGTTTTTTTGTTTTTCTTGTCTTTTACTTTTTTCTTTTTAAAAGAACGAGATGCAGCAAGATCAATAATTTTTGAGAGCTCTGCACTTGCTTCATCCACTGATATTTGAGAGCCTAAAATTGTTTTACTGTTGAACAACTGTAATTGGTTTTGGATTTCATCTGAGCCCAGTGCCATTGTAAAGCGAACAGCAGACTCATCATCCCATATATAATTAGGAGACATTGGATGTAAAATATTGTCATTAGAGATGTTTTCTTGCTTATACTTAGCAAGTAATTCCCATTCTAGTTTACAATATTTATCTGACAAAGTTGGTATTAAATTTGATATTCTAAAATATAATATTTGACAAGGACATAATCAACTGTACTGGATCCATTTGGTGTGTGACAGGATACAACTCCTGGAATAAAAAAATATCAATCAACAATCTCTTCCACAGAGTTATCGTTCCTTACACTTGATGGAGGAAGTGCAAGGATCGATAACTCGGATGTTTTTTTTTTATTTGATAGCTACACCGGTTGTTTGTAAACTCGATTCAGGTAAGCCAATCAAATTCCACAAAATAGACAGTCTTCAATATGGAATCTAAAACAAAATTGCTAACTTGCCAGTACCTTCATCCTCACACAAATAAATCATTAATTTTTTATTGAGGATATCAATGGTATAAAATTATATCTAAGATCTGTGTTTTAGTATAGTAGAAAAAGTTTTTCATCGTCAATTGTGTTACAGAATGGATAGTCTATTTTTTCTCATTATTATCATTATTTTATTTTCTCAATTTTTTAGTAAGATATTATGATCACTGTTCCTTAGTTTTATTATAAGTCTTTTTTTCTTCTAAATTTGATGGAATTAAATAATTTTCTATGCTTAAATTTGATCTCATTTTTTTTGCATAATATAGGATTGTCGTTGCTAACTTATATATATATATCTTTATTTTCATAAAGCCAATGTATAACAATGGTACAGAGATATAACAATAAAATCAAAACAACAACAACTATTTACAATATATAAACAAATAACTGCATGTCGACTTTAAATTCATGGTCAAAATATTTTCATAAAACTTTTGCCAGAGATAAAAAGAACTAAGAAAAATGGCAGTTTTCCGTTATGTATATCAATATAACATTTATCTTAAGAAGTAAGAAAATAAAATATTTAATAATTGTTTACTTTTTCTAACAATGTAATTTAATAACATTATATCATGATTCAAGTATTATTTAACGAACTTTATTGATAAACCAAAGGATACCATAGATTATAAATTCTTTTCAGTGTCCCTAGTTTTGTGATTTGTTTTTATCAGAATTTAACAACGCAATGATAATTTTTGTCCGTTTATCTCTTATAAAAATTTGAAAAAAATTAATCAAAACTATGATTTATTCGAGTCGTTTTCGCCTTCTTTTATATCAATCTCTTTCTAATAAACATTAATATAGAGTATAAAAGATGTCACAGCAACCATTATTGCACCAAAGTATTTTTAATCAGTGACATAAACATATCAAAATATGATCTACTGGGAGCAACCATTTCTTATCTAGGGGAGTGAGAAAAGGGGGTGGGGGTGGGGTGAGAAATGTATTTCATCTCTGATTTAGACGTAAAACATTTCATGTGAAAAACAATTCCTAACTCAGGGGGAAAAAAGTAAATTACTCCCTCCCTTAAATGCTAAGCGATCGATCCCGAGTGTTGTAAACACAGGCACTTGTTTCATTCAAAAAATATATGCCCCCTCCTCTTCCTTACTTCAAGGTAAACATCTACCCTTTTCCCCTTCCCCACTTCGCCTCAATATTTTTCCCTTATTTGTGATCCTTTCGCTGACCCAATTATATCGTTACACTCCCGAGATATTTCTCTTTTCGACTGCCACATTTAAATATATCTACCGGGCCCCCCTCAGAAAAAGGACAAGAATAGTCAGCGAATGTGGCTTATTAAAAATTTCAGTCAATGAAACGGATACAACCACTTCCGGTTTGCGCTGGATTTTTCAAACGCATTCGGAATTCTCTAGACCAGCCATGTGTAACAATGCCACAGGATCATCTCCTCTCAAATGTAAAGTAAGCCTTTAAAATACAGATAATTGTGACAAGTTCCAATGCAGATTATAAAAATATGTTCAACTCCAAATTACTGATATTTGATTTTTAAAGCACCTTTTTTAAAATTTTCTAAATCAATTTAAACCGGACCGGAAGTGGTTGAATCCGTTTTCATTGACTGAAATTTTTAATAAGCCACATTCGCTGACTATTCTTGTCCAATTTGTCTGAGGGGGGCCCGGTAGATATATTTAAATGTGGCAGTCGAAAAGAGAAATATCTCGGGAGTGTAACGATATAATTGCGTCGGCGAAAGGATCACAAATAAGCGAAAAATATTGAGGCGAAGTGGGGAAGGGGAAAAGGGTAGATGTTTACCTTGAAGTAAGGAAGAGGAGGGGGCATATATTTTTTTGAATGAAACAAGTGCCTGTGTTTAAAACATTGTTGACAACAAAATAAAATTAACTGTGAAAAGGATAGTAGGCACCTCCCTATTTTGACCCCCTCTCCGAAATCACAAAAAAAATCATCTACAACACTTTTGCGACGGCTTCAAATACAAAAACAGACTAAGATTCTCCGAATAAACATGGTCCAAATATTGCTGAATCCTAAATCCTAATAACTGTATACGAAAAAGCAAAAATATTTTTCAGTTCAGCAATGTAAGCATGTCCGCATTTTGATCCCCTCTAAAATTCCATTTAGAACCATCTATGCAAAAGCCACCTTTTTTTTAAAATGCATCTCAATTCAATATTTATGTTGTGCTTAACACAAAAATACATCTGCTTATTATGCCGACATGCAATCAAAGAAAGACAACTCTAACAATGTTTTTTGTTGTAATTGTTTATTTTAAAAATAGAAAAGTGTTACATACAAATGAATTTCAATAAATACAATACACAAAATAATATATATATATATATATATATATATGATATTTTGTTTTCATACAAGCAATTTAAAATACAAGAACAAAGACAATAATATATGTATCCAAAGCTCTAACAATGTTGCAGGTGACCAATTTTCAGATGTGACTACAAGAAGACTTTTATACCAATAGTTTAATTTTGTCCAGTTAATGTGAAGTTAATTATCTTAATCGATTTATTTTCAATAACGCCCAGCTAATTTACATAATCAGCCACGGCGGTCATTATGATTAGTGGACGGACACAATTTACCAATGACAATTTGGACCAAATATGGTGTCATTCCCACCCAGTTGTTCTGCAGAATAAGTTGTATGTCAGGCAAGGCCACCGGACATAATTTTGCATATCCAAGTTTGACCAAATTCGGTCCATTGGTTCTTGAGAAGATCTTAATGTGCAACGTAGCTGTGGAACCCAGTAGCTCTTATGTTTTTGTGACCAAAGTAAACACAAAGAAATGATCATAAGATCTCCGGTTCCGCAGCTACATGTACAATGTTAATGGAGGACGGACGCCATGAGATGTGGGAAGAAATCGCCTGAGCCTTTGACTCTGATGAGCAATTAAAAACATTCTATCCAAAGTAAACGATACATGGTCATATGAATACGGTGATGCACCCATTCATAGATCAGACTAAAATCCAAAATAAACATGCATAGCTCCATTTCGCGCCTTATCACATGATGAATTTGTCTTGGTAATAAAGAAGTTGCATTAGCTTATAGAAATATGACTCATAGCTGGAAAATCCCCATATCAGCCATTGAAAATTTACGACCCAATCATATATTTGAAAGCTGCATGTCTGAATGAAGTAACACACTCCCTCCCCATGTATATGATGATATCTTATTCCATATTCCAAGTCACTAAGAAAACTATCAATATAGTTTTAATGGATTTTACTGTCTCCGCCCATTTTAGCCCATGGTAAAGGATGACACATAATGAGGATAGTCTACATTATAATATTCTTTGGATTTAAACATTTGCCGGATGTTTAAAGAGCGTATAATTTCATTTGAAAACTTTCATCTCTATATTTAGAAATGTCGCAAGACATTTAAAACAGCCACACCCTTTGATGTTGTCCTCGATAAAAATTGTTTGTGATTATTTTGTGGTTGAATTTCAATGCTTTTAACTTTTTAATTGTAAACAAATATACTACTAGTTATAACTCTTTCTTTTAATCAGTTTGATAAAATCATTTCAAATAAATTATTATACACCTCATCGAATGGGGAACCCGCTCTTTATAGTCAGAAGGTTCGTTGGTACTAATATGTATGGTATTGAAGCTATGCACCTAGGGACTATAATAGTAAATGACATTAATTTTTCCGCAATTTAAAAAATCTAAGCTCTTCTATTTTTCAGAATTAAGAGATTTGAATATCTTTTTCCACTTGCAAGGCGGACTGGATATGCAGTCATTTGGGCAATGACCGCTGGTTGGCTTGGATAAGCAAACAAGATACAAGATACAAGATACTTTATTTTCCAAATTAGGGCCCCTGGAGGACATGATACAACATTTATAATTAGCACATACACAATAAATAAAGTAAAATATAATAATTATTTTATTACCATTAACCATGTCTGTCACAGATTAGAACAAAGGGAAGTAATTCAAACAAGATGGTCTTAGAATTTTATATTCTGTTTGAGTATATAGTATATATAGTTATATATACATATACAGGGGCGGATCCAGGATTTCAAGTTAGGGGGGGGGGGGCGCACTTAAAAAAAATTGCGCCGAGCGGAGGGAGGCGCGAAATTTTTGGGGGTATTTCGTGTGAAAAATCACGATTTTACGCCAAAAAAATCATATATTTTCCAATTTTAGGGGGGGGGGGGGGGGGGGCGCGCCGGGTGCCCCCCCCCCCCCCCTGGATCCGCCCCTGCATATATATATAATAATTTTAAATAATAAGTGTAAACAAGTGTTTTATAATTCAGTTTGAGTATATAGTATATATACTCATTAAAATAATAATAAATAATAAAAGTATACAAGTGTCACATCTGCAGAAAGCACCAAGGGATGGTACCAAATGGAGATTTATTCCAACTTGTGCTTGGTGCAGAATAGACACTCAGTTTATTTGGAAGATTTGCAATAGGCATCAGGGGGCGGTGCTACAAAAACATTGTTTTCCTATGCCCACAGCAAATCATCCAATAAGTCTGAATTATTATATTATAGAGGAAAAAATAAATAAAAAATTATTTGAACCCAGTCTTAATCATATGCTGACAAAGAGCCTTAAGTATTATAGAATTTTCATTATTCAATATCCATAGCAATCTATTGTTATCATCTAAACATATTGATGAACAATGGGCCGACCTGATAGGTGGCGGACAAATGCCCGGGTTGCTTTCAAGACCCATTCCGCTCGTTATCTCGCGTGTGAAATGGCTACACTTCACTCGAGAAAAAAAACAGATTTTTGCACACTTATGAAACATATTCTTACTTCTCTTATAAACCCTTAGTAAAATACCAATTATTCTTTCATGTTCAATTACATCAACATTCCTGCTTGTTAAATTGTTGGGTCAATAAAAACTGTAAGATTAATGGAACAAAATATCAGAGAAATAGTTTTGAAATACTGTAAGGAAACTATAATTTAATAATAATTAATAATTTTAATATAATTGAAAAAAAATATAGTTCATTGCAATAATAAATTCAAAAACACATTAAAAAGGGGAAATGGAATGTTATCGCTCAAAATATCGTGTCCCATGTTTTGCCAAAAATTCAATACCTCCTTTTTCCAATATGCCCTTCGTAAATTTTGAATAAAATAAATTTACACGTCTACACAGAAACCAAAAAAATATATATGTGCATCAATATTCCCCTTTCCGCCATCCCCCACACACGCGAAGCTAAATAAATGATTGGTCCCGTATTGACATTTTTATACTTTTATATAGTTTATTCCCTGCAGCAAATTTTGACAGTTTATCTTTAATCAAATTCCCATAATGCATTATTAATTCTGATTTAATATATTGTATGATATGCGTTAACCAGAGAATTATTTATTCGTATTATTTAACGAAGAAGAAAATTTCGACACTTGTCGACAGTCTGGAAAATTAAAACCAATTCTGCAATCTACTGGCTTTTGAAGGGTGTTTGTTTAAAAAAAAAAGGAAAAAAAAAAAAAATAAAAAATAAAAAAAAAAACAGGAACAAAGTTTGAAGTTAATAATTTATAAAAAAAAAATCCAAAAAAATTCGGTATTTTGCATGTTACTTTTTTAATTGCTTTTGGTAAGAGCAGACCGTTTAACTGTTTTAAACATTGTATATTTCCAAATTTCATAGAAAATAATTAATTGCCCTACAAGTTGCCAAAGGAATCATTTGTTTGCATGGAATGTTTACTTTAATTTCTTTCCAATCAAATTTTCATCAAAAAGTTAAATTCAAATGTTATATGGTCATTTGTCGATTTCTGTGTTATAATTAATATCTCTAATATAATTTTGATAAAGTTATTGACTTATGTCCAAATTTTTAGATACATGGACACATCATCAAAATTTGTCTGGCTATTTACCAATGAACATGAACAAGTTTTAGAAAAATTAGGTAGCTTTATTGAAGAATGTTGTTTGCTGCGAGGACACAACTGATCCTATAGATATCATTAGGTTAGGTGAATTATTATAGTTATTATACATGTTATATTATATTAAATGTGAATTGATTTATGGTGGTATTTGATAGGCTCTGATGTGGCCGTGCAGTCACTGAACATAAATATTTTTTCCTGTTTTTTTTGTTGTTTTTCTTTTCTTTTTTGTGTGTGTGTTTACATGTATCTTTGCATGTCTCCAATCATTTCAATCATTGTATTAAATTGTTTGCCCCTTGTGGGCCTTTAATTGGCAATAAAAAATTCTTATTCTTATTCTATTCTTATACGAGATATGAATTTACTTACACATTTTCTTATGTTTGTTTCAAATACACGCAGTCCCAGCTAACTGATGCAAGCAGCGTGTGTCCGACAATATGCTTATTGAATAAAGTAAATAAACTTAATAAATAATTCAATCCTGATAATTTTTCCTATCAATTGGGGAAATTGGTATAAAACTATAATTTATTTCCTCATAAAGAGAGGGGAGAAATGTTGTTTCTTTTAAACAAGGATTTGTATACCGGTAGTAGACTACTATGCAAATCCTTGCTTTAAGCAATATAATTGGTTGATACATATATATCTAAGGTATCTAATGTATGTACCAACTGTGTAATTAAACTTTACTTCAAAAAGACAGAAATAACAAATATGTTCCAATCTATAATAAAAATATATTTTAAATGGTCATAAAATTATGAAAAAGAAATATTGAAAGAAGTTAATTTTTCCATTTTAATATTTTTTACACTAATCATTTCGGCAATAAAGAACAATATATTTATTTGGGATATTTTTACAACCTTCATCTTTCCCCGTAGCCCAAAAATATGTGTTTAAATTGTGAAACAAATTCGCAATTTCCTGATGCAATTTAATTATTTCTAATCGACTCAAATTACAAGCTTAACATTTCCTTTTTATTACATAACATTTTTCTAGCTAACCTTGAAGAAATTCCCACCCACGGACAAATTCTTTACTGTTGAGTCAGGACCAGAGAGAAAAAGAAACGCTTCTTGATTTTCAATGAAGTGTGATATAACTTTATTAAAAACAGGAAAGGATATATACCAACACATGCTTTGTCTAATTTTAGACATTTTGCAAGATTTATATACCCGGTATAAGGGACCGACTATTTAACTTTTTATGGAGTGGCTATAGATGGTTTCCACCGAGGCCGATTTTTTATCGCACGAAACAAAAATCAGATTTGTCTTTTTGGACATGTTTAATCGGTAATTTTAATTTCAAATTTTACCAAAATGTTCTCGTGGAAGAGATAAATCGTCGTTCCCTAAAGGCTTAAAAATGTTTTATGGATCTAATCAACCCCCAGTTCACTCCATAAAGGGAAATAACTCTAATCGATTCAAGTTATATCTCATATTGAGTTAACCCCCTTTTACTGATTTTTCAACCACATTTATGTAACAACATATTCAATCAATACTCAGTTGAATTTGAAAAACTTTTAAATAACATGTGGACAAAGGAAGAAAGCCAGC
The DNA here is from genome assembly GCA_963383655.1 of Bathymodiolus septemdierum. Classification (NCBI taxonomy): domain Eukaryota; kingdom Metazoa; phylum Mollusca; class Bivalvia; order Mytilida; family Modiolidae; genus Bathymodiolus; species Bathymodiolus septemdierum. The sequence goes on along the minus strand of OY726526.1, from coordinate 11,427,853 downwards.
GTTATTTTACTATTTATTAAAAAAATATATGTCATTTTCTCACTAGGGAACCAGGGAACCGAGAGGCAATCCTGAGTGAGATGTGTAGAACTTCAAATACAAAACTCACCCCAAGGACGGGACATGAAAATGAGCGCCTCGTGTATAGAGAATGCTATACACTACTTGTACGTAAAAGATAACATGCAACGATTAAAATGCAACAATATTCCGACCATTTTCATTACGGCGTTCTAACAAAACTCTCACTGCCTTCTGGAAGGTTCAAGAATTAAAAGAAAACCCTAAGATTAACTGACAATACTACTATGTAGTTTTTATATTCTCCAGAAAAACCAATATTCTGCATTTTCCGCCACCAGACTAACACTTGTCTTGAGTGGAAATGAAAGAGATTGATAACAACTCTCGGATACTTCAACTCTGACAGCAAGGTCCATTCTTTCTTCGAAATTCAAATGTCAAATCTCTCTCAGCATTCCTAAAGTATTTTTTAACATTTATCTATAACAGCCTCTTGGCTTTGACAGGTTTTTCATTGTTTATATCTAAAATAATCTGTATTTGATTTCCAGTTATCAAGATGGAGAGGGTTGGGATCCCATAAACCAGTTTAACCACCCCACATTTTTGTGTCTGTGCCAAGCCAGGACATGGATATAAACCAGTTTAACCACCCCACATTTTTGTGTCTGTGCCAAGCCAGGACATGGATATAAACCAGTTTAACCACCCCACATTTTTGTGTCTGTGCCAAGCCAGGACATGGATATAAACCAGTTTAACCACCCCACATTGTTGTGTCTGTGCCAAGCCAGGACATGGATATAAACCAGTTTAACCACCCCACATTGTTGTGTCTGTGCCAAGCCAGGACATGGATATAAACCAGTTTAACCACCCCACATTTTTGTGTCTGTGCCAAGCCAGGACATGGATATAAACCAGTTTAACCACCCCACATTGTTGTGTCTGTGCCAAGCCAGGACATGGATATAAACCAGTTTAACCACCCCACATTTTTGTGTCTGTGCCAAGCCAGGACATGGATATAAACCAGTTTAACCACCCCACATTGTTGTGTCTGTGCCAAGCCAGGACATGGATATAAACCAGTTTAACCACCCCACATTTTTGTGTCTGTGCCAAGCCAGGACATGGATATAAACCAGTTTAACCACCCCACATTGTTGTGTCTGTGCCAAGCCAGGACATGGATATAAACCAGTTTAACCACCCCACATTTTTGTGTCTGTGCCAAGCCAGGACATGGATATAAACCAGTTTAACCACCCCACATTTTTGTGTCTGTGCCAAGCCAGGACATGGATATAAACCAGTTTAACCACCCCACATTGTTGTGTCTGTGCCAAGCCAGGACATGGATATAAACCAGTTTAACCACCCCACATTGTTGTGTCTGTGCCAAGCCAGGACATGGATATAAACCAGTTTAACCACCCCACATGTTTGTGTCTGTGCCAAGCCAGGACATGGATATAAACCAGTTTAACCACCCCACATTTTTGTGTCTGTGCCAAGCCAGGACATGGATATAAACCAGTTTAACCACCCCACATTTTTGTGTCTGTGCCAAGCCAGGACATGGATATAAACCAGTTTAACCACCCCACATTGTTGTGTCTGTGCCAAGCCAGGACATGGATATAGACCAGTTTAACCACCCCACATTTTTGTGTCTGTGCCAAGCCAGGACATGGATATAAACCAGTTTAACCACCCCACATTTTTGTATCTGTGCCAAGCCAGGACATGGATATAAACCAGTTTAACCACCCCACATTGTTGTGTCTGTGCCAAGCCAGGACATGGATATAAACCAGTTTAACCACCCCACATTTTTGTGTCTGTGCCAAGCCAGGACATGGATATAAACCAGTTTAACCACCCCACATTTTTGTGTCTGTGCCAAGCCAGGACATGGATATAAACCAGTTTAACCACCCCACATTTTTGTGTCTGTGCCAAGCCAGGACATGGATATAAACCAGTTTAACCACCCCACATTTTTGTGTCTGTGCCAAGCCAGGACATGGATATAAACCAGTTTAACCACCCCACATTTTTGTGTCTGTGCCAAGCCAGGACATGGATATAAACCAGTTTAACCACCCTACATTTTTGTGTTTGTGCCAAGCCAGGACATGAATACGTTCAATGAGCTGAGGTGAGAGGTGGTATTCGTTGTTTCTCCCCTAAGCATGCAATGCTTAGGAGAAAAAGCAAAGACTGGTTGGCTTGGAATCAGGATAATGTGTCCAAGTGGGGCAACATGTCTATCCGTGGACTGTTGTTTCAGCGAGCTAGCACTATAAAAATTAAACTAAGCGTGTTGGTCCAGTACAAAGCGAACCTCATCATCATCTCATTAAAACCAATGTATTGTCGCCATGATATAGCTGAACAAGAAATGTGTGCATCACAAAATACGCCTGTCTATATAGATTATCAAACGGTATAATGGTAATGACCCCAACATAAATAGGGTTCTTCTCCTTCTACGGGGAAATCATGTGGTCAAGCTTGGTAAAGATCCAATATACAGAACTAAAGTTATCGTGCGGAAACGATCCTGTTGTTAAAAATTACATTTATAATAACGATGACCTTGACCTTTGACCTAATGACCCCAAAATAAATAGAGTTCTTCCCCTTCCACAGGGGAATCATGTGGCCAAGTTTGTTAAAGATCCAATATACAGAACTAAAGTTATCATGCGGAAACGACCCTGTTGTCAACAATTCTATTTGTAGTAACGGTGACTTTGACCTAATGACCCCAAAATAAATAGGGTTCTTCCCCTTCCATAGGGGAATCATGTGGCCAAGTTTGTTAAAGATCCAATATACAGAACTAAAGTTATCGTGCGGAAACGACCCTGTTGTCAAAAATTCTATTTATAGTAAAGGTGACCTTTGACCTAATGACCCCAAAATAAATAGTGTTCTTTCCCTTACACAGGGGAATCATGTGGCCAAGTTGGGTGAAGATCCGATATACAGAACTAAAGTTATTGTGCGGAAACCTGTGTGGACGCCCGCCCTCCCGCCATATCCAATCACGTGTCGAGACGGGCGTATAAAAATTGCTGGGATGGCGTTAAACAGTAATCACTCATACACTCGCTCACACGTCTTCTTTATATTCTTAAGAACTATTCCGTTGCTAAATATAACCGAAGGTTCGTCTTCAGATTTTGTTATAGACCATTTTGTTTTTCATGGAAGCTTAGATATATTTTGGTGTATGAATGGTTAAGATCAAAAAGCTAATATCAGGGTATTAAATAAATCAGTTTAAAAGATCAAAGAAAACACTGATGAAAAAGTGTTAAAATTTTGTTAATCCACCTTTGTAATATTTCAGTAAAATGGCTTAGATTTCTAAAAGTTCAGAACATTTCATAATGTATATGTTACTTATATATATAAAATTATCTTTTACAGTCTTCAAAGGTATTTGAATGTTTCTATTACAAAGAATTTATTTTCTTTAAGATCATGATAAATATACCTTTCAAGTACATGATTTATATTTCAAAAACTCTTTGATAAAAAATAGGGCGATAATATATGTCTCTTTATTGCAAAAAAAAATATTTTGTTTATCCCTTGGTGCCAAATCTTCACCCATTTTCTTATTTTTAAACAAGAAAAAAAAAGTAATTAAAAAATACATTACATCTTTTGTTAAATTTCTGTCCAGACTAAGTAATAAAATATATTTTTGCATCCAAAATTAAGAACTAATTGTCACCCTGTTTTGTCTTAAGACAGAAAAATGCCAACATAAACAAAATGTGCAAAGAATTTTAGAATTATGCTTAAACTCACAAAATAAAAGCTTTGCTTTGCATAATCTGTTGTAACAAAAAAATAGGTTTTAGACTTTTATAGATTTAAACCAGCGTTCATATATGCTATTAATACTATTGGAAAGTCCCTTTTATTAATAGATCTTAGGCAATAAGATTCACCCGGCTGTTACCATCATTTTTACCTATCTACAGAATACTACCTCGTGTCAGTATCTGATTATACAGATAATTTTAACCGTAAAATTCAAATATCGTAAAATCATAATTACTAATTCACGCTTCACTTGATACTTTATGAATGACCCGTCCAAGTATTGAAATATCTTAGATTTGATTGGCCAATGACAAGAAAATAGGCGGGGTTCAAAATTCTATATTTTGAAACTGACTCATTCATATTATCTGTGTAGAAGGAATGTTGCTTTTAAACCTAGATTTTATTTCTTTGCGGAAAGATTGAATATTCACTCAAATTCCCACACTGGATTTTTTTGTTTTAATAATATATTTGTGAAAAGAAGTAAATTTGTTTCAAGTCACAAGATCTCTCAACAAGGTAAGTCAGAGTTCATTTTCAAATTTCTGCTAACATGTGCTTTTTTCAAATTTTCAAGAACTACATGTAATAAGTCATTTACGTCCTTGAAAATTCAAATCGTTTATCTTATTATTAATCAACATTATTTGTCCAAAATAATGATCAATTTGAAATTTGTTACCCAACAAATATTTTTGCAATAACTTTTTGAAACAATGTCTTGTTATGTACAAAATTTCATTTCAGCATTGTTTTTTCCTTTTTTCATTGAATTTTGTATATTCGACGTTGTTGATGTTTCGAAATATTTATGAAAAATTTATAAAATGTATTCAATTTATAAAAGATTATTTGATTGAGGAGACTTACACAAGTTAAGAGTTACAACAAATTTAATACACAAATCTAAATTGTATGTAATTTTCCTTACAAATTAAATTTAGTTATTACGAGAACTAGGTATAGAAAACGATTTTCCTCCACTTCAAATATATATACTCGTCACCCCTGGGCAAAATTCAATATCTCCTTAATCCCAAACTAGACATTTTATCCGCGATTTGTTGAACCTTTTTAAAGAAATGTCGAGATAAGGTCCACCGCAGTCAAAAGGCCCATCTAGATTATTTATATAGCTAATACTGGATAATGTCTTTTTTCTGTTTGTTTGTAATTACCTAGATAAATATGGATGTAATTTACAAATATAACTTATTTTATTTATTCGAATTTCGAATTATCATCCATGACCAAAAAGTAAAATTTCAATTTTCATTTTTAAAAATGATACATATCTGAAAACTTTTTATTTTACCATGTACCGCTCGGTAACAGGTAATGTAGATTTCATTGTAATATTTTATTAATTCCAAAAAATATGACATTTTTTTCTCATCAAATAACACATGATGCGTAAAATTACCATATTAAATGGATAATTGTTGTGTGTTGAGATGTAAATGTCAAATCGAATTACAAGCCTTGTTTTAAAAGGTCGACACCTAAAACTTGCCAAAAATAGACAAAAAATAAGTTGAGCAAACTATGTGAAATTATCATTTTTCACATTTCATGTCTGTTGAAAAGGTACTAATTAATCTGACCACGAAACGGTGATATAATTATTTGGGGGTGGGAGTTACCAGTCTACAGCAATACACCCGTATGCAGGGACGTCCTTAGGAGGTGTAGCCTGTTGTTGTATGTACTGAACAGCCAAGAGTATATAATTCCAGCGAGGGGTCCAATTGACTTAAGGCCGGCCCCGTCGCATGGCTCAAGCAAATTCAAAATAAAATATACAATGTATACGCTGGAGGTGAAACAGTATTTTATTTAAATTTTATTTAAAACTGTTTGTGATTTTTTCTTTTCTTTCTTTTTATTGCAGACATGGCTTCCATGATATTCCTTGTATTTGTAAGTCTCTGTATTGTGTCTCTACGAGCAGAGGATATTCCAGAGTGTGAATCGCACCATTATTTCAGACGTAGTACTGGCGAGTGTGTGCACTGTTCTGAATGTATAGGTAATCTTATTATACGTGAAGTGTGCAAGGCTGACCGAGATACCATCTGTGGACCTTTTGTAGAATTTGACAGATTTCAACAGAGTCCAATTGACAATTTGCACCCATCTAAAAATATAACTTTTGAATGGAAGGAAACAGTTGACCCTCAAATAGACGACCAGGATGATCGCTACACTTCAGACCCAACCAACCCACGAATGGGGTCTCCTGTACAAATCGATGAAGACAAGAAATGGTACACATTGGCAATGGCACTTCTCGGAGTGTTGTCTTTTTTAGCATTATTTGTTGGGATATACATAGTAGCTGTATGTTTTGTGTGCAAGAAACGAAGAAGTGAAAAAGAAATCATTTACGATCCAGGTAACTATAAGCCTACTATGAATTTTGTATAATTTTATTTTTTTCGTCTTTTGTTATCTTTGATAATTTAGACTTGAAATTCACAACTTCCTGTGTAGTCCATATTTATGTGTTTTTCTCAAGTCAGACAAATGGCAAGATAAAGATAATCTTCTAATAAAACTCAATAACTTGATATAAGGCCTCTTTGAAACAGGGGTTAGGGAAACACGGAAATCATCACAGTATTATTTCATCAGTGACATGATTGACGTCACACAATATGCCACCTTGGCCACCAGGTCCGACTTGCCACTAGACTTTATCAATAAACAATGTTGCTATTGGCATTGCCACATTTTCAAGACAACAAATACTTGAGGCGAGTTGAGTTGTTTTCACCTTTTCGAGAAATATTCCGAGGACGTCTTAAACGTCATGAAAACATTTTTTTTTTCTAAAAAAAAAAAAATATAAGAGAGGCGTAGGAGTGGACCAGAAAAGAGGGGGGTGTAAAGCTGTAGGAGTGGATTGAAAAGTGGAGGGATTTCGAGGTTGACCGAAAAGCGTATGGGTTGGGTTTTAAAACTGACAAGAAAAATAATTATTGCCAAAAAAGGGGGCAAAACATAGTCTAGCTTTGCCCAGTATATGCTCCCCTTGATACCCACTTCCTATGCCCCTGAATAAGTAACTGTTGCAATGATATTGCTTGGTTTTTTTTTATTAAGCAGTTCATAGCGCTGAAGAGAGAGGGCTTCTAAGTTCTAATTTAAAATGTATATCATCTTTTATATATTACTTTGTATAGTGTTGTATATCATCTGACGGAAAAATTTTGGCATAATGTGTTAATATAAATAATGATATAAAAAGTCATTTTGATATACGACCATGGAATTTTGTGGTCAGATAATGGTGTAGTGTGGTCATCATCGTCCGTCAGTGTCTTATTCATGTTGATTTTCCATTTTTCTTACACTTTTTCTAATGAAACGTAAACAAAATCGTAGAATACAGTCATTTTTATGGCTTGGTTTATGGTGATGAACGCCACTTAATTTCAACAATATTTCAGTTGTATCATGGTGGTCAGTATTGGTGGAGGAAACCGGAGAAAACCATGCACCGACCTGTCATTTTTTATGTCTGGTTTTTAAATGTTGATAATAAATGGACAGTTTTGTAAAGCAATATTTTTACCAGATATTTTGAACCATAAACACAATAAATCAATCTCCAATATTATTTTCCCTACGACTATCTGCTTCATAGGAAAATCAAATGATTGATAAAATTTATTAAATTTATTTGCATGCTTCACATGAATTTTATTGGAATTAAAAAGTACAAGTTCATTCAAAAGGGATACAACAGGGGACATTTTTGTAGTCGAGTGTGATCCTGTTTGTTTTCCAAAAGTAAAAGGGTTTTGCATGGTCAGCGTGTATTTAGAGAAAAACTAGACACACTTAATAATGCAGGACTTGTTGGTTGGTAATTTAGGTATATAATATAGAGTGACCTTGTGAACTTGTGTTTCAAATTGCCACCTTATGGCACCAGTGTTATCTAATGTGTACAATGGAATGTAATTATGAGGATGATACATCTATGCAACTCTACAAGTAAGCATCTGTTTGAGATACATCCAGAATGATAGACATGTGTACATAATGTTCCTTTCATCAAAATACTATATAAATAGACGAAGACAAATCAGTTATAATATGTCTAAGATGTTGCTACATTTTGACAAATTTGTCCGCCCTTTGAGGGGAAATATTTCAAGATTTTATTAATATATATGTATAATGTGTAACATGAGGTAGATATATACAAGATCAAACGTGAAATATGACCAAATGAACAGACAAGGAAAAACTATAAATAATATATTTAATGAGGCCAAATCTAATACATTGCATAGGTCTGTTCATTTTGCCTCAGACCATTAATACTCATTTTTAGTGACAAACCTAAGTTTTTTAATCAAATTTTCAGACCAAACATTTTTGATGTATAAAAGGAAGATAAAAAAATATTTTTTTACAATGGATCACCATGCACACAAAACCACACATTAGTATTTTTTATTTGACCTAAATTCAAAACTTCAAATTATGTATAGGAGAATGTCCAAGTAACTCTCCATTCTTTAAAAATAATGGAGCCGCGGCCCATTGTTTTTGGAATGGAGAGATAGAGGACATTCTCCAACTTAAAATCCACCCATTGTACTTTATTAATTTTATTAATTATTAATCTTGTAGCAAAAAAAAGTCTGTGTATAATATCTAAAGTACAAAGTATTAAATTGTTTGTCCCTTGTGGGACCTTAAAAGTACAAAGAGAACAATAACTCTTCATTCCTTAAAAATAATGGCGAGTTTTGACAATAGATTTACATCACAGGTGGACTTTAATTAACATTAAGAATGCATGTGTCCGATATGGTTATAATTCATTGGCTTATTTTATTTCGTCACGAACCCATCTCATTTTGTCCTCAATAGACAATCCACGAATAACTTCCTTTTTTTATTGGAAAAAACTGATATAAATCATAAAATGTGAAAATTTTCAACCGGAAATCGTGTATACTCCCGAAGGAAATTCGATATAACCCTAGACGTATTGGTTTCTCACTTGTGTCTGGACCACCACAACTGACTACAAAGAAACAACGCAATAGGTCACCGTTTTGGGTCACGACCAATAGCTCAGAAGGAATGTGTACAATGTCTGACTAGTTCATTCATAAAGAACATCTGTGTAATCTATTTATTATCTCTGCTTCATCGCTCAACATAATGTAACATATTTTTTTCATATTTCCTGCTATTGAATATGAAAAATAATAATTGAACATATGTTTAAACATGCCCATCCCAGTTTTAGTCAAAATTAAAGCTATAACATCTTTACTGTGATTTATAAAATATACTGAAGTAATATAAACATTGAACCAGACAGCCTTCAAATAAATAAAGTTGCCAGTTGCAAAAATCTAAAGGATGTTAAGCATTTAAAATTAGATATTAAGAATGAAATAACCGAAAAGTATAAAAATTTATATAAAAGTAAAATAGACAAAATTGATGAGAGCAGCAAGCTTTTCCTTTATAAAAATTTAGAACCTTCATTAGAAAGAAAATTCTATTTATGTTTAATGATTTTTCAATCAGGAGTATTTTTACAAAATTTCGTATCAGTGACCACAGTCTTGAAATAGAGAAGGATGGCTATAATAAAACTCCACGTGAAGAAAGACTATGCAAAAATTGTGGAGTCATTGAAGATGAAGCTCATTTTATTTTAAAATGTAAAGTAAATCAGAATCTGAGAGAAACTCTGTTTAATGATGTTGAATTAGATAATAAATTTTTTTTTTTAAACTTTTCTGATGAACAAAAGTTAGTATATTTACTAAATCCTGCTTCCATAGACATGTTAGAGTTATTGGCTTCTATTTGAAACGGTCATTAGAACTGAGGACAGAAGTCTTATTGCAATATAAATAACTCATTATATTTGTCCTTTCTTTCTTTCTTTTTTTTTTTCATACACACAATTGTTTGTTTGTTTGTATTTGTCACAGACATGTTTATATATGTTTAATGACAATAAAGTTATTATTATATTATAAAAGGGTGCTTCACATGAAGTTACATAGGTATGGAGTGTCGTAAATTCGTATGTCCGATTGTGGTGTATAGAATAGAATAGTTTTGATTAAATCAGTCAAGAAGCTCGTGAGAGCACAGAATTACAGACATTTACATTTTACACTTGCAATGATTTTGATGATTAGTAACATATATGACATATATAAAAAAGAATAAAAAACAAGCATAGATGATCGACACTGCAGGGGGGAAACCACCCATAGGCAGAACAAACTATGGCAGTTTATAGCTATTTGACAATTACTAGTCATTACGATTCCATTGTTGTTCTGCAGTCACTGGCTGCAATGTTTAAAACGATAAAAAAAAATGCATAAGGGACAAACCAGTTAACTTTTAGCCCCCCCCCCCCCCCCCCCCCACCCCCCCCCCCCCCCCCCCCCCCCACACACACACACACGCATATCTGATTATTCTTAATATGAAAAATCTGTTGTTTTTAATTTTACACAAATTTCTTGTAAAAAAAAATGCAGGGTCTGGTCAGAATGTGTATTTTTGCTTCTTTCAGATCAAGATATTTATTTTCCACAAGATGTGGCGACAGAAAATAAAAAAACCCATATCCCCTCTAAATAGTTAAAGAACAGTTCCCTAATGTCATGGCTAACCAAAGAAATGTGTACCTCCTCATCATCCATGCAAGCAATGGTGATACTGTCTTATCAGTGTTTTCTTCTATCATGCAGATTAAATTTATTACAAGTAGGATCAGTAACCGAAATGAGGTTTTTTAACTTTTTGGTATTGTTTACGACTCCTGCCCTTTGTAGACTAAAATGCTTGAGTTTACACACCATTTTAAAACTTATCGTTGATTTAACATTACGCTTGATTACGATCGTTCCTCCCCCATCTTAATCAACCTTGAATAACTAAATGTTCAATTCAATCCATTTCATTTTTTTTGGATTGAATATAAATACAAATACAAATGTGTTTATTTCCGATCAAGGACCCATTAAGGGCAAGATCATTGCAATGATTAAATATATAGGTACAATGTGTAATGTATACACACAATACAATGTATCAATAAAATAATAGAATATAACAATAATATTGGATGATACCTTTATATAACATAGAGTACACAACAAATGTCTGAAAGTCCTCTCTGTGGCATAAAAGCATATAAACAAGTACATTTATAATTTGTAGTTGTTTAGGTGCAGAAGTCACCAAGGGCCGGTGCTAAAGGACATTCATCCTAGAAAAAAATAATAAATAAAAATAAAAATAAAAGGAACCCAAAGGAGAAACATATATCTATATAATTAGTCCTCCTTGTGACCAGTGCAAAAGGAATAGAGTATTTGTTTCCAATTTAGGGCCATATCAGGCATTACAAAAAAAAAACGTTCATGATTATATTTAGTACATACAAAAACAACCTACAAGAAACACCTACAATCCCAAGACACTACTGGTATATCATGACATTTACCGGTGTAACACCCTCCACATTTCTGCGCCTGTCCCAAGACAGGACCTGGATTTCCATGGTCATACGTCCTGGTATATTTGTTTAATCTTCAGAGGTGAGAGGTGATTATTCGTTGAATATCGCTGTATAAACTTTCTTTTCATAATGATACCTACTTCTAGATCGGATGACTGATCGCATGCAGCGTGAAATGGGGGAAAGTTCATGAGTAAATACATTTCTGGTGAACAGATATATGTCAAATTGTATATATACACAAAATGACAAATCTTGTTCATACCTTCTTCGATAACTTCATAGCCTAATTTGATAGGGCCTCCGACTATGGACACAGCACATTAACTGCCACCACTTCCACAAGGAGAAACACCCTAGGATTCGTCAGCCATATCAACTGTTTTAAAACATGGAGCATGCATCAAATTGGTTTGATAAAGGTGTCACAATTAGCGTTTCCGACCTTTTCCAAATCTTAAATTTTATGCAACATAACATTTTCAAAAAAATATGATATTATAGAAATAACACACTTGCTTTCTATTTGAAACATTTAAAAATGTTTTTATGTCTTCTGTGCGAACTCTATAATTTCTATGTTTCTTTTTCAGAACAGTGTACACCACTACCATTATCTCCCAACTCAAGAACACGATTGGTCGAGACGTACATTCCATCACGTGACAGATTGAAACGGAAGCGGCAAACCCGCACGAAGGATAACGTTGCTGACGGAGCAGTTTCTGTCCCATATCTTGCAGCTACCAGTGATGAGTATGATGCCGACAATAGTGGACAAACAGTTTCGTCTACGTCATCACATTATGTGTATTTTAAGTCGGCAGAACCACCGAATTGATATTAGTAATTTTGTATAATGTTGTTATGTATTTTAAACGTATGCATTTTCATCCGATTAACCCTTGTTAGTCAAGAAACATGTCATTTTTAATCCCGCTTATAATGATATAGAAGAATGAAATTACGAAGTATGTACTCTTGCATAAGTGGCAATTAAAATTTAACGGCCATATGCTAGCATCGTAGAATTTGAGATATGCTGGAGGGGAACACAAATGCGAATTCAGTCCGTTCATAATCTTTCAACTTGTATGTGAAGGTGGTCGGTATTTGGTAGAAGTATTCTACGTTTGTGCTTGTCCTCTCAATTCAGGTGGGAAGTTTTGTTTTTTTTGTCGAGTAATTATGTACGACATTTATTTGAACTGTTCACACGAGTATTCATTTATCTTGTAAAATTGCAATTTTATTGTGATTTTAATACCTAAAAATTACCCAGAATCTCGACAAAATGAACAATACCTCCCAATTTCCGTTTCTCCATGGGTGGACTATATGAAAACAATGAGAAGCATGTATTCGAATAAAAAGGTTGTAAAACGCCGACAGGAAGTTAGCTATAATACCATAGTGTTTTGAACTCTTATTCGCTTTCTCCATTTTATCATTTTGAAAGGTGAAGATTTTCTCAATAGGCTCAAGTTGTTGAATGTAATGCATTTGTACTTAGGGGGTGTGTCCAACGAGACACTGGACATTGACTTGTAACAATGCTTTATTGGTAAATTGACCAGTTTTCCTGCAACACTACGACCATGTTCCCGGGGTCAACCATTCATCATAAAAACATATGAAAAGGCTGCTTTAGTTTTGTTTTCAACGAGCGGATATGTCCCCGTTACACCCGGTTTCTAATATCAATTGTAGTCCGAAAAATAATCATCCGAATCTGACGTGCAGTGAATGGTGGGTCTAGAGCAGGAGATTTAATTTAAAGATGACCTTGATTGTATCACAGCCCAACAAAAGTTTGACCCTTTTTGTCAAGTTCAGATCGTTATTATTCCCATTGAAAAAATATTGAATCGGATTTTTATTGGATGTCAGTGGTGAAATTCGTCAATTCAGTACTGGTGCAGCAATGAATGTCTATCAAATGTTATATTGCGCTTGGTGAATTGTATGCAATTGTGCAGTTTTTTATTGCTGATATTGTGGAGCTTTTATGTGTTTATTTTTTAAATGCCTTTTTCTTTCTTTTTTTTAAAACTTTTTGTGTTTGGGGGAAAGTACATAAACAACATCTCAATTGAAAAGTAGAAAATCTTTATGAAAAAATAGGAAAGAGAGAGAAATAAATCATTGAAGTAGATTACAAATATTTAAATAGTTGGAGTTTTGTTCATTTTGAAGAGATTTTATATGAAGAAAACATGGGTGTAATGAATTAATTGATTTAAATAATTATTTATGTCAATATATTTTCCTTTTTTCAAAGCCTTTCATCTATTTCATCTATATACTCAAGTGTTTACATAGATCAACTTTTTACCCCAAACTGACATGATACACACAAATCTAAATAATAATATTTTAATAACAATATTCCATTTCTCTGTGATCACTCATCCGGAAATATAACCTTTTTTTTTTAATCATTATAATATCTTGTGCCAGCATCAGTGTATTTCATTTTGAAATCTAATCCTTTTTTCAAAAAATTTGTGTTCAATTAAATGTGTTCATCAATATTGCTAATTTTTATGATCCTTTTTGAAATCTTATCATTTTGACTGAAAATTTGTGTTCAATAAAATGTGTTCAACAATACAAATGTATTGCTAATTTTTATGATCCCGTGCAGCTCAGCGACAAAGTCAGTTATTTTATGATAAAAGTTGTTGGTGTTAAATGATGCAATGTCCATAATGCAATCATGTTTCAGCACAGGGCTTATGAAGTTCCTGTCAAAATTGAACGGAAAGTTTACTTTGTTGAAGAGTTTTGTTGCTTCAATGAAGTATAATTGTAGAATGTGACAAATACCTCCATTTAATAGTGTTCAGATTTTAATGTGTTCAGTTTATTTTTGAATTTATAATATTTAGTCATGAAAGTGTTCAAACTTCAAGTACTGTAAAATCCAGTTTCCGATTGTGTGTATAAATATAGACTTGGACAAACAGATCTGTACATATATATGTGTGAAAGTTAAAAGATAAAGGATAAAATGTTTTGTATGACTTTTTTAATGATTGATTGATTGTATGTGAAAGGGATTTGAGATGAAATATCCTGAACAATTTGAGATATGGCCATATGTTAAGATCATTTGTATGTGACCAGTTTAGGACAAGGTCATAAGTCAAGGACATTTGTATGTGACCAGTTTAAGACAAGGTTATAGGACAAGGACATTTGTAAATGTCAACCTTAGTATTGTTATTTATCTGTGATATTTCTGTTCTATAAATGTAGCCACAAGAAAAAGGTTCTCAATTATTTTTTATATTTATTAAAGTATCTTTAAAACTGATTATGTCTTGGTTATTTTAAAATAGAATACTTCTCCCGAACAACCGAGCTCATGGCGAGGTGTACTCCATACAACATTATGTGATAAAGTTTGTCAGTGACTTGCGTCAGATCGGTGTTTTCTCCAGGTACTCGGGTTTCCTCCACCAATAAAACTTACCGCCACGATACCGGTATAACTGAAATATTGTTGAAAGTGACGTTCAACACCGTAACCCTCCGAACAAAAATATACACATGTCAAAACAAAGATTAAAGTACCGAAGTCTAGACAAGACATGTGATTTAACAGACTTCATTTAAACAACATATATTTTATTTATTGTTTGCATAATATGTTGAAAGTTGTGTTAAACACCAAAACCCTAACCAAATATCTGCAAGGAACAAGGTAATGGCTTGAAAGACTTCAAAGTCACGTTTTTTCATCACTGTGTCACAGTAAGGACAGAAAATTGAAGAAAAATTCAAATTTACTAGTGTACAAACTCAGAATGTACATATTTTATTGAACAGAATGGTTCTTCCTGTTGTATGAGTTGTACGGTACTGGTACCACATAATACAACTAATTTTACAAAATTCATGTAACGAAGGAGGGTCCGACTTGGGGAAAAACTATAATTATACAATATTAAAATAAAATTGATCAAAAAAACTTATTTTAATGACAATTACGGAGATAAAAACACTAAGAAATAAACGAATGTTGTATTTTCATGAACTGTGGGGAGTTTTTG
Source organism: Bathymodiolus septemdierum (assembly GCA_963383655.1). Lineage (NCBI taxonomy): Eukaryota > Metazoa > Mollusca > Bivalvia > Mytilida > Modiolidae > Bathymodiolus > Bathymodiolus septemdierum. Next base: position 11,412,394 of record OY726526.1, on the reverse strand, counting down.
TTGTTGTAAATCGTTTGACGGGCAGATATAGGGCTATATTAGATTGTTGTTGGTATTTAGACTATTTTTAAAGGTGAAATACAATCAAAATAGCAAGCCAAATACAACTGACATTTATTTCAAATCAAGTCTATTTATTCCTATTGGGAAGCATACAAAATACCAAGCCACGAAGGATGCTTTGGGCTGTTCTTTTCACTACAAATTGCCGAGTTGTAGCATTACATATCCGTTTTGAAAGGACCTATACTGTGAAACTGACAACCCCAATGCGTTCACACGAAACCGTATCATTTCATTTCACACATGATAAAGTAGTTTTAGTACCATAATTGCTTATCCTTTTGTTGTGAATACACATAATACTGTAGGTATGAATGGGAAACTTTGTATACATTCTAACCGAGAAACAAATTAAGTTAAATCTAAAAGGTCTTGACCTCGTTAAAATATGTAATAGCATAGATTAAATTCTCTGCAAGCGAATAGAAAGAAAAAAAGTGGCTCTTCTGGTTGCCAGAGGCCATTTAGAGGATGTAAACACCTAAACACTCATACAAAATGACTTGTAAAACTTGGAAGGAATGATAATTGTCTACTTCTGACTATGTCATTGTCTATTTGACTTGTGTACCTTGTTTGTATATATTCCTTGTATATGCCTTCAACCCTTCGGGGTAAAATTGAGCATTGAATAAAGATTTATTTAATGTTGAGGTTCGCCCACATATCTATTTCTGTAACTAGTCGTAGTTAGTAATACATGTGTTGTCACCTCTGCTCGGAGTACCGCCTCGGTGGTGGCTAGGGCTCAGTCGCCTTGATTGTGATAAATCGTACGTTCGATTCTCTGTCGGTTCAAACCAATGACGATATTTCATTGATATTTGCTGTTTCTCTGTTAATCACGCAGCATTAAGGAATATGAGCAAACGCTGGTTATTTTGGATTAAGGATAATGTGTCCTAGTGGAGCGCTACCTGTGAACCGATGTTTCGATGAGCAAGCAGGATGGATAATGTGTCCTATTGGAGCGCTACCCGTGAACCGTTGTTTCGATGAGCAAGCGGGATAATGTGTCCTAGTGGAGCGCTACCCGTGAACCGCTGTTTCGATGAGCAAGCAGGATAATGTGTCCTAGTAGAGCGCTACCTGTGAACCGCTGTTTCGATGAGCAAGCAGGATAATGTGTCCTAGTGGAGCGCTACCCGTGAACCGTTGTTTCGATGAGCAAGCAGGATAATGTGTCCTAGTGGAGCGCTACCCGTGAACCGTTGTTTCGATGAGCAAGCATTATAAAGATCAAACTGATGGCGTTTGTCTATAAAATAAAACATATCAATAATAACTTGTTCTCGCCGTGATATGGCGGAATAATTGCTCACGTGACGTTAAACTCCAATCACTCGCTCACTCTTCTACAGAGATAATGGACATGTTTTTAAACGGTAACCATCTACAGTTTAAAATTTGAATTAAGCTTCCATTGCTCAAATATACACTGGGATGTAGTACAAGTTAACACCCTCTCCCTACAGTTAGAAATCAATCAACCGAAGAGACTTATAATTAGATTGTCTTGGTACCATATTGTAACTGTAAATTTGCAACCATTGGCCACCATTGACCTTAGAAGTTCGATTATAGATTATTTAAGTCCTTCGGTAACCCATGGATGAGTATGCTCATTCGTCCTCATAATTGGGGGTTTGTTATGTAATGACCCGCCACGGAATCTACAGTTTATCAGATCTTTGGCAAATAGAGTTGGCCGATGAATCCATATGATAAATGCAATACGCTTGCATTGGTACAGAAAAACACTCACAATTTCCGCTCAGAGCTCACCCATTCTCAGTGTTCTCCTGCTTGACACTGTTTTTGTGGAAATAAATATGACCTCCCAGGGGCGGATCCAGACTTTCTGAAAAGGAGGATGCTGCTATCTCTGGATCCACCTGCATGTGCTCGATTCAGAAAGTATTACCCGCACCGAATAATCAAACTGGCGTATTATTTCAATAAAGTCAAAAATGACAGCGAGTCAAAAAACATTCAATTTTGACCATCTTTATATATACTAGTTATGTGGAAAAGGCTAATTAAAAATTTTGCAAATATATTTTAGGACTTTGGGAGGTGGGGGGTGGGGGTGGGAGGGGGTTCAACATAGCAGCCCAGTCAGAAATAGTCAAGAATCCAGTAGATTTCATCATAAAATGTCTAGCATTAAAATATTTAGCTAAAATTTCAGAACGGAATAATATAACCCATTACTTTATAATGGATACTGTCTATCAAAATCACTTGAAATAAGTGGTTCTTATTTATGGTTTACTTCAAAGAAAAGGTGGGTATACTTCTATAGAAATTGATGTGAAAGAAGTCGAGAGGATGTAGAATAAAAAAAATAGAAAATATAGCTTCACTAAAATTGTCAAAAATTAAATTAAAGATAAATTACGGAATGTTAATGTTTTCAATAAATTGCAATCTGTAGAGAAAAACAGTAAATTATACTTCTATAATAGAATTGAAATAAAACTGATAGTGAACCTTATAGTTCGCTTCAATACAAACAAAGCTTTGATTGATTGATTGATTGATTGGTGTTTAACGCCAACTTTAGCAGTATTTCAGCTATATCGTGGAATTTTGAAAACAAAAGTAGTATAATATTTAAAATAAGAAGAAGCGATCATTTATTGTGGATTTAAAGGAGGGGTCACAAAAATATTAATACAAAGGGGAAAAACATGATCTCTACATAAAATAGAGGATGAATATCATTTCCTTTTTAACTGTCGTCTGATTTTGGCACTAAGAAATGAAAACTTGTCCAGAATTAAAATATGTGTATAGTATTGATAGAATAGTAATAAATGTGTCATCTGAAAGTTGGTTGTCCCATTTATTATAAAATTATTGTTCACTGAGGAAAGTTGAACTGATCTCTGCACAATTGATCATGTTTATGTTCAAATCAGGGGCGCTGGAGCCGATGGGACAAGGGACAATTGTCCATCCCCTCAAATTTATTTTTGGCAAAAAGTATTGCAAAAAACAATATTGACCAGTTAACCAAGGGAATGCTTTATTTTTTTTTTTCTCTTCGTTTTTTTCTGATTGACGTTTTGAAAACTTAACCCAATTGTCCGCTCTGTATATGCAATTGATGTTCATTTGTTGGGTTTTTTTTAAATCTTTTTTCTTATGTGATATTTGTATTGTGTTTATATGCCTCCAACCTGTCTGGGTTAAAAATTGTGCTTAATTTACATTGAAAATATTAATTTTTGACAATATATTTTTCCAAATTGTTTATAGAATTATTTTCAATTTAATCCGTTGTTTATTTAACGAGGAAAACATAATGCCATAAAAAATCAAAATAGTTTAGAATTAATGTAATCTAATTAAAAAGAGATGTTCCTTTTATCTTTTTATTTTTTTAGTGATATGGCCAAAAAAATGAAAGAAAATATACAAACATGTGGAATGAATGCTACCCAGAGTGCTACCCATAGAAGACAATAATACAGAACAAAGCACAGGCGCTCGTGGCACGGACTTACCAACCCCCCTTTTCTAACTTTCTGCTTACAAATTTATTTTCAATAAAATTTCTTTATTTCTTTATTATTTCATCTCTTTTTCCTTATTTTAACTTGTACGTGTCAATATTCATACAATCTTATGTTAACATCAAATTGCATGTGTCGACCTTGATAGATACTAATAATCCACATCTATATAGGGTCGACACATGCAATTTGATGTTAGCATAAGATTGTATGAATATTGACACGAACAAGTTAAAATAAGGAAAAAGAGATGAAATAATAAAGAAATAAAGAAATTTTATTGAAAATAAATTTGTAAACAGAAAGTTAGAAAAAAAAGGAGGGTGGTAAGTCCGTGCCACGAGCGCCTGTGGAACAAAGGACTCACACAGTCTCGCGTGTTGTCACTTTATTCGAAAGGGTAGCAATTTAAAAAAGAGGAAAACATTTATTAGATTTAATTTTCATTGCAGGAAGAATATCATTTTCTTAGGAGTTTTGTATGAAATTAAATTAACCATCTACTTGGCCATAATTCTCCGTCTTTTTATAAAATTGTATATTTCAAAAGCAATTGTCCACAAAAATTTTAATTGATCTAAAAAGGAAGCTATCCTATTCATAAAAAAAAAGATCATCCAGTACATTTTTAGTGACACACCTGTCAGTTTTGAACAATCAGAAGTTTCTCCCTTATCCGTTTTAACAGACAATCTTTTGCAACATTTAACAATAGGGCAACTGTTTTAATCCGGAAGAGGGCCCGACAATGTCACTTCGGCTTTTTTCCCAAACAATTGTAATTTTATGACGATACAATCTTTTGATTCTCTTCTTCTTGTTCTTTGATGATTGAATATAAAGTCTATTAGTTCGTTAATTCAGAAACACCAAGCTAGTCCGATTAACTTAAATGTTGATTTTAAGGATTTATCAAAATATTTAAAAAGTCGATTTTTGACGAAATACTGTATTTGAATAAGCTCTTCAAATATTAAATAGTTATATGATGTCATTTAAATATTTATAACGATTAGAACGTTTCAACAATGATATAATATTCCGAGTCGCTTTAAGGTATACGGCCATCAAATATTTTGAAATTCTTTACAAATATGATATTTTAAAATGAGAAGTAGTTTATAAAATCTGCTTCAAAGATGTATCTGTTTGACGTCGAGATTTGTGTCAAGTTGGTATCAGAAAAACTGGGCAATCGCTTTCTTATGTTTGTCTCTGATCGGTGGGGAAGAACGAATTATCTTAAAATGTGAAGTAGTATATATCTGCTTCAAAGATATAACTTTTTAACGTCGAGATTTGTGTCAAGATGGCATTAGAAAACTGGATCATGGCTTTTTTATCTTTGTCTCTGATCTGTGGGGTAGAACGGACTACATTCCAAAGTAAAAAATAAATAATAATAAATACATTTAAATAAATATCTCATGTAAATTTACATTCCACAGTATGCAATCGTATACACGTGTTACAGACTTGCAAAAAATAAGAACAGCTAAAAATAATGGTAGACATAATTCAGAAATTCGCGATTCCTGTCCAGAAATCTACATTTTTTTATTACTCATTTCATATATTATTTCTTCTTTTTTCTCTCTCTCCCATGCAGTTTCCGTTCATATCTCCATTAAATTCAATTATTGCTTTTATTTTTTTTTATGTTTAGATTTTATTATTTGCGTTATGCGTGTTTTCTGAGTTTAAAGTATTAAATTTACCTTAAAAATTAAAATATTTGTCCTTAAATAGCAATTCAATAATCAACTTCTTTCCAAATTACCAGTTTACAGCGCATGGTGGTCTTTTTTCCTTTGTGGAGAGGGTTGTTAAAAGAGAACATGTCTTAATTAAATCTTGTGACTTACAAATACAAAATGTTCTCAAGTATGCTAATGACTAAGCGTCACCTTGTAGATAATAATGAAGACAGTGTCCAAATTGATTCTTTTTGAAGAAAAGTCAAAAGATGGCCACTAATTTACATACATAGGGTTAATCATAGGATAACGAGAAATATCAAAACCTTTTAGAATAATTCTCCCAATGTGCTCGTTCTACCAGGAAATTTGAAAAAAGACAAAGTTTGTTGAAAATACATAAATTTTTTAAAGAGAATTATATTGTAACATAATTGAGATTTAATATACTTGAATATAATGAATATTTTAACCTTTGTTACTATAACACGGTTAAAATTCGATGTCGGAAAAACAAATTGTGACAAATTAAACTTTAAAATCCGACGAATTAGAGAAAAAAGAAAAAGATCTTTAGAGACATAGTGACAGATTACAAGACCAATGTAAAACGTGGATTCAGTGTTTATTAATAGGTATTTGCATGTATTGTTGAAATTGATATTTAATTTTGTATGTTAGTTTTGAAAATTCTTAAAATATATTGGGAAACACAAACTGTGAATAGTAATGACAATCAAAACCCTTGAAAAAAACAACACAAAGAGAAATTTGTTCACTAAAACAATAAGAAGGTTGGGATTCCATTAACTGGTTTAACCCCCTCCCCCCTTTCCATATTTTTGTGCCCGTCCTAAGCCAGAACCTGGATTTTCAACGTCATAAGTCGTGGTCTTATTTTATGTTTAGTGTGCTAAGATGAGAAGCGATTTTTCGTTTTGTTGAAATTGGTAGAATTGATGGCCGTTACTGTTTAAATTTCTTTTCATAATTTCATTTAACCCATTTTTTTCTTATCAAATTCAAATTCAAATTCAAAATTTTATTGTCATTAAACAATACAGTTTCTGACAATTATACAATAAACATGTAACAAAGAGAACATAAAATCGGCATATTCAAGTAAATATGTTAGGATTCCCCTGTTCTCAGTTCTAATGACTTGTTTTAAAAAGGAACCCAGTTTATTTACTTGAGATGGTGTTGATGGGGTTAAAATATATGAAAGTTTTTTGATTCAACTAAGAAGCAATAATCAACCAGCCTTGTTCGAATTTTGCACTGTTAACAAACCCACGTGGGTATCAAATTTTTAAACACCGTTTTTACCTATTCTTGTTTGAACCATGGAAATAATATATTGACAATATACATGTCCTATTCCAGTTCATGTTTGAAATCATGAAATTTCTTCTGCTTAATATAAATATTTAAATTTATAATTTTGTTTGACCTTTATTTGATATATATATTGCAAATACACATACTGGATTCTCGTGGAATTAATTTAATAATAGCAATTTACATTTGTTATACAATATCTTTGAAAAAATTATTTTGTTTTCGCGCCAAAAATATACTTCACGTGTCTATATTCAAGGAATCTTTTTATTACAGCAAAATTCTTAAGTTTTGGCGCCAAATGGAATGAAGAATACAAGTACTGTTTTATTATTTCATGATATATTATATACTTTGACATTTTATCTTCCAAGACGTACTGAGAATCTCTATTACATGGCATCTTTCAAAATCTTCTCGTTTTTCTCTCCTCTTAAATGACAAATGGCTTATAATGATATTACACAGCAATTAACCCTCCCTGCAAACAGCTGCATATCAATTTATGATGTATTATTTCATAATTCTGCACAGAGTTCTATTTAACTTTGTTTTTTGGGGATGAGGAGCACAAGTAGAAAAACAGTACGTGGTCGTTATCTTCAAAGAAAAAACACTTCTGTTATATTTTAATTCAACACCTTTCCACTCAAAAATGAAGAATGTTACAATAATGACTAATGTAGACAAACTTAAGATAAGTGAACCGTTACGTAATCTTACACCGGCTGTATACTGGTTAACCGAGGCTTTGTTACAAGCGGTCGATTCAGATCGAAACTTCATAACCGCCACTGTGTGTGTCTAACTCTTCGATATGGATAGAAATATGGAATCCGGAGAACGGAAGATGTTAGTGTATCGCCAAACGAAAAAAATCAGGGTTTTCGTTTGCTATATCTTTGAAAAGAATCTTTCCACGAGTTTCACTAAAAAGTGAAAAATTTGATTTTAGTCAGATTGGCTAGGCCCAGGGTTTGAAGGTTTTCACTTCTTTCATAGTTTTTGTTGTTGTTGTTGTCCATATTTGATTCTTTTAAAATGTCTTATAAAAGTATATCATCTAGTTAAAAAGATCTACACGTCATAGAGTCGTAAACCACATAAGAAGAATCAGACAGAAAATAAGAACATATTTATTGCATAATGGATGTCATTAGGACGAAATTAAACCATTGGGAGTTATTTTGTAAATTTTAAAAGAACAAACAGAGGCTCTATGGTCCATGGAGCCTGTATAATTGCTTACCTGGTGAGCAGTTGCTCATTGTTTGTGAGTGAAGTGGTCAAAACACTACTATGTCCAGCGGTGGCCATATTTGATGTCGACTAGAGTGCAAAAAATCTTTTGTATTTCTATACATACATAAATCATTCATTCAAATGTTTAATTCGTGTGACTCAGAAGTTTCCGTGGAGATTTACTTCTTTTTATACTTTCAGCATAGATCATAGAGGATATAAACAAATACAAATACAAATTCTTTATTAAGAAAGTTCAGAATTTAACATGTTTACATAAAAAGCAATTAAGTTGTAATATACAAATGAGACATATTAATTAATTTCAGAACAATATATAATTAATATCAAGGGGGACAACCACAGTCCAATAATGTTATAAGGGAGATAAACACAAGTAAACAAACCAATCGGCAAACCTCGGGTGAGTCCGCTTCTCTCCCTCAATAACTCGGCTGTAATACGGTATTTGATATGCGTCTACGCGTCACATTTCTTCGCCGGAAGACCGTATCACTTCAATCAAACATTGCGCACCGCGAATAAGTTCTAAAATGGCGACAATAGATGAGTTTGTTTTCACAAATATTGGTCTTTGATGAAGATACGGAATCAGCCGACATTGCGAAAAATGAAAATATATTATTATTGGACGAATATTCGAAAGTGAAATTATTTTAATACCTCCTTCATTGAAGATTTCCGAAAGTAGTTCCAATGGGAGCTATCGTAATACGGACGAGGTATGATGAAGGTACGGAATCAGCCGGGCGAAGTTGCGACGAGTGGTAAACAAACATATCACAAATTACGTTCCATATAATTACCCAAAAACACCCAAAACTACCCAAAAACACCCAAAAATACCCCAAAACACCCCAAAAAAAATGAAATTAAGGAATTTAAGGAATAAAATTTATAGATATATCTCCTTTATAAATTTTTAGGTTTTTTTTAAGAAAACAAAGTAGAATTTATGATATTTGCCTGGTATATTCTTATTTTTACTGTCCCGTGCAAGAACGATAACTCAGTATGATATTTCAATGCGCCGTCATTGAATATTGAGACCTTTTGATTTTTTATTTACAAAAATTTTATAAAATAATTGGAGATTTCGGATTTTTTTTGATTATCCCTTAAAATTTTAATATTTAATGAATATTTAACATTGAATTGTATACCACAATACCGAAAGATCAAAGAGTAATAATTGCTTTAATAATTGTGTAATATGATGCTCGTCTACTTAATTAAACTAATCAATTACTACTATTTGTTTACAAACAATCGTTAAATTTTGAAATTGAAAGTAATTGTTTTTTGTGTTAGTTGTTAGTCAAAACAGAAGTATGTTTTGAGAATTTTAAAGAAAAACATGTGCATCCTGTACACAATGAATCAAAGAAACTAAGGACGGAAATTAAACGCAATGAATTGGCTTGTGTTTGGAGAACACTAAACAATGAAATAGAATGTTTTAACTGAAACAATTTTACTCAATTTTCTGAATTTCAATAAAACCCGGAGATGATATGTGACAATCCTAGTTCTTTTTGGCATTCAAAATGCAACACAACTTCAACTATGCAGAGAGTATTAACAGACTGCGAATGGTATGTATAACTTAATATTTTCAATATACCCACTGGATGCGCATTTCCACAACTTTTGTCTCTTCATCTACGTTATTATTTGAACAATTTATGTTACTTTGTTTTTAATTCTTAAGGAAAAAGATGCGGAAATTCTAAAACTATCAGCCGCAATGCAGCTACAAGAAATACGCACAATCGGTTAATGCATAAATGTCAATGATTATGGAATTGTTTTGTAAAAAAGAGCGATTCAATATTACCGAAATATACATCTGTATTAAGTACATGTGCATGTATTCAAATATAAAATGAAATTAAATGGGGGGTAAATGTACATGAGACAAAGTCACATGAGGCCTTCAACAATGAGCAAATTACCCAAAGCTCATAGAAAGTTCACCGACACTGGCTTAAGCAGTATTCTTTGCAACATGTCGATCGGTCATCGAAGAGGATTGTCAACAAATTACAAAATAACAGGCGAAATATATTAAAAAAAATTAGAAACAAAAATTTGTCAACGGAATAATCTATCATCTGCTTCACATTGAAACCCTTTCTTAGAATACTCGTATATTTATCAGGCTGCACTTGAATCAATACGTGATTAGAAAAATAACATAAAAAGAAAAATATAAATGTACGGCATATCATTTTGATTAAAAATACATATTTAATCAATAAACTATTTAATTATAAACGTCATGGTCGCTTTAAAGTGTTTCTTTTTGTCCATTTTTTGTCATGATATTTATCTTTTTTTTTATAATTTGTTTCCTTTTTACAATTTAATATTTCTCATTACGTTTACTTTTTGTTTCTTTCCTTTTACACGCTCATATTTTTTATATTTTTTTTCCTATTTCAAATTAAGTGTTTTTAAAATAAATTCGGTGAATAGGTCCACCTTGAGTTTTTTGTTGCATTCGATATGAAAAAACCTTTGGAAATATCACGTGGATTAAAATAAAACCTTAGTATTAAAGTAAGATTTATTTTTCAACATTATCTCGTTTTTGTCGAGGAAATATACACCTTAAACGAGAAAATGGTCCAAAATAAATTCTGAAAACCAAGTTTGATACGATTGAAAGAAACTTCAAAATTACCACCAATCCCGAATTTTGACAAGATGACCCACCATTCCTATTTTGCATCTCGTTTTCCGATTAAAGTCAAACGTAGTTAGTAAGATTTATTTTTCAACATTATCTCGATTTTGTCGAGGAAATACACACCTTATTCGAGAAAATGGTCAAAAATAAATTCTGAAAACTAAGTTTGATATACGAAAGAAAATACCCTCCAAATTATACCCTATCCCGAATTTTGACAAGATGATCCACCACTCCTTTTTTGCATCTCGCTTGTTCGATTAAAGTCAAACGTAGTAAGTAAGATTTATTTGTTAGCATTATCTCGTTTTTGACTTTTCGCTCCTATTTTGCATCTCGATTTTACGATCAAACCGTTCTTCCTGTTTCAAATTGCAACAATTCCTATTGCTCTTTATTTGGTATTCATTTTTTTTTTTAATTTAAGTTAAACCTTCGATATTAATATTTATTCAACATTATCTCGTTTTAAATTAGTCATCCATAGAAAGTTTTTATTTTGGTAAACATTGTTAATGTTCTTTATTTATCCTTTTGCAGGCAGCAGAAAATGGTTATTTGCAGCTGGTGCATGCAGCTCAGGTAGAAAGACAATGCCTTCCAAAGTTTACAGTACCTAAATCATTTAACTCAGTGTTATTGTCAGTGGACCATAAAGCAGCCGCAATCTTAAACCGCTGTGGTGTCAAGAATGTTGGTACGCCTTACCAAGTATTTTCAAATGGGGGTTGCCTATTTGACTGTCTCGGTGTCATTAACTAGTTCACAACAACTTTCACTGGAACTTCGTGTTCGTACATGTTTAGAAATGACAAGTATTAAAGATAGGGTTCTGTCACTTCCGGTAGCCACATATTTGCTCATCGTGTCTCACAACTATATTGCCTCAGTATTTACTTGTGCTAAAGCGGGTGGTTATTCGTCTATATGGAAAAATTTTGCATTATCTAATGCTGTAGGGTGTACCATAAAATATATCTATCCACCAATGAACGGCGACCAAGACCGACCTTTCCGTCTTAATATGCTAGTTATACCACAGAGACCCATACAAGACCAACGTCAAATACGCGTAATGTGGACACGTTTGCAACCATATCAACAAAGACATTATTGGTATCCAGACCACTTTGTACCCTTGCTTACAGACTAACACATCACACAACAACCATTGTCTTACAATACACACAACAACATCCCATGCATTGATAGTTTAGACGACTTTCCACCTTTGTCACCTAGTCAGTGTATGCCAAGTAAAAGACCCGTACTACCGGTCCATATGACTATCCGTCTACACCAAACACCATACCAAGCTCAACAACAAAGCTGTCAGACCAATTGCTATCATCCCCGCTACAACCAAGCGGTATCTTGCATACAAAAATGGAAACTTCTAACAATTTACCATCACTATGCACCGACGACTGTTCCACCCTATCGTCGTCTCCAATTCCTGCTAGGGTGTCGTCGTTTCAGTCTACACCAGTGAAAGACATTCCGGTTCATGTATCATTTTCTTCGCCAATAGGGGTTGAAGTTGAAAGTGACACATCTTCAATTCTAGACAACATCGATATCTCCCCATTATCATGTTCAAAAGATGACTGCAATCAATCAGATCCGTGTAATGCAGCTACTAATCCCTTGTTACAACAAGTTCCGAAAGGCGGTCTTTCAGCTTTTAGCATTTACACACAAATAACCAGTGGTCATCCATTTTTTACAGACATTCCAAATGGTCAAAAAGACAACAAATTTCTACTAGTTGACAACACACGTAATACACAGCGACATCAAAACAAACAGAGTGCTACCTTTTACGACGATCTTGGTGTCTGGGATTCAAGATAAGGAACTACTACAAAATCGTACTATGTTATAAGCCTGAGGTTTTAAATGTGTGTTTTTGAAACAGAATCTGTACTGTGCATCGCAAGTGGTTAAAAGACAAAAAACTTTCGTTCCATTAGAACCACAACCTGACCCATCTGACGTTGTAACCATGCATAGGTATTACATTGTATTAAAACGGCAAACAGACTTTGAAAAAAGGACCTATTGGTTCAGCTGTGACGCAAAACCAGAACTTTCAAACATAGCTCTTGTAGAATATAATGGCATTTTAAAAGATCATGACGACTGTCACGGCAATTCTAAGCATAGATTCGAGCCTTATCGTCGTACCAACCCTAACATCATGGAAAAGGCCGCCATTGAGTTACAAAACAAGAAACCAGGACAAGTGTACCGGGAAATGGTTTTCGAAAACTCCTTTGACGCACCCAAAAACTTTCAGCAACTCCGTGACCTCAAGTGCAGGAACCGTGCCAAGAAAAAAGATAAACCAACCGCCACCAACATAGCTGACGAGATGCTACATGTATTAGAAATGGTAAAAGATCACCCGTTTGTACAGAAGGTGGAACTCACTAAAATATATCGGATATATCAGTCTGTGCAATGTTATGTGGCTTTAAATGATCCATCGCTTATTGAGGAGAAACATGCAACGGATGCCAAGTAGTAGCACATTAGCCAGGAAACTGAAAATATAGCCCCGGAAAAATAAAACAATTCAACACAAGTCAGAACGACAATTTAACATGACAATTTTGAAACAAATCTGACTTTAAAAACATGGCAAACGTAGAATGTCAGATTTAAACATTATACAATACATTTATATAATATAATTAACGATATACAAATGCACATGGCGATGTAAAACCGCATGGTGTTCGTTGTTTCTCGACACTTGGCAATCAAGTATACACTCGTTATATTTCTATTGTGTGGGTAAAATATTTCAAATACCTTTATTCAGTAGATAAGTGCGGCAGTAGGTTTTAATGTGTTTGTTTTTATGTGTACCATGACCATGTACGACAAGCCCAATTTGACGTCTGTGTCCATTAATTTCCCCCCAGAGGTAAGGCCAGTTTTGTAAATGCAATGATTATACCGTTTTAGAATATATTTTCCTTCCCCACAAATATCATGATATAAGAATTTATTTTTGTGAAATTAATATGTGACATTTAATGCAAAAACAGCATTTTACAGAAAAAACCCCCTGATCTGATAGAACTGAAAGATGCAAAATAATAATAATATTAAATATGTAATTTTGCAGTTTGCAGTTATCAACGAGAAAATAATGTAAAATGAAAATCGGATTTATTTTTCGGGCGAACATAATTTTCTGTTCTGGGGGGGGGGGGGGGGGACTCCAAAAAAAAATGTAAATGGCCAGCCCCTAATAAAGAACACAATTCGCAGAATCGCTTGTCCTTTGTATAATATATATCGCTACACTTTTAACTTGTAAGTCTCATGAAGATGTAGCTCGTGTACGGTATTTCTTGGTTGTAAAATGATTTCAGATTGACACAGAATATGACTGTGCGGTTTAAAACCAGTTATTAGGTATAACCTATTTGTGAGAACCAATCAGACCGCTGTGACCGTCATTATCATAACCACTGAGATTAATTAACAGACCATCCGGTTTACAGACTGAATGATGATTGATGTTATCTTGCACACTTAGCATGTTTAAAGTAATCGTCAAGAGTTTCTAATTCGTGGTCATGTTCAATTAGATTCCATATGGTCTTCAGATACAAGTCCAGATCAAATAACGGGATCATATTTTGCTTGATGGAAACTTTAGTGTGGCGTTAAGATACCACAAAACAATCATGAATTGCATGTGTATGAGACTAGATATTTGAAAAATAGCTTATTAATGAAAAATATGTTGTTACTAGTAATTAAAACTGACTTGTTGAACAGTTATATTTTGTATATTTACTAGTCTAAAGCCCGGTATACACGATGCAAGTTTTGCATCCAAGTCTCCATTCAAGTTTCTTGAATTCAAGTTTTTTTGATCGTGTATACCATACAAGAAACTTGAATCAAAAAACTTGAACGGACTTGGATGGAATAGAAATGCATCCTATTTTTTTTCAACTTGGATGGAACTTGGATGGAGATTGACCAATCAGAAGACAGAATCCTTATCAACATCAATTTGTGAATGTAAATATTAACAACTACGCGTGTTGTGCAAAGATGGCGGGAAAAGAGGAAACTCCAAAATGTAGGAAAAAGACAGTTACATGGACTAATGAAATGATTGAAGATCTAATAGACTTCATAGAAATACATCCCATCATTGCCTTCGAAGCCATTTACGAGCCCATGTTGACCTCTTTTTGGAGCTTAATCTCCTTCGCAGTACAATTGTACATAATAATGCAATACAAAGGGCAGCACCCTCCTCTCCTCCCAAAAATGTCATTTTGTTTGTTGTATCTCCCGCCAAAACTTGTGTGTATTCATCAAAATTTCTTGCATCGTGTATACACAAACTTGAATTCAAGTTTTCTTGATCCAAGTTTTCTTGAAAGGAGACTTGGATGCAAAACTTGTATCGTGTATACTGTATATAGTCCATGTAACTGTCTTTTTCCTACATTTTGGAGTTTCCTCTTTTCCCGCCATCTTTGCACAACACGTGTAGTTGTTATTATTTACATTCACAAATTGATGCTGATAAGGATTCTGTTTTCTGATTGGTCAATCTCCATCCAAGTTCCATCCAAGTTGAAAAAAAATAGGATGCATTTCTATTCCATCCAAGTCCGTTCAAGTTTTTTGATTCAAGTTTCTTGTATGGTATACACGATCAAAAAACTTGAATGGAGACTTGGATGCAAAACTTGCATCTTGTATAGCGGGCTTTAGTACATTGAGCACAATTTTACCCAAATAGGTTGAAAGTATCTAGTTCTTCCTGCTCCCATTTGTTCCATAGAAGATTCATGTTTGTTTTTGTCTTATTTGTGTTATTTGTATTTATTTACCTATATTTGTGTCCAACATTATGTTCATATCAGATGATGTTTGTGTCATTTTAACAGTAACACACAGGTACAACTAGTGAAGTAGAAAATACTTTCAATTCCGGAACACCCGAGTTCACCCTCGGTTAGTTGTTTGGTATAGTGTTGCCCGAGTTCACCCTCGGTTGATTTTTTGGTGTAGTGTTGCTCAATCTGAAATTTTCTATGTAGTGTTTTCTGGGTCGTTGTTCGTCTATTTGTCATTTTTCTTATGGCCATTGTATAGTCTGTCCTTCTGTCTGTTAGTGCAGAGTGTAGAAAACCCCTTTCTTGGAATTTCGTTTTTAAGTAAACAAATTACGAAAATAAGATAGGAACCCTCCCTTTCCCAAGTATAACCCCCAGACCCCTATTTTTGAAAACTGTTGGATCGGCCACCCCATACTCCATGACCATGATACACTCTAAAAGGACCAAGTAATCATAGGTAATAGGTATGTAATATGTCCAACGTATCAGATAAGAGGTTAAATTCCCTCCTTTTCACAACAGTTTGGTTGAATCTAGAAATTGGCTTAGGGACGGACCATTTAACTTCCAGGGGATATTCTGATTCCCAATGTTGCTGAAAAAAATATTCTGATTTTGGTGGAGGAAAAAAAAAATCTGATTCAGAGTTTTTGTCATATAACCTAATGTTAAATTCTGGAAAAAAAACTCGCGCTTTGTGCAACAAAAAAAATAAATATTCTAACTCGTGTTGTCCGAAAAAAACATTCTGAACGAAACAAAAAAGCATTACCCCCCACCCCCCTGCAAGTTAAATGGTCGGTCCCTTACGGTAAAGTGCAGAAAAAAACTACCATATGTTTTGTTTTATTTTATCATTAGAATTACTTTATTGATACAACCTTTACAAAAATATTTACATCTCAGTGCAAGGTTTTTAATCACAACTCGCCATGGGTGGTAATGTGTTTATAACTGTATCGTATCTCTTAGGTGCCCTTTGTTAATAACGTAACTTATACAACTTTGATGCATTTTTGTGACATTTTGGTTTGATCTTTATCTAATAATTAGACAATCTCATGAATAGCAAACGTGTAGAATTAAAAAATAATTATTATCCACGTTTTAATGGCTTAGTCATAATTATACTGTTAGCGCATGTTGAGACGAAACCAAGTTTGAAGACAACACCGATTTGTAGCAACTAAATTTTATCTATAAAGCAGTTACTTCGTCCCTGTCAGTGGATTTTGTATATAGGTTTATAGTGTTTAACACCACTTTCAACAATATTTCAGTTATACCCGTGGCGGTCAGTTTTATTGGTGGAGGAAACCAGAGAAAACCAACCACCTTGTCTTAAGTCACTAACAAACTTGATCACATAATGTTGTATCGAGTACACCTCGCCATGAACGAGGTTCGAACTCACAACTTTAGTGGTGATAGGCACTGGTTGCACATGTAGTTGAAAATCCAACTACAATACTATCACGACCACGACGACCCATAGTTTTACAGGTAAGGAGACTGCAGTTGTTCCTAAAGCCACCAAAGACCCTTTGATGCTATTTTTGTTCTTAAATCCATTATATATCAAATTTTCTTTACATTATTATTCATGTTCAACTTTGAACTTGTTATCAATAAATAATTTGAATTAGGGTTAGTGTATATAGTAAACAAAGTTAGAGGAGAACAATCGCCATATATTGTTTCATTCTTTGCACTTTCTCAAGTGTAACTTCTAACTTTTTGCATTTCGTGTCAAACAACATCATTAAAAGAATAAATGAGTTTTCAGAAAAATAAAGCAATCGTCTCATGTCAATTTTAATGAGAATCTACCATTTAAGTGGAGTGTCATTCTCCTCAGATGACTTACTAATGGGTTAAAACAATTAAATGGATAACTTTTTTTTCGCACGTGCGGAAGATGGAGGAAGCCCAACGAAAACAAATTGAAATATTTTGATGAAAAAAGACATTTGTACTCTCCACCCACAAAAACATTCATTCAATTAAAAACAGGATTATTAATGAAGCAAATCACAATTAACACAAACCACGAGACTCTCTCAGCAGACGATAACCATATGGAACACATCTGGATTTACACGTCACAGCAGAGAGCACACGGACATCAGTAGTATACTTTGCATCTGTTATGAATATGTTTTGTGAGAAATGTCCTGGCTAACAGTTCACACAAACTAAAATTCTTTTCAACGAATCTTCCCTTTCCTATATAATACAAATCTCTCCACATCTGTTTAATAATTTCTTTTCCAGTTTTGTTTATAATAGTGTACATTTTGTTATAATCATAATATTTCCTTCATTACATAGTAAATATCCTGCTGCTAATCGAAAATTACAGAAAATGATTACAAGACAAACTGATATTTAACAACTGTAATGTGACGGTGAGCCTCGGACAATCGGTGAGAGAGCTGTTAGGGGCGAGTCTAGGACAAGCGGTGAGGGAGCTATTAGAGGTGAGCCTAGGACAATCGGTGAGAGAGCTATTAGAGGCGAGCCTCGGACAATCGGTGAGAGACCTACTAGTGGTGATCCCTAGATTTGGAAAAACGCATGTAAGAAACCTTTCCCTCTAACTAAATTATCTTGATTGACAAATAATCGTTTAAATGTTACACATAATGTCTAAGAATGTTGTTATTCTGTAAAGAATTGTTCGTTAGAAGACGTTCCTTGTCTTCTGATATTCTTTTAAGATTATGTTGACACTGTATGCCAAGCAATAATAACTTTATTAATGCAAAGCAATTCAAAATTGTGACATAAGCATGCACCGCCACAATCAAGCCAGGACCTGGATTTCCAACTCCATATGTCGTGGTGAGTTTGTGTTCAGTGATTTGGGATTAGAGATGGTTGTTCGTTTTGTTGATATTGGTGTCCTTGTTGACCATCACTGTATATACTTCTTATATACAATACTTACATAATGCATAGTTGTGTACGTATATTCTTTAATATTTGACAATGAAGAAGGAAATGACATTCATCATCAATATCATTTTACATCTAATACAGACTATAGATACTTGGGATCTTTGCCGATCGTTTTATTTTCTGATATAAGACAAAGTCGTGAAACTAACACGGTTCATCCATAGACATTATTTGCAAAAATTGATCGGGAACGCATCTATTGTAAAAAAAAATACAAGGATGAGAGTATTGCACAAGCCATACATGTCCACTCCCGGTCGCAGCTACATCTGAAAATGAACATTCATTATCTTTGATGGAAACATAAGTTAGATCTATAACTTCTCGTAACACGACTAAATACATAATATCAAGACAATAAATCTACTTGTCACAGAAAAAGGTGCGGAAAAACAGTGTGACAGTGTGATGGACACACAGCAACAAAGCTATAGCCCTAATGGGCTTTGCCGATTGACAAGTAAAATGTAGGTTACCTACACATATGGATAAACAATTCTTTGTCTCTTAAATATTGCCCAAAAAACAAAAACAAAAATAAGAAATTAAATTAATTTTTATATTCGCATGTTATTTTATTTCATAAAAAAAAAACATGAAAGTCGCATCAATGACAAAATATATCAAATTTGAAGGACAGATTTTAAAAACAACATTATCAAAATTGAAAATAATAAAACAAACAAACAGCCGCCAGAGTTTATTATTTAAGACGCGTCTATTTTATTATTTTACTGTCAGAACGCTGAAATTGACCTTTATGATGTTCGGTATCCTTTTTCAAAAAGAAAGGATCAGATCATTAAATGTGTCTAAATGACGAATGGACCAATTACATACTTAATAGCCATATAAACACCCTTGTAATTTGATGAAGTTTATATAGCTTTTGAAGTCAATAATACAACCACAAAATCAGAAAACGAAATTAGTTTCGTCGCTTGGAGGTTATAATGAACAAAGTTTCACAAAGACTCGTGTCCACTGTCATTAAAAAGTAATAAAATTTGTTATTATGCAAGGTCATACTAGTATACGTTGTTTATGTTAATATTGGTAGATGTGGAAATTTTAGCACCCTGAAATAACAAAACAGTACACCCGTAGACGAAACCGAAGGCTGTACATTGGGTACTGATGGGTACTAAGCTCCACGTCGCCAATAAAACTGCATTTTACACCGTGAAATTCTCAACTGACACCGGCAACTTTCTCCAAATACAAAACCAAGGTAATCAAAAGTATTACATGCATGCTCGTATCATTTACGCGAAAACTGTGAAGGAAATCGGTGATACAAATTAGAATTAAAAAAAACCTCAATGGGTCTATGAGCACCGGCTCTACATCAATCTTTAAAGATCCTAATGTTGCTAAACACATGTCTTTCCTCCATCACAAATATTTATTGTCTCCGCCGACAAGGCCCCTATCATAGTTTTTGTGTGTAAATCACATTACGTTGACTGCTTGATCCAGGAATTAGGTATTGACAATTAACTTGGCAACCCTACATATACCTCGACGACATTTACGAGAAGAGGAAATCCTGGACAAGCATAGGTCTGTTTTATGTTCCTTGGAATTTCAATCAAAGATGAAGAACTGGCTCTACCATCACTCTACTGGATTCCTAAAATACACAAGTGTCCTTTCAAACAGCGCTATATTGCTGAGTCTGCCAAATACTCCACGAAAACGTTTTCCAAATTATTAACATGTATTCTATCACCGCTAAAAACCGGACTTCAGAGTTCTGTGACACAAGTTACTCGAGGAGTGGTGTGAATCAGATGTGGATTCTGAAGAACTCTAAAGATCTGTTAGAGTACATACAATATAGGTCCCTGTCCTCCTGCAATAGCATTAAAACCAGTGTCGTATTTACCTATAGGTTTGATAGGTTGAAGCTTAGGGCCTCATCATCTGTTGGGAGGGGGGGGGGCTTCGGTCAAGGTGTATAATTTTTTTGACATTGTCAATTTGTCATAAACCTTACACATGCTGCTATAACGCATTGTACTCTTTAAACAACCCTTCTGTAAATTTCCTTGTACTCCATTTCAGAATGATACTGTCTTAAGCCAATAACCTGACACTAGCATTGATTTCTGTAATTATTATGTCCTTCCAGGAAAGCAATGAGATAGATAAGCTGCAAAACACCAGAGGCTCACCAGATTATTCATATTCAAGTTTGTCTTCAACGTCTATTATATTCATTTTTACATATGATCCAATGTTCAATTGTGACCCATTATAGTATAGGATTTCATTTTGTTTTAAATGGGCGTTGTTCAGTAAACAACAGAGGGAACTGTTGACATATTACCGAAAACACTTAACACAATCCATTCAACAACCAAAAGAAACATCAATATTGGATAAAAGAAATTAAAAAAATTCTATATAACTATCAAATGTGCAAAATTTTGCAATTTGTGTCCTTTTTTGGAATGAAATAGTGCAATTTTATGGCCCACCAATAACACTTTAAGATGAACACTTTGCAAAAACTATACATTCAAATTGGATGGAAAATAAAACCTTTAAAATTTTGGAAATTTGCACTTTTCGGTCTCTTTCTGTCAAGTTTATCTCGAAACGGTAAAAGATAGAGGAAATCCGTCGACATACAGTCATACTGCTGAAAGCTCTCAATACAATTCATTCAACAACAAAATCACGTCAAAATTGGAAGAACAAGAAAAATATTATAAAACTTTCTATGAGAAATGTCGAATTTGAGACCCTTTTAGACCCTTTTTAAAATTAAATTGTTAAAGAAAAAATTATGATCCATCAATAACTCATAAAGATGAACACGTTGCAAAAAAAATGCATTAAGATTGGATGAAAATTTAAAAAGTTCATTTTTTTTAATTCCCCCTTTTGACCCTTTTTATGTCAAAAACGGCAATAGTTATATAATGACGTTATGCATGTTTCTGAAAGGGATGTTCTTAAGGAATACATTTAAAAAATCCTCATCAAAAACAAATGAACAATAAATAATTTATACTCTTTGGGCCTCTTTTTTCCTTTTGTGTACTTCTAATCAGCATTAAACATAAACTACATGTATGTAGGGGACAATCTATTGAACATTCCTACTATTCCAATTGGCGTGGTGGTTTCAGAGAAGAAGATTAAAATGCAAAAGTTTACGGACATCGACAGACGCCAAGTGATGGTGATATATCGTATGATCCTTTGGATCAAGTGAGCTAATATTCCTCACTCTAAGCTGAAGGACAGATTAAAGGAGTTGATTCAACTGCGTTTCATAAAAAAAAAGAATGGCCAACGTAGATACAAATACCTTGTGCTAGGAAGGGACAGATCTTATTTTGTTAAAAAAACCCAACACATTCTGATTCTACCATATCGCGGGTAGACATGTCGCTCCACTCGGACACATTATCCTGATTCAGAGCCACCAGTATTTGTTCTTACTCAAAAGCAGAGAAACAGCGAATACAAATTGGATAGTCTTTGGTTTGACCGGAGCTGTTCTCGAACCCACGATATACCGCAATCGGTTGGTTATATTATAGCTGCAATAATGTAGCTCCTGTGACAAACTTGTGTCTCGGCAGAGCTACAACGCGGTCCCATTCGTCACAATGGAGCAAAAAAAAAGTTGCAGTTGAAACATAAAAACTCACTATTTACGCTTCAAACATTTCATTATAACAATTACTGATGATCCCAGTCCTTGTTAAATCGGTTTGGTTGAGAAATATATGCTTTTCAAAGTTAGCAACAACCTTGTTCAAATTTATCGATCGTTTTCCATAACCGGAAACTACGGAAGGCGGAGTTTTTCTAAATATGGTATTTCTTATTACAAGCTGATGTAAACATTCCAATCGTAACTACTCGGCCATTCTCGCTACCCTATTATTTGCAGGGTAGCGAGAATGGCCGAGTAGTTACGATTGGTAAACATTCACGCCTAAATCGCCAAATATGGTATCGACATCCAAATAGTGAGGCCGGAAATGACGAAATTCAAAATTTTCAAAGAGAAGATTTTTATTTTGTGGGAATTACATTCTAAAATACTGGTAGGTGATAAAAACTTGTTATAATAATTGACAAAAGGAAAGGTTATGTCTTATTATTGATAAATGCAGGCGTCAAAAGCTCTGTAAGCGAGCGCAAAAAATCTCGGCGGCTGGCATCCCATTATAACCCTTGCGAGTAAGCGAGCATTTAGGGTTTTATTATTAGAACTAGTTATATTATAGACTAATACTATTTAATTTTAACAATGCCCTCAATGTAATCTGAAATACATATACGTGTATGCTTCTTGTGTCCATTTTATTTTTGCCTGCTCTAATTATCATGTGTTATAGATTATTAAATAAAAGTGCTGTTGTGTGGCAAATAGCATCAGGGTTGAAATATAATATGACTGTTATTATAAGAAATTAAATCTTGATTTTCTTCTCATAAAATTATATGGCTTAATAAGTTTAAAATCAAAGTATAATTTTATGACTAAGAATGGTAAAACCATCTCGATGATTAAGTGATTTCAATGAATGCTTCGGCAATTATTTTTAACATTTTGACAAGAAAATTACTTTTCATATAAAAATTTTGACTGGATTATTAAATTCATTTCGACCAAGTGAACAATTAAATTGGTATATCGTGTTTCTAATCTGAGGAAGTATGGGCCAATGCTTTAAAATGAAGATGTATGTTCAACAGTGAACGGGGGTCATCTCCACCGTCTATACGTGATGTCATTTACAACAATAACGAGACAAATAAATAATTGACAATATCGACATCGGCAAAAATCTACAAAATTATTATAAAGAAAAAAGAATAAACTGGGGAAAACACAGGGAAAGTCCAAATCGTACATTAAAAATAAAAAAATACATATTAAGTTTGAATTTCATCCCATTTTAGTTTTATTAAATTTATTTTAAACTACCGTAATTAAATTAATGTCTTTTAAACGATTAGAATATATAATATTTATAAAGTCTCTAATTCTTCAAGAAGAAACTTTATTTAATCTATATAAAAATATGAAAAGATAACATTTTAGGAATATTTAGATAACTTTGTAATGTAAGCCTAATGAAATATGAAATTGACTGGATATGGTTTGAAAGGAAAATTTACGGCGAAATTGTTTAATTTAAAAAAATTTAAAGGTTTGGTTTGGTTTATGGTGTTTAACGCCACTTTCGACAATATTTCAGTTATATGGTGGCGGTCAGTTTTATTGGTGGAGGAAACCCGAGTACCTGGAGAAAACCATCCACCTGTCGCTAGTCACTGACAACCTTTTTCACATAATGTTGTATCGAGTATATCTCGCCATGACCGGGGCTCGTACTCCCAACTTTAGTGATGATAGGCACTGATTGTACAGAAGTTGTTAATGAAACTACCATACGATCACGACCATGACGGCCACATGTGTACTGTTAAAATAATAAGCATCAATAATACTGAGAATTACATTAATATAATCCTTTACACAGATGTCTTGTTATTTTGTACACAAGTACATACTGTTTCTAAGTAATAATTGTCTACAAGTTCTGACCGTAAGACGTTAACGTAATTTACTTCTAAGTAATAATTGTCTATAAGTTCTGACCGTAAGACGCTAACGTTATTTACTTCTAAGTAATAATTGTCTATAAGTTCTGACCGTATGACGTTACTGTTATTTACTTCTAAGTAATAATTGTCTATAAGTTCTGACCGTAAGACGTTAACGTTATTTACTTCTAAGTAATAATTGTCTATAAGTTCTGACCGTAAGACGTTAACGTTATTTACTTCTAAGTAATAATTGTCTATAAGTTCTGACCGTAAGACGTTACTGTTATTTACTTCTAAGTAATAATTGTCTATAAATTCTGACCGTAAGACGTTAACGTAATTTACTTCTAAGTAATAATTGTCTATAAGTTCTGACCGTAAGACGTTAACGTTATTTACTTCTAAGTAATAATTGTCTATAAGTTCTGACCGTAAGACGTTACTGTTATTTACTTCTAAGTAATAATTGTCTATAAGTTCTGACCGTAAGACGTTAACGTAATTTACTTCTAAGTAATAATTGTCTATAAGTTCTGACCGTAAGACGTTAACGTTATTTACTTCTAAGTAATAATTGTCTATAAGTTCTGACCGTAAGACGTTACTGTTATTTACTTCCGTTTGTATATTATTGGCACTTTGAGTCAATAGTCAGATTGAAACACCATACTGTTAAACAGAGGCGTGCTGGTCATACTGACATTTAGGCTATTCCCAGTGGGCTGCTCAATTTAGCAACATAAAATAACATGTATTAATGAACACTGGGCCGACCTGACGCGTGCTCGGACCGGCTATAAGACCCAAGATCCAAATCTGAATCCATACATAATACCGGCAAAGACATCTATATAATACAAGGGGATAGGGATATGGGTGTTTAACGCCACTTCCAACAATATTTCAGTTATATCGTGGCGGTTAGTTTTATTGGTGGATATCGGAGTACCCGGAGAAAACCACCGACCTGCTTTGATTTCCATTGTGCTCATAAAAAAAATTTCAGAACCTGCCTCAGTCAAAATATTTTTTCTCATGAGAAGGAAAGCAAAAAATGTTGTTCCTGTCATGTGGAACAGAAATACATTTTTCCATAAAAACAATACATTGACTACTCAAATTCAACAGCGCAATATTTTTTTTCGAGACGGGGACGCCATATGAAAAATTAAATTTTGTTTTCGTTCAGCTAGTACATTAAAATATTTTTTTCAAAAAAAATCCCAGGCCACGCCCCCCTTCCACCTCCCCCCCCCCCCCCCCCCCCCCCCACCCCAGATAAGAAAATGTTTGTTGCTTAGATAAAGTAATTTCTCTTGCATATTGATGTGAAAATAATCATATTATAAAGCATATCAGAATCTCACGCTTCTATCCATATACTTAATATTATATCATTGATAGCGGTCTATATTTCTAAATAATTACGAAATAATCAACAAATGTTATTTTAATTATACTGTATAATTGATTGCATATGATAGCATTCGTGCAACAAGTGCATTGTATTTTAACTATGTGCAGTTAATAATTAAAAGAATTTTGCAAGAGACGGAAACCGGAAGTCTGTAACGAGCTAAATATGCTTGGATTGGTTTGCTTTGTTGCAATAAGATTGAAATGCATCCTGAAATGTATTGCATACATTGGAGAACAAGATAAGTATTTATCGGGTGTTTCCGGCACCTTCAGTCGTCTGGTTTTGCAGTGTTTCAACATATTGGAATCCAACTTTTTTCTTTAACATTCAGAAAGTGTCTATTGACTTCTGCTGCATGTTTGATCTTTGCTTGACAAAACATTATTAGCTACAATCTAATCCCCGGTAACCGTCACCAGTACTTTTCAACCCCCTTCCTCTTTTTATATACCTAATCACTCCCATACATACAGAGACGCCATTTACCTGTTGATGCAACTTTATTTTATCATACATATATATATATTTTAATTTTCAGACGTATATATATATATACGTCTGAAAATTAAACCGAACAGTGTTAGAATTAGATTTTAGAGCTGTCAAATTTTTGTTCTTCCCTCGACGGGATTTGAACCCACACCATTGATACACTGCAGCACCATTCGCTTAACCTTACGTCCAGCGCCCTTGACCACTCGACCACATCCACTCCCTAAAAAGGAGCTTCAATAATCGTAGTGTTACCTTTTCTCGCAAGGCAAATCTAGGAATAGACGTAAGACATGTGTATAAGCGTGTGTAGATGGTACATACATGTATATACTTAATATTATAATTTGTCAGTAATCTAACTCAGCAATTTTTAATATATTGTATAGGATAATGAAGAATTCATTATACAGTCACAGGAAATAAAGTATATTATACAAACGTCTAGAAGCAAGTGACAACCATACAATATATCTGTCCCACTGGATCTCAAAGTTATTAAGGATACTAGGTTAATACTAAATATTATATACGTCTGGGTGGGTGTGTGACACTGGGTATCGATGACGGGTTTCAGGGCGCAGTCAATAGCGTTTGACAGGAAATCATCGGGTGTCGGATAGGAGTTGCCCTCTCGATACACGAGTTTGGTGGTGTGTCAGGTTTATACTATGGTATTAAGTTTGACCGCGAACAATAGTGTGTGTCGTGTTCGGAGAGTGCAACGTTTCTTTTTGTTGAAAATCCCGTTTGTAGATTTTGAAAAAGAGTAGGTGTATCTTAGTCGATACAAAATCTATTGTTCGTCCCTAACCACCTCTTCATACCAGTGGCAGTCGATTGTTGTTGCATCGCTTGTCCCCTAGCTCCCTCTTTATAGTATAATTTATATATGTATATCAGGGGCTGATGCAGGATTTCAAGTAACGGGGGCGCACTTAAAAAAATTGCGCCGAGCGGAGGGAGGCGCGAAAATTTTTGGGGTATTTCGTGTGAAAAATCAGGATTTTACGCAAAAAAAATCATATTTTTTCCAATTTTAGGGGGGGGCGCGCGTCGGGTGCCCCCCCTGGATCCGCCCCTGTATATATTGTTGTTCTTGTTATCGTTCTGTACCGCAACTGGACGTTAAGCAACATATAGAGGTTAAGAAAAAACTTCGAAGGTCTATTTTGTTCTCACATTTTTCTAAATAAACATGTAAATTTGGATAAATGACACACAAAGTCGTTATAAATTGGCTTAAAGGAAAAGGCCAGTCAGTTGAACAATTGTTATAATTCAATACATTGTAACTTTTTATTTGTAAATAACTAATTATTAAACAAAAAACACCTCTATTAACATTAATATGCCCAATTAAAAATATGAATATTTGGAATTTCCTGTCGTAGTGTAAGCGGCCATGACACCTCTTCATGTGACGTCACACAGTCAGATCATGTCAGATGAATAAATAAATAAATTTTTAATCTTCCCAACATCGTGCCCTTTTGGTTATGTTTTAATGTCAGATCAACTGCAATACAATGTTTACAATATCGTCCTCATTTTTTTCTTAATACTCCATCCCACATTTTCATAAAACAAAGGAGTTTATTTGTAGTTGGGGGAGGGGGTATCTACGTATAATTTCATGTTTTACGTGAATGTCCGTAGGTTAAATAACTGTCAGTTTTAACTTATTTTATGCGTACACATGCTTTTTTCTTTTTTATCGCCAATGCTATCGTACTTTCCCGTGTTTTTCGTGGTCACTGGTCGATGTGTTGACAAGGATAGTTCTGACCCGTAATTACAAAAAAAAAATTCTTCTCACACTTTCCCTTTTCGTTAGGGACCAACCATTTAACTTGAAGGGGGGGAGGGGGTTATGGTTTTTTGCTTCGTTCAGAATTTTTTTTTCGGACAACACAAGAGTTAGAATATTGATTTTTTTTTCCAGAATGTAACATTAGGTTATATGACAAAAACTCTGAATCAGATTATTTTTTTTTTCCTCCACCATAATCAGAATATTTTTTTCAGCAACATTGGGAATCAGAATATTTGCTTAGAAAAAAAAACATAGAAAAAAAAACATACCCTCTCCCCCCCCCTCGTTCCCTTAGTGCAATAAAATGCTTGACATGAATCCATAATGATATTGTAAAAACCATAAGATATATATATGGGGTCTAACGCCGTGAGAGGTGCAAGATAGTAAAATCTGTGACACCCGAGGGTAAGATTTAAATCGTGTCGGACGAGGCTTGTCCGAGTCCAATACGATTTAAATCTTACCCGAGGGTGTCATAGATTTTACTATCTTGCACCTTTTACGGTGTTTGACTCTTTTTCTCACCCCTTTCTACCGTGTCAATGTTTGTTTACTTGTGTATAGCTTGGTGCATTAATTTGCGAACTGTATCACAGCCACAGGACCAAAATGTCACGTAATAAAATAAAACAAGATGCTCATTTTACAACTTTAAAGAGGTTCAAAATAATAAAGCTAACAAACTTGTGATAGATTCTACAATAACAAAATCTTGCACCTTTTAC
Source organism: Bathymodiolus septemdierum (assembly GCA_963383655.1). Lineage (NCBI taxonomy): Eukaryota > Metazoa > Mollusca > Bivalvia > Mytilida > Modiolidae > Bathymodiolus > Bathymodiolus septemdierum. The sequence continues at coordinate 11,383,934 of OY726526.1, read as the reverse complement.
GATGTTTGCCTCTTTTACTCATTTCTTTCAATATTTGTTTACGTTGAGAAAATATAGAGTACTCTCCCTTGTTAGGTAACTAATGTAAATAAAAACAATTATCTCCCTTTGACCAACGTCAAATATTTTTTTTACAGGCATTTATCGCTGTTGTAGTAGCATTTATAATATATTTATCAATAAAATACATTTAAAATACTGTCAAGATACTATAAATCGACAATTTAATTCAACAATGGAAAACAATTTTGCGGGAAAAACGGCGTGTAGCTTGTCTTACCCTGGAGCCGGGGTAAGATAGAAAAATCTTTTTCGCCTAAACTAACGGACTACTTTATCCAAGGGGTGAGAAAAATATATGACGTTATTTTACGATTTACATAATTTTTAATGATAAAATTGCACCTGATATATTATACCATGCCGATTGTACGACGTCACGGGCAGGATAAATCCGAGAATGGATTATGCTTTTTGTCTCCTCCACATTGAAGAGTTTTGAAAAATGGCGATCCCCATTATTTGGTGCTACAGGCAACTTCAATCACCAAATTCTACCTTACGGTATACTATTTTTAACATTCATTAGCACAAATGTCTTTTATTTACTGTCATTTAAATTTTCACGCTAACTTGTTAAGACCATGGCCTTTTCCTTTAAATATAATTTGGGCATATATGTAAGGAATTCACGCGTGAATATGAAATAAAATTAGGCGTAATATGACACAATTCATGCGTAAATATTTCATTAGCAGACACTCCTGCACATTTCAGGCGTAAATATTTCATTAGCAGCCACTTATATCTCTGTTACACAAAAACTGGACGTGTGAGAATGTCGAAATGAGGACATACTATTGTTTTAGGAAAATTACAATTAGTTTAGTTTTAAAATATATTAGACTGCATTTCTGGTCAAGATTCTACCAATGTATTTGAAGATGGCGGCTGCAATCAGTCCTATCACCACAAAAGTTCGAACCCCGTTCATGGCGAGGTGTACTCGATACAACATTATGTGATAAAGTTTGTGAGTGACTTGCGACAGATCGGTGGTTTTCTCCGGCTACTCCGGTTTCCTCCACCAATAAAACTGATCGCCACGATATAAATGAAATATTGTTGAAAGTGGCTTTAAACACCATAAACCATAAACCACCAACCACGAAGATGGTGGCCATCTTTAGTTAGTTTACCATGATTTAAAACGACACAATCAACAGTTTGCATTAAGGAATTCTAATAAATCACAACTTTCTGTCTGTCCCTGCTATAAAAACCACCATATTGTTTGGTAGTTAACTTAATTTTGTATTTTATATACATTTGATGAATCACCGGTGTTGGCTTGGTACAAATAACAGATGCGAGATTTCATAAATTATAGCTAATATAAACACATTTCTATTTCATTCTCATGTATCTTTAATTTAAGTTACACTTTCTGTCATTCTTGAGAAGATGGTGAAGTTCAGTTGTGCAAGTTATTTACAAAAGAAATCGTTAAAGATGGTATTGTTTACTGCACTTTACGAACTTCAGAAGATTTTTTGAAATGCCTTTTATTTGAAATGAAGGAAAATAGATTATATTATAAATATTTATATAATAATTTGAATCAATTATATATCGCAACGTTTTTACCCCAACTTAAATGTCTTTAAATTGGAAAATAAACAATTTATTAGCTTTGTTGAATTTATTCACTTGTTTTGTTTTTGTGTATTATGAAAAGAAAGTATAAACAGTGATTGTCAACAATTCCACCAATATCAACAAAGTGAACAACTACCTCTCACCTCAAATCATTGACGGCCACGATATCACTGAAATATTGTTGAAACTGGCATTAAACACCCTAACCCTAACCCTAATCAAACCATTGAACACAAAAAAGACCATGACATATGACATTGGAAATCCAGGTCGTGGCTTGGGACAGGCACACAGATGTGGTGGGATTAAACTGTTTGCTTGTTGTTTTTTGTGCATTTTTTCAGGGAGTGTGGTAGATCGTGCGTTCGAGTCCCGGTCAGGTCAAACCAAAGACTGCAATTGGTATTTGTTACTTCTCCGCTAAGAACGCAACATTAAGGAGTAAGAGGTCGTCGTGGTAGTGATCGCATGGCAGTTGGCTTTATAACTACCTATGTAATCAGTGCCTGTCACCACTAACGTTGCGAATTCGAATCCCGCTCAGGCGAGGTGTATTCGAAACAACATTATGTGATAAAGTTTGTTAGTGACTTTCGACAGGTCTTTGGTTTTCACAGTGTATTCCGGTTTCCTGTATCAATACAAATTATCTTCGTACCATATAACTGAAATATTGTTGAAAGTGGCGTTAAACACCCTAACCCTAACCCCATCAATGAGTAATAGCAAAAACTGGTTGATTCGGAATCAAAATAATGTGTCGGAGTCAAGAGACATATCTACCCACGCATTGTTGTTTTTGTTACAGATATTTCATCATATTTAAATTAAAGTCTTTTTGTTAATGTTAAAAGTTCAAGTTCCTATTACACATTATAGATATGAATTTGAAAAATAAATACAAAATGTAATCTATAATGATGGTAAAAGTTAAATACGTCTGCTCACAGGGGGCATGTGATAAAATGTGGAGTGGAGTCGTGGAGTGGAGTGGAGTCTTGTAGACTCCAAATTGGAGTGGAGTCTTGATTGAACATATGAATAGGGGAGCATTTCAATCTCCAGTGGGTACCATTGTGCCCAGTTGTACCTGAAGTAGCTCAGTCCCATGTTGTTACTTTAGGTAAAATTTGGAACTCTGGTGCTGCTGGGGTTTGAAAAATAGATATTCCTTCGGCATGAAAATCATACCCATTTGAAGTACGAAAACTATACCCATTCATTCGCTAATTGGTGAAAAAACAAAGTAACCAAACCTCAATATGTCTTCCAATCAGAGTCCCGTTCTTTGTTTCTCAAATACTGAAGTCTCGGACGTCAAGCGATATTGCTTAGTAAACTTTCTTTGACCTTTTGTAAAAACTGACGACGATTGTGTACATTGAAAAAATGCAAAATATGGACATCAATTTTGCATAAAAAAACACTGTAGAAATAAAACCGTACATAATAATATATTATATTTATCAGGCACGTGCACGCGCACTGCAAAATGACCGGAAAGTCAACTAATATAAATGTCTTTTGAGCAAATTAACCAAAGAATGACTAGGATAGAATTATTTTAGTGAGAGAAACAAAATATACGGTCTTGTTCCTAAGGTGTTAGGGCTATGGTGTTTAATGACACTTTCAACAATATTTCAGTTATATCGTGGTGGTCAGTTTTATTGGTGGAGGAAACTGTCGCAAGTCACTCACAAACTCTATCACATAATGTTGTATCGAATACAATGTTTAATGAAGGAACCAATTTTTCCTACGTGTACCGTTGATGATGGACAAAGAAAATATTTAATTTGTTCGCCTTCTCCGATATATTAATGAATGTTCCCATGTAAACATTTAAATATAAACGTAAGCAATTATGCCGACCTACAAATGATTATGTGAAGTTATGGGTTTAATAATTCAAATAGCTTCTTTTGTGTTTTTGTCTTACCTATAATTTTCAACCATATTTTTTCCTTTAATCATTTATTATATTCTAAAATGTTATTAAAACTTGGTCTGGGAATGATTCCAAAATTTCACTCCACTCTACGACTCCAAACTTTCACTCCATAACTCCACTCCATGACTCCGCTCCACTCCACTCAACCTTTTAGCACATGCCGTAACAACATGGGACTGAGCTACTTCAGGTACAGCTGGACACAATGGTACCCACTGAAGATTGAAATACACCTCTATTCATATGTTCAATCAAGACTCGACTCCAATTTGGAGTCTCCAAGACTCCACTCCACTCCACCGTTTAGCACATGCCCTCACAGGGGCCGTTTTCAAATATTTATATCCAAACTGTCAGAAAAATAATTTGCTGTGTTGAAAGATATGCATGCATGCTTATTGTAATAATATTTTGTTGTTTATTTGGCTAGATGTTAGTTAGACTGAGTAGTAGCATAAAGGGATCTCTCGTTTATATTGGTACCCCGTACCAAAGGATCAAAAGTTGACATATTTTTGTAATTTGCTAGCTAGTTCCAATGTTGCGCAGTGCATACACATTTATATACAACACAAGCACCGCGACATTTCAGTGAGCCAACACTATGAAAATCCAGCTAAGCGTGTTTAATACAAAGAGGACACCATCTCGTCGAAATGTAACTTATGTCCGCCATGGTATAGTGGAAAAAAATATAACTTATGTCCGCCATGGTATAGCTGAAAAAAAAATACCTTGGTGTTAAACAACCAACACTCACTTACTCATACAACTAGGAAGTGAACTTCATCTTCAATATGCAATGAAAAAATTTAAAAAATCCTGACTTCATCTTGACGTTGTGGAGGACTTTGAAATTATATTTTTTATATGGTAATAACAAGTAAGTAGGTTTTGTGGTCGTTCATTGGACTGAAGTATCGTTGGTCCGAAGGTAGATTTTCTCTGTGGAGAATAACATAAAATACCGTACACTTATCAGTCCTATAAAGTTTGTAAATATGTTATGAAGTGTAAACAAAGTAAACCTAAGTATTGTCAGACACCGAGACATGTAACAAAATGTCTTATTTATTACAAAAAAAAGTCCCATAGCTCTGCAACGGTAAATAACCAACTACGTTTGTAGGTATAGTACATTTAGCAGACATTTTCATCGTTTCATTGAATGTACCATGCGGTTCTCGCCGACATATAGCTAAAAAATTGCTCACTTGGCGTTAAATAACAATCACTCACTCAAAGACGTGCATATTTAGAAAGTTACTTAAATAAGAAGTACGAAAAATTTAAACCAAAGACACGACTGTACACAAATATAATTTAGAAACAATAAAAAGAAGCAAATCAAACTCTACATCATTCATTTGCATGTAATTACAGTTACATGTAAATTTCAAAACAAACACTCAGAACCAATATGGCAGATTCTGACAACTACCTTCACAAAACCCGTCAACAGACCTAATCAATATGGTCACAATAACAAGAACAACATCTGTTTTGATGAAAGATCAACAAGGATTCGTACTCAAATCATCAAACACACTAAACATCCATCATCTACACTGTTGCTAAGTTTATCATATGTAGAACTAATTAAGATGGACGTTCGGGTCGTATCTAAGCTAATCAACTAAATATATATGAACGTGGGAAAATTGTTGAGATTCTCGAACAATAACATATGGATCTTATCATCCTGCGTAGAAATCATAAATATGTTGCTTTACAAATCAAAATAAACAAACATTATATATTGGTAATCGAAAGTTTTAAATATTACCAGGGCAGCAAGGGCAAACCAATTTAATCGAAATAAGGTTTGGTTTGGTTTATGGTGTTTAATGCCACTTTCAACAATATTTCAGCTATATCGTGGCGGTCAGTTTTATTGGTGGAGGAAACCGGAATACCCAGGGAAAACCAACGAACTATCGCATGTCACTGACAACTTTATCACATAATATTGTATCGGGTACACCTCGCCATGAACGGGGTTCGAACTCACAACTTCAGCAGTGATAGCCACTGATTGCACAGGTAGTTGTAAATCCTACTACCATACGATCACGACCACGATGGCCACCTAAAATCGAAATAAGAATTAGATCCATATTTAGGGACCAACCATTTAACTTGCAGGGGAGGCTACGGGTTTTTTTTTCGGACAACACTAGTTAGAATTTTTGAACTCTGAATCAGATTATTTTTTATTCCTCCACCAAAATCAGAATATTTTTTCAGCAACATTGGGAATCAAAATACTTTTTTAGAAAAAAAACCCATAGCCCTCCCCTCTGGAAGTTAAATGGTCCGTCCCTTACCAGAAACCTTTCGCACCGAAAATTATGTCTTGGAAATCAGCATTTATGAATAATGTAGGGTTGATCCCTCAATTGAATTTCAAATTTAATTTCAATTCAAACATCCAAAATGGCCACCATGAACTCAAAGTACGCACATTTCTTATCTGAACCCTTTTGTATTAGTATTCGAAAAACAGCCAATCAGAACAGTTGTCTAATATTTACGGTGTTCTGATTGGATTATTTGGAATCTGCTGTAATGATAGTAATGTCAAAATTGGAATCAAATATGGCTGACATGACACTTTATATTGCATACAGAGTCTGCCAGATCGAAATTTTAAAACTTCTCAATCAGATGAAAACACTTAAAATGTTCCATTTGAAGCAAAATCTGTGCAAGATTTATCAACGACACTCGCCTCTCGCTTGAACATTGGAACGGTATGTAAAATGATGTTATAGATTGGGACATTGTGACGATCCTAAAGGTGCCTTTAACGGTCGAAAAAGCTTGAAGGGAAATTTATCATGTAAACGCTCCTTAACATTGACATTGTAGCAGCTCTTAACGATGCTTAACGGTCGTATGCGGATGTTCCTATTATACCCAGCATGTCTTCTTTTTACCGGTGAAAAAATCGCATCAAATTAATATACCCACCCCAAATGGCACGTTTACATATTATTGGTCAACACCAGTGTCCTCGAGAGGTACCGAGGCATAGGCACTTGTCTCTGTATAATAAATTGTGTACCAATATCATATATTAAGATATTGGCACACAATTTTTTTCACAGAGACAAGTGCCTATGTACCGAGGCGACCATTCAATTTTTAGGTGGGGAAATGTTTTCCCAGAGTCAGAATTTTTTCTCACGAAACATTGTCATTTTTTTTTTAAACTGCATGGTCAGATTTGTTATGTATTGCATCTTTTAGGTACCTTTTTTCTATAAAATTTGACGACTGAACTATTTTTTCAATAAAAACATACCCCCCGAAACACACATTAACACTTAAATCAATGGTCGTTTCGTTAAGGATCCACCCCCGATGTTAGATCTAAACAATGGATATGATATCGTATTATTGCATCACTTCAATATAAAGAACGGGTGTCTTTTCATTTGAACAAAAGATCAGCTACCTGAGATATCACCTTTGTAAGTGCTCTTCGCTTATTTAAGTATCTACTGATAAAACCTAAAAATACTACTATTTATTTTTAGAACTGATGAAAAATTATATATATATCTACCACGGCCGTAGGCCGGGTCTGAATAAAGTGAGGCAAAGGGGGTGAATTTAGACAAATTTTGAAGAATTTTTTCGTTTGATTTGCTTTCAAAGGTTACACTTGCCGTTTCAAAAGTGAGGCATTTTCCTCGTTTGCCTCCATTGCGCTACGGCCATGCCTACTACCTATCTGTAATAGAGACACAGTTTTTGTTCTACTTATAGAATGTTTACCTGGAATTCCTTTCCCAGCTTCTATATACCTGTCACATCTTCTGTATACCTGTCCCTTTTGTAATCTTATACTGCTCAGTACATATTTATTTGTGAATAAATTTGTTATACGAGTCCATTTGTGTGTTGCCTATGTTATTGGTCATATGTATATATATATCATTCATATATGTGTCAATTTCATGCAAAATCATAAATAAAGGCTCCCAAGAACATGTGATCGCGTGTTTTCTAATTTGACCTTCAAATTTTATAGAACAAATCGCATCTGTTTCTACAGTCAGATTAATTTTCTATATAATTTTTATATATCTTTATTCTCATAGAGCCAAATACAATAGTACAGAGAAAAATAACTGATCAGGAAATTTTAATGTATTTTTTTTTTATTAAAATATGCATAATCGGTATAAATAGACCGAGAGAAAAAAAAAATCACAATAAAACGCGGAAGATATGTTGAACAATTGATTATCATGCAGCTGCATTTTTAATTTGTGATAATTTTGACTTATAACTTTAATAATCATTTCAAGAAATTTCTATTTTTAGTGCCAGCGGCCATCTTCAATGGAGGGCAGGGCTGTTGGACACAATTTTGAAAGCTGACCACACAAGGAGCAGCCAAGATATATTTGGTTTAATTTAGTTCCGTTGGTTCTGAGATTTTTATCAAAATATGCCTAATTTCCATAAGCGGAACGGATGAAAGAAAAAAATAGTTCATAGAAAAACCAAGAATATATTTTAAACTATTCATTGCAATGTAGCTGCAGTTAACATTTGCTCATTTAAGTCCAATGGTTTCAGATGAGAAGATTTAAGTGTGAAAGACTACGACGTATGACGGACAGACACCAATAGATAGGTAACGGTCACATGGATCTTTGACCAGGTGAGCTATAAAAAATGTAACAATAAACGTCAATTTCGATACTGTTGAAGAACTCTCTAAAATCGGCCCAAAAGTTGGACATCTCAGATAAAAACAAGTAGATGAACACAGGGGCGGATCCAAGGAAATTGGCGTAAAATCGTGATTTTTCACACGAAATACCCCCAACAATTTTCGCGCCTCCCTCCGCTCGGCGCAATTTTTTTAAGTGCGCCCCAATAACTTGAAATCCTGGATCCGCCCCTGGAACAGTACTGATGGACAAATATACAAATAACAACGCGATGCACTCTCACTCTCCCCCTGGGAAACTTCAAACCCAGATAACAAGACGTATCCTTAAGACGTCACAAAACGTGGCAAAGTTGGACCTGTTAATAGACAATCCTTGCCCTCTCAATGGTAACGACTGTACATTTAAAACAAACATTTACATGTAATAAGTTTGTGTTGGCAGAAGTTGGGAGTAACAGAACGAAGTTGTACCAGAACCTCAATCCACCATTTCTTTCAAAAGTTTGCAACATTTATTCTTGGGCATATGTTATCATGTTTTAAATATGAAAAAGCTTAACTGGGCTGACTACCAAAGCTAACATGTTATTGTAATTAATTGTATCAAATGATAACGAGGCCTTATCTATACACAGGGTGTGTTATTATTGTTGGATGAACAAAAAAATCCCTAAATAACATCAACATTAAAATCAGCCTAAGAAGATTTTTGTACCTTTATCCACAAAGGGTCTTATATTACACTTTATTCAGCAATAACATACAGTCATTTGATGTTTCTTATCTATACAATTCCCGTCGGTGCTTGACATGCAGCCATTGTCTAATATAATGGACACATATACAAGGAACTTGTATAAAAACTTTCCTTCATTTCCACAGAATACTGATTTCCTAGAAGACACTAATAACACAATCTGTTCAAAGGACTGGTACAAGGAAGATTCATACGATGTTAAAGGGGTCGTTATTTCTTTCTTATGTGCAATGATTTTCACATTTCTGATTAAAAAAAAAAACGTCGTTAGAAAACTAAGGGAAGTGAACAAAGGGGAGTAACTCTAAGTGTCGTCTATATTTTTTTAGTTTTTAAAACAAAAAAAGCTTGGAATTTGTTTACAATTATGGGCCTAATTTGACCATGAATAATAATCTAGATATCCAAATGCAATTAACAGATGGGGTGTGTCAGAAGCACCATCCCTTGGTGTTTTTAGCAGGTTTACTGCTTGTTAAGGAATATGCAACATATGTAAAGTTTCACACTGGATCTGAGATATAGGGGACAAACCAGAACATGATCCACTAAAATAATAATAATTATATTTATATTTTTAGAAATATAAACTATGTCCTTTTTCTTTTGTGTGTATGTCTCATTTATCAATCATGAATGTTTGTATTGTTAATGATGCCTCATGTGGGCCCTATGATTAGGTAATAAAAATATATTATTATTATAGGTCCTGATTGTATGGTAAACAGTAGTTTGATTAAAATCTATCTAACTAAAGTTATTGGTCTTATACATGACCAAATCCATGTTGTTTACATATAAAATATGTTGATCTATGTCTCATCAGCTGCTCCCTGTTAATTTAATCATTTTTATGAAAGTTTTTCAGATAATAAACTAACCTGAAATTAATCTAAGGTGACATGCATAAATAAGAACATGTACTCTTCATCATTATAGTGTGAACCAAATATGGTGAATCTACATGTTACATGGTAAAGGAGAAAACGTCCTAATCATGAAACTTAAACAAATCAGTAGACCATGAAGATGATGTCAAGGTCAGGAGAAAATTAACTGTCCAACAGGTACCCACTATGATCAATGAGTGGACCAAGTTTGGAGTGCCTATGTTGTATGGCAAAGGAGAAACTGACCTAATCATGAAAACTTCAGTAGAACATGAAATTGAGGTCAAGGTCAGGTGACTGACATAGCAATTGTCTAATTGACACCCCAAAAAAATACCTTCCATGATCAATGTGTAGAACAAATAAGATCATCCTATGTTGTATGATAATGGAGAAACAGATCTCATCATAAAAATTGTTACCACTGTCATAGCCACCGCTGCAAAAGCAATACCCATGTCTCGTCCTTCACTGATTTTGTCACACACAATATAAAAATGGTATAGGTATAAAGGATTTTATAGCACAATTTCATTCCATTTCCCCGACTGTCCTACAGTCCGATATATACAATACAATGTACTATGAAAGAAGATAAACAAATTAATATCTGAAAATATAAGTTTCTATTCAACACTCTTACTCCATATTAAATGTCCTTGATAGAAGCACCTCTGACCTTGACTTGATTACTTATGGGAGCAACAATCTCTAAAGTACAATATTTGTCAATTCTTTTATTCTCATAGTACTATATCTATTATTCATGTCAATAGAGCATTTGTACATTTCTGATTTATTCTAAATTTATGTTTTTATATATCTTTATAGGAGTTATTTCCCTTGAGTGCAGACTAAAGGGTTAATTTCCAGGCAAATGTCAAGGAATATAACATCTCTTTTTATTTTTTATTTTATCACATTCTGTACACAATTTTAATGTTACGATTTATGAATTTTCATTTAGCTATAAATCTAGCTATCCTCTAGGTTTTTATAAGGTTCAAACATCTACAAACTATAAAAAAAAATTCACATCAAATTCTTTGTCCTTCACGTTGCTATTGAATGGAATGGTTACCATGGTTACCATTATCCTGGCACTAGGGAAATAACTCCTTCAAAAATGTATAAAAACATTTAATTTTAGAGTCAAATCAGGAATGTTTAATGGTCTATCCTGAAGAGGTAAATGTTTTCTTTGTTATTAACAGGTCTTACAAGTATGATTTATATATATATATACGGTATATATACTGTGTTCTGATTGGACAAATTTGAAGTAAGAGTATGACATTTATTTTTAGAAGTTTTATTATTGTATGGTCTGGTGAAGACAATTTCAGTGAGTAAGTGATTGCTGTTTTAATACCAAATGAGCAATATTTCAGCTCTATCATGGTGAGAACAAGTTACACTTCAATGAGATGATGATGATGCCTGTTAGTTCTAGACCAAAACAGTTGGATTTTTATAGCACTAGCTCAAACAACAGTGCACAGGTAGACATGTTGCTCCACTCAGACACATTATCCTGCTTCCGAGCTAACCGGTCTTTGTTCTTATTCCTAAATGCTCTGTGCTCAACGGAAAAGCAGCTAATACCATTTTTATATTCTTTGGTTTGACCCAATCAGGGCTAGAATCTACAATCTACTGCACTTGAGGTGAACACACTAACAATTACACCACCAACGTTGGTCAAGAAGCAATTTGAAGAACAAGTACATTCCAGTAGACTTGAAATAAAAAGATAATGCAGACTCCAGGATAGTCAAAGCTTTTTATTTATGAATATTCTAACATACGACTATCCAGATTTGTCACACAGAAAACAAGGACGTAATCATAGGTGTTGAGACAGGCCTGTCGAAACACACGCTTTATGATGACAAAATGATAACAATGGGCATATTTTATTAACATTTCTCACAAAGAGAACAGATAAATAATTTTTAAATTCACTTTTTCAAAAACTAATGCATCATGGGAATTTTTCCTACAAAAGTACTTCAGAAACCAAAATTTGAAATGGTAATTTGTCATAGGTCTGTGTTAAGATGTTTAAAACATTTTTTATTGAATGACGTTTAAATTGGTGTAAAGAAAATGAAAAAGTTTCTGGAAAAGTGAATTCTATTGCACAAAATTGATAATTTAACTTTTTTTTAAATTAGGAAACAAAATTTGATAAAAGCTATTTACAAGAAAGTGCCTAGGGCAAGAATATTGAGTTACATAAGAGTAAATAAATTAATTCCTTTTATAAAGATTTGTGAATAAATAATGAATTATTTGTTCATCGAAAAGGCTAGCAGTAAAAATTTAATGTTTATTTAACTAAAAAATAATGTCTTTCGTTAAATAAATAAATGACGAAAAGTCAGCATAAAATATTTCAGTGCTAGAAAATTTCTAAATATTTTGTCAATAAATGTCTTCATTTTCCCTTTGTCTTCTATTTGTATCACTAAACCAAGGAGTTTAAAGGGAAAAGAACAAATCTGAAAAAGAAAAAGATGAAATTAAATTTACATTACAATAATACATATACTAGAGTATGAACAAAGAGAGACAACTCACAAAACTATCAGCTGCAAGCATAACTGAAAAAAGTTTGGTTTGGTTTATGGTGTTTAATGCCACTTTCAACAATATTTCAGTTGTATCATGTTAGTCAGTTTTATTGGTGGATAAAACTGGAGTAGCCGGAAAAAACCACCAACCTGTCACAAGTCACTGACAAACTTTATCACATAATAAAAAAATATAAGGGATTCTTCGGAACCTTGTGTCTCACCTGCTTTCCACACATCAATAAGTCAACGTAATCACTTAAAATTTTGTTTTATAGATCTTTTTTTCCATGAATAAATATTCAAATTGTCAGACAAAATAGAAAAAAAAATATCCTGTTTAAACATTAATAAGACAGGAGACATTTTAAACATGTAAAATTTGTAAAGGGGTTCTCATCTGATTTCAAAATATAATATACAACAGTCAATGTTTGATTTTGTTTTATGCTGTTTTTATGAAAGGGGAACATATAAACATTTTAACAAAGTTCAAATTCTAATGGAAAACAGGAAAGAAATTTATAATTATTTGAAAGTTTGCATGTATGTACAATATTTTTCAGGAGGTAATGGATATCAAAATATTATACAGTTGTATAGATTTCTCCTCACCTTTGACTTTAGCCTGAGGTCATGGACATCTTAATATTATACAGATCTCTCCTTACCTTTGACCCTAGGCTGAGGTCATGGACATCTTATTCTCTATTCTTCTTCTTCTTCACCTTCTGCTTCTGATGTTTGTCCCCCCTTTCTTCGTACTATTTCAGGGGGAGCTACTGGTTTACAAATCTCTTCAAAAAGTGTCATTCTTTCGCTATAGCTTCTGTTGTCAGTATGTCTTTCATATTTACTACATAACTGTATTTTTGGCTGTTAAAATACAAATTATTCAAAACTCAATTAATTTTGTCTGACATTGTAATAATTTTCAACGATTTTGCTCATTTTTGTTTTGGATCTACAATCAAACTTGTATTAAAGTCATCATTGGTACAAAGGGAAAATGGACGCTTAAGAAAAATGACCGTTTATTCAAAATCGGTAGATCTGGATTAAAGTTCGATTCTGTAATGATTCTTGCTATTGCTCAGATAAAAATGTTTACGAAAATAAAGTTAAAATCGCCCACAAACTATGGTTTCCATGAATTATTTCTTAATTTTAAGTATACAATGTTTCTTTTGTTGCTTAGTATCACAATCTTCATCATGTTCTGAATTTCAAATGAAAATGAACAGTTATAATGGTTCATAAATAAACATATTGAATTTCAATGTTTATATCTTTATTTCAGTTCTTTGCCAAAAAGATTCAATTTGATTTTAAATGATGTTTATGTAATGTGATTAGATATTATTCAATTTATTGTATTTATTTACAAATACAAAAAAAATGCAATGTATAAAGTTGAGAATATTAATATCAATGTTTTGTGTATATAATATCAGATTTAATAAACACAATGTCCAGCAATTAAAAGGTAACCAAAACGATGTGAGACAAAATTCATGGAACTCTTTCTTTTCTGTGCGAGAAATAATTTTTTTTGTAAGCGGTAAAAAAAGAAAGAAACGTAATACTTACAGGAGCATTAATAAATTTATCTGCAAGTCTGTCAAAACTGAAAGAAAAATCAAAATAATTATTACAATGTTACAAAGAACTGTAGCTATATTAAAACAGAATACAGTCAAACCAGCTTTAGTGACCACCTCTATTAAGTTACAGTCAAACCTGCTTTAGTGACCACCTCTATTAAGTTACAGTCAAACCTGCTTTAGTGACCACCTCTATTAAGTTACAGTCAAACCAGCTTTAGTGACCACCTCTATTAAGTTACAGTCAAACCAGCTTTAGTAACCACCTCTATTAAGTTACAGTCAAACCAGCTTTAGTGACCACCTCTATTAAGTTAGTCAAACCTGCTTTAGTGACCACCTCTATTAAGTTACAGTCAAACCAGCTTTAGTGACCACCTCTATTAAGTTACAGTCAAACCAGCTTTAGTGACCACCTCTATTAAGTTACAGTCAAACCTGCTTTAGTGACCACCTCTATTAAGCTACAGTCAAACCTGTTTTAGTGACACCTCTATTAAGTTACAGTCAAACCTGCTTTAGTGACCACCTCTATTAAATTACAGTCAAACCAGCTTTAGTGACCACCTCTATTAAGTTAGTCAAATCTGCTTTAGTGACCACCTCTATTAAGTTAGTCAAACCTACTTTAGTGACCACCTCTATTAAGTTACAGTCAAACCTACTTTAGTGACCACCTCTATTTAGTTACAGTCAAACCTGCTTTAGTGACCACCTCTATTAAGTTACAGTCAAACCTACTTTAGTAACCACCTCTATTAAGTTACAGTCAAACCTGCTTTAGTGACCACCTCTATTAAGTTAGTCAAACCTGCTTTAGTGACCACCTCTATTAAGTTAGTCAAACCTACTTTAGTGACCACCTCTATTAAGTTACAGTCAAACCTACTTTAGTGACCACCTCTATTTAGTTACAGTCAAACCTGCTTTAGTGACCACCTCTATTAAGTTACAGTCAAACCTACTTTAGTAACCACCTCTATTAAGTTACAGTCAAACCTGCTTTAGTGACCACCTCTATTAAGTTAGTCAAACCTGCTTTAGTGACCACCTCTATTAAGTTAGTCAAACCTACTTTAGTGACCACCTCTATCAAGTTACAGTCAAACCTGCTTTAGTGACCAACTCTATTAAGTTACAGTCAAGCCTGCTTTAGTAACCACCTCTATTAACATACAGTCAAACCTGCTTTAGTTACCACCTCTATTAAGTTACAGTCAAACCTGCTTTAGTGACCACCTCTATTAAGTTACAGTCAAACCTGCTTTAGTGACCACTTCTATTAAGCTACAGTCAAACCAGCTTTAGTGACCACCTCTATTAAGTTAGTCAAACCTGCTTTAGTGACCACCTCTATTAATTTACAGTCAAACCTGCTTTAGTGACCACCTCTATTAAGTTACAGTCAAACCTACTTTAGTGACCACCTCTATTAAGTTACAGTCAAACCTGCTTTAGTGACCACCTCTATTAAGTTACAGTCAAACCTACTTTAGTGACCACCTCTATTAAGTTAGTCAAACCTGCTTTAGTGACCACCTCTATTAAGCTACAGTCAAACCAGCATTAGTGACCACCTCTATTAAGTTACAGTCAAACCAGCTTTAGTGACCACCTCTATTAAGTTACAGTCAAACCTGCTTTAGTGACCACCTCTATTAAGTTACAGTCAAACCTACTTTAGTGACCACCTCTATTAAGTTACAGTCAAACCTACTTTAGTGACCACCTCTATTAAGTTACAGTCAAACCTACTTTAGTGACCACCTCTATTAAGTTAGAGTCAAACCAGTTTTAGTGACCACCTCTATTAAGTTAGTCAAACCTGCTTTAGTGACCACCTCTATTAAGTTACAGTCAAACCTGCTTTAGTGACCACCTCTATTAAGTTAGTCAAACCTGCTTTAGTGACCACCTCTATTAAGTTAGTCAAACCGGCTTTAGTGACCACCTCTATTAAGTTACAGTCAAGCCTGCTTTAGTGACCACCTCTATTAACAGACAGTCAAACCTGCTTTAGTGACCACCTCTATTAAGTTACAGTCAAACCTGCTTTAGTGACCACCTCTATTAATCTAGTCAAACCAGCATTAGTGACCACCTCTATTAAGTTACAGTCAAACCAGCTTTAGTGACCACCTCTATTAAGTTACAGTCAAACCTGCTTTAGTGACCACCTCTATTAAGTTACAGTCAAACCTACTTTAGTGACCACCTCTATTAAGTTACAGTCAAACCTACTTTAGTGACCACCTCTATTAAGTTACAGTCAAACCTACTTTAGTGACCACCTCTATTAAGTTACAGTCAAACCAGCTTTAGTGACCACCTCTATTAAGTTACAGTCAAACCTGCTTTAGTGACCACCTCTATTAAGTTACAGTCAAACCTACTTTAGTGACCACCTCTATTAAGTTACAGTCAAACCTGCTTTAGTGACCACCTCTATTAAGTTAGTCAAACCAGCTTTAGTGACCACCTCTATTAAGTTACAGTCAAGCCTGCTTTAGTGACCACCTCTATTAACATACAGTCAAACCTGCTTTAGTGACCACCTCTATTAAGTTACAGTCAAACCAGCTTTAGTGACTACCTTTATTAAGTTACAGTCAAACCTGCTTTAGTGACCACCTCTATTAAGTTACAGTCAAACCAGCTTTAGTGACCACCTCTATTAAGTTACAGTCAAACCAGCTTTAGTGACCACCTCTATTAAGTTACAGTCAAACCAACTTTAGTGACCACCTCTATTAAGTTACAGTCAAACCTGCTTTAGTGACCACCTCTATTAAGTTACAGTCAAACCTGCTTTAGTGACCACCTCTATTAAGTTACAGTCAAGCCTGCTTTAGTGACCACCTCTATTAACATACAGTCAAACCTACTTTAGTGACCACCTCTATTAAGGTAGAGTCAAACCAGCTTTAGTGACCACCTCTATTAAGTTACAGTCAAACCTGCTTTAGTGACCACCTCTATTAAGTTACAGTCAAACCTGCTTTAGTGACCACCTCTATTAAGTTACAGTCAAACCTGCTTTAGTGACCACCTCTATTAAGTTAGTCAAACCAGCTTTAGTGACCACCTCTATTAAGTTACAGTCAAGCCTGCTTTAGTGACCACCTCTATTAACATAGTCAAACCTGCTTTAGTGACCACCTCTATTAAGTTACAGTCAAACTTGCTTTAGTGACCACCTCTATTAAGCTAGTCAAACCAGCATTAGTGACCACCTCTATTAAGTTACAGTCAAACCAGCTTTAGTGACCACCTCTATTAAGTTACAGTCAAACCTGCTTTAGTGACCACCTCTATTAAGTTACAGTCAAACCTACTTTAGTGACCACCTCTATTAAGTTACAGTCAAACCTACTTTAGTGACCACCTCTATTAAGTTACAGTCAAATCTACTTTAGTGACCACCTCTATTAAGTTACAGTCAAACCAGCTTTAGTGACCACCTCTATTAAGTTACAGTCAAACCTGCTTTAGTGACCACCTCTATTAAGTTACAGTCAAACCTACTTTAATGACCACCTCTATTAAGTTACAGTCAAACCTGCTTTAGTGACCACCTCTATTAAGTTAGTCAAACCAGCTTTAGTGACCACCTCTATTAAGTTACAGTCAAGCCTGCTTTAGTGACCACCTCTATTAACATACAGTCAAACCTGCTTTAGTGACCACCTCTATTAAGTTGCAGTCAAACCTGCTTTAGTGACAGTGACTACCTTTATTAAGTTACAGTCAAACCTGCTTTAGTGACCACCTCTATTACGTTACAGTCAAACCAGCTTTAGTGACCACCTCTATTAAGTTACAGTCAAACCAGCTTTAGTGACCACCTCTATTAAGTTAGTCAAACCAACTTTAGTGACCACCTCTATTAAGTTACAATCAAACCTGCTTTAGTGACCACCTCTATTAAGTTAGTCAAACCTGCTTTAGTGACCACCTCTATTAAGTTACAGTGAAGCCTGCTTTAGTGACCACCTCTATTAACATACAATCAAATCTGCTTTAGTGACCACCTCTATTAAGTTACAGTCAAACCTGCTTTAGTGACCACCTCTATTAAGCTACAGTCAAACCTGCTTTAGTGACCACCTCTATTAAGTTACAGTCAAACCTGCTTTAGTGACCACCTCTATTAAATTACAGTCAAACCTTCTTTAGTGACCACCTCTATTAAGCTACAGTCAAACCTGCTTTAGTGACCACCTCTATTAAGTTACAGTCAAACCTGCTTTAGTGACCACCTCTATTAAGTTACAATCAAACCTACTTTAGTGACCACCTCTATTAAGTTACAGTGAAACCTGCTTTAGTGACGACCTCTATTAAGTTACAGTCAAGTGACCACCTCTATTAATTTACAGTCAAACCTGCTTTAGTGACCACCTCTATTAAGTTACAGTCAAGCCTGCTTTAGTGACCACCTCTATTAAGTTACAGTTAAACCTGCTTTAGTGACCACCTCTATTAAGCAATAACTTGTATTATGTGACCTTAATCTAATTTCTCTTCATGGTGCTTTTCATATTAATGAAACCTGTCTTATGTGGCCCTATTTCAATGATCCATTAGAAGGTCAAATAAGACAAGTTTGACTGTATTTGTCAATACCATTATGTAAAATTATATAATTCTTAGCAGAAATTCCCAGAAGCCAACTAAAAATAAAAATAAAAAATAAAATAACCAAACTCAATCAACAGTTCAACTAAAATTCAATTTAGTTTCCATATTTAAATTGTGCAAATTCTACAACTCCCCAAAGAAAGGAGTTAAATTTAAATCAATATTGGGCATAGTCACTAATTGCATATTTGGACGTGAATCAAACTATCATATAATAAAGGCCACAACTGTCCCTCCGAGTGTGTTTAATATTATGGTTAATAAATAGAGTATGTACCGGTAGATGAGGTGTGATTCAAGATTCTGTTCTCATTGCACAAAAAAAAAATACCCTATAAAGTAGTCCCTTCTTATCAGGCCACTCCTGACAAAGGCCAAATAAATTGTTCCCCTTAAGAGAGACCATCCCTCTTATATGGCAATTATTTTCATAGCAGAAGGGGCGTCCTTATAAGTGGGGGTTACTGTATAAGAATATTCTAAGTAATTTTTGTGGAAGTTTGTGTCGTCCAAGCTTTTGTTGTTTCGTTTTCTTTTACCATTTTGCTTGTAAGGTTGTTGATTTTTTTGTATCAGGAACATTCGTTTATTTGAATATCTCTTTGGATTAAGATACTCACATCACACATGTATCATTAGTAAGAAAGGGTACGGATGTAACTGAACATGAGACTATCAAATTTTCCAGGCAGATGCACATTAAATGAAAGGAACTGTGCTTTTATTGCTGTTTTATTTCTAGTATTTTTATTCAGTACTTACGATTCATCAACCTTGACTCCCATTGAACTTCTATTTTTTCTGCAAGAAGAAACAAAATTACAATGTACATACATGTATATGCAAAAATATTTGCCGCTTACAAATTACAATATTAATATAGATATCTGCAAAAAATATTTGTTATTTGCTTAATATATAAGGTATAAATTTTAGAAATGTCTTTAATTTCTTTTAAGCTACCGGTATTTATGAATAAAATAAATAAGGTCTGCACCATTTTTTTTACTAGTACTGATGAAACATTGCATCTAGATATACAACTAAATTACAGTTAAATATTGTTATTACCAAATCTGATAAGGGCTATTCCAGAAAAAAAAATGTATGGGGAGAGGGTCGGGTTGGAAGGCACTTTTTGCCAAGACCCACTAAAAATACAATTTTAAGAAGAAACTAAGTTGCATCATGTCAAATGTTGTTATGAACCCATCACCCATGAACATTAATGAGTATCAAATATAAAATGAGACCACACACTAATTATTGACCACAAGTTAAAATTAACATGTATATCAGATTGAAGGTCTTCTCTTTAAATATTTTAACTAACCCTTTGTTCATTTGTCTAGCTCTCTCTGATAATTCTATCATCTGTAAATAACAAAAACAACAATTCATATGACATAAACAATAGTAAATCAAAAGATTTAATCAGAATCAAATCCCTCATCTAATTAAATTACAATTATAGAGGGGTCGTCGTGATCGCATGGTGGTTGGATTTACAACAACTTATGCAACCAGTGAGTTTGAATCCAGCTCTTGGTGAGGTGCACTCAATAAAATATAATGTGATAACATTTGTCAGTGACTTTTTTTCCGGTTTCCTTCACCAATAAAACTGACCACCATGATATAATTGAAATATTGTTGATATTGGTGTTAAACACCATAACCCTAACCCTACATTTACTGTGTAAGTTTAACTTGCTTCTGAACAATTGTCCATTCCAAAACAATTAAATTGATCCTACAGGTGGTTGATTAGTAAGTAAGGATACTAATGTAAATGAACAAGAGGCTTATTTTATACTTTTACAAAGTAAAGAAAGAGTGATTTGATTGTTGTTCTACATTTCACAGTCACCGTCAGGTCTTTAATAATGGGCATAACTCATACCCTAAAATGAGTGTGAAATGGCCACTAGCCTGCAGTTGAGTGGACTGTTGTATTTGTGAGCTAGCAGTGTGAAAATCCAACCATGTTGGTCTAATGCTAAACAGACATCATCATTTCATCGAAAGTAACTTGTTCTTGTCATGATACAGATTTATAAAAATTTTCACTTTGTATTAAACAACAAACACTTTATTTATAGTAGATTCTTCAATGACATTTTATTTATAAGTGACCTTGATATAAGTGTGAAATAACCTTTAGCCTGAGGTTGATTGTTCCTCTTTACTTAAAATGGAATGCAAATTGTAATTTCCAAAACTTGATAGAACTTTCTTTTATATAAACTTTGTCTTCTGTAATAAAGACTTACATCATACTGTTGACGTTTTATATTAATTTTGTCTTCTGTAATAAAGACTTACATCATACTGTTGATGTTTTATATAAACTTTGTCTTCTGTAATAAAGACTTACCGTATTTAGGGTTATATAATGCGCATGATTTTGCCCAGATTCTTTAATTTGTAGGAGGGGTGCGCATTATAAACAGGAACCATGTGTTTCACTCTTTCCCAGACCGGGAAATCACATGTCCGCCAATAAAACCCAACACATTTAATATTTTGCAACTTTATTGAAGATGAAAAGAGATAAATGGTTCTTAAATTCTCCCAGCAAATGAAACATGCTCAAAGGACTGAAAAATATATACGATTGATATTTAATTCTTACATTTCCGACGGCGATTTTTTTAAAAGTCCATGCGCATTATAGACACAAACTAGTTTTTTTCTGGAGATTTTCAAAGCCAAGAGGGGTGCGCATTATGCACCAATGTGCATTATACAACCCTAAATATGGTACATCATACTGTTGACGTTTTATATAAACTTTGTCTTCTGTAATAAAGACTTACATCATACTGTTGACGTTTTATATAAACTTTGTCTTCTGTAATAAAGACTTACATCATACTGTTGACGTTTTATATAAACTTTGTCTTCTGTAATAAAGACTTACATCATACTGTTGACGTTTTATATAAACTTTGTCTTCTGTAATAAAGACTTACATCATACTGTTGACGTTTGAATTTCTGTTCTTGGTCATACTGTTCTCCCATTAATTTGTGGAGTTTTTCATGAAGTTCTTTGGCTTTTTGTATCAAACCATCAGATTTGAGGCCGTCTATAGCTAAAGCTTGAATTCTCTGAGCTAATATGGCACGTTTTTCCTCTTCTAATTGTTCTTTAGATTTTTGCAATTCTTCTTGTTTCTGTTCTGCCTAAATAGGGAGAGAATAAAGAAAAAATTACTACTGTAATGTACAAATGTATTCTCAATATTTGACAACGAAAAAATTCAAGACATATTCAACATTTTTTTTCATAACCTTCAATTTATCACAATAGTATTATCAAAACAGAACCATCTTATTATTAGTTTATAATAAAATACACACACTTTATATACGTGTACTTTAAACACAGTGTATTTATAAACAAATGTTAGAAAGGCAGTTTTGTAATAATATTATATTTATACCACGGTTTTTCGAGTTAAACAGTTAAACAATCGAGCATGAAACGTGAGTTTACTTAACAGTTTAACTCTGACAACTGTGGTATAAGTGATTTGTAACATGAAGCCATGCAATATCACATCTAGGTCGTTGATTATTGCATGGCTGTCTGAAAGTAACACAACTACAGCCCAGATTTAAAGTATGCAATATCTCATATCTGAGTGTATTATTTAATAGTTCTTGTTGCTTACATTCAGGTATATAAACCATAAAAAGAAGGAAAAGGAAAATAATGCATTAATGTTACATTTTTTTTATTTCTTTATTGTCTTATTGTCTGTTAACAAATATCACCTTGGCCCAGCCTTCCAAATGAATGACTTACAATATTGAAGTAATATAAAAATATAATTTCTTTTTAATTAGCATTATTTTTAATTTCCCAATAAAAATAGATTTTGTATGACCATTTTTTTTATTCACACCAATATATCCATAATAAAACCTGTATAAATATATAAGAGATCGAACGACCATGAAAAAATCATGTGTCAGCTATTTTACCTACTACAATAAAAGTGGGTTACATTGCAGTTTGTGGAAAGGATTTTTTCTAATGTAATAAGTAAGTTATTAAATTCAATTTTAGAATAATATAAGATATTTCATTATCAATATTAGGTGAAGTATTATGATAGTATTTTTGTCTGAAAATGAGATTTTTTTTTCAGTTCAGCTTTAAATATTCTCATATCAAAAAAATGCAAATGCATTTTTACATGAAGAACTACATACCATATCCGGATCCATATCCATGTCGTTATCCATTTTAAAGTAAAAAGTCCAAAAATGTTTTATACTTCTATTAAATTAAGTGCATTCGTGTATTTCACAGGTTTAGACAGTAAAAGATGGCTGATAAACTGGAATATTACATGTGGATAAATGGCTGACCCTGAATAAAGTGGTCAAATACATTACGAAAACCAGACTCTCATGTAATAATGCTAATGAAAATGTGTCATGTTACAGACTAAAGCCATATGTACACCACATGCTGAATATATTGGTCAATTATTATGACCATATGATGTAACGTTGCCATGGGTACAGAGAAATGATGTAACATTGCCATGGTTACAGAGAAATAGACCTAATAGTTAACACTGTCAATATGTTTAAAACAATGTGCAATCTTGCCCCAAACATTTGTACCATAATAGGTGAGAAAAATACAACGAGCAGACGTACCATTGTTCAATGGTAGTTATTTTTTCATCGTTAAAATACAACTGCTGTGATAGTAAATTATGAAAAGTCGTGTATTACATAACATTATCACTAGGACATTAATTAACAACATATTTCTACCATTTGTTATCCAGTTCTATCTATCTTCTAAACGACAAGAATTCTTAACTTGTATATTGTTTCAATATGAGATGCCTTATGTCCCATCGGGGATGAAGAGGATAAGTAAGTAAGTAATATTGTTTCAATGGAAATTTTGTCCCATGATTTGGATTAAAAAGTGCACTCTGTGTATTTCACAGGTGGAGACACTAAATCTAAAAGATGGCTGATAAACTGGAATATTACAATGACCAATTGTTTGATGGTATAACTGGTGTGCTACGGATTAAAATCATTACATGTTTCATAATTGATGGTGTACAATTCATATTCATTCATTCTACACACACTTACTTTCAACCTTTAAACTCCTGTGTAATAGACTAGTAGTATAGAATCTGATTAAATTCTTGTGTATAATACACACAGAGGATGGTCAAGAAATATTCATGAACAAAGTGAGTAATATACATAGATAATTACGGTACAGTAGAATTAATCATAACTTGTGCATTATTTTATCTTATCTTTTTTTCTTGCCTTCTTTCAAGAAATATGATCAATTGTAATATCTATAATATGTTGGATTTCACAAAAATAATATTGTTATTCTCAAATTTGTATAGATAAGTTTCAAAGTTATTTAAAACTTGAATTTAACATGTGATCTTGATGCTGAAATATTTTTATAAAGTTATACTTTCCATTGAAGCTTCAAAGAGAGGCAACTCTTGTGTTGTATTTGGAAAGATAACTCTGCATATATAAACATCAATCATATGTGGTTTATCTCCCTTTATAAAGTTGGATAATATCAATGAAAAGGGAGAAAACACTTACTAGGGGAAATAAACCACTAATGATTCATGTTTAATTAGGTTCTACCATGCTTGTTTCAATTTCCAGACAATTCTAATAATGCAGAAATCTACAAAACTAAATCTGCTACTAACATTCCAAATGCAACAAAACAAAAAGTTCATAAAAGAACTTTTTTTTTTATATCAAACATTTTTGTTGTAGTCATTGATATTTATACAAAGGGATTAAATTGTTCTCACCATGATATAGCTGAAAAATTGCTGCTCAAGCTGGCGCTAAACAGCAATCGCTCACTCACTATACAAATGGAAAGATTTATTTGCCATATCATAATACTCCAACTTTAAATACACTTTTAAAGGGGCAAATAATATCATATATTAATACAAGTTTGATCAAAATGAAGATTGATTGATTATTGTTTAACGTCAAGTGAGCATCATTTCACCTTTATTTATGAAGAGAGAAAAAAGAATGAAGACAAAATGGGCAAATGATAAAATAGAATCAACAAAAAAATTAAATACATGTAATTGTTTTAAATGGGTACATGTATCATAGGATTAATGATGAAATAATGAAATGGAATGAATTTAAACAGATCCAAAGAAATATGATTGATTGATTGGTGTTTAACACCAACCTGAGCATTATTTCAGCTATATCATGGCATGTCCAAAGAAATAATGAATAGCAAATGGTGACATCATAGTATGTGAATCTGTTTCTATGTACAATAAAAATCATTATCATTGAATTTGAAAAAAGGAAGGTTTTAAAGTGTAAAAATATCAAAATAATGATCTCAATGTCAAGAAATAGGGAAATTGGTGAAAAAAAACCACTGCAGATGGGAAAAATCATTTGAAGGGTACAGTGAAAGACCCTCTTGGTAGAAAATAGTGGGAAAAACAGTTGCTGTATTTAACTTTGTTAACTTGACTTCTGTGTACTACATGTACGTGTACAATGCTAGAAGGAAATTCTACGCACCATCCAATTCAGCACATATCTACCTTATTCATAGTAATGCACAGAATTAGACATTGAGTGGAATTACCCGTAGTGACTGTATATATTTATAAACATTCCTCTGAATTTGGATAAAGTCCAAAAATACTTTTTCTCTCATCTCAAAATACAAAAGCAAAACCATTTTATTTTTTCTATTACAGATAATGTAAAACATTAGTAGTTATCTCCCTTTATCAAGGGAAATAATATTATGTGTGATCTTTTGCAAAAAAAAAAGATGTGGTTTCTTTCCAAATAAAATAAAAAGTAATTTTAATGAAGGGCCTTAAAACTGATGTGCATATGGAAACGTGTAAGAATCAAGATTAAGAGAAGGAAAAGCTTTATGATGTTTAACGCCACTTTCAACAATATTTCAGTTATATCGTGGTGGTCAGTTTTATTGTTGGAGGAAACCAGAGTACCCAGAGTAAACCACCGACAAGTCACTGACAAACTTTATCACATAATGTTGTATCGAGTACACCTATCCATAAATGGGGTTCGAACTCACAACTTTAGTGGTGATTGGCACATATTGCACAGGTAGTTGTAAATCCAACTACCATACAATCATGAAAAAGTTTGATAAAATTCCATCAAGTGTGGTAAGGGGGTGTCACATATTAACAATAGAGTGAGGATGATGATAGCAATACATATATTTCAGCTTTAGTATGCAAGTGACACAAAATATCTTCTGTTTTTTTCTTTTATTATCTCCCTTAGATAAATTGGTCAAGGGAGACAACTACCCAATGTTTCTATATTAAAGCTCTTTTTTAATTATTAACAAATATGCTGCAAACCACTGCCCATCCCCATTCACATCAATTTACGATAGAAATGCTCTAAATATCATCAAAATGAATTAATTTTCAGGAAAGAAAAAATTCACGACAACCGTCTCTATAACCTCTAATGTGACCCTACTGGGCAAATGCTCAGAATCTGAATGAACAATGTAAACAAATGAGGGAATCTTTCATAAATTGAAGTCAAATTAACAATAGTTAACTAAATGGATGAAAAAACTGGAAAATGCAAAGAAAATTTAAAAAATAATGCAAACAATGGTACAGTTTTTTGTGTGTGAAATGGCATAACACATTTTTCGGTAACTGGAATAAAGTAATGTGCACAATCGGGAATAGACATACCTTCCTTCTGCGCTGAAAGTTAATAGATAATGAAATACCAATGTTACGAGTTCTGATAAAAATAATATATGAGAGTACATTAAACTGGTTTTGTTTTTGTTAAAGATGCTTTATTATTCTATCTAACATTAAATTGTACATGCTAGTTTATCTTTGATATAGCAAATATAAATATTAATATAAGGTTTGCACAAATGTCCAAATAAAAATGTGTTTAATAGTGAATTTATCTCAACATTTAACTTTGTTCAAATAAAATATGTGCTAATCTCCGTTGAAAATATTGAGAGAATTACATTCAATCATACACTGAAATAAATCATTTTAACTGTGAAGGCAAATTCAATGATCGCTGTCCAGAATGTGCCATGCCAGCAACGCAATATTTAAGAGATCTCTGCCTAGACTCTATTTCAAAAAACAAACACAGGAGCATTGCTTATTTCAAATTTCTAGGAGACTGCTAAGCATCTACTATATCTTTAGATAAAAATTTATTTTACATAAAGTTTTAATTTCAAATATTTTGATTATCGATAATAAATGATTTTTTTTTATCAAAGCGTACACATAATGCTATATTTGCATCCCAACATGCAAAACTAGCAAAAGTTAGCACAAGTAGCAAGCCGCTTGCTAAAACATCTAGACAACAACGGTTAGTAATATTTTTTTTCTTGCTTAACTCACAGCAATATTCTTTTTGTAAATGACCCTTTGGCAATGATCTTAAATAAATTGTTTATTAAGAAAGCGCAACAATTAAAAGCTTGTTAAAGATGCATTATTGGCATTGAGTAGGCTTCAGCTGCTGCATATACGATAAGCTAAATTTCGCACAATTTATTAATCCCTATTATGGAACCTGTGTAATCCGACACACCAAGGGACCAGGAAAATGTGTCGGATTGTACAGGATGTCGGAATACTCACGTTTTATTTTATTTAACAGAAATACTTTGGGACCATAATTTTTTGTCAGATGTCACAGGATGTCGGAAAACTCAGGTGTCCGATTGCTAAAGTTCCACTGTAGTATAGTAGAAATAATTATCTGAAACTCAGCCCATGTATTTGTCTATTTGCAAGTTTTCTGATAACAATATGGCAAAAATAGGCCTGAAAGAAACATTAAACTCATCCTTGGTATACATGTACCAAGTTTAATTATACTTGTCCACAATCCATTATCAGTGGGTAACTTTATATTAAAATTATTCCAAAATTGATCGGCATTTAGTAGATTCCAGAACAACACTCAATTTTTTCCTATTAACCAGATTGAACTGACTATGAAGGATACGATTTGATTGGCTGATTTAGCATTATAATTTTGTAATGGGACCAATGAAATAGCCTTATAATTTTGTTCATGGGCAGAAGGTTTTCAAATAAATAGACCCCCTTGGTGGTTGGTGGAGGAAGGAGCATTATAAACCATTGGTTACTGATGATGCATTTAATGCTAATGAATAATAATTTGGTATCCCTGGCATGTTATTAGTATTTTCTATGATATTGATTAGACATTGATGTTACGGTACAACATATAAATAGCGCTATACAGTGCAAATTTCCCAGAATGCAACACAAGTTCCTTTTATACCTCATCATCTCCGCCATCAGCCCTTTTTGTGATGACATAGTTTGGTTTTTTGACTAATTTCATTCTTTCTTCTTGTTCTTTCCTCCTTCGTTCTTTCTCTTCTTTCCTTTTTGCTTCCTCTTCTGCTTTTCTTTGTTGTCTTTCTCTCTAAAAATACATATGAAAATAAAATGTGAATAAATCTCAATAACTGCAATAACTAACTGTTTTTACATTACAATTGTGATCCTAGGCTAGCATATGACAATAAAATAAAATCAGACAGAGTCTCTCAAAAGCATGTATCAATAAGCCTCATCCTTTAACAGAATGTAGTCATCATTTGAGAAAACGTTATACAATGTTACAGTTCTGCCTGATTTGGTTTAAAAGTGTGAAACATTTTCTGAGAAAAAGCTGTTTGTATGTATTTCCAATAGGGTTCTATGTTAAACTATGTTCTGTTGTTATGCCCATCCTGGATTTCAGATTGGTATAAAAAATTCAGGTCCTCATTCATTCTTGCATGATTTGATTTCAATATTTAATGCCAAAATAGACTGTTCCAATAACTAGAGGCTCAGTGGGCTGAGTCTGTGTCACTCACCTTTCATTCTGCTTTGAGGAAACGTAATACAGAACCTTCCATACATGTAGATGCTTCCTACCAAGTTTCGGTTCATATGGCTAAGCAGTTTCAAAGGAGAAGATTTTTTAGATATCGACCAACCAGAAACAAGAATTGCATGTAGGAAGCATCTATGGAAGGTCCTCTCTAAAGAGTGCACATTTTGTTATGATCCATTACCAAACATGGTCGCCACAGGCAATTCTTGTTTCTGATTGGCCAATTTTTTTAAATCTTCTCCTCTGAAACGACTTGGCTAAATGAACCGAAACTTGGTAGGAATCATCTATGGAATGTCCTCTATGAAGATTGCTCATTTCGTCCTGATCGGTTAGCAAAATGGCTACCACTGAAAAAGTGTGTGGTGGCCATGTTTGCTAACCGATCGGGACAAAATGAGCAATCATCATAGAGGACATTCCATAGATGCTTCCTACCAAGTTTCAGTGGTAGCCATGTTTGCTAACCGATCGGGACGAAATGAGCAATCTTCATAGAGGACATTCCATAGATGATTCCTACCAAGTTTCGGTTCATTTAGCCAAGTCGTTTCAGAGGAGAAGATTTAAAAAAATCGGCCAATCAGAAACAAGAATTGCCTGTGGCGACCATGTTTGGTAATGGATCATAACAAAATGTGCACACTTTAGAGAGGACCTTCCATAGATGATTCCTACCAAGTTTCAGTTCACTTGGCTGGGTTTTCAGAGGAGAAGATTAAAATGTGAAAAATAAACGGATGACAGATGACGGACACCAAGTGATGGCAAAAGCTCATATTGCCTTTGGCAAGGTTTGCTAAAAAGAAAATTAAAATGTGAATACCTACTTGTAATGTATAGAATAAACATGTTACACTATATCTGCATTAGTTAATATCTAAGGGAGATAATAGCAAGAGATATCTTTCTTTTAACAGAGAAGATTTTTTAGAAATCATCCAATCAGAAACAAGAATTGCCTGTGGCCTCCATGTTTGTTAACGGATCGGGACGAAATGAGCAATCTTTATAGAGGACCTTCCATAGATGCTTCCTACCAAGTTTCGGTTCATTTGGCCAAGCGATTTCAGAGGAGAAGATTAAAAAAATCAGCCAATCAGAAACAAGAATTGCCTGTGGCGGCCATGTTTGTTAATGGATCGGGACGAAATGAGCAATCTTTATAGAGGACCTTCCATAGATGCTTCCTACCAAAGTTCAGATCAATTGGCTTTGCGGTTTCAGAGGAGAAGATTAAAATGTGAAAAGTTAACGGACGACGGACGCCAAGTGATGGCAAAAGCTCACATTGCCTTTGGCAAGGTGAGCTAAAAAGTAATTCATGTACTTTTCAACACTCTTTTGGTATAAGTCTTATTGATTATCTCCCCTTACAAACCTCTTCTTGCTGTCTTCTGGCATTTTCTTCTATTCTAAGTTGAGCTAATCTTTTTTCTTCTTCAGCACGTTCTACTTTCCTCTGCTCCTGTGATTTAGAAAAAAATGTACTTTTAGCTTAAACTACCGGTATGCAATAAATCATGTTTAACTTTTAAATTCATAAATTTCGTTTTTAAATTCTAATCAAACCTATAATTCATTGTATTACTTAAAAGTACACAGGCTATCAGAATTGATTTTTTTGTTTATATTAAAAGTTGCCAATATACAATGTTTTATACTAATAAAATGTTCTGAACAAAAAGCCAGGTTTAAAAAATCTGTTATAATGTCATAATTAGTGAAAAGAATTTGAATGTTTAGCATTGGGCGGGTCAACATTGAATTCTTTCCTGGATGGAAGAAAATCAAACAGCAACGTATTTCCTTCGTTCTAGGCTATTTACGTATGATATTATGAAAAATTTCAACTGCAATATATCTTTATGGTTTTTTAAATCAAAGTTTAAGTCTTATATTGGGAAATATTTTTTTATTAAAATAATGGCCTGTGTGCTTTTAACATTCTACCCAAGGCAAGGTGTACTAAATACAACATCGACTTAGTAAGTGACTTACTGTTGGTGTGTGGTTTTCTCATTTTACAGGGGCCATTGTGCATGTGATCACATGGTAGTTGAATTTACAACTAGCTGTGCTATCAATGCCTATCACCACTAACGTGAGTTTGAATCACACTCATGGCAAGGTGTACTCGATACAACATTATGTGATAAAATTAGTCATTGACTTGTGACAGGTCGGTTTTTTTCTCCGGTTTCCTCCTGACCACAACAATATAACTGAAATATTCTTGAAAGTTGCATTAAACACCATAAACCAAACCCCTACTTCTTCTTCTACCAAATACTGGCCGCCTTCAACAAATTGAAAATTATGTCAGATATATATATATATCTAGCTAAGGGATGGACCATTTAAAACTTAGGAGGGGGTATATGGTTCTCAAACTTGATTAATACATTGTCCATATAGAGCTTGCATATGAATTC
This sequence comes from Bathymodiolus septemdierum, assembly GCA_963383655.1. NCBI lineage: Eukaryota > Metazoa > Mollusca > Bivalvia > Mytilida > Modiolidae > Bathymodiolus > Bathymodiolus septemdierum. The sequence goes on along the minus strand of OY726526.1, from coordinate 11,352,736 downwards.
AAATTGAAATAAATATGCTGGAGTGCTAATAAAATTTGATACACCCAGAATTCACTTAAACAGTGTGCAAAGTGTAACTTGGCTACACAGATAACCTACCCTCTTTTCACGTAACAGTGTGTAAAGTGTAACTTGGATACACAGATAACCTACCCTCTTTTCATGTAACAGTGTGTAAAGTATAACTTGGCTACACAGATAACCTACCCTCTTTTCACGTAACAGTGTGTAAAGTGTAACTTGGCTACACAAATAACCTACCCTCTTTTCACGTAACAGTGTGTAAAGTATAACTTGGCTACACAGATAACCTACCCTCTTTTCACGTAACAGTGTGTAAAGTATAACTTGGCTACACAGATAACCTACCCTCTTTTCACGTAACAGTGTGTAAAGTATAACTTGGCTACACAGATAACCTACCCTCTTTTCACGTAACAGTGTGTAAAGTATAACTTGGCTACACAGATAACCTACCCTCTTTTCACGTAACAGTATGTAAAGTATAACTTGGCTACACAGATAACCTACCCTCTTTTCACGTAACAGTGTGTAAAGTGTAACTTGGCTACACAGATAACCTACCCTCTTTTCACGTAACAGTGTGTAAAGTATAACTTGGCTACACAGATAACCTACCCTCTTTTCACGTAACAGTGTGTAAAGTGTAACTTGGCTACACAGATAACCTACCCTCTTTTCACGTAACAGTGTGTAAAGTGTAACTTGGCTACACAGATAACCTACCCTCTTTTCACGTAACAGTGTGTAAAGTATAACTTGGCTACACCGATAACCTACCCTCTTTTCACGTAACAGTGTGTAAAGTGTAACTTGGCTACACAGATAACCTACCCTCTTTTCACGTAACAGTGTGTAAAGTATAACTTGGCTACACAGATAACCTACCCTCTTTTCACGTAACAGTGTGTAAAGTGTAACTTGGCTACACAGATAAACTACCCTCTTTTCACGTAACAGTGTGTAAAGTGTAACTTGGCTACACAGATAACCTACCCTCTTTTCACGTAACAGTGTGTAAAGTGTAACTTGGCTACACAGATAACCTACCCTCTTTTCACGTAACAGTGTGTAAAGTGTAACTTGGCTACACAGATAACCTACCCTCTTTTCACGTAACAGTGTGTAAAATATAACTTGGCTACACAGATAACCTACCCTCTTTTCACGTAACAGTGTGTAAAGTATAACTTGGCTACACAGATAACCTATCCTCTTTTCACGTAACAGTGTGTAAAGTGTAACTTGGCTACACAGATAACCTACCCTCTTTTCACGTAACAGTGTGTAAAGTGTAACTTGGCTACACAGATAACCTACCCTCTTTTCACGTAACAGTGTGTAAAGTATAACTTGGCTACACAGATAACCTACCCTCTTTTCACGTAACAGTGTGTAAAGTGTAACTTGGCTACACAGATAACCTACCCTCTTTTCACGTAACAGTGTGTAAAGTATAACTTGGCTACACAGATAACCTACCCTCTTTTCACGTAACAGTGTGTAAAGTGTAACTTGGCTACACAGATAACCTACCCTCTTTTCACGTAACAGTGTGTAAAGTATAACTTGGCTACACAGATAACCTACCCTCTTTTCACGTAACAGTGTGTAAAGTATAACTTGGCTACACAGATAACCTACCCTCTTTTCACGTAACAGTGTGTAAAGTATAACTTGGCTACACAGATAACCTACCCTCTTTTCACGTAACAGTGTGTAAAGTATAACTTGGCTACACAGATAACCTACCCTCTTTTCACGTAACAGTATGTAAAGTATAACTTGGCTACACAGATAACCTACCCTCTTTTCACGTAACAGTGTGTAAAGTATAACTTGGCTACACAGATAACCTACCCTCTTTTCACGTAACAGTGTGTAAAGTATAACTTGGCTACACAGATAACCTACCCTCTTTTCACGTAACAGTCTTATTTCTTCTTCTTCTTTAGCTTTTTCTTCTTTCCTTTGTTCTGCAAATTCTTCTATTTCCTGTTCAATTTTTTCAGCTTTCCTGGCCTTAGCTTCCTTTTTGATAAAATAAAGAAAAATATTGACAAGTCTATACTTTCACTTAAAAAAACCTATCAAATCTGATTTGACACACATTTGAAATTTTAGCAAAATCTACCAAACTTTAACCAGAATGATAAATAACTTTTTTCCCTAAAGCAAGTTACAAGTAAGTAAGCTGAAATACTCATTTCAACAGTGACTTGCGGCAGGTAGATGGTTTTCTCCGGGTGCTCTAGTTTCCTCCACCAATAAAAATGAACACGACGATATAACTGAAATATTGCTGCAAGCGACGTAAAACATAACCCAACCCTCATTTCAACATAGATTCTGAAGTTAAATTGAAATAATGAATGAAAAAATAATATATACTGACCTCCATGGCTAACTGGGCCTCATTTTCAGGTCTGCAACAGATAAAATAATAGCATTAGTATTTCAACACATCTATGTAATAGTACAACTTCTTGTACATACAGATTTCATAAAAATGAGTATTCATCCCTATAGAACTATTTCCTAAAAACTACTATTTATAAATAACACTAGCTTATACAGCAAGCAAAAATTAAAAATTAAAATAAATTATTACACCTTTTTTTTAAATAAAAGCTATACTAGTATGGTACTTATTTTCTAGGTTACAACAAGCATATGATTTTTGTCTATAATATAAGTTTGTCTATTAGGTATAAGGAGAGGTATATTTAGCAAAAGTACAATAAAACCAGTTTAAACCAAACCCTGAATAAAGTGAAATCCTGTATAATTAGAACTAAAAAAAAAAGTCCTAATGTAGGAAATCTTTTGTTAATTTAACCTGTATAAACCAAACACCTGTCTATTCAGAACACAAAAACTGTTCCTAAGAAGGTTCAGTTTAAACAGGTTATATATATATTTTGTTACTTTATAGTTAAGTATAGTAAATAAAACATCCGGCATAATGCTACGATAAAGCTTATGCACACATGCAGCAAGTCAATTTCAATAATAAAATGTACCATATTGTTCTTATTTATTCGTCATTGTAATTTTTGGTCAATTATCATATTTTGAAAAAGGTGGCATTTCGCTCGTTGTAAAATGTTGACAAATATACTGCCTCCCCATGTTAAAATTAGCATAAAACATGTTCTATGGTTTAAGAACTTAATTTTATTATGTTAACTGCAGTTTCTTGGGAAGTTTTTGTCTTTGTTTGCAAAGTAGGATTACTGCACCCAAATGTGTACCATAGTATTTCAGGCCTCCATGGTATAATTACTACTTAAAATCTGTTGGAAAACGAAAGGAGTCCTCACAATGAAAATTTGAATTTACTGGTCCGAATCAAATTCTTGAAATCATTTTTATATACATTTTGTAGTTCTAAATAAAAATTGGAAAATTTACAGGTTCGAACAAAGTTTTACTGGTCTTGGGCCAGAGAACCGGGGCTCATCGCGAGGGCTGTGAAAGTGGCAGACTGTTAGGCACTGCTTCTATATCTTCAATATGTATAACTCCAACAACCCAATCTTGATTTTTAAACTAGACCAATACATTTTTTTTGTACAATAACTGTTTCAGCATTAATGAAAATTTTTCTTTATTTCAGATTCTTGTTCATTTCAATATATGGATTTAAAACAGAGAAATTTATCTACAGTAGAATCATTATCAGGAATTCTTAAAAGAGACATCATGTTTGACAACTTGAAGTAAAGATATGTCAATCTGAAATGGCTTCTAGCTTGATTAACCTTGGATAGCGCAATGTCTCATAATTTTAAACAAACCAATGGTCCTTTGACAAAACACAATATTCCATGGCATCACAAGATTTAAAATTGTGTTATATAGTAGTTCCCCTCTTATAGGGCTACTCCCAATAAAGGTAACCCCTCTTATAGGGCTACTCCCAATAAAGGTAACCCCTCTTATAGGGCTATTCCCAATAAAGGTAACCCCTCTTATAGGGCTACTCCCAATAAAGGTAACTCCTCTTATAGGGCTACTCTCAATAAAGGTAACCCCTCTTATAGGGCTACTCCCAATAAAGGTAACTCCTCTTATAGGGCTATTCCCAATAAAGGTAACCCCTCTTATAGGGCTACTCTCAATAAAGGTAACCCCTCTTTTAGGGCTACTCCCAATAAAGGTAACCCCTCTTATAGGGCTACTCCCAATAAAGGTAACCCCTCTTATAGGGCTACTCCCAATAAAGGTAACCCCTCTTATAGGGCTACTCCCAATAAAGGTAACCCCTCTTATAGGGCTACTCTCAATAAAGGTAACCCCTCTTATAGGGCTACTCCCAATAAAGGTAACCCCTCTTATAGGGCTACTCCCAATAAAGGTAACCCCTCTTATAGGGCTACTCCCAATAAAGGTAACCCCTCTTATAGGGCTATTCCCAATAAAGGTAACCCCTCTTATAGGGCTACTCTCAATAAAGGTAACCCCTCTTTTAGGGCTACTCCCAATAAAGGTAACCCCTCTTATAGGGCTACTCCCAATAAAGGTAACCCCTCTTATAGGGCTACTCCCAATAAAGGTAACCCCTCTTATAGGGCTACTCCCAATAAAGGTAACCCCTCTTATAGGGCTACTCTCAATAAAGGTAACCCCTCTTATAGGGCTACTCCCAATAAAGGTAACCCCTCTTATAGGGCTACTCCCAATAAAGGTAACCCCTCTTATAGGGCTACTCCCAATAAAGGTAACCCCTCTTATAGGGCTACTCCCAATAAAGGTAACCCCTCTTATAGGGCTACTCCCAATAAAGGTAACCCCTCTTATAGGGCTACTCCCAATAAAGGTAACCCCTCTTATAGGCTACTCCCTATAAAGGTAACCCCTCTTATAGGGCTACTCCCAATAAAGGTAACCCCTCTTATAGGGCTACTCTCAATAAAGGTAACCCCTCTTATAGGGCTACTCCCAATAAAGGTAACCCCTCTTATAGGGCTACTCCCAATAAAGGTAACCCCTCTTATAGGGCTACTCCCAATAAAGGTAACCCCTCTTATAGGGCTACTCTCAATAAAGGTAACCCCTCTTATAGGGCTACTCTCAATAAAGGTAACCCCTCTTATAGGGCTACTCCCAATAAAGGTAACCCCTCTTATAGGGCTACTCCCAATAAAGGTAACCCCACTTATAGGGCTACTCCCAATAAAGGTAACCCCTCTTATAGGGCTACTCCCTATAAAGGTAACCCCTCTTATAGGGCTACTCCCTATAAAGGTAACCCCTCTTATAGGGCTACTCCCAATAAAGGTAACCCCTCTTATAGGGCTACTCCCAATAAAGGTAACCCCTCTTATAGGGCTACTCTCAATAAAGGTAACCCCTCTTATAGGGCTACTCCCAATAAAGGTAACCCCTCTTATAGGGCTACTCCCAATAAAGGTAACCCCTCTTATAGGGCTACTCCCAATAAAGGTAATCCCTCTTATAGGGCTACTCCCAATAAAGGTAACCCCTCTTATAGGGCTACTCCCAATAAAGGTAACCCCTCTTATAGGACTACTCCCAATAAAGGTAACCCCTCTTATAGGGCTACTCCCAATAAAGGTAACCCCTCTTATAGGGCTACTCCCAATAAAGGTAACCCCTCTTATAGGGCTACTCTCAATAAAGGTAACCCCTCTTATCAAGCCAGATTTCAGTTGCCCGAAGATAGAAAAATACTACTAAAATGTTCCCCCCACCCCATAGAGAGGCAACCACTCTTGATAAAGTAACTTTTACATTGCAGAAGGAATGGCCAGATAAGAAGGAGATTACTGTATATGTTTTCAAAATTAATTTTCTCTTTTTTTCTTTATAATGTCTGAATTCTTCTTTTTTTTAAATATTTTATGTGTTAGATGGTTTTGTTTGGTTTATGGTATTTGACAGCACTTTAAACAATATTTCAGTTATATCGTGGATGTCAGTTTTATTGGTGGAAGAAACCAAAGTACCCGAAGAAAACCACTGACCTGTCGCAAGTCACCAAGAATCCAGTCATGTGCATACAAAGTATATATACAATTTAATTATCAAAATCATGCAAATTGTCAAATAATCTAGTCTATATATATATATATATATATATGTGCAAACTTGACAAGATTTTAAAATGCATTCTCCTGCTAAAGCATTTCAAATGCATTTTCCTTACAAAACATTTCAGATGCATTTTTCTTCGGAAGAACTTACAATTCATTACCCTTATGAAGTATTTCAAATGCATTTTCCTTATAAAGCTTTTCCAATGAATGGAGAATTGCATAAATTAGCAATATAAAAACAAAGATTATAAACCCAATAAAAAACTCTAAGAATGTGCTTACTAAGTATTCTTAATCTTCGAAAAGACTTATGACACAAAATTTTAATTCGGAAAATAATAAGAATGGTTATGGTGCTAAACGTCACTTTCAACAATATTTCAGTTATATCATGGTGGGAAAATAATAAGAAAAGTATAAAAAATGAATAAGCACAAATATTGTTTCTTGAAGAGGACAAAAAAATCCAACAATCAAAATCAAGATCTTGGGTTAGGGTTATGGTGTTTAATGCCACTTTCAACAATATTTCAGTTATATCGTGGCAGTCAGTTTTATTGGTGAAGGAAACCAGAGCACACAGAGAAAACCACTGCCCTTCCTGAAGAGCTGACAAATTTTACCTTTCTGTATAAGATTGTTTAATTTTAACCGTGAACTGGATTTTTTTTATCAATTATTTTTCATATCTGACTAAAAACTACAATAAAGTTTACTTTTGTTCAATTTCAAAATTCATTTGGATTATATTTAACAAACAAATCATTGTCTTGCTGTTATTTTAATCAACTCATATTTTGAATTAAGAAAATTTCAAAAATATGTCATTATATTGTACTTTTGATTGTTAAAACGTTTTGCTGACCAAAATTTCATCTTCATTTAGGTATTTACCCACACAACAATTGAAAAAAATTGCACTATAAAAGGTACCAGGATTTCAGATTCATGAAGAAAGAAATATCTTTAACGAAGGATATGGATGCAAAATATAAGACAAATATATAAAAGATTCAAAGAGCATGTCAGATCTTAACAGAAACTGATTCAAACATCTCAAAGATAGCCAAGAATATATATATATATGATGTCATCACTCAAAGTAATACCAATGAAATATTGTTGGCAACATCTCCCTTATCAGTCAAAGTGTATTTTGATAACAGGTATTTTCTTTTTAACAATCAAAGAATTTGAAAGTACAATGTATAATGGATGTTCTGCCATTCTCAAGACATTAATCATGTTTTCAAGTAGCAAATCCCACTGAGTAATTCATTTCAATACAATTGCATAATAACTACATTGTATAAATTGTTCAATATTTATCAACCCCTCCCCTGCAGTTGTTTTTTCTGTCTAATTCAAGATTAATTGACATTTAAGCAGCACTTTTTATATACAAAAAATGCTTGATGTTAGGGGTTGAAGATTTTGTTCATTTCTTTAATTTCAAAGGAAAACTTACATAATGTTAGATTTATAAACATCTTTAACTACTTGCTATGAGGACTTAATTTAACAACAAAAATATTTTCAAACCAAACAATGCAATTTAAAAAGAAGTAATATAAAACAAATATGTACATGACTTGCCAACAATATTTTGGAACTTTGACTTACATATTATCTCTAGCTGGTGCCTCTGCGAAGAACCTATGTTAGTATATTATGTCAATTTAGTTTGTGTTATAACCTATTAGAACAAGTAAGAAAACAGAGTTGTCTCCCTTTTGTGCAATCATTTATCAAATGTTCAAGAGATCTGTTTTTTTATCTAGCTACATCCACAAACATATGACATCGGGTTACATCAGGTAACCTTTCAATTATATTTGAATGTTTTCTACATTTTTGTACCACCACTAAACTGTTCAATACCTAAAGATTTTGGAGGCTGGTCACTGATTGGTCACTTGAAAACTGACCTCTGGCCTGATCTGATACAGGATGTTGTTAAATGTTTAGTGGATTACTAGATAAAAAAAACAATCACAAAGAACCAATAGACTTCTAATTATTAACGTGCAGTCACATCATACAATTTCCAAACGATTTTGCATCTGTGACACATGTAAGTTGAATGGCAAAGTGTTCCAATCGATATTTGATACAATATAGACTTTCTTATACTATTTTAATCAGATTGTCGATTGGAAATATGACCCCAACCGATTCTGAAATTACCCTTTTATTCGACTTTGACTTTGTGTTCACACGATACGATTTTTGTCAAAAATATGTCAAAAAGAAAAATCGGATGGAAAATTGCATTGTGTGACAGCACCTTTAGATTTCCCTCTTATCCACAATTTGTCTTCTGGAATTTCACTGCAGCCTTTCTAAATTAATGTATTTTTATCTTAAATAAATAAGATGTATTTTATCTATACCTGTAATGAAAAAATAGCACAAAAGTATTCTATTCTAAATATATTCTACTTTACTTTATTATAACAAAACTCTTAGAATTAATGGGTGTGTAAAAAGGGAGTGGGTAATGCACACTTCTATAGGTAAAAACCTAACAGGAAATGAAGCAAAAGCCCAGACTTTTGTTCTGAAAAGACTTCTAGGTAAGGGAGAACATCAAAAGATCGATGTCGGATAAAAAACTTAATTCACATAGTTTGGGGGTGGGGGTAAAATTCCCGGCAAGTTTTATTATCCGACATCGATTTTTTTCGGTTGCATGAAAATGTAATTTTGGCCCAAACAAATCTTCGGACCTTATTATCATTAACACAAGGTTAAACGTAGCTACGTGTTCATCCGTGGACATGTTTGGAACAAACAATAACAGACCGAAATTAACCTCCTAGCTAAGTCGTGCGAAAGCTTTAAACTATGGTGATTGACAGGCTGAAATAGAACATTAATGTAATGACCAGCGAGAGCGTAATATAACGACAGGATTATTCGGGTTAGATGTAAAGAGGAAATATTTAGTTAAAGCCAATAAAAAATACAGATTGCTTTTAAACATACCCTTGCTATTCACCTTTATATTTGTATACAAGGTAATGATTGCAATTTTTTACCAAAAAGTGCCTTCCGACTCCAAATTTAATTTACTTCTGGAACAGTCCTCCGGTGTTCAACATTTCTCAAGTTTAGTTTTGAGGGGGGGGTCTGGAAAAAAACTATATGAATTAGGTTTTTTATCCTACATTGAACTTTTGATGTAGCCCCTAAGTATACAACTACTTATAGTCAGGTCTAACTACAGAGAAAAATATTTACAGTGAAACCTATCTAAACCAAACCCTGAATAAACTGGAATCCTGTTTAAACCTATCTAAACCAAACCCTGAATAAACTGGAATCCTGTTTAAACCTGTCTAAACCAAACCCTGAATAAACTGGAATGCTGTTTAAACCGAACTTTAAATAAAGTCCCAATTTAGGAAATCTTTGATAATTCAACCTGTATAAACCAAACAACTGTTTATTCCTCACAGAAACGTCAGCCCAAAGTTGGTTCGGTTTAGACAGGTTTCACTGTACCTTTCGAATAAAATTAAAATAGAATAAAAGCAAAACATACACATTCAAAAACAATTCTTTTATGTTTTGTCCTGAATCATATAATTTACCCAACTTAGAAAAGTTTATAGAAAAACACTTAAAAGTTAATTTACACAAGCTCCATTTACAAGGCCAATCCTTATAGAACACTTGCATATTTTACATCATGAATCATTTTTTTTTGTCTCAAAAGATTGCAAAGAAAATTATAATATATATAGTTCTTATGACTTGGTGTTTTCCCATTTTCCTAACACAAAATATAATGCTTTATCAGCCATGTAAATAGCACTTGTGTTTATATTGTTCTAAAGATAATCAAATAGTTCTATGAATACAAAATGTATCTTGTATTATTTCAAACATACAAACAACAACATCTAATAAAACCTCCCTCAACGTATGTTACAAAATCATGACTATTTCACTGAAAAAGTTACATATATGTCTTCAATAAATTATGGCTTAAATTGCCAAAATGTCTACAATATCAAGTGACGGGAAGAAGAAGAACACTGTTTTAGGAGGTTTCACACTGCTAAGGTTTTGATGAACAAGTTCCTACTTATTTTTTTTTTTATCTCAGTTATCTCCCTTTATTAAATTTTTGAATGAGAATATGTTGCCAAAAAAATATGCAGTATTCTGACCACCCTCCTCTTTTGTAAAAAAAAAAAGTATCTTGGAAGTTATTCATCAAGGATAAACAACAATTTTACAAAATTTCTAATTCTAGTCTATATCAAAAAGGTATTTCAGTTCTGATGACAATGAAGCAGGTTACAGGAAAAGCTAGTGGTACAATTTTATGATATTCATCTGAAATCAAAAATCAACTTGATTAATCTCTAACATTCAGTTGAATGTCAAAATATTTTGTGAATAAAAGAGAGATTTTTCAACAACAAAAAAATGCAGATGGATAAAGGAAGGATTACTAAACAACAAAAAAATCAGGTAATGACTATATGACTCACCTGTCTTGATCTTCACTGTGGAAGGGTAAGTAAGGAGATGCATGTATATAATATATGTAAATATAGATATATATGTATAAAATAAACCATGGTACAAGCATATAATAAACACAGAGAAACCTGTCTAACTCAAACCCTCAATAAAACAAAATCCTATATAAACAAAACTTTAAATAAAGTTCCAATGTAGGAAATCTTTGTTAATTTAACCTGTATAAACTGAACACTTGTCTATTCTGAACATTGATCCCAATGAGGGTCAGGTTAGATAGGTTTCACTGTATATACTAATGCTAATATAATTCACTAAATAAAAAAAAAACCTGATGAGAAATTATCACAATAGTTTAGGACATCCTTAAAAAATTTGGTTTTCTGCTTCAAGAACCATAATTTAAAAAGTGGGTGGTTAGGTAAATAATTTTTTAAAAATTCATCAAAATTGCCACAAGAAGACACATTTTTGTTGTAAAGATATGACAAAAATAGCAACAACAATTTTTTATTTCAAATTGCAGATAGTTTTAAAAAGCATTATGGGCAGCTATAGTGCAGATTGTGAAACAGCAAACAAACATTTTTTATGGTTGGCCTTGTAGGAGGGTTTTTGTAAGTGACATCCATTCATGTTATACAGAATATTGACCAATCAGAGGCCATGATTTATGAACAAATGTCTCCGATGAAAATTAACATATTGAATCCTCAGGGTTTTTTCATTGAAGACAATTAAAATTTAAATCAAAACAATTATTCAACAGGATGATATATTCTGGTATGTTTTTAATATACAAGAAACAAAATTTTAGAGTTTAATTTATGTATCTCTTTTCAATTTTAAATAAATGATAAAACCTGAGGATTTAATTATATTGCTTTCTCCTCATATAAAACATGACCTCTGTGGTGACAAAACCCCTCCTACAAACTAACACAGAAGAAACTTTTTTTTATTTTATAGATAGACAATGTTCTGGTTGTGATATATCTATTTTGAGGATGTTACATAAAAATTTAGAGCTCTTCTTCTTTGGTTACGGAAAACCTTAACAGGGAGCTACTCTCTAAGGGTATATCTTGTAATATTTTTAACATCTTGTTTAATTTTCTCCTGTAAAATGAGAAGTAGAAATATAATGTCTTTAAAATCTATGCAGTAATCACCATTAACAGTATAATTAATTAACAAAATATGTTAGGAACAAAAACAATTAAACTTATCTTGAATTAGCTGGTAATAATTATCATATTGTGTTTAATTGATTTAATTGAACCCCTGTTTTACTTCTTCCCATGATGCATTTTAATTCTAAGTGCAACCAAAATTTTGTTACTAATTTGAGTAAATCTGCCACTGATCACAGCTTGATCCTGGTCTACCATGACCCCAAATAGCTAGATAGGAAGTTTATTTAGGAGGTTTATATTAACCTGAATAATCCAGTCGTTATATTACGCTTTGCTATATTAATATATCAGATGATATTTTGAAGCACTCCTTCCCAGTTTATTTTGTTCTTGTCATCCATGAAATACTTTTAGAAAATAAGGTCACACCTACATAAAAATATGCTATCTAAACAAACTTAAAGATATACTGTATACTTTAATTAATACAAAAATTACAGAAAAACACAATTTAACCCAAGAAAGTACTTGATAATGGATGCTTTATTATATAATTTTGCAAGCAATAAGTACAATCAAAATATTTTCATGATCCTAAATCACTTCCCATTAAAACATAATTACATACAATATAAATTAACATAGATCTCTATTGCAAAGATTTTCATGATATAAAAATAATCTATAGCATATCGCCATAACGATTAAAACAACAATGTAAAATAAAACACATGTTGTTGATAAGTACGACTACTTACTGTGATGTGGGAGCATCTTCTGTGTCAGACATTCTGTGTGTTTAATTAAAGCCTACAAACAGAACAAAGCTATTTAATGTACAGTTTAATTAAAGCCTACAAACAGAACAAAGCTATTTAATGTACAGTTTAATTAAAGCCTACAAACAGAACAAAGCTATATAATGTACATTTCTTGAGTTGTTTTGGTGTCAGACATTCTGTGTGTTTAATTAAAGCCTACAAATACAACAAAGCTATTTAATGTACAGTTTAATTAAAGCCTACAAACAGATCAAAGCTATTTAATGTACAGTTTAATTAAAGCCTACAAATACAACAAAGCTATTTAATGTACAGTTTAATTAAAGCTTACAAACAGAACAAAGCTATTTAATGTACAGTTTAATTAAAGCCTATAAATAGAACAAAGCTATATAATGTACATTTCTTGAGTTGTTTTGGTGTCAGACATTCTGTGTGTTTAATTAAAGCCTACAAATACAACAAAGCTATATAATGTACAGTTTAATTAAAGCCTACAAACAGAACAAAGCTATATAATGTACAGTTTAATTAAAGCCTACAAACAGAACAAAGCTATTTAATGTACAGTTTAATTAAAGCCTACAAACAGAACAAAGCTATTTAATGTACAGTTTAATTAAAGCCTACAAAAAGAACAAAGCTATTTAATGTACAGTTTAATTAAAGCCTACAAACAGAACAAAGCTATATAATGTACAGTTTAATTAAAGCCTACAAACAGAACAAAGCTATTTAATGTACAGTTTAATTAAAGCCTACAAAAAGAACAAAGCTATTTAATGTACAGTTTAATTAAAGCTTACAAACAGAACAAAGCTATTTAATGTACAGTTTAATTAAAGCTTACAAACAGAACAAAGCTATATAATGTACAGTTTAATTAAAGCCTACAAACAGAACAAAGCTATTTAATGTACAGTTTAATTAAAGCCTACAAACAGAACAAAGCTATTTAATGTACATTTCTTGAGTTGTTTTAGTGTCAGACATTCTGTGTGTTTAATTAAAGCCTACAAGTAGAATAAAGCTATATAATGTACATTTTCTTGAGTTGTTTTGGTGTCAGACATTCTGTGTGTTTAATTAAAGCCTATAAATACAACAAAGCTATATAATGTACATTTCTTATGTCTATATGTGGACTGAAATCAGGATGTGTTAGAGAAGAGCCACATGTCTATATGTGGACTGAAATCAGGATGTGTTAGAGAAGAGCCACATGTCTATATGTGGACTGAAATCAGGATGTGTTAGAGAAGAGCCACATGTCTATATGTGAACTGAAATCAGGATGTGTTAGAGAAGAGCCACATGTCTATATGTGGACTGAAATCAGGATGTGTTAGAGAAGAGCCACATGTCTATATGTGAACTGAAATCAGGATGTGTTAGAGAAGAGCCACATGTCTATATGTGGACTGAAATCAGGATGTGTTAGAGAAGAGCCACATGTCTATATGTGGACTGAAATCAGGATGTGTTAGAGAAGAGCCACATGTCTATATGTGGACTGAAATCAGGATGTGTTAGAGAAGAGCCACATGTCTATATGTGGACTGAAATCAGGATGTGTTAGAGAAGAGCCACATGTCTATATGTGAACTGAAATCAGGATGTGTTAGAGAAGAGCCACATGTCTATATGTGGACTGAAATCAGGATGTGTTAGAAAAGAGCCACATGTCTATATGTGGACTGAAATCAGGATGTGTTAGAAAAGAGCCACATGTCTATATGTGGACTGAAATCAGGATGTGTTAGAGAAGAGCCACATGTCTATATGTGGACTGAAATCAGGATGTGTTAGAGAAGAGCCACATGTCTATATGTGGACTGAAATCAGGATGTGTTAGAGAAGATCCACATGTCTATATGTGGACTGAAATCAGGATGTGTTAGAGAAGAGCCACATGTCTATATGTGGACTGAAATCAGGATGTGTTAGAGAAGAGCCACATGTCTATATGTGAACTGAAATCAGGATGTGTTAGAGAAGAGCCACATGTCTATATGTGGACTGAAATCAGGATGTGTTAGAAAAGAGCCACATGTCTATATGTGGACTGAAATCAGGATGTGTTAGAAAAGAGCCACATGTCTATATGTGAACTGAAATCAGGATGTGTTAGAGAAGAGCCACATGTCTATATGTGGACTGAAATCAGGATGTGTTAGAGAAGAGCCACATGTCTATATGTGGACTGAAATCAGGATGTGTTAGAGAAGAGCCACATGTCTATATGTGAACTGAAATCAGGATGTGTTAGAGAAGAGCCACATGTCTATATGTAGACTGAAATCAGGATGTGTTAGAGAAGAGTTACATGTCTATATGTAGACTGAAATCAGGATGTGTTAGAGAAGAGCCACATGTCTATATGTGAACTGAAATCAGGATGTGTTAGAGAAGAGCCACATGTCTATATGTGGCTCCAAATCAGGATGTGTTAGAGAAGAGCCACATGTCTATATGTGAACTGAAATCAGGATGTGTTAGAGAAGAGCCACATGTCTATATGTGGCTCCAAATCAGGATGTGTTAGAGAAGAGCCACATGTCTATATGTGGCTCCAAATCAGGATGTGTTAGAGAAGAGCCACATGTCTATATGTAGACTGAAATCAGGATGTGTTAGAGAAAAGCCACATGTCTATATGTGGACTGAAATCAGGATGTGTTAGAGAAGAGCCACATGTCTATATGTGGACTGAAATCAGGATGTGTTAGAGAAGAGCCACATGTCTATATGTGGACTGAAATCAGGATGTGTTAGAGAAGAGCCACATGTCTATATGTGGACTGAAATCAGGATGTGTCAGAGAAGAGCCACATGTCTATATGTGGACTGAAATCAGGATGTGTTAGAGAAGAGCCACATGTCTATATGTGAACTGAAATCAGGATGTGTTAGAGAAGAGCCACATGTCTATATGTAGACTGAAATCAGGATGTGTTAGAGAAGAGACACATGTCTATATGTGGACTGTTATTTAAGTGGTCTAAGAGTATAAAAATTCAACTAAAAGTGTTGGTCAGGTACAAACAGATATAATTATCATTTCATAAAAAAATAACTTATTCTTTCCACGATTTAAATGAAAATTGCTCATTTGGCATTAAACAACAATCACACACTCGCATCAATTTTTATTTCCCATTCATGCACCACTATGGATAATCCTGTATGAACTGCAGCTTCACCATAGTAAAGAGAAAAATAACAATCTATGCTGATTACTTTTTGCTTCCCAAAAAGCTGCTTACAAGTTTTTATTGAGCAAGGAAGGTCAAAGACAAACGACCCCTGAATCTCCAAAGATAGTGCCAATTTGGCAACAAACACATGACATGATCCTCCCTATATTACCTGCACACATGCTCATAGTCATATTCTATATTTCAAAATAAAAAATTGCATACCTGTTGATAGTATGCAGAGTTTCATGTGCATGTCTAAAGAGAGAAGGAAAATATGTTTATCTGGTAAACAGAAGAGTGTAATTACAGAGTAACCTGTCTAAACAGAACCCCATTGGGACCAGCTTTTGCATTCGGAATAGACAGGTGTTCTGTTTGTACAGGTTAAATTAACAAAGATTTCCTACTTCGGAACTATATTTAAAGTTTGTGCTTTATACAGAATTCTGTTTTATTCAGGATTTGGTTACTTTTGGCAGGTTTCACTGCATCTCAGAAAAAATACAAAATAGACAGAACTTCTTCTTATGTGCTCACGTAAATTCTTGTTATGCAAAGATGTCTATGTCATTAACGACTAAAATATGGCAAAGCATTCTGGTAATACACTCAACAACACAATCACCCGTCATTTATGAGCAATCAGCAAAATTTCAAATTACATTTAGAAGACAGTGTTGATACATATATATAGAAAGTAGTTATATTTTGAGAAACAAGTGAATGTGTAATCAACAATATATATTTTGGGAAATTAAGGGAGAAAATGCAAATTTACAATAATTGATAGCAAATAAACAGATTTATAAATAGATAAGGTTTATTTAATGTTCTAATATTTTGTTTGTACTTAATCAACATATCATTTTGCTAATGGTGATTACAGGCAGAATCAAACTTCCAAAAAAAAAGGGGGTGGTGGATACTCGTGCTTCCCATGGCCATCTTAACAGCATTATAGGCTCCTGGGCAAAGCAGTTCCTACACCTAGGCCCATACCTACACAACCACTCACAGGAATAACACTGTTAAAATGTCGATAAAATTAAACATATATTTATTGTATTGGCATTTCCAACAAAATCAGTGTTCAAACATTAAAAACATGCCATACACATATCAGCATGGGACCTCTATGCTCATAGACCCCCAGACAATTGCCCAGTGTGTCCATGCATTAAGGCAGCACATGTACAAGGATGACTGAGGTGCCATCTTTGTGTACAATGTTTTTTTTGTTATTTATTTTAAGATTTCATTTTAGATTATATGTAATGCAAGGATTGGGTAATGCTAACAAATTTGGGAAACAGATTGATAAAAGCATTTATTAGCTTGTTTCCCAATCTTGTTGTCAAAATAGTGTATAATCATATAGTAAAATTAATTCTATTATTTGCATTATATTTGAACAATAAAATATGTTTACACTAACAAATTCTACTGTTTATTTAAGTAAATACAGTCCAATCTGTCTTACATGACTTTCCAACAGAACATTGAAATAGGGTCACATATGACAGGTGGTTGCTAAATACAGCTTTAAATAATAAATATGAAATGCACTGTGAAGGGAAATTAACATTAAGGTCACATGATACAAGCTATTGCTTGATAGCGGTGGTCACATGATACAAGTTATTGCTTAATAGAGGTGGTCACTAATGCAGGTTTTACTGTAAACGAATCTCTGAAACTGCATAGCTGCAGAACCCTACCTCTTCTTGCCTTTTTTGTGTGTAAAAAAACCAAACAAATAGAAAACATAAGAGATACAGTTACACAGCTATGTAAATGCATTTCTTGTCACATTTTCTGATTTCAGTAAACCACACTGAAGAAACTCATTGTATGGTACAAAATAGGAAATAATGTTTGGCACTGTTCACAATAATCTTGCATAATGATAAACATATAATTACCTCCATATGATAGAGATAAAGTCATGTCTACAGTCTATCATACTACACAAGGATTGACAGGCAGTGTTTTCTTTTTATATCTATCTATTTCTATTGGGTAAATCTAAAACATATGTGTTTCTTCTATCTAGCCGGCAACAACAACTGAAAAAAACCTATCCTAAAATGAAGTGGGTTGACAAACCAAGGGCTTATGTAAACATTCTATTTGTATTTTGTATATCTCCTCATAATGTAAAAAAAAGAAATGAAGTTAACATGTGTTTCCTCTAGCCGGCAACTAAAGCCTGTAGCCTATCCTAAAATGAAGTGGGTCGACAAATGAAGGTTTTATGAAAACATTTTATTTTTATTCTGTATATCTCCTCATAATGTAAAAAAAAAATGAAGTTAACATTATCAAGGAGAATATTGAAATTCAATCACACCTTGTATCATGGTAGAGTGGGTAGTAATGACAAAAAAAATCTATTAAAACATATTACAGTCTTTGAAATGAAAATTTTATTTGTATATACATATATGTAGTCCTAAATAAAAACTGAAAAATGTGAGCTATTCTGACTAAATTAAATAATTGTTGGTTTGCAGTGTACAGGCTCATTATATTACTAAAATACTTTATTCATTATGTACAATTTTACCCCCAAAATAATTGAAGGCCTAAAACACAATGACATGTGTAGGCAGGTATTATTTTTTGACATCCACTTTTTCTGGGCAGTTTTTGGTGGGTTGGTTAGTTAACAATAAACCATTTCTTTAGGCCTCAATGGTTTCTTTTTCTGCATATAAATAATTCTTACCTACTGAACCGGTTTATGTATTGATGAATGCCTAAACTTAATGATAATCAAAGAAAATGAAAAATTCATCATAATCAAGCATGAATAGTTACTGCTCCTGATAACTAGAAAACTTATATGATGCAGTGCAGTATCATATGTCCTTCAACTTTAATACCAAATTCTGACTGTGTAGATGTTGTTGATGTGATGTTCGTCAGACATTCTACAACATCAACAATTTATCTGATTGTTTACAAATGTCGCAGGTGACACAATTTTCAAATCTTAGAAAGAAATTAATTTATATACTAAAATATAAATAGATAACAAAAGTTCTAAATATATGTTTTTATCCTTCTAATTTATCTTCTTATTAGTACATGTAACCAAATTGTTTTATTCACAAATATGTTTTATTTCTAAGAGTCTTGTAGTTGAGAAAATTAATTTGTAAATGTGTTCACCACACTATAAAGATGAAATACTGCTAAAGTTGGCATTAAACACCAATCCATCAATAAATCATTCAATTTGATACCAAAATCAACAGTATTTCTTCATCAAAATAGTCATGTTTAACATATCATAGCTGAAATCATTCTGAAAACTCGTCTCAAATCAGTGCAATAAAAAATAAACAACAATATCATCCATCATTTCACTAAAAATTGTATGAAATAATGTAGGGGAAAAAAAATCCATAGTGGAAAAAGAGTTCTGATGAAATTTTCATCAACAGCTGATCACATGATGAAAACGTAGTACATGTACTGGTAGATAGATAGCTTTAAAATGGTATTCTCGATTTCGAAGTGACATCACACAATGTAATTGACCAATCAATGATTATCAATTTTGAGATGAAGAAAATATTTGGAGGTGAAGCCAAGCAAAATCCTCGGGATTCTACATAGACTCCAATGTATATTAATTTATTCGCTATCTTCCAACAGAAGTTAAATATTTTAATTAAAATCACCTCTGGTAAATCAGATATCGAGTTTGATTTTCGTCAATTTATATCAGACGGGTTTATCTTAAATTAGGAAAATAAAATTCAAATTTTCCATTGGAATCTAGGTAAAATCTAGAGGATTCCTACTGACCTCACCCCAATGAATTATTAAATACCCGGATGTTCTGATATGAGTATACTCTGTTTCTCCTACCTTTACAGTCTTCGCACTAACTCACTTGCCCGAAGCCTGTGAAAAGTAAAACTGGATTCGGACAAGTAAAAATTCTGAAGGATTTGTTTGAATAAATAGAAAAGTTTTCTAAATTTAGCTTTCGGGCAAGTAGGTGAAAAAAATTAAAACAAAGACTGCTTTTTAATCAATGAAAACCTATTTAAATTAACAAGAAATTTCTATAAAAGAAATGCATAAAATAAGTTATATCTGATGATGTTAACTGACTAACCTTTTCCCCACTTCATCAAAATCAGGACATGTAAAAGAATAAACAGAATATGCAATGTTTGATAACAGGATTACATAAACAGGCCTTCCTCCTATGTGATTAACATCTGGTGTTATTTAGTTGTTAGATAATTGCATGTCTATGGTGCCATCTTTGTATACAATGTGTAAGAGTTTCTCTTAAAGATGGAGTGTTAATGTGCAACTAAATGTTAATGGCATTTTTAATATGACATGAAATAAATTTGATGGTTAATCCTTTCTATTTGTGTGTTCAGTTTTATTTGTTTGTTTGACTGTTTATTATATAATATTAGTATCGGATGACATTTAGATACAGAAGCTGACAAATAATTAAAAAAAATATCTTGGACATTTGAGACTTTGCAACAACTGCCATATTGTTCATGAAGACAAAAATCATTTCTTTCTTGATTGTAAGAATAATGAAACTTTAATTGAAACAATTTTAAATAGAAATAGAAATGGAAACATTTCATACCCCAATTTTAGTTGGTTGGTTTAGGTTGGTTTATGGTGTTTAATACCACTTTCAACAATATTTCAGTTATATCGTGGCAGTCAGTTTTATTGGCAGAGCAAACCAAAGTACCCGGAGAAAACCACAGATCTGTCGCAAGTCACTGACAAACTACCCCAATTTTATATACTGGTACATCCATCATAAATTAACAAGTGTAATATTCTTTGGCTTTATTGAAATACTAGATCAAGTCAAGAGAATAAATGGGCATGTATTTGTGTGTTCAAGGTATCCATTTGGCTTCTGTTTCTATGATTTTTAGATTGACTTTCGGAACTGTTTTAACAGTGAGATGTTCCAACAGTGAGACGATTTAACAGTGAGATGTTCTAACAGTGATATGTTCTAACAGTGAGATGTTTTAACAGTGAGATGTTCTAACAGTGAGATGCTTTAACAGTGAGATGCTTTAACAGTGAGATGTTCTAACAGTGAGATGTTTTAACAGTGAGATGTTCTAACAGTGAGATGTTTTAACAGTGAGATGTTTTAACAGTGAGATGTTCTAACAGTGAGATGTTTTAACAGTGAGATGTTCTAACAGTGAGATGTTTTAACAGTGAGATGCTTTAACAGTGAGATGTTCTAACAGTGAGATGTTTTAACAGTGAGATGTTCTAACAGTGAGATGTTTTAACAGTGAGATGCTTTAACAGTGAGATGTTTTAACAGTGAGATGTTTTAACAGTGAGATGTTCTAACAGTGAGATGTTTTAACAGTGAGATGTTTTAACAGTGAGATGTTTTAACAGTGAGATATTCTAACAGTGAGATGTTTTAACAGTGAGATGTTCTAACAGTTAGATGTTTTAACAGTGAGATGTTCTAACAGGGAGATGTTTTTTTTGTGTTTTTCATTTCATTATAAAACAATAGATAGAACTGAAGACAAGGGGCTCCTTACTAATGCTTGTTTTCATATCAATATGGGTTAGGGTTATTGGGTTTAACACCACCTTATATTTCAGCTATATCATGGCGGTCAGTTTTATTGTTGGAGGAAACCAGAGTACCTGGAGAAAAGTCACTGACAAACTTTATCATATAAGGTTGCATCGAGTACACCTCGCCACAACTATTAGTGGTGATAGGCATCGATTGCACAACCATGACAGCTCCTTCTATCAATATGTATTGAGTATATTATTTTAACGTAACCATAGTAACATAGGGCATGATTTTGTAGGTAAAGTGTTCATAAAATAAAATATCTAAGAAATAGTTTTATTTTTATTTATTTTCTTATTCATAATACTTATATCTATCTAATTTTCTTTTTTCAGTTATGTGTATTTATATCCTCTTTTTCTCACCATATACAAATGACATTTTTTTCATACTTCATGGATACTCTTTGAACATATACAGTGAACACCTGTCTATACTGAACACAAAAGTTAGTCCCACCAAGTTTTAGGAATGTACCAGTCATTGAAGGGACATGTTTTCAAGAAAAAAAAGGTGTTTTGGTTTCAAATTTGCTTTTTTGTTGTTTTTGTGTTTATGTTGTATTTATCATGAATCAATCAAACAAAACTAAATAAAGTGGAACCTCCTTTAACCATACAGAAAATTTTGTTTACCTAGGTGTAAATTTAAACTGTCTAACACAACAACATAATGATGCTCGAAACAGGTCTGAAGCTGATTTTACAAAATAAAGGTGAGAGTTATCTCCCTTTCTATTTTATTAACTCTACTTTATAGGGAAGCAACACAACACATTTCAGATCTGAATCATATAAAGATATTTTGGGAAAATATATTTATAGGAAATCTCCAATTTTTCAATATTTTTCTATATAGTGTAGTGACCAAACACAATATTACCAAATTGAAAATTCCACAAAAATAAATATTTTGTACACATTTACTTAACACTAACTTCATTCATATAATTTTCTACATATTTGATTGACATGAAATTTAAATTTGCTTCAAATTTATGAATATATTACAGCTTTAAAAGTTTTATTTTTGAATTTTGACTTTGATGATCTTTAAACTTTTGTTGCCTCTATGAATTTTTTCTTACAATTCATATCAGCAACACTCATTTTGGAAATGCCACCACCAATGGTGGATAAACAAATATTCAAAACCTTTTCTTCCTCTTGCGTCAAGTGAAAAAAAACTGTAAGAATTATTCCATATAGGACAAGTATACCCTGCTTCCATCTGAAGAAAACAGGGGCATCCTTCCAGAATGGAAAAAGTGATGAAGTTCAAAATCAAACTTGTTCTACTAGTGAAACCATGAAGAAAAGGCTTTCGTCATCATATGTTCGGTTGCTATAGGAAATCAAGTATTTCTATCCCAAATCTAGCTCACATTTTATCTAGTAAAATAGTATAACTAATCAGAATTTAGATTTTAAAAGAATATTTCACAGGTGAATGAACAATGCAATAACACACGAATCATGCGCTTGCACTAAAATTTCAAGAAAAACTGAGTTGTAATTTTATATGTGAAATATCAGATTTAATTCACTGAGAAATTCTGGTATTTCACCTCCATTTATATATTAAACAAGTCAGAAAATAATTGAAAAGTCAGAGACAATTGTATAACTTCAACCTTCAGGTTTATATTTTTGTTACTGAGAATCATTAATTTTTAACAAAATCACTGAGGGGCTGTCCTAGTCGTGATCATATGGTAGTTGGATTTACAACTACCTGTGCAGTCATTGCCTATCACAACTAAAGTTGTGAGTTCGAACCCCGTTCATGGCAAGGTGTACTCGATACAACATTATGTGATAAAGATTGTTAGTGACTTGCGACAGGTTGGTGGTTTTCTCCGGTTTCCTCCACCAATAAAACTGACTGCCATGATATAACTGAAATATTGTTGGAAGTGGCATTCAACACTATAAACCAAACCAAACCACGTAATCACTGAACTTTGCTTGAACATGAAGGTTGGATATCCAAATTATTTGCTTGTGTTAAATGATTGGTATGATTGAACAAGAAGTTTGCAAATACCAATTCAGTGTGCACCTGCAGAAAATGCATATAAAAGTTTATGTTTTTGAACGATTACAGTAAAATTAATTGCTAATTGAAATACCTACATATTTTATCTCCAGACATAAGAATGTAAGTTTATTATTTTTACAAATTTACATGTTCTTCTTAATGATAAACAACATATATAAACTTCTATTTAACTATGTCAGTTATGTCAAAAATAGATATAGAATAATAAGTAGGTCACTATCGTTGTGAGTTTGAATCCTGTTCAGGTGGGGTGTACTCGATACAACATTATGTGGTAAAGCTTGTCAGTGACTTGCAACAGGTCAATGGTTTTCTCCTGGTACTCCGGTTTCCTCCACCAATAAAACTGACCACCACAACATAACTGAAATATTGTTGAAAGTGGCGTTAAACACCATAGCCCTAACCCCACAAAAAATTATATCCTCCCACTTCTGTTATTTAGTTTAACATACAAACTATTAAGTAACAAAAAGGTACTGTTGTTCTCATGAATTATAACACGCCTCCCCTTCATTTTGCCCTAGAAATCATATCAAAAGTTAAATAATAATTTATATGACCTTGAAATGTAATATTTATTACCTTATATGAGGGAAATGCAACTGAAAACCAAAAAAAAAGTTCTGCCCTGAACAAAATTGATGACAAATTATCATTTGACCTGGTCAAAGGTGAAGGTCAATGTGACTTCATTCTTACATGTCAAATTCTGTCATGTTCTAATGCATATATATATACAAAATATGAGGGCATTCAGCCGTAAGAAAAAAATGTTCCATCCCTGACAAATTTGCATAATAAAAAAAATCAATTACTTGACTTTATTTCAAGGGTCAAGGTCACTGACCTCCTTTGTATATGC
Organism: Bathymodiolus septemdierum; assembly: GCA_963383655.1. NCBI lineage: Eukaryota > Metazoa > Mollusca > Bivalvia > Mytilida > Modiolidae > Bathymodiolus > Bathymodiolus septemdierum. The sequence continues at coordinate 11,328,489 of OY726526.1, read as the reverse complement.
AAAACTCTGTCATGTCCTATTACATATACATACAAAATATGAGAGTAGATTAAAAATCAATTAATTAACCTTGTCAAAGGTCAAGGTCAGTGATCTCATCCTACATGACACTCCGTCATGTCCTAATACTTATTTATGTAGAAAATATAAAAACTTTCTGCATCAGACAACATTGTATTGTTAAAAAATAAATCGTTTAAACTTGGGGTCAAAGATCAAGGTCACAGTGAACTCATCCTTTTATGTGACAAGCAGACACTAGGTCATAGGACAAAAAAGTTCTGCCTAAGACAGAGTTGTATGATAAATATCAATAAATTGACCTTGTGGTTAAAGGTCAAGGTCACAGTAACCTCCTTCTTTGATATGTGACACTCCGCCATGTTCGAATGTTCTGCACTGTACAAGATTGTCAATAGCTACCAACAAATGATGAACAGACGGCACCCTGAAACCAGTATACAGTGATTCTCAAAATTACGACCTGTTATGGAAAACACGGTGTCGGGTGCAAACTAGGAATAGCAGAGTGCAAATGGACGGCATAAATATGTTTGACATCGCGGAAACAAATACACAAAATGTTGTATTTTAAAATAAAACAATATATGTAGATGCTTAGAGTGTTTTTATCGATGGACAAAGTTCAATTTTTTATTGATTTTGATTTAAATTGTGTGTCAATTATAGAACGCATTATTACAACTTGTCGTAATTTCTTTTATTAAAAGTTTTTAGTCACAAGATGTACATATTTTGAATGCCTGTTAAAGACCTTTTTCAAAATGATACATTTAAAAATACAAGACGGAAGATGAAATTTTATATTTTTAACCAATTATTGTCGCTATATTCTTTTAACCAGAGTTACGGAACATTGCTAATCCAATACAAAAATGACTGCATTAATTTCTATTGTAAAAGATGTGCAAGTTTAATAGTAAGATGTTAGTTGAAAACATGAAATAAAATTTTAATGCGTCTAGAAAGTTATATTGGAGAAAAATAGTCAAATGATATTTTTAATGATGTCGCCGTTAAGAATTTAACATCTGTGACACCTATTTCAGATATTTATTCATTTGATACAAAAAATCGGTGGCTAACATATAGGTGGTAGACAGATTTCAAGTCAAACAATATCTAATTTAACAATACATTCAAAGAAATGTATTATTTAGCTTAACCAGACGAATGAAAAAGTTAACAATCGTGACCATTAACAAGCGATACCCGAAAGACGGAACGCTAGGTCTTACCCGATGCGGTTTGGTGTGCTATTTTCGACGTTCGATTGTGACGTCAACATTCAACATTGGTAAACACGTTGATACAAGGTGAAAGCAATGACGGTGCACTGAATATAATCTAAAATCAAGATTTGTATGATCGATGTTTAATTTTTACATGGCTTCACTTGCTAAACTTGACAAAAAGGTTACTTCAAAGAAAATCGTTGTATTTGCTTTGCTTAATGTTTCATTTTAATCAAAGAGATTTACAAATTTATGTTGAGAAATCAAATGAAATGAATGAATCATCAATTTCTTACCGGAATAACGGATGTTAAAGCGGTAACGGATATTAATTTTGTCTTCAACCATATGATTTCACACATTTTCATTGCTTCCTCTGGTAGAATTGTGGCCATTTCTTTTGGGTTTTGGTCTTGTTTATAAATGTATTTATTTACATATGCATTTATGTGTAAATTCAAAAAAGTACAGCTCTCAAAACTTTGTATATTGAAGTACGATCTCAGAAGGACTACTGACAAAAAAAGTCGTGTACATGTAGGTTTAAATCATCTACTCCTTAAAATTACCTGTTTACAAATGCACCAGAAAAAAAATCAAGCTCTAATTCCTGTTTTTACAATAATGCATCTGTCCTAAAGGTATTAAGACATGTTAAACTTGGTAATGGATGTTAAAACCTGAGAGACCAATTACATGCATAATTATTTCGACTTGCACATCAATATTTAAACTAGTTTACTCATTATACCCCCCACGAACGAAGTTCAGGGGGGTATATAGGAATCACTTTGTCTGTCCGTCCTTCCGTCTGTCCGTCTGTCTGTGCAAATCGTGTCCGGTCCATAACTTTTGAATGCCTTGATGGATATTGATGATACTTGGTAACATTGTTGTCCATCATGAGAAGGTGTGTCTCAAATAAGAACGGAATGCATAGGTGCAAGTTCAAGGTCACAAACTTAGTTAAGCTTTTATCAGTGCCAGGAACTATGAAAGTACATGCAGTTTCCCCTGTTTGCTCCAAATTTATAATGATTAGAAATATGTCTTGTTACTGTCAAGGTTGCAATAACAACTTATCAGATAGAGTATGCGATGGTTGGTCAAAGTGTAGGATTAGCAAGCAAAGTACAGAACTTGAAACAAATAAGAACCATAGAGATACTCATGCCGAAATAGAAAATCAAGGAAACGAAAACGATTCTTCGAACACGGAAAACAGATGGCAAACGGTTGACATTGATGAATTAGATTTTGTCGCTGCCGTTTACGATGGCAAATGGTATCTAGGTAAAGTTATAACAATCCACGATGAATTGCAGGAATTTATAGATGGCCGAATCCACCAGATGAACTTTGGGTTTCTTTGTCGGACATACTTAAAAGGATACCTGAACTGTTGCCAAATGGAAGAAGTAAACAAATGTTTAATATACCAGAAACAGAAAGTGTCGCAATTTAATCCAAATTCGGTGATTGGAAGATTTTTCAAAATTAACATCCGTTACGATTCTTAAAATTGACCAAACCTTAAGCATTCCTGTTGCTTTGATTGTCCAAGTTGTTTTGTTCTTTTGCTTTATTAAAATGTTTATTACGGTAATCAATACTACCTTGGCTCTTTTTCATTTTCGAATTTTAATCAGCTATTAATGTTAGTTTAGGTGAATCTTACTGCAAAAATGATAGATGTATCGTAATGACATTGATAAAATACGTTGTACATGAAAATGGAGGAGTATATTTCATATCTAGCCACTTGGTATTAAGCTATAAATAAACCTTGTTAATCAGAAATTAGCATGCAAGTCCTTGAATTAATTAGAAACAAAGTGTCATATACACTATTAACTTCCATTACAAAACTCAGCATGTCTTATATAGATTGATATTTGAATAGAAAGATCCAGATTATTTGACTTGCATGTATTTCCAATTTTGAAGGTTTCAAATATTCAAAAAATAAATGAAATATAGCAAATAGTCTGATGATTTGTTTGAAATTTAACTTGGAAACTTTTAACTTTTTTATGTATTCAACACATGTTTTTTTCGCATTTATTAACATTGACGTTCCGTGAAAACAGTGTCACAAATTCTGCAATCGATCATTTATTTGCATACTTATACCAGCATGTAAGAGTAAACACTATAAGACTTTAAAACAATTGAGTTCTTTTGTTCAATTTTTATACGTTTGTATGTCGAGTATCTGTTTAACGTCCGTTATCAAGAGTTTTGGAAGTATATTTGAAATGTTCATGAAAAATAAAATCGAAGACTAATTTGTGGAGAAAAATATCAGAAAATGATCCAGCATACCAGTTCTTGCAAATTACAACATCAATAAGTCTATATCTTAAGGTTTATTTTTTTGCAATTTCTGTTGTGAAAGTGGTCCGTAATTTTGAGAATGACTGTATACCCCTCATCTTCGTTGCGGGGGTATAATAAATTATTTCAAAAGAAGTAAATTGTTCCCAAATCAGTCAATATAGGTGTATGAGTATAGTAGGATTCCACTTTGTACATTATAAATACCTGACAGTGTTCTGACATCTGATACCAGTGTAAATAAGATAAAGTTAACACAAAAATGGTGTTGTATTGTATCTGATAAATGTCACAGAGATCCTACTAGATTTTGTATTCTAGTGTGTACTAACAAGTGCACTATACATGCAAAAAGTTGATAATATGATCAAACACTGCATAAATATGAAATAATTACACAAAAATATCTACAAATTTTACAAGTCATGAAAATGACAAGACACATTCTGTAAAATATTAATGGTGGATAGTGCAGTAGATTAACATTTGGTTGCAGGTTAGGGGGGAGTTGTCTATATTGAATAATTTTCACAAGACTTTTGAAATTTTCAAAGTCATTGTCAAAAAAATGTAAACAGTAAATAAGTCCTACCTATATCTCGAAAACAAAATGGCTGCCAGGAATTCTGTCAAAAGCTGGAATGTACAGAAGAGGTGTAGCCACAGTAAACACACTTGATTGCAGCAGAAGATTCATGCATCATAGAACTTTCTATATATATTGGCCATATTTTAGGGGGTTCAGGTTGCCATAGAAACAAATTTTTAATAATTATTTCTAGTAGTAAAATCATACAATTCAAATCATAAATAAATCACAAAATCAAAGTCAATAGTATGTTTTAACAAAAATATTTTCAAGAAATCTTGAAGTTGTAAAATTTTAGAAAATATTAAATATAAAGAGTTTACCTTGCATGTAATATCCACACCCCAAGCAGAATGGAAGATTCCCACAGATGTAGATATCTTTCACAAGTAGCATCTTCAGATGGGGCATTCCATATAAAGAATGAGTGAAACTTGAGAGGGTTTTGCACAGCTGGGCCATTTAGCTAATCCTACAAAACAGTAGTGATCCAACTAATCATACTGAAATATAATTGAATTATTAATTAACAATTAGGAGGGATAATTACATATTTTTGCAACTATTATTCAGGAGAAATTTGTTGTGACATATCTTGTACAAATGTAATCAAGACACAATGTAGATCAAAAATACTTATCATGCACCTTCACAAATCCCATGTACATGCACACGAAAATGTATGCAAACATTTTATGTTTTTATCTAATGGATGTCTGCATTTCATGTTTTCTGATAAATTTTGAATATATTACTGAAAATATAAAAATGTGTAATTAAAAATTATTTGATCTGCCTAATAAAGAAAAAAAAATTATAAAAAAAAAATTGAAACATTTTGTGTGCAGTCAGATTTTATCATTATTGTGCTTCAAACATTTTCCCAATATAAATATGAATACATGTACCAAATAACTATTTTTTTTCCTGTATCGCCAGGTCAAGACTTATTTTTAAAAATGATTTCCCATTATAAGTCTATATATATCTATATATATGTTGTGTACATGTTATTATTTTGTACAAGTTATAACTTGTACAAAATATTTATACAAGTTATAACTTGTATAACACCATCATACAAGTTATAACTTGTCCAATTATTGCTATGCAAGTTATAACTTGTACAATTGTGATTGAAAATACATCATAACTTGTACAACTTTGTTATGCATAGGCCTTTTTGCATTATTTGTGTTGGAAACATGACAGCTACATGTATGTCAACTGTATTGACAGTAGATATTCAATATCCAATATCTCATTTTATTTTTTGTTTTTGTTTTGGGGTAATTACATATTTATTTGTATACCCAGTGTTGACGAAAGATCGGATCGCATTATAAATAGAAACTTTGAAATTTCTTGAGATTTAAATCAAATTTAATTAGACTAAATGAATTTTTCAAACATTTATTGTCAAGAAACACATATCTCATAGAGGCATTGAATGTCTCTTGAAATTCATTTGTTGGCACATGACAAAGATGCATGACATCTGGAATTACACAATATATTTTTCCGTTTACACTTGCATTTCCCAGTTGTGCAGCCACTACGACAGCTGTAATGAATATGCCCTTGACCACCATACAAAGAAAGCAACTGTACGGCTTTTCTCACACTTATTTCTGTATTATCAGGAACATATAAGATAGTTAATTCATTGGTTGTGGTGTTTGTTCCTGTTTCGGGTACGGTGTTGGTTTCAGTTTCAGGTTCGGTGTTTGTTTCTGTTTCAGGTTCGGTGTTGGTTTCAGTTTCAGGTTCGGTGTTTGTTTCTGTTTCAGGTTCGGTGTTGGTTTCAGTTTCAGGTTCGGTGTTTGTTTCTGTTTCAGGTTCGGTGTTGGTTTCAGTTTCAGGTTCGGTGTTGGTTTCAGTTTCAGGCTCGGTGTTTGCTTCAGTTTCAGGTTCGGTGTTTGTTTCTGTTTCAGGTTCGGTGTTTGTTTCTGTTTCAGGTTCGGTGTTGGTTTCAGTTTCAGGTTCGGTGTTGGTTTCAGTTTCAGGTTCGGTGTTTGTTTCTGTTTCAGGCTCGGTGTTGGTTTCAGTTTCAGGTTCGGTGTTTGTTTCTGTTTCATATTCGGTGTTGGTTTCTGTTTCAGGTTCGGTGTTTGTTTCTGTTTCAAGTTCGGTGTTGGTTTCAGTTTCAGGTTCGGTGTTTGTTTCTGTTTCAGGTTTGGTGTTGGTTTCAGTTTCAGGTTCGGTGTTTGTTTCTGTTTCAGGTTCGGTGTTGGTTTCAGTTTCAGGTTCGGTGTTGGTTTCAGTTTCAGGTTCGGTGTTTGCTTCAGTTTCAGGTTCAGTGTTTGTTTCAGTTTCAGGTTCGGTGTTGGTTTCAGTTTCAGGTTCGGTGTTGGTTTCAGTTTCAGGTTCGGTGTTTGTTTCTGTTTCAGGTTCGGTGTTGGTTTCAGTTTCAGGTTCGGTGTTTGTTTCTGTTTCAGGTTCGGTGTTGGTTTCAGTTTCAATGTCAGTGTCCGCTTCGGGAGTTGTTTGATTAGTGTCATTTCTATTGGTAGGCGTTTCAGTCGTTGTCAGTGCATTTAGGTCCTCCTCGGTAGTACAGTAATATATTACATCCGTCCCTTTACGAACAAGCTTTTCAATTCCTGCTATCTCCAAAGCATCATACTTTTTTGTCAAATATCACTGAAGTTGTGACTTTTTGGTTACTGATTTTGCTTCCATTACACTATGAATTGTCTCATTATATCTTTCATGTGTAAATATAATATTATTTGTAGACTTGTTGTCATCCAATAGTTTTATAACTTCATCATAAAATTTGGTTTCAACAGTATTTGCCATCTTTACACTTCAAAATAATTCAAAAGACTGAACAACAATGTTAACAATATATTAACTCCTTAAAAATACTCACCATAGTAGTAATTAAATAATAAAAGGTAATCTTAGGCCAATGAATGTTATATGGGTTAATTACACATATAGGCCACTGTAAATAAAACTGTACAAGTTATGATGTATTTTCAATCACAATTGTACAAGTTATAACTTGCATAGCAATAATTGGACAAGTTATAACTTGTATGATGGTGTTATACAAGTTATAACTTGTATAAATATTTTGTACAAGTTATAACTTGTACAAAATAATAACATGTACACGACATATATATATACGTCTGAAAATTAAACCAAACAGTGTTAGAATTAGATTTTAGAGCTGTCAAATTTTTGTTCTTCCCTCGACGGGATTTGAACCCACACCATTGATATGCTGCAGTGTATCCTTAGTAACTTTGAGATCCAGTGGGACAGATATATTGTATGGTTGTCACTTGCTTCTAGATGTTTGTATATATATATATATATATATATATAAAAAGAAATTATTAAAAAAAGAACAAAACGGATTTTTCACAACATTCTTGTACTAACGTTTTCACTGCTGTTGCAGATCTTCAGGTACAATGTTTATAAAACGTTAGTACAAGAATGTTGTGAAAAATCCGTTTTGTTCTTTTTTTAATAATTTCTTTTATATGTACCAGCATACGGATTTCATTTGACTTTTTAATATATATATATATATATATAGAGCTAAGAAGAATACATCTATTGATTGTTCACATAAACTTGTATATGTAGTCTTAATATTATTTATAAACAAGATATCATAAATTGCTCCCATCAATGATTATTTCCTCACGATCTATTATACAGTTCTCTTTATGCAAAGAATTTATGCTCACTTAACATAAATTTTAATTTTTTCATAATTAAAAAAAATATTAAATTTCATTTTAACTTGTCATTTTTATTATTTCATTTCACTGTTTTTATTTTGCTTACAATTTCATTTTTTTTAAGATTGAAGAAATTATTGTTTGAACTCTTGGTTTATTCAAGGATTTGTATAGTTCTACTATACAAATCCTTGGTTTATTGTATCTGTGTTTTTTTCATGGAAATTGATTGATAGATTGTTTGTTGTTTGCTTAATGTTCAGCAGTTCGACATCTCATGAATATTCAGAATGATTCTGACATCGGAATTAAAGTTTTGTTGATACAATGCTCAACCATGGTAAAATTTCAACAAATAATAATATCTACTCCCCCCCCCCCCCCCCCCCCCCCCTCCCACACTTTAAACATATTTAGTTATTCAAATAAAATAAATGGATCAGATACAAGTTTAACAACTTAGTATCTTCAAAATAAACATTATATACATAATATTGAACATAGCACATTTGTAATTCTATTGCATGCTGGTAGATCCTCTCCCATCCCACCCTGAATAATTAAGTGAGCGAGTCTTGTTTAACAAGTGCACTATTTTTTTTTCAGCTTTTCATGGCCAGAACAAATTACTTTCTGATGAGATGATAATTAAATATATAATGGCAGTACATATGTATGGTCATGTATGTTTACAGAAAAATAATTAAAGGGGGAATAACTCTAAATAACAGAAATCATAAATTTTTAGGTCATGTCAGTCGGCAATATTCCTGTTTTGTACATGTGTCTGAAGAAATGATACTGTACATGAAATTTAATTCATCAATAAATAATTCAGGAGGATCATTTTCTGCTTAATTTTAGGAGGATTTTAATAGATTTGATCCAAAAACTAAATTGTCCATACATAAATGTATTCCTCTATTAATGTGACACTTTTTTCTGCTCTTGTTTTCCTTTTCTCAACTTTCTTTTTCTTTTGCTGTGTTTTTGGACAAGACCTTTCACTCTCTTTTCAAATGTTTCATGATATTTGTAATATTTAGAATAGTCCTGCAAAAATAGCAAGCACCTCACCCAAGACCTGGCTACAGACAGAGCCATGCACTGTTTTATAGAAATAAAATATCAGCTTGAATTTACTATTAAATTCTTTAAAAAAAAATTTGCCTCATGTATGTTTAAATTTTTGTTTGCCTCATGTATGTATAAAAAAAATTGATCTACCTGATGATTGAATTAAATTTTTTTCTTACTGACATGAAAAAGAAAACATTCTATCGACCTGCGGTGATAACTTTATTGCCAATCAAGGCGCTCTTTCGAGCTGCATAATCAATTACAATGATTGAAATGATTATTATTATATAAACAGAAATAAATATTAATGACAAGAATAATAATAACATTAGAATATCACTGTGTATAAACTGACCCGGCAAAAAATGTTTGGACACATGCATATCTAATTCCGGAACGGAACCGGACTGCAACAAGGCAAGAAGAAGGTAAGAATTCTGTTTATTTATTTGTTTTTTGCATGAACTTAGGGGAAATAAATGCTTTATTAACCATTTCCTGCTGTCAGATGAAACATTTTGGCTATGTCATCGTATATTAATTGAGAAATAAGCGATAATGTGCCACAAAATGACGATCAGCTTGACCCCAACCCCGAATTTCGCTCAGTTTCTCTTTGAATAGCTCGAATTGAATGGAACGAAATGTATTGAAGGAACGATTGGTGAATAAAGATGACAAGAATCGTCACTGTGTGCTTTTAATTATTGATATAAGTAAGCATGGGGCGAAAGAAATGGGTAATGTCAAAATGGCAGGACCCGGTTTCGTAAATGATGTTACAGCATGATGACCCGGTTTGGTTCCAAAAAAATTATGAACAAACTGGAACCGGTTTCGACATATAAACATATGTGTATTACTGACGTGCTAATCTAAAGAATTATGAACAATTTATACTAAACATTTACGAGAAACACGATGCCTGTTAGGCATCAAAAGTATACTTTTGACGCGTATCACAGAGCTGTCGAAATCTCTTTCCTGTCTGTCAGACAATAGGTCTGGCAGATGCGGACAATGTGTCAGACCAATCAAGCATTTGCCGGACCTACATTTTTTTTACAACTTCAACTGAATTACACATATACTTGCTAAATCCATAAAATGGTTTGTTTACAGCTTCAAGTGATACCTTGGAATACTCAAAGTTAGTACAACACATTCTTGTGTGACATGTGGAAATATACATACAATGCAATAGACTTGTGTATGAAATAAACAAAGATACCAAGTTTGCATAATGCTAGCTATGCACATGTTTCAAGGTGTTACCTCTTATAAGTAGCATTAGGTCTGGACCGAATCAATTGGATGACTGACAACCTAGGCCTAAATTAAAATTAAGTTTGTTTCCCCTTTCACCGACCGACCCTTAAAAAAGCCGCAGAGTCAAAAAAAATTATTGCCAAAACATCAATCAATTCTGTTACTGATGTTCTCTCCTGTTCCAGTCTCAGCTGTTTTTCAGCAAGTGTTGGTGTACCTTCAAAGCCAAAGAGATTTATATCTCCATATTTTCCACTAATAGAACAATTAATTTTCTTTCCATCAAAACACAGTTTGAATGTCTGGTCTTTGCTGGTTTGCTCTGATACTTTGTCGAGTAAATGGGTTAATATTCCCGGACGTATTTGGCTCGATGGTATAGGAGATTCTGAGGTACCAGTAACCTTTGCAAATGGTACGCTGAAATTTATTCTTGATCCTTTTGGATCAAATTCGCCCGGAGTTGATAATCTATTAACAAGATCGCCTTTGTTTTTAGGGCCACTCATATATCTAAGCCACTTGCCATGGAACATTTTGTATCCTATACGCCAAAATTTGTTTACTGCTGTATCGTTGTATCTCATTTGAGTTGTTAAGGTTTTGCCATACCATCGCACAACATCTAGAAATAGTAGAAATGCAATATTATCCATTGGAAATGACTGTGTTGATAACAGCTGATTAAACTGAATCCCAGTTTCTAATTGTCCATGATTCTTCATTGTTTCCACTACTGAGGGGATAAGTTTTATTAGAATTTCTCTTTCGTCATCATCAGTTCCCTCTTCATAAACATCCATTGGCGTTAGCGGTCTATCGTCATCGCCAGGTATAGATTCAGCAACTGGTACTGATGTTTTCATTCTTTTATACAAAAGACTGGAAATAGTGGTTATATCTGTACTTTTATCCTTGGCTATGTGTATTGTCAATGCATTACTTGTACAGTCTGTTTGTATTTTTTGTCCCAAAGCCTTTATTTTCTCTGGAATAACATTGAAATTATGGCTTCTGTAACCATAATGTCCACTAGATGGATTCAGTTCAAGGTATTTAACTTTCAACATTAGTGAGCCGTGGTTTTGCGTCGAGTGTTTTATTACTTCTTCAAATAGGACGAAGGTTGTTTTGCAGTAATAACAATGGTACGGATGATTTTCTCTAGAATGTTTTAATAAGTCATCGAATTGTGGAAATTTTGTATCACAGTATAAACAATGGTGGCTGTGGATTTCTGTTGAATGCTTTTTCATTTGATCGAGTCGTGCAAAGGTCGCATTGCAGTAATAACAGTGGTAAGGTAAAGGGCTTTCCATGTTTGTTAGTACCCTGCTAATAAAACAAAATATACAAAGAAAGTGTACATCACTTAACCGACAACATAACTAATACTGTGGATTAACATGACGTTGTCTGGTTGTATATCTAGTTTATATACACAAATGTAAAACTGGACCAAAAGCATTAAAAAGTAAAATGTTCGTGAATCTGGGATCTCAGAGTCTGGGATATTCATTGTATCAAATTATAATAACAATATCCAATTTTGTTTCTGGCACTGAGTTCCAATGCATACCAAAGAATACAATATTCAATCTATTGCAGTTTTGGAGACTAAAATTGACAAGAAACACAATGCCTGATACGCGTCAAAAGTATACTTTTGATGCCTAACAGGCATCGTGTTTCTCGTAAATGTTTAGTATAAATTGTTCATAATTTTTAGATTAGCACGTCAGTAATACACATATGTTTATATGTCGAAACCGGTTCCAGTTTGTTCATAAATTTTTTGGAACCAAACCGGGTCATCATGCTGTAACATCATTTACGAAACCGGGTCCTGCCATTTTGACATTACCCATTTCTTTCGCCCCGTGCTTACTTATATCAATAATTAAAAGCACACAGTGACGATTCTTGTCCTCTTTATTCACCAATCGTTCCTTCAATACATTTCGTTCCATTCAATTGGAAAAATTCTGATTTTTTGGCGTAAACTCCTGATTTTTCACACGAAATACCCCACAAATTTTCGCGCCTCCCTCCGCTCGGCACAATTTTTTTAAGTGCGCCCCCCTAACTTGAAATCGTGAATCCGCCCCTGTTTAGGGTTAGGGATATGGTGTTTAATGCCACTTTCAACTTCGCGTTCGATTGTGGTATATTACTTCGATTTTTAACCGTTTAACTCTGAGTGTAATAAAACTATTTACAGCCTAGATTTAAAGTGTGCAATATCTCGTATCTGCGTGTATATTTCAAAAGTTCTTAGCAGTGTTGCTTACATTTTGGTATATAAACCATAAAAAGATCAAAGGAAAAGAATGCATTCATGTTGCAACGTTACAACTCCACAATTTTCGCATAGTCTTTCTTCACATGGAGTTTTATTATAGCGACCCTTCTCTATTTCAAGACTGTGGTCACTGATACGAAATTTTGTAAAAATATTCCTGATTGAAAAATCATTAAACGATAAATAGAATTTTCGTTCTAATGTCTGTAATATGCAATTATTTGTATGCTCTTACTTAGTCCATGCGGTTTTCTGGTCCTATGAAGTCAGTGTGCAGAGAGGCACTTGCCACATGTGCACTGACTGTGGAGGCCCAGAAATCTAATCATGGATGTACTTGCATCTAATATGTGGTTTTAATGCATGGCATTGTTTTATTTTATTGTTTTTATTTTTTTATTTACTGTGTTGTAATTTATATCTTAAAATGCATGTCGGTTTAAAAAGCGCACGAGAGCTTGTGTTTGTACTGTTTGTAAATGTACCGACATTAAATAAAACTTTTGATTTGATTTGATTTAGTTCAGTTGCTCATGCTACATGTACTTATTCTTTTTGCCTAGTGCTTTTTATGTTCTTATGCTAGTTTTAGTACTTTATAAACATGTTTTAAGCTATTTATGTAATGCTTGTATGTTTGTCTGTTATCTGCAAATGTTTGTATGCCTCCTGTCATAATATATTTTGTTTATTGTTATATATGTCGGTAAAAAGTTCTACAGAGCTTATGTTATATGTTTGTAAAAACTCCGACTTTAAATAAAACTTTTATACTTTTTATACTTTATAATGAAGGTTCTAAATTTTTATAAGGAAAAAGCTTGCTGCTCTCATCCATTTTGTCTATTTTGCTTTTATATAAATTTTTATACTTTTCGGTTATTTCATTTTTAATATCTAATTTTAAATGCTTAACATCCTTTAGATTCTTGCAACTGGCAACTTTATTTATTTGAACCGGCGCTGTCTGCATGGTTCAATGTTTTTTTACATATACGTCCTAGTGTGTACCAAGAATAAACACCTTGTGAATCAAGAGATTTTGAAAGTTCAAAAGCCTCTTTCAATATTGGATTTAAATTGTCAGCAAGATATAAAATTGCTTGCGAATTAATAAAATTTTCAACAGGAAATCTACCAAGTTCTGCTCTCACTCCTATATTTGAGGAAGCCTTCTTTGTTCCCAGGAGATGCTTACAAAAAATCAAGTGAACTTTTTCGAAGGGGGTTCTATCAATAAAGGTGAAATGGTCAATGTTTCCATTTCTTAGTATAGCTCTTTGCTTTGCCCTATAGATGGTAAATCCATAACAGATATTTCAGAATTGTAGGTCAAAATAGGTCTAACTAATTTGTCAAAGAGATTAATCGAAACAGAAGTCTTTTCTCGCAAGGAAAATAAAACTTTCCTTGCTTTTTTTGCCAGCTCTTCTAGACTATGTCTGAGGTTACCATTACATTTAAATAAACAACCTAAAAAAAAAAATATATATATTCCGTTACATTCTGTATCACATCTCCTTTAAAATCTATGAATGCCGATAAAACAAGAAAATGTTAAATTATAAATACTTTTATGAAGATATATGTGTTTATATTTTATTGTTTTTGTGAATTGTATCATAATTATTTTATATTTTATTATTAATATCACTTATTATTGTTTGTTTGTTTATCGATATCTGCCCTAGGGAAGATCAACTCTTGTGTCTTAAATAGGATTCTAACTGTGTTACCCTCGAGCTCCAAGTCTTGACATAAAGAAATTACTTATTGATTACCGGAAATGTTCTCAATTTAAAAGATTCGATATTTCTTCAGTGTAATTACCCTATGAGTAATAAAACAAAATGTATGTGTATCTTGTTTATTTGACACTGTGATTTACATGTAACAGGTTTGTTTACAAAACAATATTCAATAATGGCGGGAAAAAGGGCGGAATTTAATGTATTATTGCGCACGAAAAAAAAACTTAATGGTTTAATATCGCAAACTTATTTGGTTAAATAATACTTTGTTTTAAATATTCACATGTTTGAGGATTGTTTTTGTTGGTGTTATCTTTCTCTATATCAGACAATATAATGTTCAAAATAGGATTAACTTTCTACTCGCATTAATATCCGCAAATTGCAAATGGCGCTGAAGTTAAATATGAAACGTCTGTAAGATATTATTCTTAATTTACCATTCCAATATGAGTATTTTGCCACAATCCAGTTTTTTCGACCTATTTGAGATTAACATCACAAATCAGCTGAACTATTTGGGAGTGTTATTAGTAAACAAGAGATACTGTTGCAGACACCGAAAAATTGCTCGCTGGACGTTAAACACCAACCAACCAACCAACCAACCAAGGGAAATCTCTGGTCACACTTCCACCCTGAGACCAGAGGCATCAGGCGATGCTGACCATCCTTGTTTTTATCCTGCACCGACCACATTTTAATTTGTACATATGCATAGAGTTTCACAATTTGTAAAGCACCTGCACTCGATGACACATTAGTGTGATGGTTAAAAAAACCATCACCATTGCTGATTAACGATAGAAGAAGAGTAATATTACTCGCAAGTCTGAACAATTATTTGTAGGAGCTAGGGTCAATAGGGGCCCCGCCTGGCAATGGCAATATGATCAGTCATATTGCCATTGCCAGGCGGGCCCCCTATTTACCCTAATCCTTGCACTGTTCAGAGACTTGTGTATTACTACACTCACGGGTCAAAAGTATTTCCTCGCTAAGAAGATATTTCCCTATATATTTCATATAAAGCCACTTATTTTCATAACATTCTCATGAAGTCGTTCCTTTAGCCGATGTTCATGAAATTTTCACCTTTAATAGTAGAATTATTAGAGTTTTATTTTAATATCTTGATGTAATTTTTTCAAATTTTTATTTACAAGCATTTATGATTTAAACATAAATGCAAATTCTTGACGTCACAATTTTATATGATTAATATGGTACCACTTAATCGCTATTATATAATATTAGATGAAGTCTTTTTCAACAATTTTTTGGTAATTATTAGTTGTACTGTATACAAAAAAAAAACAACATAAAAATAAAATAAAAATATATGATAAACAACGGAGTTAACATCATCATGATGTTATATTATAATTATTGGTCAGTTATTGTTATATGATTTTTAATAAATAAAATATTAAAAAATGTTTTTTTTTTTGGTTTAGAAAAAAAAATATTTGCCATATTTGTGTTTCCAATTACCCCATTAACCTATTTTTTTAACCGGAAAAAAAAGACATATCAGGTCTGCCTATGGTGAAACACTGCTATTTATGCTATTTCTGGTAAAACCTTGAAAACAGCTGTAATCAATACAAAATGAACCAAAAAAAAAAAGACGGAAAGAAATGAAAACAAATAATAAACAAATAAGATGTAAAAAGATATTATCAACCTTCCCTCCCGCTACATCTACCTGCTGACTCCATAAGCAAAACTCGTATCAAAGTTCGCGTGAGCTGAGCTGGACTTGTCAACCGTGAGCAGGAGTTATCACCAAATTCTCCCAACATTTAAATGATAATTCTTGTGAAGATGACAAAAGTAAATAAAATTCAGCAACACCATTAGCTAGTTAACATTTTATTTTTTAAACATATATATCAAATTAGGAACTGTCGTGTCGACAATATCAACAAACATCGTCTTACAAAAATGTACTTGTCACAATTCTTGATAACCTCTGCTGAGACGTCATAATTTTTACGTCATAAGCGAGGTCGTGACCTTTATGTTTTCTAAAATGTAACGGCATTGGTAAACAAAACCGGTGAATGATTGCCGACTTTGATGTTTGTAATAAAAAAAAACAATGAATATCACCATTAAAGGAAAAATTCAACAATCTTAACATTTATATAAACCTGTAAAAATGAATGGTATATTTACTACTTATGAACTATGTTTTGGGGAAGCGTATTTTGAATATTTTGAATCATGTGATTTTTTTCCCCGCAAAAATACAAATATAGATGTATCCATGTTTATGTTTGATTTAAGGATGATAAACATGTCATCTGAATGTGAATATGATTGATACTGAAAAATATCAGCCTGCTCGACAGAATAAATAAATAATAAATAATTTTTTTATTCCAATTATGGGCCCTCGAGGGGCAAACAGAAATTACACATATAGTAAAAGATTATACATATAAACTCACAAGTTGATGATTGATAGAACATGACATACAAACATGTTATAAATACATAAAGTATATAATATAAATATATAGTAGTAATTGGGGCATGTTTTGGTAAAGAAATCTTCCAGCAGAGTTTAAGATCTTCTGATTTTCACAATTCAACAACCAAAATAATTAATTTTAATCAGATAAATTGGTAAAAAAAAATTAACTTTAGCTGATATGGAATTGAAAAGATCATCTCTCTCCCCACTAAATTTTGGACATCTAGTGAGAAAGTGAGTTTCATCTTCAATTTCTTGATTTGTACTATTTTTACATATTCTTTCATTTCTGGGTATATTGGTGTATCTACCAGTTTCTATAAAAAGTCTATGAGTGGATGTGCACAATTTACAAATGGATTTTCTATATTCATATTTTTTCACTAATGTGAGATATTTTTCTAATTTAAAATTGGTCTTTAAAAGTAAATATGTGGTAAGTTTTCCATCCTTTAATGATTCGCTGGTATCTTTCCAGTCAGATAAATATTTTTGATTGAGACATTTTCTCAGTATAAAACCAAATTGACTTTTATTATACCACATACTGTTTGTTGTCTTGAATGTTAAAAATTTTCAATAGGTTATTAACTGATGAGTACCAAGAAGCACTGTGTGTAAAATGAAGATTCTTGCTACATAAAAAGGCATCCTTCAATAAAGGAAACTCTGTTGTTAGACCCGGATTCGATTATATAGTAAGATTTGGTGGAAAAAATATAAACTTTGTTTTTAAATCAATTCTTAAGAGAAAGTAGAAATAAAATTATTTGAAAATTATACGAAGAAGAAACTATATTTATTTCTGCATTTAATGCTGAAAATTTCATAAAAATCAGATAAGGAATGACTTCATGAGAATGTTATGAAAATACAAATGTAAGTGGTTTTATTTGAAATATATAGGGAAATATTTTGGTGAGGAAATACTTTTGACCCGTGAGTGTATTAGTCTACGGTTTTCCTAGTTTTAAAAGCAAACGCTGAAACTGGTCCACAGCGTGGACGTGGTACATGAACATGATGAAGCCATGCACTATCACATCTAGGTCGTTGAGTACCACAAAAAGTTCACAATCGTTTTTTGCATTTGAATTTCTTACATTCTGGGTTTTTATAAACCAACTTGCCAACCATATAAATACAAGAGTCGGAGAAATAATATTAATAAAATAATATAAAAAGAAAACATAGGCTAGCTAGGCAATGTTGTGATAGCCTCTCTTGATAAAGTACTCAGTGACTGAATTAAACCTGTGCCGATCGTATATCGCACAATAAAAAAAAATACACTGGTATCATAGTATGGACTATGGTCAAAAAGGGTATTACTTAATTACACTGATACTGCTGTTGTATGATATAAAAGACTACTGAGACTCTCTGGCAACCCTCCTATCCTGTTTATGCTGAAATTCATTCTTAGTATCAATGGTTGACTACCCTTACAAGTGCCCTGGACTCGTAAGGGGACATGTACTGTCCCTTACACATCGGGCATGTTCAAAACGTTCAAATGCCCGTTACTCCAAAGATTTGGGAGAACCCTGCAGATGAATAAACAAAATTTACAGTAAAGTATGTAGAACCACAGGGTCTTGTCTTTGGGGATTATATAGCAAATTAAGAATTAAAAAGATTTTCTGTCGCTCATTAGTATAAACCACTCTGTTTCGAAATGTTTTTTCAAACAATTATTGTTAATGTCAAGGTTGAAAATAAAGGGTTAGGTTGATGGTGTTTAACGTTACTTTCAACAATATTTTATTTATATCTTGACGGCAGTGAATGCGAAATTGAATTTTTTTTTACAGAACATTCGGTCTGGTGAACCAGGGTGATTCATCAGATCGAATCAACTTACCAGACCGAAAGAAAATCGTAATTTTTTTAATATTTCATTGTTGATGGCTGGCCTGTATAGTTTCCTTTACTTGTATAAAGCCCTTTTCATTGTTATTGATTTTAATTAGGGTTGTTTTCTTATTTCATATACCCATGTCGTATGAAACCAACAAGGAGAAGAATGGTATGGGAACAAAAATGTTCATAACAATATATATTCCGAATAGTTTTATTGTTAACATTCTCTCTCCGAGAGATGGAAAACGTCTCTCCAATTATCTTCTTCATCAATAAAGTCAACACAAAAGTCATCATTGTCCTTGTCTGTGTCACATATAATATTCAGTGGATGAAGGTCACTTTCCTCACTGTCAATATCAAGCTTTTCCTGCAGTGGTTGCTTTCAAGCAAGGGTTTCCAATTTTCCATTTCTCGTTTTAGCAATGCAAATTAACTGTATATATATTTTTCTGAACATTGTTTGTTAAAACAAGTCTGCTTTGAAGTAAACATTTTGTATAATTTTTTTTTTATATAAATAAAGCAAAGTATTTTATTTAAATTCACAGGGAAATAAATGTTTAGTGGATATCTTTTCAACCATTTGTCTTAATCAGGAAAAAGCTTGTAATATTTGTCCATTTGAAAGGTTTCAATATTTCCCAAAATCCTAAATCAAGTCCTCTATCGTATTTTGCACAACAGACAAGTTTAAATTGGCACCAAATTGATATCCGATAATTTTTATGTGTCCGGTCCGGAGTGATTCTTTTTCTTATATTTCAAATATTGATATTTTCGTTCATTAAATCGTTTCTGAGATTGCGACTTTTTTGTCAATGTCCTTGAACTTCATCATAGCATGGAACAACGAAAAATGATACAATAAAAGAGATTTGATCTGGCGTTTCACTAGTTTTTATGAAATCCTATGCCGGAAACTGACAAATCAATCGTTATAGCCGAAATCAAATGACAGAGCAATACCGGACAATCGGTCCTGAAATCCAAGGGTTTATATCGGACCGGCGGTCATTTTAACGGACTTGTCTGACGGTATTTCATTTTCACTGCTTGACGGTCTGTTTTATTGGTGAAGGAAACCGGATAAAACCACCGACCTGCCGTCACTGACAAGCTTTATCACAAAATGTTGTATCGATTACACACCACCATGAGCCAGATTAGAACTTTAGTGGTGATAGGTGCCAATTGCATAGGTAGTTGTAAATCCAACTATTATGCGATCATGACCATGATTAAAATTAAAAGAAATTGTTAGAAGCATTAATAAATTTACAAAATTCTTATTTTAATTTTTCTTTATTTTTAACAGATGGCAGTGATATATTGCAGTAAATCAAAAAGATACTGATGTATCCAAATATGTATCCATTTCGCCCAGATACAAGCCAACCAATGTTTTTCCCTGAATTGAATCCTCAGCCGCCAGGAATATTTCCCATGCAACATTTTCAACCAAGTGGACAATTTAGATATCAGCATCAAGCAGGAGCAACAGCTATGACTTATCATCCCCCACAAGAAACAACTATGCCATATCAGCCCTCGCAAGCACCAGCAGT
Source organism: Bathymodiolus septemdierum (assembly GCA_963383655.1). NCBI lineage: Eukaryota > Metazoa > Mollusca > Bivalvia > Mytilida > Modiolidae > Bathymodiolus > Bathymodiolus septemdierum. The sequence continues at coordinate 11,308,288 of OY726526.1, read as the reverse complement.
GCGATATCAACATCTGACAGGACAAAATATTCAATATCAACAATCAAATAGCTTGTCTCTAAGTTCTGGTTCTAATTCTAATACAAGAGGATCTTACAGTAAGTTGTTTTGATGCTGTATAACAGAGAAAATAAATAAAGTAAATTTGCAATTTAAATGTGTGCATATCAGTTTGAATTCAATGCCACAGGTGAAAACACAAGGTTAATTTAATATAATTGTTGTGCTGAAAAACAACAAGATGAAATACCTGACCACAGGTAAAATATACAGATGTTGGTAAGGTTTATCTCCCTTTTCTGTACTGTTATCCTGAACAAATGTAATAATTTAACATGAAATGAGATGTGGAACTTGGAAGCAATGTTATTAGGTGGTCCTGTATAAAATTCATGATTTTAGACTTAATTGGAAACTGCACTTCTGCTTGAACCCAAACTTATATAAATTATCATGGAGTGACAGTGCTCCAGAAAAGCTTTTAAGTAATTGAGTTTTTTGCTACCTTGTCAGGCCTCTACATTATCATATTTTTCAACTTGTCCCTTTGGACAACTAACTAAAAAAAAGTACTTGTCCGACTCAATATTTTAGTTGTCCAAAAAATTTTTAATAAAAATTACAAAAACTAGAGAATAATTATCATCAATTTGTGTAAAATGTTTTGGTTATTGTCTCACAAACATTATCGCATCCTGTCATTATTAATACTAACAGAAATTATGATTATGACATCTTTAATCAACAAATTAACATACACTTAGACATAAGTCATAAAGTCATTGGTATCAAACGATGCCATCATGGTATGAGTGTCTAATCGTCAATTTCTAAGTTTGGTTCTCAAAAAGCAAGCCCATCTAAGCGGTAATGGTATAATGTGGATTGAATCCAGGATGCTTTGAACGTCATTGTTCACCATCTATTGAATGCAGATTGTGTATCAAAATCAGCTACTGAATGTCTCTCAATGGAAAATTAACATCAGACACCTTAACATTTCTGGTTGAATTGATCTCCGCCGCTTGTTGTAAATCCGTACTTTCTAAGATAAGGGGATATAGATCCATGCTGATAGACATTTTATTTACGTTTCCGGGGAATTATTGTGTAGGGGAAGGAAACGCTATAATTATAAACAAATCGATTTCTATTTCATTATAATTATCCCCTCGCCAACGAAGTTGCGAAGGAATATAGTAACGCTACCGTCCTTCCATCCATCCGTCACATCCTTGTGAACACTCTAGGATCAACATCCTTCAATGGATTTTGACCAAACTTGGTACATACTTAGACCTTAGGAGAAACTGGAACCCTATTGATTTTCAAGGTCAAAGGTCAAGGTCACATGGTCTAATTTTTAGGCGAGGGGATATGCCACGCTTTGCGTTTCCCTTGTTACTTAATGTCATTTGTCATTTAATCAAATCGCTGAAAAGATACGGATCATGTATATGTTCGGAATATCTCTTGGTTCACCGTTATAATTAGCGATAGTGTACTTCAATGGAAACCGATATTTTTAAACACATTATAATAATTATTTACGAAGTTTTTGTCTGCCAAAATGACAAAGCAACACATTTTTATCATTGAAAATAACCTCCAAAAGGTAGGACAGTCAAGGTGTATGGTATTTAGTGCCACTTTCAACAATATTTCAGTTATATCGTGGTGGGACCCATTTCAATAAATATTTATGATTATGCATAAAAACAAATGTAAATCATATATCATATGTACATGGTATGTAAATCTGAATTTTTGTTGTTGATTTGGTACAATTGAACCTTAAAACTGCAATAAATAGTTAGATTCAGGGTTATGGTGTTTAGTGCCACTTTCAATGATATTCAGTTATATCATGGCAGTCAGTTTTATTGATGGAGGTAATCGGAATATCTGTAGAAAACCACCGACCTGTCACAAGTCACTGACAAACTTGATCACATGATGGTGTATCGAGTACACCTTATCATGAGGTGGATTCGAACTCACAACATTAGTGGTGATAGGCACTGTTGCATAGGTAGTTATAAATATAACGACCATACGATCACGACCATGATGTTCCAATAAATAGTAAAATTTTTAGTAAGAATGGTATCATCTTACATGTCTTTTTCAGTGGCTCCGGTATCTCTCCCAGGGTATCAACAGAACACACCATTACGACAATCTAACTTCAGTCAGAGCTATTCACCTATAAAGTAAGTATAAACGATCTTCTTTTATCTCAGTATATCTTTTCACTATCACCGCTCAACAAGGTGAGAAACTTGCATGTGACGTGTGTGGCCACATTCTCCAAAACTTCACCATTAATACAAATTATGAATTCAGAATAGACCACTTTAATTATCCAAGCTGTTCAAGTAATGATTCACATAGGCCACAACAAAAAAAAAAAAAATTTGGTGTGTTTCTGATTGACAAACTGACCCTAATGTTTTTATAGTAAGGCCAAAAAAAAAATAGGTGTTTACTGTGTCATGTAAAAAAAATCTAGTGTCGGTCGGTCGGCATTGATTGATTTTTTTTTACTATCGGCAAAACCGGAAATAGTCGTTCCCGGTTCCTGAATCCGATTCCGGTTATTCATTTTCAAAATTTCCGGTAAGCCGTCATTTGTTTTGAAGCTGTTACGCAGTTTTTCTACGTTCTTTGCTCTCAATTTCAACAAAAAGCTAGCGGTTGAATAAATAAAACATTGCTGCTGATTAAACAACAAAAATGGTTATCCGAATTCTGTGTAAAAATTGATTGGGTCACTAGCAAAAAATAGGGTCGGTCGGGTGACCGTAAACACACATTTTTTTTTGGCTTAAACTAAAACAACAACAACAAATATTAAAATGAACAAAAATCCAGAAATTTGGTTTCCATCATTACCTACCAAAACTTCCTATGGAAGCACATATTTTTTTATGTTTGTCAAAGCCATCTCGATGGAAATTTTACATTTAATGATACATTTTGCACGTAGGCCACATGATATCAACATATTTTAGCTAAAAGTCAAATTTAATTCAAGGCTGCATGACCTCAATAATATATCAAAACTTACTTCTCATTGGAAATAATTTAATTGTTTTGCATCGTACAAATTTACGCTAGCCAAACCTTATTATCTGAGGTCTGTCTTGACTGTGATCAGGGTGGTCGTGATCGATTTACAACTACCTGTGCAATCAGTGCCTATTGCCACTAAAGTCTTGCAGGTTTCCTCCACCATTAAAACAATATAACTGAAATGTTGTTGAAAGTGGTGTTAAACATCTATAGCTCTATTTCTAACCTAATAATCCATGTAGCCCCTTTCTCAACATCAGCAATCAGAATTGATCACAATACTTAAGAATATCATTGGACTGATACATTAAATATGTCTGATGATTGGTTCACAACAGGTTAGTAGTCTGCTCTTCAATCATTTTGTTATTTTCTTTACAGTCAATCATTGGGCAGCCAAGTTATGGTGGTAAGCAGCCAAACACCATCCTCTCCAGAAATCAATCCAGTCTCTCCCATGTCACCGCTGCTTCAATCGGGGATCCAGCCACGCTTGAGATCACCACTCAACAGATCAACATCATCCCCTGACTCAGGCAAGCAGTCTCCGCTGGTCCAAAGAGATTTTATTGCTGGCATGCAGTCCTCAATGGTCCAAACAGATTTTAATGCTGTCAGCCAGTCCCCAATGGTTCAAAAAGATTCTAAAGCTATCAACCAGTCCCCTATGGTCCAAAAAGATTCTAACGCTGTCAACCAGTCCCCACTGGTCAAAAATGGTTTTATAGCTGCTTATAAAGATGACCAGAATTTCTTTACTACTGGTAATGGGTGTCATATTTGTTTGTTATGTTTTTAGTGCAGTGTATGTTTGTTCGTTTCGTGAGTGTTTTCTCAGCAACTTCTCTTGTTTCTTGTTTGGGCAATATCCAAGTTTTGTGTATTGTTTTGATTTATTGCACAGTATAAGTTTAAAAATATCAGATTTTCAGCAGCAAGGACGTTTATTTAAAGAATACCTTTGTTTTATTTGCACCTTTTCGTTTTTTAGCTCGTCTGACATAAAGGGTCATGTCACGTGTGAGCTATTGCCATCACATGCCGTCCGTCGGTGTCATCTAAAAACATATACATTTTAATCTATTTCTTACAAACCACTAGTCCTATTGGACCCAAGCTTGTTAGAAATGTTACTTGGGTGGTCCTCAACATCTTATATGATTTTCGTTTCCAACATACAGGCTACAGCATGGCTGTAATAACCAAAAGGTTGATGCTAAAGAATCACCTTATCTGAAACCACACATGGGATGGAAATGAACTTGGTATGTTCCTTATGACGCTCTAAAAAGTGTATGGTTTTTATGTCCCCGCCACTAAGACTTGTACCTGTAAGTGGCTAGGACATATAGTGTTACCCATGTCCGTAATTCCGAAATAAAACAGTTGTGACCACTTTTTTTCGCTATGCTTTGAGATGTTGACTTGATATTTATATGTGGGTTATGAGTTACAGATCAAGTTTACATTTCGTTCCGGTCCAATGATTTTGGCTGAGTTATGTGCCTTAGACTTTGAAATTTGGCCAAATATTTAGTTGTCACCACTTTTTTCGCTATGCTTGGAGATATTGACTTGATTTTTGGTATGAGAGTGTATAATCATAAGTTACAGATCAGCTTTGAAATATGTTCCGGTTGAATGATTTTTGACCAACTTACAGCCGTTGGGCTTTGAAATTTGGCCAAATATTTAATTTTCATCACTTTTTTATGCCCCCGTGACGAAGAGTTGGGGGGCATATTAAATTTACCCCTGTACGTCCATTCGTCCGTCTGTCCGGATATAGATACATGGTTTGTCCGGCTATCTCCTACAGTTTTGGAGCTACAGCTTTAATATTTTGTATGATGTTTATACACATAATGGAGATTGACTTTTTTTTTTTATAATTTCTTATGGTCAGGCAGGGGCATCATTTGTGTCTTACAGACACGCTTCATTTTTAAAAAAATCACTCCTAACAAAACAACTTTGTCCATAATTATCAAGTGCGGGAGCATACTTCTTTTCTAGTTTTCACTATGATTTGAGATATTGACTTGATATTTGGTATGTGAATTTAAGGAGGCTTGAAGATACAGATTTTAAACAATAGTTTGTTATTCTTAGCCTATTACTGAGAGAAGACCTCGTAAGTACGTTGTACTTGTGTCCTATCCAATTTGTTATTTTGTGACAAATAAAATACGTTTAAACTAAACTGAGAGAATTAAAAAAAGGTGAAACATTTGCGAGCCACCTTAATATTCACATCTAGTTTTTTTGTAAATTGGAAATCCAAGATGATTGTCATCGTAGGACATAGGATTGACATGAACATGAACAAATGAAAAATAATTTTTCTCACAAAATTTACATTTGATTGAACCAAAACTGAACATTATTAATCATCGTATGGTCCCTGACAAAATTTTATTTCTTTTTGTGGCAATCAGAAATCCAAGATGGCTGCCTTCACAAGATAAATATAACATAGGATCCTATAGAACAATAATTCAAAATTATTCCAATCTGAAACTAATGAACCATTGTGACGTGTATGGTCCTTTTCAAAACATGTGGTTTTTGTGCATCCGAAATCCAGGAAGGCCACCAATTCAGGACAAATATTACATAGGACCCTATGGGGAAAATATTTCAATACTATTCCAATCTGAAACCAATGAACCACCACAGGGCAGTTTTAATATAAGAGCCTTTGGGAAAATGAAAAAAAAAGTATCTTTTAAAGATACTAGAAAATAGATTGAATTGAAATGGTACATGGATAGTTATTGAATTGTCTCTATTATTTTTTTCCATGGATTGGAAATCCTAGTTGGCAGACACCACAAGACATTGCTTGATTATGTGAATATGAATGATATTTTTTTCCTCCAAAACAAACTGGTTTGATCCCAAACAGTGCATGAACTAGGTGAGCGATTGCATGCTCAGATGAGCCTTTAGTTTTTAGATTTATCATGTTTATCCTGTCATTTTTAATAATTTTATTATTTTTAAATAAAAGTTATTATTTTTTAGGTAAAATTGAAGATTCTAATAGAGGGCCAACTGCAAAAGATTCATATAAAGCAAGATCATTCCATACTGATGTAGATATTTCCACAAAATCGGAAAAAATTGACGAAATAGCAGCTCAGGCACTTCAGAAGGTACGAACTGAAATGATGAAAAAACAATTAGAAGATGCACAAAGATTAGAGGTAGACACTAGATTAATGAATGCAGCTTTCAAACATTGTATTAAAATTGAAAGGCCTTCCAAATCTCCAAAGAAACGTAAACATTCTGAGTCGGAAAGTTCTGATTATGCACCAGTTGAAGTGGAAAAGACCAGTAAATTCTTGCAAGAAAAATGGAATAAATCTGCTAAAGGAGAGGAATATCATTGTAATATGAATATGAATAATAATATAGATAGTACCGACGATGAAAATAACGGCATTGAACATAGCCAAATTTTACATGCACTTGAATCAAAGAGTAAAAGCTATTATGAACAATTGAATACAGTGATAAGAAGGAAAAGCTATACTAACAAAGATATTGATGATTTGTCTACACCCGAGTTACAATCACCTAGAGATGGCAATGCATCTTTTGATTTTAGTGAGGTTCATAGTGGTACGACTGACTCGCCATATTTGTCAGATGCCAATTTTGAGGAGGATGTGAATAAAGTTGAACTTGAAGAACAAGAATGTGAGTCGGAGATTGTTGCCATTGCCCACCATATTATACAGAAAGCAATGACTTCAGCATTGCAAGAAGTAAGAATAGAAGGAATTTTTCAACGTGCAAAAGAAAAACATAAAAAATCACTGGAAAGATCGCTATATACCTGGAATACTGGCCGTAAAATTGACAATGAAGATCACATTAAATCACTGTCGGATTCTGAATCTGAAAGTATTGGTACGAGAAGCGATAGTCAAATGAGTGACAATACTGACAACTCTAGTAATAGCTATACGCCTTCAAGTGAAACTGCCTTAGATCCAATTTATAAAACTTTACTATCCGAAGTGTCTGATTTAAATCCCAAATCACCAGAATTTAAACCTAGTGGTTTCAAATTTGACAAATATGTACAACAAGGAATATCATCCTCAGTTTTAAAAGCTGATGTACCAGAATTTATACCATCGGTTATACCTCTTTATGTGTCGAATACGAATAATAACAATAATAGCTCAAATTTAGATGCAAATTTTGATGATCATTGTGAATTTGATGACGAACATTATGATGCTGCAGATGTATATGATCAACGTAATAGAGCATTTGGGAAAAATATAGAAACTCAAACAGATACCACTAATGTTGTTGATGCAATGACGAACACAAAACAAACAAAGCTTTGTGATAAATTTGTAGAAACAAAGACATGTGACATGCGTGATATTGTTATTAACACTGTCGAGTCTATTTTTGATCAAGAAAGTGATTTTTTCATCAAAGACAACACGGAGGGAGTAGATCATGGTCATTTAGATGTTTATGTTCAAACAGATGAGAATCAGAATTCTCTGAAGTTAAAACTCATAGATGCACAGGTAAATATCAATTTTTTGTAATATTACCTAATAAAGAAATATATTTCACTATTTTGATTTCAGGAAAATTCAATCTAATCAAAATTAGATCTCCGCACTTGCACCCTATCTTTTGTCGGTTGTTTACTAGTCACCGTTTGGGAGATAAAAAAATGCTCCTTAAGGGGTCATGTCAGGGGTTAACATGAATACATTCGGTGTCTTATCGGGTGCATTCCAAAACACATGCTTGTCTTGTCTGCTAGATTTTCCTGAAGAGTCGCTGATTGGTCAATTTATAATACATTCATGTTGACCCCTGAAAATTTTGAAAATGGGAAAAATATATATGTTAACTTGTTTCATTGACCTATTCATGAAGGGAAATAATTCATGTCAAACATAATTTTAGAATCAAAGTTGGAAATGTACAAATGGTCTGATGGACCAAAAATTCCAATATACGGTATATCTCACAAATATATTTGTAGTACATATCATCAGTGAGGTAACCATAAGAATATTTTTTACAGTAAATAATACATTTGAACTGAATGTATGTGAATGGTTATAATTTACATGTTTGTACAATATTAAGGGCCGTCGTGATCGTATATTACTAGTTGTTGGATTTACAACTACCTATGTAATCAGTGCCACGATATAGCTGAAATATTGTTGATAGGGGTGTTAAAAACACCATAACCCTAATCCTGTACTATATTATAGAACATGGATCACTCATAAAAAAGAAAAGTCAAATTATTTGTGTTCTAGATTTTTTTCTTTTATTTATTGGGTTCATGTCCCTGGGGTTCATTTAAGAAACCTAGTTGTAACATGTATATTAATATATTTTATTTTGTATTACAGAGACAGTTACTAAGAACAAGGTGTTACACATGTAAACAGCAACTAGAACTTGAAAAGCAGCACATAAGAAGTTCTAAATATCAGATTTTCACAGTATTTCAACAACTGTAAATATTTTAAACTGCATGAATATTACTTATTAGCTCTATTAGCCCATATATCTGAGTGAGATATTGTCATCACTTTTAAGTCAAAGGATATAGATGTAAATCAACATTGAATACTATCCAACTTTACTCATGAACACAAATTTGAGTAAATAAACAGTGCTTTTATTGCTGTTCTACATTTCACAGTCACAACTCATACCTTAAAAGAACCGTGAAACAGCCTGCAGTTGAACAGTACTCTTTTGCTTTGTATCTGTTGTCTGTAAATTTGTCATAATTCAGTATTTTGATTAGAAACAATGTGAATCCAATGGAATCAAACTTTGCAGAAATGCTACGTTGATGATCCTCAGCATTTTGTGTGATTTTTACTCTGTTTAGAAATTCAATATGCATGTAGCAGTTTTATACCAAAACTAACACACTTAATTGGATCTTTATGGTGCTAGCTTACTGAAACAACAGCAGACTTCCCGAAACTTGCTGAGGAGTTGTCAGTCATTCGGACTGACAGACATGAAAATCTTGTCAGACCGAAAAATATTTTGCCGGTCCGGAAAAAAAAGTCCCAAAAAATTCACTGTCACATGCATAATGTTTAGTTTGGCCTTTAGAGTGATTTACCCTAGTATTAGCAGTTGGGCACCTGATTTCACCTCTGGTTTTTATAGAGGTTAAAGTAATTCAATTTTCAGTTTTCAGTGTTGTTCAAAATTGTATATATGTTATGTCTTTTATAGTGTGTGTCTCGAGTTTTGTTGTTTTGATGACCTTGTACTATAGGTCAATGGTTGTATGAAAGACGTCATGTCATTGGCTAATATATATACAAATAACCAATCGTGTCGTGATCGTCTTCACAAATGGGTTTGGTTGAAACCGGAAATGTATAAAAGGGGTGAAAACAATGAAAATTATGTAATTTAAAAATAAAATTAAACACTGATCAATGCCTTTTGGACAAAATCTGAGGTAACTATTATTCCAAACATTCGGTATTACAGAGTTGGCGAAAACTTTTTTTTTTCTCTCTGACATTGGGTCAGACAGGAACTGGGGTTCTGTCTTACCCATGGGCTTTGTGTCTGTCCCACCATTTTTTTGTAATATTGTATATAACCTGTCAAATTTTGTTTTTTTTATACAGAACTGAATGCAAGATTACCTATAGTCATGATCATTAAACAACCCAATTAAATGTTTTTCTGTATGCATATTTTTATCTAAAAAGATAAGGCAGATATAGCCAACAATCCGTATCTAATGGTCCGATCACATTCCGAATATTATACACAATGTCAGTTTCCGGTTTACCTACATTTTTAATTTCAGTTAAGAATATGAATCTGCTGTCATCTTCAATATATAAGCATCTCAAATTCAAAACATATTTAATTAAACACAAACAATCTTTGATACTTGGGGAATGTGGAAGTCAACTTATTTCTGTGCTCAGTAATATATTTCAGTTTTAATGTTCCACGTTTTGCAGGTGCTGGTTCCTACTAAAAGGATGTTTACATTTACGTACATTTGTATAGGAGTTTCGATTACAAAGAGGAACGTGTCGGTCTGACAGAATAAATAAACAAATTTCAAGTCTCTGTCTGACATTTTAATAAAACTGAAAACGGAATTTAATGCCATTGGCAGTGGAAACTGGGAGGGAATAAATTTCAATCGCCGATCCTTTCAAATATCTGTTTTACCGGACATTCGGTCCGATATATATTTTGAAATCGTCGGTCCTACTGCATTTCTGTCGGTCGGGACCGACGGTTTTCGGGAAGTCTGCAACAGTCCATGGGTAGACATGTTTCTCCACTCAGACACACTATTCTGATTCCAAGCCAATCAGTCTTTGCTCTTTTTCTTAATGCTGAGTGCTTTGCAGAGAAGCATCAAATACCAATTTCATAGCACATGAAACCATTACACCACTGATGCGGTTAGTTATTGAAACCCATCGTGTTACATGTAGGACACGGTAGGTCATGTGTGGGTTCATTTTCAGTCTTAAAATCTTTTATCAAGCACACTACTAATATGTAGTAATTAAGTCTCCCAAACAATATCATCAGAACTGTAGGTTATTGTTCAATAACACCATGCTAGAAAGGACAAGGAAGACAGTAGCTAGTAGTAATATCTCTTCAGACGATGGAAAAAGCAAGATTAGAAGAACTAGCATTGAAGGTCATATGTGTTTTTATGCGAGAAAGAAAATTCAACATTTGAACTTTGGCAAGCCATGACAAAGCAGCTTGATAAATTGTTAATTGAATGTGCCCGAAAGTTAAATGATGGAAAGATTCTGGCTGTACTTAATGGAGGTGATGTGGTTGCACAGTATCATTATTTCTGCCTGACAGCTCTGTATAATAAGGAGAGGACTTACTTACTGACAATGGAAAATCAGGATGACAGCGAACTGTCTCAAGAAAGGGAAGTATATCCACTCATGTTTTCTGAGCTCCTCACCTATCTATTGGGGACAAAAACAAGTAGTGATAATCCTGTTGTAAACGATTGGAACAACTAGGAATGAAAACTCGTGATGTCAAGGCTTTCTTCGATAAAGTACAAAAGCTGTACACAATGAAAGATATGGGCAATCCGTTTATGGAAGAGACTGGAGATCTTTTTACACTAGATACAAAAATTATTGCCCATCCTAGTGTTGCTGAAATGGTTGCTTCTCATTATGATAATGGTAAAACTCGATTCAATGAGTTCTTGAAAGGGCTAGATACAGATGAGTATTAATTTTATCAACCAATCAAGAAGAACAAGACGGATTTCTTTCAGTAAAATCCAGAACCAAACGCGGGTGATTCAAAGCAAAAAACATTAAAGGACGACTGTCGTCTGTTCTCTACGATTGCCATGACTTGATGGATTTTTTTCAGCATGAGAATCAGTCTTTTCCCGCTGCACTGAGTGATTATGGTAATCTCCAGAGCTGTCAGAAATCGCAGTAACTCCTCCTGATACTGAGTCAGAAGCTAGCTTCATCATTTTGGACGCATCGGCTTTAATAAATGCATTGCCTTCAAGGATATCAAAGACCTTTGAAGAATATGCAGTACTAGAGATAGTCTCAAAAGTTCAGGGATACAGTTGTACTTACATGAGAAGATATTGTGTTTGACGTATACTGGTCTTCTAGTTTAAAAGCTGAGACACGATCAAAGCGAGGCATAGGCGATAGATGCAGAGTGTCTGATAAAGGGAAAATTGGCACATCTTCTTGAGAGTCAACAGCAACAAGCTTAAGACTGAGCTATATAATTTTCTGGCAGATAAAATTGTAAAGATGTGTCCTAATACTAGTAATACTGTTACAGTTATAGTCACTCAAGAAGATGGTGTTGTCTGCAATCATTCAATAAGCCTTGAAGGGCTAACTCACTGCAATCATGAGAGAGCAGACACACAAATCTTCCTGCATTCAAAACACACTGCAGCAGACGGTAACAACACTATAATGAATAAAGCCAGTGACACAGATGTTCTTGTTATTTCGGTCAGTGTTCTGTTAATTCTGCGGGACCTTGGTGTAGAAAAACTGTGGGTTGCATTTGGTCAAGAACAAAAAAAGTGGATTCTCATAAATGATAGAAGTCCTTCAATTGGCCTAGAAAAGTCAATATGCCTTCTATTTATTCATGCGTTTACTGGCTGTGATGTCGTATCTGCATACCATGGTAAAGGGGAAAAGACTGCATGGCACACATGGAATGCATGGCCTGAGGCGTCTACTGATTTTAGAAAACTCAGTCAATACCCACCAGTACTTGGCGAAGACGATCAAAGTATTCTGGAGAAGTTTGTAGTCATTATGTATGATATTTCTAGTGCCACCGAAAACAGGTCATATGACCCCCCCCCCCCCCACAACACAAGCAGCTCTCATTCAACATATTAAGCGTGCTGCATACTAAGCAGTTTGCATATAGGTACAAGCAACTACTATATGTCATATGGAAACCAAAAGCCTTGCGTACTGGGATTGGAAGAAGCAAGATGACATGTGGCAAATGTTTTGGACAGTACTTCCACCAATTGCTCAGAGTTGCTAACAGCTTACGAAGAGTGGCTGCAAGACTGAATTCTGTGGCAGGTGCAAGTGCTATTGCTTTAGTCTTCCTTACATAGCTTTGTGTAGCTGCAATTGCGGCGGCTACAATCTATTCATGATTTTTGCCTAACTCGGTAAAAAATTGGTAAATTAACGAAATCCAAAACAATGATTTCTCACTTTAAGGTCTATAAAGGCAGTGAGGATGAATTGTTCAATTAAACTGCATTTCAAATGGTAAATTTTAAGGATAAAACAACGAGAATGTTTGTTTAAAATTACACATAAAAAAAAAATAACAAACAAACAATACCGCACAAATTCAACATTGTCCGATTTCAACAACATTTCATATGTAGGTAGATTATGATGTCCCGATTGATTCCTGACATCGAAAAATTTCTACTGGTCTCCATTTTCAAAATGGTCGCAATAATACCGCACAAATTCAACATTGTTCGATTTCAACAAAATTTCATATGTTGGTAAATTATGATGTCCTGAATTGATTCCCGACATCGAAATATTTCTACCAGTCTCCATTTTCAAAATGGCCGCCAATTTGTCACAATGCAAAATATTCATTTAAACCTGTTGTCAGTGTCAGAGACTTCATAATCGTTAGATTATAATCATATTTTGTTTTATTTTTTGTTATTTTCAGTGAAGATCGTACAGCAGTGAATGAGATTGTGGAATACAGGATATCATGTATAGATGCTGAAATAAAGAGGTTACAGGCAAGTACAGTCAAATCTACCTTAATGGACCTGTAAATAGCAAGTCCACCTCTATATAGGGCAGTATCATTTTCTCCATTTAAAGAATAATTTATGTAATTTAAACCTGTATATAAAGGGCAACTGCTCATTAAGGGTACATTTTCAAATTCCCCTCGGTGCCCTTTATATATTGATTTCATTATATTGTGAAACTTGTCCAAGTCATTTAGCCTTGGCACAATATTTATCTTTTAGCAATAGACAGGCATTTAGATTAAACACAGATAAATTGCAAGGAGTTAAGACAGTGGAACTGAAGTTGATTTTAGTTTACACATGACTGAATATTGGGTGGTTCTTTCCAGTATTGAACTGCATCGATAGTGTAATGGTTAGCATGATCTCCTTGAGTATGGTAGATTGCGGGTTTGAGCCACGGTTGGGTCAAATAAAAGACTATAAAATTGGATATCTGGTTGCTTCTCCGCAAAGCACACAGCAATAAGGAGAAAGAGCGAAGACTGGTTGGCTCGGAAACAGGATAATGTGTTCCTAGTGAAGCAACATGTCTACCCGTGTTTCAGTGAGTTAGCACTATATAAATGCAACTTAGCGTGTTGGTCTATAGTACAAAGCAGATGTCATCTTGTTGAAAAGTAACTTGTTTTCGCCATGATATTGCTGAAAAATTGCTCATTTGACGTTAAACAACAATTTTTCACCTTGGGGATTATTAGTACCAATTGTTTTAACACAATCTCATGTTTTTTTCTTTACAGAATAAACTGGTGCACTATGAAGAGCTGTTGGATTTAGGTCAGTTGTTTGATCATGTTCCTGATTTTGGATTATCATTAGATCTTGACTGTGTCAATGGTTGGTCAATGGTAGGTACTTGTAGTATGAATTCCCTGTTAATTCATAGCCACATATTATGAAAAAGAAGTTTAAGCAGTGTTCCAACATTAAAATTTTGAACAAATTATGGGAAAAAATATATGTTATTTTCATTGAACTTTGAATTTGCCTACCTTAAAGGTAAATAACTAATGTAAAACATATAATTTTAGGATCAAATCAATTAAGGAAAGCTGTCAAAAACTACTTTGAACGAATCTCTGGTTTTGAGGTAAGCATCTATTGAGTTTTAAGGGCTGTAGAAATTTGATATTTTTACGTCTCGTCTTTTATGTAGGTTAAAACAGAGACGAAAGAGATACAGACGGAGGTGAATGAGGATGATTATCATCATAATAAATCTAGCGACAAACATTCTCTGTATCGTGAAGAACATTCCTATCACAGGCGATTTTTAACAGAGGCTGTCAAAAAAATATTGAAGAAACTCGAAGCGCCATCTTTCTGCCCTACAGAGTTAGTTAAAGTATTGAATGAGGTGAAGGATTTCTGTGCGCTAATAGTAGAACAGTTAGGAAATTTGAAATTAGAACTGAAAATGAACAAACCCATTGTTAATAGAACAATATTTACCTCTGGAAGGTCAAACTTAGAAGAAACGTCTACTTCTGGTAAATCAGTTTCTGATCAAAATGTGATAAAAAAATCTGAGGAATTTAATGTGATACCAGCAGATTTGGAAAAATGTGAAGAAATGAAAGAAAATATTGAGAATAAAGAAAAGTTGAAGATTAAAAAATCAAAGAAAAGCAAGAAAAAGAACCGATCTGAACAGGATAAATCGGGTTCCAAAGAAAGGATGGAATGTGGAAATAATGTTGATTTAAAAACTGATAGTGAAATCAGTGGAACTAGTCAAAAATTAGAATTAAAGGGAGATAATTCATCTGTTAAGATTGAAAAATTGAATGATATTGATGATACAGAAGGAATTCAACAAGTTGATTCTGAATTGTCAGACAAGACAAATGGAAGTTATGGGTTTAATGTGAAAGTGAATAGCTCAATAGATGTGAATAACATGCTTGATTCTAATAAAAAAATAAGAGAAAAGATTTGCTCGCTGGAGGAAATTGACGATGATGAGACTGATGTGGAGATTGACATTAATAAGTCTGATATTAGTAGTGACTATTTCTCAGCTCTATCAAGTCAGGCATTACAGAATTCAATAAACACTGCTGTTACTGTATCTAGTCATGTATCTCAGACTTCAATAAGCACTGCTGTTCCTTTTTCTAGTGAGACATCTCCGACTTCAATAAACACTGCTGTTCTTGTATCTAGAGAGACATCTCAGACTTCAATAAACACAGCTGTTCCTATATCTAGTGAGACATCTAGGACTTCAATAAACACTGCTGTTCCTATATCTAGTGAGACATCTAGGACTTCAATAAACACTGCTGTTCCTTTATCTAATGAGACATCTCAGACTTCAATAAACACTGCTGTTCCTGTATCTAGTGAGACATCTCAGATTTCAATAAACACTGCTGTTCCTGTATCTAGAGAGACATCTCAGACTTCAATAAACACTGCTGTTCCTTTATCTAGTGAGACATCTAGGACTTCAATAAACGCAGCTGTTCCTTTATCTAATGAGACATCTCAGACTTCAATAAACACTGCTGTTCTTGTTTCTAGTGAAACATCACAGACTTCAATAAACACTGCTGTTCCTGTATCTAGTGAGACATCTCAGATTTCAATAAACACTGCTGTTCCTGTATCTAGAGAGACATCTCAGACTTCAATAAACACTGCTGTTCCTTTATCTAGTGAGACATCTAGGACTTCAATAAACACAGCTGTTCCTTTATCTAATGAGACATCTCAGACTTCAATAAACACTGCTGTTCTTGTTTCTAGTGAAACATCACAGACTTCAATAAACACTGCTGTTCCTATATCTAATGAGATATCTCAGACTTCAATAAACAATGATGTATTACATTCTAGTCAAAATAGTGTTGCTGAGTCAGCAAAAGTTTTGAATGCTGAGAAAGCAGGTTTATCTTCTAATGCTGAAGTGACACCAAATAGTACAACAAACCCGACTCTTCTAAGTCAATGTGGACTGACTAGTTCTTATCCTGCTCTCTATGAAGCTGTTGTCCAACAGTTGAAGCGGGTTTATCCATATTTAAATAGCAACCAAGACCTGTTAAACACGATTGCTGCTCAGCAGACGACAGTGCTGCAGATGTATATGAGGAAATCAGGTGGTTCTGGATTGACCAATCCTATGCAGCCTTTTGGAATGACTGGTGCATCAATGCCCAATCAGATGTCAGATATAAGTAATCCACTGAAAAATCGAGTGAACAATGATGCAAATTTGTTACAACAAAGTGAAAAATGTGTCAACAATCCAAGTAAAACTCTGAATTCTACTGGCACAAATGCTGTAAATGTACCATCTGAAAATGACCAGAGTAAGACGGTAAAACCATGTGTTGGGCAAGATTTTTTAGAAAATTTGCCAGATATCTCAAATTTTGATGATATCTCTGTTAAATCTTGGAATATGAATAATTGTAATTCTCTGATGGAAAGAATGGATACTTACTTGTCAGTAAACGAGGATATTGCGGAAACAAAAGTAATTAAAACATCAAGTTCTCCCATCATTAATGATTCTACAACACCTTTAAAACCACCAGGATTTGAGAAACAAAATGACTTCTCTGTTGATATAGGCACCGAAGAAATATTGTCTTCAAGTAGATCTTCTACTTTTGTGTCGTCAAAAAGTTTGAATAAGTGGAGTGAAAGTAGGGATGTTTCAAGTGTAGGTCATACAACAGAAGTTAGAACGAGGCATCCACCTGTAAAGAATGTAGAAAAAGAAATATCCCCACAAAAACCATTGGATGTTCCAATGTCTGGTTTTACTTTTACTAAAACTCTTACTCAAGTAAAGTCTGTAGGTCCTTGGGATAATCCGGATGGAAAAAAACAATCCTTGCCTCTGGCATGTGACAAGCTACCATCATTACTTTCTCTTCCTATCCCAGAGAAATTTAGAAAACTGGCTCCACTTAATACAAGGAAAAATGCAAAGTCATTTCATGGAAGTTTATTGGGATTTGATAGCACCTGTCCTAAACCAAATGAATCTGAAAAGAAATGGGAATTTAAATCCTCTAAAATTCCCACTTATGATGGTCCTAGTAATGTACCACCAAGACTACAGAAGAAAATGAGAAGCTCAATGAATGCACCATCACCATGTCTTCCATTACTGAAGGAACCAAGCTGGGACGACGATGTTGATGATTATGCAAAGCCTTTTGTACTGAACCATGATGTCAGGAAACCATTAGACACCAATATGAACAATTCGGGTAAGTTTGTTCTAATGTATAGCAAGTACAAAGTAATATGACACTTGTCTAAATCAAATGGACCACATCAGTGGTGTAATAGTTAGCATGCTCTCATTTAGTGTAGTAAATCATGGGTTCCAGCCCCAATCAGGTCAAACCAAAGATTGGAGCACGCAGCTTGAAGGAGTAAGAACAAAGACTTGTTAACTCTGAATCAGTATAATGTGTCAAGAGTGAAGAGACATATCTACCCGCGGACTGTTGTTTCAGTGAGTTAGCACTATAAAGATTCAATTATTAGGTGTGGTGGTCTAGTACGAAGTGGACATTATCATCAACATCTTTTTCTTGAGTGTATCTTGTTCTCACCATGATATAGCTGAACAAAATATCATTTGGTGTTTAACGCAATTGAACGCAAGTCATAATTTTTGGCCTTACATTCCAAACTTAAATCCAACTCAGATTATAATAATCAGTCATTGTCTAGAATGTAAGATGAGTCTGTATTAATGGAGGGTTCACACTTTAGAGTTAAATGCTAGCATGGCTCATTTCACATTATTGCCTGTCACTGATTATTTCTCACATATTTTTAAACCAATTGGTTTAATAAAAAATTAAGGCAATATTTAAAATGATCATGTCTGTTTCAATTTTATATCACAAATATAAAACTGTAAATTAGTAACTTCAAAGTATTTAATGGTTTGTTTGTTTCACATTATAACCAGACTTTTTTCACATTGTTTTGTGATGATATACGCTTATTAAATAGAAGTAGATACATTGTAGATGTAAATTCAAACTATCAAAATATATGATCGCAGCTATAATGACGACCTAACATTAAATGTTGTTAAATGTAGAATGGTGTAATGATTGAAGTTGAAAAGAAACTGTCACGTGACGGTGAAGCAATAGTGATTTCTTTGTCTATTTATAGCCATAGATGAAGTAGAAGCCATCCCTCTGTCAGGCACAAGAAAAATGGATGATGAAGATGCAAGTAAAGAAAAAGAGAAAGAGAAAAAAGAAGAGGAAAATTGGTGTCAGGTAAATATATTATAGTAGAGTTATCAGGATTCCCACACATCTGGGAAAATGGGAAAAACCCAGAGATTTTAAGTCACACTCTCTCTGCCTGGAAATGCCCTTGAAAATGGAGAAAATGACAAAAACCAGGAGAAACCCTTGTAATTTGTCTATCCGAAGTCATTAGATAACATTGAATTACTCCCCTTTGATCATTGTTCTTTCACCCCTTTACAACTTCGGACCAGCGAGTTTTGCGGCATATCATTTGTTTGATAGGTATGTCGACGAATGACTGGGACGAGTAATGAAAGGGCGAAACAGTTCGTGAATTCTGTTTCATTAGCACATTTGTAAGATGAGGCTTTTTAAAGGTATTTTGAATAACAACGATCACCAAAAACATGTGATGGAGGAGATACCATGATGTCAATATCTTTCTCCTGGCGATGACAGTGTTAAATTATCTATTTCACAGGTAGATATGTACTCGCACAAACTTATAATGGACAATAATGATTATATTACTATAGAAATTCCTCGAAAAATCATGGAAAAACCCTGGAATTTTATGTTAAGAGTTGTGTGGGAACCGAGCTATATATATAGTGGGTTTTGTTAATCAATTTAGATTTTAACTTGATGTTTGCTGGATTTTTCATTAGCTATACACCAACATCTAACAATATTCCGTATTTGTGTTTAAAGATAAATATTATACAAAACTGACTCTTATATTCCAACCAATAGAACTGTTTTTGTCCTGTTATGTTATCTTCAATTTTTGCTGTAGTAGTTATTCATATTATCTGTATTTGTAATATATTGTCATTGCTAATGTTTATATATGTACTGGAGAAGACTTCATAAGTTTACAACTTGTGTCTTATCCATTTGTCTTGTATTGTATGACAATAAAATATGTTTATAGTAACAATATCCCATATAGGGTCATATTTTCAACCGACCAATGAGCAACAAACCTACCAAATCTTGAGGTATTAAAAACATAGCATACATTGAGAGCTGTAGTTTAGTGGTAAATATATTTATAACTATCCTGTATGTGATTGGACAGACAAAGATGAATGAAAGGTTACCTGACATGATCCTATATAAAATATTGTTGTATGGCCAATGTTGCCAAGAAAATTCCATCAAACATTTAATTTGAATATATGTTCCTTAGAACATTGTTTAGACAGTAGTCCCCCTCTTTTAAGGCCACTTTTTCTGTAATGAAAGAGTGGTCTTATAACAAGAGAGACCACCCATCTTATAAGGACACTGCTTCTGTAATGAAAGAGTGGTCTTATAACAAGAGAGACCACCCATCTTATAAGAACACTGCTTCTGTAATGAAAGAGTGGTCTTATAACAAGAGAGACCACCCATCTTATAAGGACACTGCTTCTGTAATGAAAGAGTGGTCTTATAGCAAGAGAGACCACCCCTCTTATAAGACCACTTTTTCTGTAATGAAAGAGTGGTCTTATAACAAGAGAGACCACCCATCTTATAAGGACACTGCTTCTGTAATGAAAGAGTGGTCTTATAACAAGAGAGACCACCCATCTTATAAGACCACTGCTTCTGTAATGAAAGAGTGGTCTTATAACAAGAGAGACCACCCATCTTATAAGGACACTGCTTCTGTAATGAAAGAGTGGTCTTATAACAAGAGAGACCACCCATCTTATAAGAACACTGCTTCTGTAATGAAAGAGTGGTCTTATAACAAGAGAGACCACCCCTCTTATAAGGACACTGCTTCTGTAATGAAAGAGTGGTCTTATAGCAAGAGAGACCACCCCTCTTATAAGACCACTTTTTCTGTAATGAAAGAGTGGTCTTATAACAAGAGAGACCACCCATCTTATAAGGACACTGCTTCTGTAATGAAAGAGTGGTCTTATAACAAGAGAGACCACCCATCTTATAAGAACACTGCTTCTGTAATGAAAGAGTGGTCTTATAACAAGAGAGACCACCCATCTTATAAGGACACTGCTTCTGTAATGAAAGAGTGGTCTTATAGCAAGAGAGACCACCCCTCTTATAAGACCACTGCTTCTGTAATGAAAGAGTGGTCTTATAGCAAGAGAGACCACCCCTCTTATAAGGCCACTGCTTCTGTAATGAAAGAGTGGTCTTATAACAAGAGAGACCACCCCTCTTATAAGACCACTGCTTCTGCAATGAAAGAGTGGTCTTATAACAAGAGAGACCACCCATCTTGTAAGGACACTGCTTATGTAATGAAAGAGTGGTCTTATAACAAGAGAGACCACCCCTCTTATAAGACCACTGCTTCTGTAATGAAAGAGTGGTCTTATAACAAGAGAGACCACCCATCTTATAAAGACACTGCTTCTGTAATGAAAGAGTGGTCTTATAACAAGAGAGACCACCCATCTTGTAAGGAGACTGCTTATGTAATGAAAGAGTGGTCTTATAACAAGAGACCACCCCTCTTATAAGACCACTGCTTCTGTAATGAAAGAGTGGTCTTATAACAAGAGAGACCACCCCTGTTATAAGACTGACTTTTATATTCCAACCAATAGAACTGTTTTTGTCCTGTTATGTTATCTTCAATTTTTACTGTAGTAGTTATTCATATTATCTGTATTTGTAATATATTGTCATTGCTAATGTTTATATATGTACTGGAGAAGACTTCATAAGTTTACAACTTGTGTCTTATCCATTTGTCTTGTTTTGTATGACAATAAAATATGTTTATAGTAACAATATCCCATATAGGGTCATATTTTCAACCGACCAATGAGCGACAAACCTACCTAATCTTGAGGTATTAAAAACAGAGCATGCATTGAGAGCTGTAGTTTAGTGGTCAATATATTTATAACTATCCTGTATGTGATTGGACAGACAAAGATGAATGAAAGGTTACCTGACATGATCCTATATAAAATATTGTTGTATGGCCAATGTTGCCAAGAAAATTCCATCAAACATTTAATTTGAATATATGTTCCTTAGAACATTGTTTAGACAGTAGTCCCCCTCTTTTAAGGCCACTTTTTCTGTAATGAAAGAGTGGTCTTATAACAAGAGAGACCACCCATCTTATAAGGACACTGCTTCTGTAATGAAAGAGTGGTCTTATAACAAGAGAGACCACCCCTCTTATAAGGCCACTGCTTCTGTAATGAAAGAGTGGTCTTATAACAAGAGAGACCACCCCTCTTATAAGACCACTGCTTCTGTAATGAAAGAGTGGTCTTATAACAAGAGAGACCACCCCTCTTATAAAACCACTGCTTCTGTAATGAAAAAGTGGTCTTATAACAAGAGAGACCACCCATCTTATAAGGACACTGCTTCTGTAATGAAAGAGTGGTCTTATAACAAGAGAGACCACCCATCTTATAAGGACACTGCTTCTGTAATGAAAGAGTGGTCTTATAGCAAGAGAGACCACCCCTGTTATAAGACTACTGCTTCTGTAATGAAAGAGTGGTCTTATAACAAGAGAGACCACCCCTCTTATAAGACCACTGCTTCTGTAATGAAAGAGTGGTCTTATAACAAGAGAGACCACCCCTCTTATAAGACCACTGCTTCTGTAATGAAAGAGTGGTCTTATAACAAGAGAGACCACCCCTCTTATAAGGACACTGCTTCTGTAATGAAAGAGTGGTCTTATAGCAAGAGAGATCACCCCTGTTATAAGACTACTGCTTCTGTAATGAAAGAGTGGTCTTATAACAAGAGAGACCACCCCTCTTATAAGACCACTGCTTCTGTAATGAAAGAGTGGTCTTATAACAAGAGAGACCACCCCTCTTATAAGACCACTGCTTCTGTAATGAAAGAGTGGTCTTATAACAAGAGAGACCACCCCTCTTATAAGACCACTGCTTCTGTAATGAAAGAGTGGTCTTATACCAAGAGAGACCACCCCTCTTATAAGACTACTGCTTCTGTAATGAAAGAGTGGTCTTATAACAAGAGAGACCACCCCTCTTATAAGACCACTGCTTCTGTAATGAAAGAGTGGTCTTATAACAAGAGAGACCACCCCTGTTATAAGACCACTTTTTCAATGCAATAGAGATGGCCTTATAAGGGACGGACTTTTATAATGTATTCTGTAAGAAATCATTTAAAATGGTATGAAAAAAAAAACTGAAGGCTTTATACAACATGAACTTCTTTTATATGTAATTCTCATCGTGGCCATGATCGTATGGTAGTTGAATTTACAACTACCTGTGCAATCATTGCCTATCACCACTAAAATTGAGAGTTTGAATCCCGCTCATGGCGAAGTGAACTCGATACAACATTATGTGAGAAAGTTTGTCAGTGACTTGTGACAGGTCAGTGGTTTTCTTCACCAATAAAACTGACCACCACGATATAACTGAAATATTGTTGAAAATGGCATTAAACACCATAATCCTAAACCAAACCTTATTTATTTATTATAGGTTACAAAGAAAAAGAAGAAGGAAGCAAAACCTGTTGAAGTGAAAAAAGTACCAAGTAGAGTTAAACACCAATCTGCTCCGTCTGCTATTGGTGATAAGTCTAGGAAATCTAACAACTTTGATCGATTGATTGTCATAATGACAGAAATATTTACTGGACTATCCAGGTATGGTATACATACTTGTCCCACTTAAATTTACACAAGATTTCACGTAGCAAACAAGCATCTATTTTGTGACCTAATGGCTCATCTGGAATGTTGATTTATCAGAGAGCAAGATAATAGTTCTATCGTAGGTTATAGAGTTTTTCTGCTTACATACATTTTTCCTACTTTTACCCTAGAGTGTATTATCATGGTACATACATGTACAACTGTGTTCCAGATATAACAGTAGATGTCCCATATGGGGTCATGTCAAGTAACATTTTATTCATCTTTGACCATCCAATCATATGGAGGTGCCGTTGTGGTCGTGATTGGATTTACAACTACCTATGCAATCAGTGCCTATCACCACTAACGTTCTGAGTTCGAATCCCGCTCATGGCGAGGTGTACTTGATACAACACTATGTGATAAAGTTTGTCAGTGACTTGCGGATTCCTCCACCAATAAAACAGATATAACTGAAATATTGTTGAAGGTGGTGTTAAGCACTATAAACCCCCAATCGTATGCATATTTGCTCTGTGAAAAATCATTTAAACATTGTATATTGTAGACTACAAGTAGATATGGACTATAAGGTCTAATTGATATATATATTCCATAGAATTATAGTGGTAAGAAATAGAAGCATGGACCTATACAACAAAAAATACAGCAATTTTTACTTACTTTTCAGGTCACAGATCATAGAAGTGATAGCAGATATACGTAATATTAGAGGTGGATTGAGTGGTCTGACTGTGAAGGAAATAATAGAAATAGCTAGGTCTGTTGTCAGCAGGAAGTTTGAACATAAAATGACAAATAACCAGGTTTGTTAAGTCAAGATTCTTGTAACGTTTCTAGTTGAATATTCAATTTTCTCAATTGTAGTCCATATCTACTTGTAGTCTAAAACATACAATGGATGCTTTCTAGATGTTTTCTCTCCATTTTTCTTAGGAATTAAACAGTTGAATTTGTCTTCCAAACCCCAATACAAATGATCCAATTATTATCCCCTCGCCAACGAAGTTGCGAAGGGATATAGTAACGCTACCGTCCTTCCGTAACATCCTTGTGAACACTCTAGAATAAACATCCTTCAATGGATTTTGACCAAACTTGGTACATACTTAGTCCTTAAGAGAATCTGAAACCATATTAATTTTCAAGGTCACCGGGTCAAATTTTTACCACATAACATCCTTCAATGGATTTTGACCAAACTTGGTACATACTTAGTCCTTAAGAGAATCTGGAACTCTATTGATTTTCAAGGTCAAAGGTCAAGGTCACCGGGTCAAATTTTTACTGTGTAACATCCTTTTGAACACTAGAATCAACATCCTTCAATGGATTTTGACCAAACTTGGTACATACTTAGTCCTTAGGAGAGTCTGGAACCTATTGATTTTCAAGGTCATAGGTCAAAGGTTGACATCACAGGGTCTAATTTGTACCCTGTAACATCCTTGTGAACACTCTAGAATCAACATCTTTCAATGGATTTTTACCAAACTTGGTACATACTTAGTCCTTAAGAAAATCTGGAACCCTATCGATTTTCAAGGTCAAAGGTCAAGGTCACCGGGTCAAATTTTTACTGTGTAACATCCTTTTCAACACTAGAATCAACATCCTTCAATGGATTTTGACCAAACTTGGTACATACTTAGTCCTATTGATTTTCAAGGTCATAGGTCAAAGGTTGACATCACAGGGTCTAATTTGTACCCTGTAACATCCTTGTGAACACTCTAGAATCAACATCTTTCAATGGATTTTGACCAAACTTGGTACATACTTAGTCCTTAAGAAAATCTGGAACCCTATCGATTTTCAAGGTCAACGGTCAAGGTCACAGGGTCAAATTTTTACCCCATAACATCCTTGTGAATACTCTAGAATCAACATCCTTTTTTGACCAAACTTTATACATAGTTATCCCCTCGCCAACAAGGTTACGAAGGGGATATAGTAGCGCTACTGTCCGTCCTACCGTAACATTTCTTGTGAACACTAGAGTCAACATGGTTCAATGGATTTCAACCAAACTTGGTACTCAAGTAATACGGTAGTCCCTCCATCGTGCGGCCCCTCCCACGAAAGGCCATCTCCTCTATCCTGCCAGATTTCTCTTGCATTAACTCATTTTAATGCAAAATTACCCCCAACGACCAGCCAATTCCTTTTTCGGTCAGCGGCCAGTGTTATCATGTCTAAAATGCCAAAATTACCCCTAAGATATGGCCAACCGTTCATCAAATAAAGTTGAAATTAACCGGAAGTCAACAGTTTTGTTTATGTAAACACGGATCGGAACCGGATTATCGTCCTTTAAACTGACCCGGAAATTACGCATTGTCCAGGTAAACATTTTTCATTCATTCATTCTTTGTTCATTTGAAAAAAAATGTCATCAACAAAAAAAAAGAAAAGTTTTGACTTTGTAGAAGATCTATGAAAAAATGAAAGGGTATGAAATACACTCGCATGAGACAAAATCTGAACTTGTATTTATTTAGTGTTTAGATAATAATGATAATTGCAGACTTTTTGAAATTTGTTTTCATTTTGCTGGACATAGGTCCAGCACCCAGGAATTTTCTGCTGGACCCTCTGAATTTTTGACGAACCTACATTTTTTATATAAAATTGTTTTAAAGCCAAGCAATATCATACCGTTATTTTAGTCTTACGCATCACAATATATTCAAATATATTTATTTTCATGACAGTTACCAATAATATTTACCAAAAACAGATAAAATATCACGTATTCAATGCGGTTATGAATTCCGAGTTGACCGAACTTGTTCAGGTTTTTACAATAAGACTTGCGTTTCCGACTTCCGTTAAAAAAGTAAACACATCATTCAAAAATGTTTGGCTTGCGTGGGGACCGGCATTACCGACGTTGTTGGTGGACCTCATGATTTTCTGCCCCCTATGTCCGATAGGTCCGACGAATTTCAAAAACTCTGATAATTGACCTGTAATTACCCATGGTGTTAATTGTCTTTTACTACCTCAGGGCTTGACAGGTGAGACAGTTGTTTGAAATAAATGTGTGTGTTACAAATGCTTTGTGTACATGTTATTAATTAATGAATGACATTTGTTGTAAAAGCAAATCTATTATTTTTCACAGAAATTGAAGACAATGATAATGATGAATGGGAAGACGACTTACTACCCCTCTTAGTTTTAATTAACCTTTTGAGATATTTTTATGGGTGTCTGACAGAGCTTTTAAACTAATGTGACCTGTTATATGTAATTTTATGTATTCATGTACTGTATTAAAGTGTATAATGTATAACCAATTTATTTCTTTAGGTTTAAAAGACAACAAATAACACATATTAAAGAAAACAAATTTTATTAAAAAAATAACATCAAAACAAATACAATCTACAGTCTGTATTAATAATGAGGCAAATGCATATGAGACAGTATCTAATTCATATGCAGTGATCAAACCATGTTCACCAAGTCACTTTGAAAGGCCACCTCCATTATAAGGCCACTTTTTTGCAGTAAGGGTGGCCTTATAAAGGGGGGACTACTGTACTAACAAAGGTCTGGCACCCTATTTATTTTCAAGGTCAAAGGTCAAGGTCACAGTTGAACTTTGGATTTTTTAAGGGTTTAACGGCAAGGGGATATGCCACGCTTTGCGTTGCCCTTGTTTTAATTATTTTAATACATGTACATGTATATTTATATATGAAGTTTTTAACTTGTATGTATCTTTAAGTAATTTTAGAATATTTCATCTATTATTTTTACAGAGACCACTAGAAATATCAGATAATAATGCTGTAATGTGTGGCAAGAAGAAAACAGAGCTACAGCACAACTTGGCTGATTATCTACCAAAACCTGTGTCCGTCTCAAATAGATTTGATGCCATGGAAACTGCAGAAGAAAGAGCTGATCGTATGAAGGAATACAACACTATGAAGGCTCAGCAAGCCATTAGTACATCTGGACAAAAATCAATCGTAAGATTTTATAGATTAATACAGATTTATGGTGTTTAATGCCAATTTTAATAATATTTCAGTTATATTGTGGCAGTATGGATCCATACATAATATTACAAATGTCATATAGATGAAGTTGATAGATTCCTACAAACATTATACATTTCTCTGTCTCTTTCGTGGTCCGTGTATGAACTATTTAGCGATTTCATGTCTTCATTATCTACTTGTACAATTGTAACCAGAGCTGTTCCATGAGTGATTCTCAGAAACTACTTAACTGATGAATAAAAACTGAATATAGCAATTATAAGATGATCTTGACCACCATTGTATATAATTTTGATGCTTGAGGTAAAAAGATTACTTTCAAGCATGTATATAAGAGGCACTCGAGGGGGCCTCAAAATGTGTCCATTATGAATAGTTGTCCTTTATATACAGGTTAAAATTATATGCTCTTTTCATTAATGGGAAAATGAGACTGCCCTTTATAAACAGTGATTTTTGACATAGAGGTGCCCTTTAAGGCAGGTTTGACTGTATATTTAATACACTTAAGAGCTTTTTTAATTGAATTTTAGAATGACGAAGATGACATTTGCGTGATTTGCCATGACGGGCTGACATTTGGAAATACTAAGATGTTAGATTGCAGACATGAATTTCACACTGAGGTAAATTTTGTAAGCTTAAAAAAAACTAGGATCGTTTAGATATGGTATGCAACAAGTATTGAATGAAATGTTTGTTTTTCGATGAAGTCGTATACGACCGCTTTTGACCTACTTTTGTAACTATGGACGCTTTTGCCTAACAATTTTAAAGATAAAAGTATTTTCTAACTTTTTGATTGGAGAATAATAGGTTCTTACATGAGTCCCTATTGAAGATCTGGGATTTCTTCCACGAGTGTGAGAAAATCTGTCTTTTCACGAGTGGAGTGTAGCTGAACGAGTGGAAAGATGCTGAACTTCTCTCACGAGTGGGAGAAATCCCAGATCTTCAATAAGGACGAGTGCAAGTACCTGTTTCTTCCGTTTCAACTTAAAAACAAAGCATGTCGATTTCATTCATTCATTCGCATGTCAATGAATGTCATGTTTACTACACAAAATATTACAACGCCACGTGCAATGCAGTAAATACACACTTATTTAAAACCGCATTAAATCTATTAGGGGAAATCAGGTAAATTTCAGGTAAAATTGATATTTGAAGCTTTTTTAGATCTACTAAGACGACAATTTATATTACTACAGCAGTCGTAGAAGCGGACTCCTTTTTTACTGCGGATTGGTTTAGACAGAGAACACCATCACACATATACACACAGAATATGCCGGTAGGCCCTAGAGGAGGTGGGCGGAGCCGTGCAAGGGGCCGAACAAGGCCCGCCGGAGGCCATCGTCAAAAACATGTAAGATCCTAAGTCAAAAATATCGTCGCCCAGCTTGCTTATGACGATTTTTAAAGAAGTTACAAAAGACGTTGGTTATGAAGTTACCAAGTTACGAGACAACAACGCCACCTATCGGGATAATAAAATAACCGTTAATAACAGTTAATATGTGTGGTGCGTGCCATCAACTCTTGACTTCACTGTGTATACGTTGTAGCCAAGTGGTCTCTCACAGAAAGTAGCGATGCCTGTTGCATTTCTTTTATAATTATGATCATAAAAACGTACAAGCTGCCCCACTCGGAACTTTGGAATTGAACTGGACGGAAAACTGTCGGTATCGTCTGCCATTGTTGTTTTCTATTTGCGGCTGTCAACAAAAACCAGAAACACCTAATTCTGAAAATAGCGAATTTACGGAACTGCTTTTTATTAGTTCAGCTGGACCAAAGGTCCATGTGAACTATTGCCATCACTTGGCATCCGTCGTCTGTCGTCCGTCGTCTGTAAGCTTTTCACATTTCAAGCTTCTTCTCCGAAACCACTGGGCCAATTGGAACCAAACTTAGCAGGAATGTTTTTCGTTCCAGTCGGATATTCAACATGGCTACCAGGACCAATAATATGCTCTGATTGGCTGAAATTTCAAAGGTCTTCTTCTCTGAAACTAATGAACTGACTGAATCCAAACTGTAAATGAATGATCATTGGAATGTTCTTTACCAAGTTGCTGTTTTTTATGCCGATCGGAAATCCAAGATGGCCGCCACCGCAGGATATAGATTAACATTGGACCCTATGGGAAAATGTTCAAATGCCTTCTTCTCAGAAACTACAAATATGATTAAAGCCAAACTGTACATGAATGTTCATTGGATGGTTCTCTACAATCTTAAGGTTTTTTGTTCCGATATGAAATTCAAAATGGCGGCTACGGCAGGACTTAGTTTAACATTGGACCCTATGGGAAAAATGTTTCAAAATGCTTCTTCTCTGAAACCACTTGAACAATTGAAACCAAACTGCCCAGGAATGATCATTGGAAGGTCCTCTACAAAATTTGTGTTTTTTATGCCGATCGGAAATCCAATATGGCCACCACCGCAATACATAGATTAACATTGAACCCTATGGGAAAATGTTCAAATGCCTTCTTCTCAGAAACTACAAATATGATTAAAGCGAAACTGTACATGAATGTTCATTGGATGGTCCTCTACAAACTGTACGTTTTTTGTTCCGATATGAAATTCAAAATGGCAGCTACGGCAGAACTTAGTTTAACATTGGACCCTATGGGAAAAATGTTTCAAAATGCTTCTTCTCTGAAACCACTAGGACAATTGAAACCAAACTGCCCAGGAATGATCATTGGAAGGTCCTCTACAAATTTTTCTTTTTTTATGCCGATCAGAAATCCAAGATGGCCGCCACCGCAATACATAGATTAACATTGGACCCTATGGGAAAATGTTCAAATGCCTTCTTCTCAGAAACTACAAATATGATTAAAGCCAAACTGTACATGAATGTTCATTGGATGGTCCTCTACAAATTTAACGTTTTCTGTTCCGATATGAAATTCAAAATGGTGGCTACGGCAGGACTTAGTTTAACATTGGACCCTATGAGAAAAATGTTTCAAAACGCTTCTTCTCTGAAACCACTAGGACAGTTGAAACCAAACTGCCCAGGAATGATCATTGGAAGGTCCTCTACAAATTTTATGTTTTTTATGCCAATCCGAAATCCAAGATGGCCACCACCGCAATACATAGATTAACATTGGACCCTATGGGAAAATGTTCAAGTGCCTTCTTCTCAGAAACTACAAATATGATTAAAGCCAAACTGTACATGAATGTTCATTGGATGGTCCTCTACAAACTGTACGTTTTTTGTTCCGATATGAAATTCAAAATGGCGGCTACGGCAGGACTTAGTTTAATATTGGACCCTATGGGAAGAATGTTTCAAGATGCTTCTTCTCTGAAACCACTTGGACAGTTGAAACCAAACCGCCCAGGAATGATCATTGGAAGGTTCTCTACAAATTTTATGTTTTTTATGCCGATCGGAAATCCAAAATGGCCACCACCGCAATACATAGATTAACATTGGACCCTATGGGAATATGTTCAAATGCCTTCTTCTCAGAAACTACAAATATGATTAAAGCCAAACTGTACATGAATGTTCATTGGATGGTCCTCTACAAACTGTACTTTTTTTGTTCCGATATGAAATTCAAAATGGCGGCTACGGCAGGACTTAGTTTAACATTGGACCCTATGGGAAGAATGTTTCAAGATGCTTCTTCTCTGAAACCACTTGGACAGTTGAAACCAAACCGCCCAGGAATGATCATTGGAAGGTTCTCTACAAATTTTATGTTTTTTATGCCGATCGGAAATCCAAGATGGCCACCACCGCAATACATAGATTAACATTGAACCCTATGGGAAAATGTTCAAATGCCTTCTTCTCAGAAACTACAAATATGATTAAAGCGAAACTGTACATGAATGTTCATTGGATGGTCCTCTACAAACTGTACGTTTTTTGTTCCGATATGAAATTCAAAATGGCAGCTACGGCAGAACTTAGTTTAACATTGGACCCTATGGGAAAAATGTTTCAAAATGCTTCTTCTCTGAAACCACTAGGACAATTGAAACCAAACTGCCCAGGAATGATCATTGGAAGGTCCTCTACAAATTTTTCTTTTTTTATGCCGATCAGAAATCCAAGATGGCCGCCACCGCAATACATAGATTAACATTGGACCCTATGGGAAAATGTTCAAATGCCTTCTTCTCAGAAACTACAAATATGATTAAAGCCAACCTGTACATGAATGTTCATTGGATGGTCCTCTACAAATTTAACGTTTTCTGTTCCGATATGAAATTCAAAATGGTGGCTACGGCAGGACTTAGTTTAACATTGGACCCTATGAGAAAAATGTTTCAAAACGCTTCTTCTCTGAAACCACTAGGACAGTTGAAACCAAACTGCCCAGGAATGATCATTGGAAGGTCCTCTACAAATTTTATGTTTTTTATGCCAATCCGAAATCCAAGATGGCCACCACCGCAATACATAGATTAACATTGGACCCTATGGGAAAATGTTCAAGTGCCTTCTTCTCAGAAACTACAAATATGATTAAAGCCAAACTGTACATGAATGTTCATTGGATGGTCCTCTACAAACTGTACGTTTTTTGTTCCGATATGAAATTCAAAATGGCGGCTACGGCAGGACTTAGTTTAATATTGGACCCTATGGGAAGAATGTTTCAAGATGCTTCTTCTCTGAAACCACTTGGACAGTTGAAACCAAACCGCCCAGGAATGATCATTGGAAGGTTCTCTACAAATTTTATGTTTTTTATGCCGATCGGAAATCCAAAATGGCCGCCACCGCAATACATAGATTAACATTGGACCCTATGGGAATATGTTCAAATGCCTTCTTCTCAGAAACTACAAATATGATTAAAGCGAAACTGTACATGAATGTTCATTGGATGGTCCTCTACAAACTGTACGTTTTTTGTTCCGATATGAAATTCAAAATGGCAGCTACGGCAGAACTTAGTTTAACATTGGACCCTATGGGAAAAATGTTTCAAAATGCTTCTTCTCTGAAACCACTAGGACAATTGAAACCAAACTGCCCAGGAATGATCATTGGAAGGTCCTCTACAAATTTTTCTTTTTTTATGCCGATCAGAAATCCAAGATGGCCGCCACCGCAATACATAGATTAACATTGGACCCTATGGGAAAATGTTCAAATGCCTTCTTCTCAGAAACTACAAAGATGATTAAAGCCAAACTGTACATGAATGTTCATTGGATGGTCCTCTACAAATTTAACGTTTTCTGTTCCGATATGAAATTCAAAATGGTGGCTACGGCAGGACTTAGTTTAACATTGGACCCTATGAGAAAAATGTTTCAAAACGCTTCTTCTCTGAAACCACTAGGACAGTTGAAACCAAACTGCCCAGGAATGATCATTGGAAGGTCCTCTACAAATTTTATGTTTTTTATGCCAATCCGAAATCCAAGATGGCCACCACCGCAATACATAGATTAACATTGGACCCTATGGGAAAATGTTCAAGTGCCTTCTTCTCAGAAACTACAAATATGATTAAAGCCAAACTGTACATGAATGTTCATTGGATGGTCCTCTACAAACTGTACGTTTTTTGTTCCGATATGAAATTCAAAATGGCGGCTACGGCAGGACTTAGTTTAATATTGGACCCTATGGGAAGAATGTTTCAAGATGCTTCTTCTCTGAAACCACTTGGACAGTTGAAACCAAACCGCCCAGGAATGATCATTGGAAGGTTCTCTACAAATTTTATGTTTTTTATGCCGATCGGAAATCCAAAATGGCCACCACCGCAATACATAGATTAACATTGGACCCTATGGGAATATGTTCAAATGCCTTCTTCTCAGAAACTACAAATATGATTAAAGCCAAACTGTACATGAATGTTCATTGGATGGTCCTCTACAAACTGTACTTTTTTTGTTCCGATATGAAATTCAAAATGGCGGCTACGGCAGGACTTAGTTTAACATTGGACCCTATGGGAAGAATGTTTCAAGATGCTTCTTCTCTGAAACCACTTGGACAGTTGAAACCAAACCGCCCAGGAATGATCATTGGAAGGTTCTCTACAAATTTTATGTTTTTTATGCCGATCGGAAATCCAAGATGGCCACCACCGCAATACATAGATTAACATTGAACCCTATGGGAAAATGTTCAAATGCCTTCTTCTCAGAAACTACAAATATGATTAAAGCGAAACTGTACATGAATGTTCATTGGATGGTCCTCTACAAACTGTACGTTTTTTGTTCCGATATGAAATTCAAAATGGCAGCTACGGCAGAACTTAGTTTAACATTGGACCCTATGGGAAAAATGTTTCAAAATGCTTCTTCTCTGAAACCACTAGGACAATTGAAACCAAACTGCCCAGGAATGATCATTGGAAGGTCCTCTACAAATTTTTCTTTTTTTATGCCGATCAGAAATCCAAGATGGCCGCCACCGCAATACATAGATTAACATTGGACCCTATGGGAAAATGTTCAAATGCCTTCTTCTCAGAAACTACAAATATGATTAAAGCCAACCTGTACATGAATGTTCATTGGATGGTCCTCTACAAATTTAACGTTTTCTGTTCCGATATGAAATTCAAAATGGTGGCTACGGCAGGACTTAGTTTAACATTGGACCCTATGAGAAAAATGTTTCAAAACGCTTCTTCTCTGAAACCACTAGGACAGTTGAAACCAAACTGCCCAGGAATGATCATTGGAAGGTCCTCTACAAATTTTATGTTTTTTTATGCCAATCCGAAATCCAAGATGGCCACCACCGCAATACATAGATTAACATTGGACCCTATGGGAAAATGTTCAAGTGCCTTCTTCTCAGAAACTACAAATATGATTAAAGCCAAACTGTACATGAATGTTCATTGGATGGTCCTCTACAAACTGTACGTTTTTTGTTCCGATATGAAATTCAAAATGGCGGCTACGGCAGGACTTAGTTTAATATTGGACCCTATGGGAAGAATGTTTCAAGATGCTTCTTCTCTGAAACCACTTGGACAGTTGAAACCAAACCGCCCAGGAATGATCATTGGAAGGTTCTCTACAAATTTTATGTTTTTTATGCCGATCGGAAATCCAAAATGGCCGCCACCGCAATACATAGATTAACATTGGACCCTATGGGAATATGTTCAAATGCCTTCTTCTCAGAAACTACAAATATGATTAAAGCCAAACTGTACATGAATGTTCATTGGATGGTCCTCTACAAACTGTACTTTTTTTGTTCCGATATGAAATTCAAAATGGCGGCTACGGCAGGACTTAGTTTAACATTGGACCCTATGGGAAGAATGTTTCAAGATGCTTCTTCTCTGAAACCACTTGGACAGTTGAAACCAAACCGCCCAGGAATGATCATTGGAAGGTTCTCTACAAATTTTATGTTTTTTATGCCGATCGGAAATCCAAAATGGCCGCCACCGCAATACATAGATTAACATTGGACCCTATGGGAATATGTTCAAATGCCTTCTTCTCAGAAACTACAAATATGATTAAAGCCAAACTGTACATGAATGTTCATTGGATGGTCCTCTACAAACTGTACGTTTTTTGTTCCGATATGAAATTCAAAATGGCAGCTACGGCAGGACTTAGTTTAACATTGGACCCTATGGGAAAAATGTTTCAAAAGGCTTCTTCTCTGAAACCACTTGGACAATTGAAACCAAACTGCCCATGAATGATCATTGGAAGGTCCTCTACAAAGTTTCTGTTTTTTTATGCCGATCGAAAATTCAAGATGGCCGCCACCGCAGGACATAGATTAACATTGGACCCTATGGGAAAATGTTCAAACGCCTTCTTATCAGAAACTACAAATATGATTAAAGCCAAACTGTACATGAATGTTCATTGGATGGTCCTCTACAAACTTTACGTTTTTTGTTCCGATATGAAATTCAAAATGGCGGCTACGGCAGGACTTAGTTTAATATTGGACCCCATGGGAAAAATGTTTCAAAACGCTTCTTCTCTGAAACCACTTGGACAGTTGAAACCAAACTGCCCAGGAATGATCATTGGAAGGTCCTCTGTTTTTTATGCCGATCGGAAATCCAAGATGGCTGCCACCCCAGGTCATAGTATTAACACAGGACCATATGGGGAAAATACAGAAATATATTCTTTTCTGAAGCTATTGCACTGATTGAACCTAAACTGTGCATCAATCATTGGAAGGTCCTTTACAAACTTTGTGTTTTTTATGTTGATCGTAATTCCAAGATGACTACCACTGCAGGACATAGTTTTTACATAGGACCAATTGGTTCTTTTTATGACCAGGTGAACGATACAGGCTCTTGAGAGATTCTGGTTGATTATACTCGGCCGATTTGATTGGCTGACAATGCCATGTAAGACAAGGTCACGCGCAGCTGTCTTGATGGCTTGTCTTACATAGAAAACGCATCAAAACGGAAGAATAATACAAATTTGGTAAGAGTCCAGAGAACGGATTTAAAACTTTTGTTACAACAGTGTTTTTATTTGAAGCTGGGAACCTGTGCATTTCACCGGCTATTTCTATAAAATCCCCGGCTATGAACTTTCCAAGCATGGGTTTAATGTTCAAAAATAAATCCCATTGGCTTTTCTATATTAATTTTGTAAATTTGTCATTTGCAGGCACATACTCTTGGAGTGACAAGGGATTATAATTATAAGTGTTTGAACTTGGCTACGATTTGACCTTATTAATATCGTGTATGAAAAAGTGCTGCTGTGACTAAATTTATGAGATTTCAATTACTTCCGGATTTTATCTAATGGTTTCATTTACTTCAGAGGATAAATATGCTATGAACGAAGGCTGAAGAAGTGAAGAATTAATTATTTCTTTATGTTAAAACATTACGATTCGCAGTACATAAATAAAAGTTTAATCATTCCAACTGAAGATTGGAGGCCGACTAGCTTTGGTCCGAATGACATTGATAACACGACGAAGCGGCAGAAATTTGTCCAAAAAAGCAAAATGGTGATTAAAATAATTTAATTTAATTGATTGAAAGAGTGAAGGAAATATAACCCACTTTTATGCTTTCTATCAATGTAAGCAGGGTTTGATCTTGTAAAGTTGCATCAGTATGGAGAAAAGGAGGGTCCTCATGAATATACAATGAGCACCAGTCCTCCGTCCCAAGACCAGTAAAACTTTGTTCAGACCAGTAATTATTTTCAGTTTTTATTTAGAGCTATATAAAAATAAATGCAGGAATTTGATTCGGACCAGTAAATTCAAATGTTCATTTCTGGGACTGGGCTAGTTGGGGTGTAAGATGCTGCATTCCTTTCAAGTTCTGATGTTTGATGCCCATGGTCATTGTCAAGAGTCCCCTGCCTGAAATTATTTTAA
This sequence comes from Bathymodiolus septemdierum, assembly GCA_963383655.1. Taxonomy (NCBI): domain Eukaryota; kingdom Metazoa; phylum Mollusca; class Bivalvia; order Mytilida; family Modiolidae; genus Bathymodiolus; species Bathymodiolus septemdierum. The sequence goes on along the minus strand of OY726526.1, from coordinate 11,271,573 downwards.
TTTTCAGTTTGAAGACATGGGATATAAAAGGTCTCTTAGTCAATCAAACTATAGACTATCCACAGATGTCAAGAATATAAGGAACTGTTGATCCCCTTCTGAAGTACATGAGTTCCCCCTTAAAATATTTTATTTGGTTTGTGTCATTTGTGATTGTATATTTTCAACAAAATAAAAGTTAAATGAAATATATGAGTTTTTGACTACTTTCTTTCTTCATTTTGTATTGATACTGATTTGTGGTTACATTAACAATCAGATTCTTGAATATTCCTTGCTTTTGAAAGTTCTTTTCTGTTATTAAAAAAAGTAAAAAATGCATAATTTATTTCAAAATCTTAACAGAGAAATTACAGTAAGAATATAGAAAAGGCTAGCAAACTAACAAGTATATTCTTTAAATGAGCATTTAATATGATAAAATAAGCTTTAAGCTATAAAGAAATTCCTATAATGATACTAATTTAGTTATTCAAAAACTGCAAAGAATCTGAATGTTGATATAACTTCATACTATGTCAAGGAAAAGAAACAAACACCAATATTATCAAATCTTTATTTTCAATAGTACATAATCATAGAGGAAGTCCACATTTCTTTTCTGAATGACCAAGTTTATTTCTACCAAACTTGTACATTTGTCTTTGACCTGAAAAAATGCGGAATCATGTGACATCTTTCTAAGAAATAGCAATGGAAAATGACTGATGGTTATTAATCTTGAGAAATCATTCTCAATGCACTATTAGTACTAGTCTAATGAAAAATTGTTCAATGGTCAAGAAGATCCTGAAAATTCTGTCTGAAAAAAAGGTTTATTACATTTTTAGCTCACCAAAAAGGCATGGTGAGCTTTTGCCATCACTTAGTGTCAGTCGTCTGTCGTCCGTTAACTTTTCACATTTTGATCTTCTCTGAAAACCCTTAGCCATATGAACTGAAACTTGGTAGGAAGCATCTATGGAAGATCCTCTAAAGATTGCTCATTTTGTCCCGATCCATTTACAAACATGGCCACCACAGGCAATTCTTCTTGCTGATTGTCCTATTTTTAAAAATCTTCTCCTCTGAAACCGCTTAACCAAATGAACCAAAACTTGGTAGGTATCATCTATGGGCGGTTGGTCCCCTATAAAGATTGCTCATTTCGTCCCAATCCATTAACAAACATGGCCACCACAGACGATTCTTGTTTCTGATTGGCTGATTTTTTTAATTCTTCTCCTCTGAAACCGTTTGGGCAAATGAACCGAAACTTGGTAGGAAGCATCTATGGCAGGTCCTTTGTAAAGATTGCTAATTTCGTCCCGATCCACAGGCAATTCTTGTTTCTGATTGGCCGATTTCTAAAAATCTTCTCCTCTGAAACCGCTTTGCCAAATGAACCGAAACTTGATAGGAAGCATCTATGGAAGATCCTCTATAGGGATTGCTCATTTCGTTTTGATCCATAGACAAACATGGCCACTTTAGGCAATGCTTGTTTTTGATTGGCCGATTTTTTAAATCTTCTCCTCTGAAACTGCCTGGCCAAATGAACCGAAACTTTTTAGGAAACATATATGGAAGGTACTCTATAAAGAATGCTAAATTTGTCCCGATCCGTTAGCAAACATGGCTGCCATAGGCAATTCTTGTTTCTTGTTGGTTGATTTCTAAAAATCTTCTCTGAAACTGCTTAGCCAAATGAACCGAAATTTGGTGGGAAGCACCTATGGAAGGTTCTGTATTAAGTTTCCTCACAGCAGAATGAAAGGTGAGCGACACAGGCTCAGCATATTTTAAGTTGGGACAGGGTATTCTTTTTTTTTTTTCAATTTCCCATTAAAATCGTTCTCGATAAGAGAGTGAAATATATATGTTGTTCTATTTTCAGTGTATTAATAAATGGGTATACGAAAGAGAAAGAACCTGCCCAACCTGTAGAGGCCATGCTCTGTTTGTTGAAGATTTTCCTAAACTGGGGTCATGAGGTCAGGTGTTTTCATCAAGAATGTCTTGAAATATAAGAAGGTGGATGAAATATGTGTTACCAATCCAAGACTTGGAAAAAAGAGGGGGAAAAATGTGTGAAGTTACTTGTGCAATAATGATTGTTGAGAAAACACATATTTTAATCTACCTAATTGTAAAGGAGAATTTAGATTTTGAGGAGAAGAAAATGGTTATTTATCAATGCAACTTGTGGGTTGTAGATGATTTTAAATATTTAAAAAAAAATACATTTGACCAAATTGCTATTTGCAACCAATGAACTAAAAAATCAAATTCCATATTTTTGTATAATTTATTTTGCATATTCACGAGTTTCTGTAGTGGACCCCTGGATCAATAAATGATGTTCAAAATGTGAAAAGTACATTTCTAACTTGATTTTCGTTAATATACAAGTAAGCTTTTATGAAATTAAGTTTTCCTTTGCCAAATAAATGTTAGTAAATATATGCTATACAGGAAATATTGTTTAAATTTACAATATGCAGAGCTCACCAAACCAGGCGAAGTGGGCGACTTTTTCATCTTGGTTTCAATGAAATCGCCCAAATTCTGTCAAAAAGCGAAGTTTTAGTCGCCCTGTCAGTCTTCAAGTCAGTATTATTTTCACCAATAATCATACCTTTTCTTCAATATTCACGTAAAAGAAGCTCCCATGTTCCTGAAATATGACCCATACAGGGTTTGATGTTCAATATTTTATTCCAAACTCGTTGATTGCATCCTTTTTAAGATCATTATGCAGCATGTTCGTTTTGTGAAAGGTAGGGGGACATGCAGTAGTGGGGAAAGAAATTAAAAATTTTGATCGATTTTCGGAAGTCTCCCAGATTTTCACTCACTTTGCCCTTAAGTCAACTGAGAGAGAAGTCAAGTCACCCTGTTTTTACTATGTGTGGTGAGCCCTGATATGTGAAATACTTTAAATTGGAATATGTTTTATGTTGTTTTTCAACTGATAAGTTTATGTGTTCAATTTAAATATGTGCAATTGTGATAAGTTGTATATAGATATATATTTTTTTGTTGTGCAACAATCTGGACAGTGAATCAAGATTTTGCTATGATATTGTCATGAGTACAATAATAGCTTCATTCTATTATATTTTATTTTATTTTGTTTTATTTTATATGACCTTTTGCAATCAGATGGTGTCTAATGTCTGTCGCTACCTTTTTAGCAAAGGTCATTGCTAGATATTGCGATTACTTTGCATCTTGAATGAAGCTTAATTGTGCATGAATAACCAATGATCAGAAATTTAAGATGACTGCCATTGCAGGGCAAATTTAACAAAGGACCCTATGGGAAAATATTTTTAGTTTCTCTTTGAACCACCTGCAAATGACAGTAATAACACAGTGATAATGTGTGTAGATATATTTCATGTTTCATTTCATTTTCATACAGATATATATAACATTACTGTAATACATGTATTTTAAATGTAAAAACTAATCAAAGTAAGATCTATATAACATTACTGTAATACATGTATTTATACCCCCGCTCCCCGAAGGGGGGGGGGGGGGTATACTGTTTTACCTCTGTCTGTCTGTCCGTCCGTCCAAGATATTTTTCGTCGCATTTTTCTCAGTAACTGTTGATGGCAGAAATCTGATATTTGGTCACAAGCATCATATAGGTATACCATATTGTGAGTAGCGTTTTTGGACCTGTCAGATTCCTACTTCCTGTTTGCCGACTTAGTTGATCTTTATACACATTGAACATATATGCACATTTTTTGTCACATTTTTCTTAGCAACTATTGATGACAGAGATCTGATATTTGGTCACAAGCGTCGTATAGGTACCGTATATCGTGGGAAGCGTTTTTGGACCCATCAGATTCCTACTTCCTGTTTGCCGACTTAGTTGGTTTTTATACACATTGAACATATATGCACATTTTTCGTCACATTTTTCTCAGCAACTATTGATGGCAGAAATCTGATATTTGGTCACAAGCTTCATATAGGTATGCCATATTGTGGGAAGCGTTTTTGGACCCGTCAGATTCCTACTTCCTGTTTGCCGACTTAGTTGGTTTCTATACACATTGAACATATATGTACATTTTTCGTCACATTTTTCTCAGCAACTATTGATGGCAGAGATCTGATATTTGGTCACAAGCTTCATATAGATACCCCATATCATGGGAAGCGTTTTTGGACCCATCAGATTCCTACTTCCTGTTTGCCGACTTTGTTGATTTTTCGTCACATTGAACATATATGCTCATTTTTCGTCGCATTTTTCTCAGTAACTATTGATGACAGAAATCTTATATTTGGTCACAAGCTTCATATAGGTACCCCATATCGTGGGAAGCATTTTTTGACCCGTCAGATTCCTACTTCCTGTTTCCCAAAGAGCGGGGGTATCATAGGTGAGCATTAGCTCACAGTTCATCTTGTTTTAAATGTAAAAACTAACCAAAAAAAGATCTTAATATTTTGAATCACGAAAAAATATAATTGTGTCACAAGATAAACAGGAAGACATTATTTTTGTGATGCTACAAATGAAAGCTTTATACAGCTGATGGCCACAAATGAAAGCTTTATACAGCTGAGGGCCACAAATGAAAGCTTTATACAGCTGAGGGCCACAAATGATAGCTTTATACAGCTGAGGACCACAAATGAAAGCTTTATACAGCTGAGGATCACAAATGAAAACTATACAGCTGATTGCCACAAGTGAAAGCTTTATACAGCTGATGGCCACAAATAAAAGCTTTATTCAGCTGAGGGCCACAAATGAAAGCTTTATACAGCCGATGGCCACAAATGAAAGTTTTATACAGCCGAGGTCCACAAATGAAAGCTTTATACAGACGAGGGATTCACTCATTACAGAATGAATTGTATGATTTTGAGACTTACCTTACATATCATGTGATGCTTTATCAACCTAAATATCTTAATATGGTGCTTCTAACATTCTGCCACAAGTGTTCGCTATTTTATAATCATCTAGCATTCTGCCACAAGTGTTCACTATTTTATAATTAACCTTTAACCACTGGTGTTCACCTGTTTATATCTGTATTGAACGTATTGTTTTTGTTATTGTAGTTCACATTTATGCCAAACTTTGCATTTGAAAGAGTGGTAGCAATTTTGAAAACTATGTTCTTATTATATATGATGTACGTTGATTGCAAAATTGAAATATCCTTTACTGAAAATATAACTCGGTTAAATTTTTTAGCTCACCTTGCCAAAGGCAATGTGAGCTCTTGCCATCACTTGGCGTCTGTCGTCCCTTAACTTTTCGCATTTTAATCTTCTCCTCTGAAACCTCTCAGCCAAATGAACTAAGAATTGGTAGGAAGCATCTATGGAAGGTCCTCTTTAAAAATTACTCATTTTGTCCCGATCTATTAACAAACATGGCCACCGCAGGCAATTCTTGTTTTCTGATTGGCCGATTTTTAAAAATCTTCTCCTCCGAAACTGCTTGGTCAAATGAACCGAAACTTGGTAGGAAGCATCTATGGAAGGTCCTCTATAAAGATTGCCCATTTCATCCCGATCCGTTAACAAACATGGCTGCCACAGACAATTCTTGTTTCTGATTGGCCGATTTAAAAAAATCTTCTCCTCCGAAACCACTTGGCCAAATGAACCGAAATTTGGTAGGAAGCATCTATGGAAGGTCCCTGATAAAGATTGCTCATTTCATCCCGATCCGTTAACAAACATGGCCCACCACAGACAATTCTTGTTTCTGATTGGCCGATTTAAAAAAATCTTCTCCTCCGAAACCACTTGGCCAAATGAACCGAAATTTGGTAGGAAGCATCTATGGAAGATCCTCTATAAAGATTGCTAATTTCATCCCGATCCGTTAACAAACATGGCCACTACAGACAATTCTTGTTTCTGATTGGTTCATTTCTAAAAACTTTTCCATTGTAGTAAACTGTTGAAAGGGAGATAACTCTTGCATTAAACTGTTAAAAGAAAGATAACTTGCCATTATCTCCCTTAGAAATGAACTAATGCTGATATAGTGTAACATGTTTATACTATACATTACATGTAGGTATTCAAATTTTAATATTCTTTTTAGCTCACCGTGGCAATGGTGGGCTTTTGGCATCACTTGCCGTCCGTCATTTGTTGTCTATCATCTGTTAACTTTTCACATTTTAATCTTCTCCTCTGAAACCCATCAGCCAAATGAACTGAAACTTAGTAGGAAATATCTATGGAAGGTCCTCTCTAAAGAGTGCACATTTTGTTATGATCCTTTACCAAACATGGCCACCACAGGCAATTCTTGTTTCTGATTGGCCAATTTAAAAAAATCTCCTACTCTGAAACCGCTTGGCCAAATTAACCGAAACATGACAGGAAGCATCTATGAAATGACCTCTATGAGGATTGTTCATTTCATCTCGATGGGTTAACAAACATGGCCACCACAGGCAATTCTTGTTTCTGATTGCTCGATATCTAAAAAAATCTTCTCCTCTGTAACTGCCTAGCCAAATGAACCGAAACTTGGTAGGAAGCATCTACATGTATCGAAGGTTTCCTCAAAGTAGAATGAAAGGTGAGTTTTTATTTTGTTCCTGTGACTGCATCAGTTAGATGGGTTTTTTTTTCTTTAACTTGCCACGATTTATAAAGTGACATGCCATTGCTTGCCATATTTGAATTATTTTGGTTTCCTAATATCAATTAAGTAAAATCATATACATTTGTATTAATAACCCAATATCTTTTGTGATATCACGACCCAGTAACAACTAGGTCAAGCTGTCATGATGTAAATTTTGTTTATATTGTTACTTTTGTTATTAAACATTTATGAAAAGATCTTGTGTATTATATTTATTATTAGTTCATCTGACTGACACAAACTGGTGAGGTATTATCATTAGAGTAGACACTTAATTTTCTTTAAAGTGCTTTATGGACAATCGTTTGTTTGTTCATCTTCTTAATATTGACAATTGTATTGTTTGCCCTCCTTGATTTACTGCTTATACCTTGGGTATCTTAAAATTTTTCTTCACAGTACATTCCTGAGTTTTAACATCCATTTTTAGCTCACCTGTGTGAGCTATTGCCATCACTTGCCGTCCGTCTGTAAACTTTAAAAAAAATCTTTTCCTCTGAAACCACCAAGCCAATTTAAACCAAACTTGGCCTGAATCATCCTTGGGGGTTTCCCTTTAAAAGTTATGTCCGATGACCCTGCCAACCAACCATCATGGCCACCATGTCTATAAATAGAACATGGTAAAATTGCAGGTTTTTCGGTAATAACTCAAAAACCGTTAATAAAAACAGAAATCTGATCAGCACAGCAAGATCTACCTACCCTGCAATTTTGAAGTAAATCTGATTACCCATCTTGGAGTTATTGCCCTTTTTTCATCAACATTTCAAAATTTTAATACTTTTCGTCCTTTATTTAAAAAACTATAAGAGATAGATGTTAAGTTTAAACTGCAAACATGTTCAGCCTGTCAAGATCTACCTACACTGCAATTTTTAGCTCGCCTGTATGAGCTATTACCATCACTTGGCGTCCGTCTGTAAACTTTTTCAAAACTCTTCTCCTCTGAAACCTCTGGGCCAATTTAAACCATACTTGGCCTGAATCATCTCTTTAAAAGTATTGTCCGATGACCCTGCCGACCAACCATCATGGCCACCATATCAATAAATAGAACATAGGGGTAAAATCAGGAAAAAAATCCAGAAAAATCCTCAGTATATTGCAATTAAATTTGATACATATGTAATATTCTTCCAGAATTATGGTTGAGGACCCCATCCCCCATCAAACATGGCCACCATCGTTACTATAAATAGAAAATTAGTGAAAAAATTCATTAAAAAAATATTTTAAAATCCTGTAAAGAGTCGTGCAATCAAACCATATGGAAAGAATGCATATGTGGTCTTCTTTCAAAATTTTGATTGAAGACCTCCGGCTGTCATCACTGTTACAAAAAATAGAAAATTATTGTCAAAAAAAATATTTTAAAATCCGGTAAAAAGCCAGTTGCCACCAATCTTTATGGAAATGATGCATATGATCCACTTTCAGACTTATGGTTGCTAACCCTGGTCGCTTATGAAAAATGGCTGCTATCGTTACTAAAAATATATGTATATTTTTTTTTTTAATTCTTCAAATATTGTAAAGAGCCAATGTTGCTACCAAACTATAAAGGAACAATGCATATATAATTCTCTTTCAGACCATGAATGATGACCCCGACTGCCATCAAACATGGCCGTTGCTACTTCTCAAACTTGAAATTAGTGAAAAAAATCGAAAACTATTGAAAAAATTCCCCCAACAAAGTTTTTAGCTCACCTGTGTGAACTATTGCCAATCACTTTGGCATCCGTCTGTAAACTTTTTCAAAAATCTTCTTCTCTGAAACCACAGGGCCAATTTAAACCAAACTTGGCCTGAATCATTCTTAGGGGGTTCCCTTTAAAAGTTATGTCCGATGACCCTGCCGACCAACCATCTATAAATAGAACATAGGGGTAAAATCAGCAAAAAAATCAATTAAAAAAATCCAGAAAAATCATTTGAGTATATTGCAATTAAATTTGATACATATGTAATATTCTTTCAGAATTATGGTTGAGGACCCCATCCCCCATCAAACATGGCCACTATCGTTACTATAAATAGAAAATTCATTAAAAAATTATTTTAAAATTCTGTAAAGAGTCAAATGCAATCAAACCATATGGAAAGAACGCATATGTGGTCTTCTTTCAAAATTTTGATTGAAGACCTCCGGCTGTCGTCCAACGTGGCCGTCACTTACAAAAAATAGAAAATTATTGTCAAAAAAAAATATTTTAAAATCCGGTAAAAAGCCAGTTACCACCAATCTTTATGGAAATGATGCATATATGATCCACTTTCAGACTTATGGTTGCTAACCCTGGTCGCTTATGAAAAATGGCTGCTATTGTTACTAAAAATAGATTAAAAAAAAAAAATTAAATTCTTTAAATATTGTAAAGAGCCAATGTTGTTACCAAACTATGAAAGAACAATGCATATATTATTCTCTTTCAGACCATGAATGAGATGACCCCGACTGCCATCAAACATGGCCGTTGCCGCTTCTCAAACTTGAAAATTAGTGAAAAAAATCAGTAAAAAATAGAAAACTATATGATTCTTCTCCTCTGAAACCGTTTGGCCAAATGAACCGAAATTTGGTAGGAAGCATCTATGAAAGGTTCTCTATAAGGATTGCTCATTTTGTCCAGATCATTAACAAACATGGCCACCACAGGAAATTATTGTTTCTGATTGGTCAATTTAAAAAAATCTTCTACTCTGAAGCAGCTTGGCCAAATGGACTGAAACATGGTTGGGAAGCATCTATGGGAACTGCTCATTCCGTTTTGATCCGTTAACAAACATGGCCATCATAGGCAATTCTTGTTTCTTATTGGTCGATTTCTAAAACAGCTTTTCCTCTGAAGCCACTTGGCCAAATGATATGAAACTTGACAAGAAGCATCTATGGAAGGTCCTCTATAGAGATCGCTCATTTTGTTTTGATCCATTAACAAACATGGCTGCCACAGGCAATTCTTGTTTTAGATTGGTCAATTTCTAAAAATCTTCTTCTCTGAAACTGCTATGCCAAAATGAACAGAAATTTGATGGGAAGCACCTGTGGAAGGTTCTGTATTGAGTTTCTTCAAAGCAGAATGAAAGGTGAGTGACACAGGCTCAGTCCACTGTGCCTCTAGTTGGTATAGATGGACATGACACATCCTCTTCTAGTGGTGTAAAACTATACATAATTCATAACTTTCCACTGGTTCAAATGTATAATACCTGGCAAAATTTCCATATTTGTATGTGTATATATATCTTTGACCCTCGATGATGGCCGCATCGGTGGCGTAATGGTTAGAGTGCTCGCCTCAAGTGCGGTAGATCATGGGTTTGAGTCAAACTAGACTATAAAATTGGTATTTGTTGCTTCTCCGCTAAGCAGGCAGCATTCTGGAGAAAGCAAAGACTGGTTAGTTCGGAATCAGGATAATGTGTCCGAGCGGAGAGACATGTCTATGTGCAGACTGTTGTTTCAGTGAGGTAGCACTATACAAATTCAACTCGGCGTGTTGGTCTAGTATAAAGCGGACCTCATCATCATCTTATTGAAAATTAACATGTTCTCACCATGTTATAGCTGAAGTAGCATTAAACAACAATCACTCACTCACTTGACCCTCGATGTGACCTTGAAAGTCATGATGGAATAAAAAACAGTCCTCTAACACTTCTTCCAATGGTGTATAATCATGACATATTTTTCAAGTTGTAAACTTGTTCCATATTTGTGTATATTGACCTCTGACCCTGGATGCAACTTTAAAAGTGAGATGTAACTGCACCAGTGGTGTAATGGTCAGCGTGCTCGCCTCAAGTGCGGTAGATCGTGTATTCTAGCACTGGATGGGTTAAACTAAATACTAGAAAATTTGTATTTATTGCTTCACCGCTAAGCACACCTTAGGGAGAAAGAGCAAAGACTTCTTGGCTTGGAATCACTATAATATGTCTGAGAGGAGCGACATGTATACCCCCAGATTATTGTTTCCATGAGCTAGCACTATAAAAATCCAACTAAGCATGTTGGTCTAGTACAAAGCAGACATTATTATCTTCTTATTGAATGTAACATGTTCTTGCCATGAAATATCTGAAAATTTGCTCATTTTGCTTTAAACAACAATTACTCAAAATGAAATGAGGAATAAAGACACAACACATCTGCTACTTGTGTATATGAATTTAAAAAAAAATAATTGTATGCTCATTTCATATTTGAATGTGTGGACTAGCTTGACCTTTGACGCTAGTTGTCATATATCAATAATGATCACAACATAGGTATATGCTAGGGGCTGTCGTGATCGTATGGTAGTTGGAGTTACAACTACCTATGCAATCCGTGACTATCACAACTAACGCGAGTTCGAATCCCACTCATACAAGGTGTACTTGATACAACATTATGCGATAAAATTTGTTAGTGACTAAACTAACTTGCATCAGGTCGGTGGTTTTCTCCGGTTTCCTCCACCAATAAAACTGACCACCACGATATAACTGAAATATTGTTGAAAGTGGCATTAATCACCATAACCCTAAGTATATGCTGAAGATGAACATAGAATACTCAAGTTAGAAGACATTTTCAAATAATTCAAATAACAACAAAGCAACAAAACAAAAAAAACCTTTACCATGGCAACGAGTAGGATATACTGTCTATCACAATTAATATGTGAATGTTACACAAACATTAGAGAAAGATAGACTTAATGTTCACAAAAAGTAAAAACAATAAGGTAAAAATTGATATAAAATTTAATCTTTAAAATTCAACAGTATTAATTATTAATACTGTTGAAATTTAAAGATTAAATTTTAAATCAATTTTAATACAGTGGAACCTGTCTAATCCAACACACCAAGGAACCAGGGAAATGTGTCGGATTGCACAGGATGTCGGAATACTCGGGTTTTCTTTTTAGCTAACAGAAATTTGCACAAATTGAACAAGAGAAGAAATTGTGTATGTTTGATTATGTAGGATGGTTTAAATAATTGGAACTACAATGTAGATGAAAATACATTTAATATTTAATTTATACAAAATTAATATATTTAGAACAATTTCATAATCTGATCAGATAATTGTTGGTTGTAGCCATGTCCTTTACAAAGCAAGTGAAAACAGTTATCTGTAAAATTTTAATTATTACATATAAATTCTTTGTAAACCTACTTTTAACCTTACTAATCAGCCTGCCAATCAATTAGTTAAAATCACAATTTATTTGTGAGGTAATAAGTCTGTCAATTTGTTAATGGTTTATATTTAATGATACACATGGAAGGGTGGTAATTTATTAATGAGCAGATCAAAGGGTCGGATAAGACAGGATTAATTAAGTGTAATTCATAACATTGGGACTGTAAAACAGTGTCGGATATCGGAAGTGACAGGTGTCGGAATACTCAAGGTTTTTAGCTCACCTGGCCATAGACCATGTGAGCTTTTGTCATGGGTAAGCCTCCGTCCGTCCGTCCGTTAGCTTTTCACATTTAACTCTTCTTCTCTGAAACCGCTGAACACATTTCAACCAAACTTGCCAAAAATGTTCATTGAATGGTTCTCTACCATATTTGTGTTTTTGGTGCTGATTTAAAATCCAACATGGCTGCCAGGGTCCATAATGTGTTCTCATGGGGTGAAATTTTAAAAATCTTCTTGTCAGAAACTACCAAGCCAATTGAATTTTGACTTTGCAGGAATGATCATTGGGTGGTCCTGTACTAAACTTGTGAATTCAAGATGGCCACCATGACTCGACTTAGTTTTAACATAGGACCCTATGGAAAAAATGTTTAAAAGTCTTCTCCTCTGAAACCAGTAAGTCAATTTAAAGCAAACATGGCATGAATGGTTGTTAGGTGGTCAACTTTCAAAATTATGTCCTGTGACCCTGACCTCCATCCAAGATGGCTGCCATCAGCGGACATAGTTTTAGCATAGGACCCTATGGGAAAAATGTTTAAATTTTTTTTCCTCTGAAACCAGTAAGCCAATTTAAAGCAAACATGGCATGAATGGTCCTTAAATGGTCAACTTTCAAAATTATATCCAGTGACCCAGACCTCCATCCAAGATGGCCACCTTCAGCAGACATAGTTTTAACATAGGACCCTATGGGGGGGAAAATATTATAAAATCTTCTCCTCTGAAACCAGTCAGCCAATATAGCAAACATGTCATCGATGGTCCTTAGGTGGTCAATTGCCAAAATTGTGTTCAGTGATCCCGATCTCGGTCCAAAATGGCCGCCGTCAGCAGACATAATTTTAACATAGGACCTATGGGATAATTGTTTAAGTCTTCTCCTCTGAAACCAGTCTGCCAATTTAAAGCAAATATGGCATGGATGGTCCTTGGGTAGTATACTTTCAAAATTGTGTCCGGTGACCATGACCTCCATCCAAGATGGCTGCCATGAGCAGACATAGTTTTAACATACATGTACATTGTAGAACTCTATGGGATTTGAATAGTAAAACTTAGATGTATTCGGCATGCAGACATGCTTAAGAGGGCTTATTTATGTCAGGTGAACAATACAGCTCACCTGAGCCTCTAGTTTAACAAAGAATGTTAAAGAAATATTTTGGGACCTGAATTTCTTGTCGGAAGTCACAAGATGTCGGAACGCACAGGTTCCACTGTATATACAAACAAATTAAAAAAAATAATGCATCAAGAAATTTTGTTCAAAGCACATAAAATACTAGAGTCTCAGAACTGAGCTGAGCCTGTGTCCCTCACCTTTCATTCTGCTTTGAGGAAACTTAATACAGAACCTTCCATAGGTGCTTCCCACCAAATTTCGGCTCATTTTGGCAAAGCAATTTCAGAGAAGAAAATTTTTAGAAATCGACCAATCTATAACAAGAATTGCCTGTGGCAGCCATGTTTGTTAATGGATCAAAACGAAATGAGCAAATGCTATAGAGAACCTTCCATAGATGCTTCTTACCAAGTTTCATATCATTTGGCCAAGCGGTTTCAGAGGAAAAGCTGTTTTAGAAATCGACCGATAAGAAACAAGAATTGCCTATGACGGCCATGTTTGTTAACGGATCAAAACGGAATGAGCAATTCCCATAGAGGACCTTCCATAGATGCTTCCTACCACGTTTCGGTCCATTTGGCCAAGCTGTTTCAGAGTAGAAGATTTTTAAAAATCGACCAATCAGAAACAAGAATTGCCTGCGGTGGCCATGTTTGTTAATGGATCGGGACAAAATGAGCAATCTTATAGAGAACCTTCCATAGATGCTTCCTACCAAGTTTCGGTTCATTTGGCCAAGCGGTTTCAGAGGAGAAGATTTTTTAGAAATCAACCAATCAGAAACAAGAATTGTCTGTGGTGTCCATGTTTGTTAATGGATCGGGACGAAATGAGCAATCGTAACAGAGGACTTTCCATAGATGCTTCCTACTAAGTTTCAGTTCATTTGGCCAAATGGTTTCAGAGGAGAAGAATCTAAAAAATCAGCCAATCAGAAACAAGAATCACCTGTGGTGGCAATGTTTGTTAATGGATTGGGACGAAATGAGCAATCTTTATAGAGAACCTTCCATAGATGCTTCCTACCAAATTTCAGTTCATTTGGGTAAGTGGTTTCAGAGGAGAAGATTTTTTAGAAATCAACCAATCAGAAACAAGAATGGCCTGTGGTGGCCATGTTTATTAACGGATCGGAACTAAATGAGCAATCTTGATAGAGGACCTTCTAAGGATGCTTCCTACCAAGTTTTGCTTCATTTGGCCTGGGGGTTTCAGAGGAGAAGATTTTTTTTACAAATCAACCAATCAGAAACAAGAATGGCCTGTGGTGGCCATGTTTGTTAATGGATCGGGACGAATTGAGCAATCTTTATAGAGGACCTTCCATAGATGCTTCCTACCAAGTTTCGGTTCATTTGGCCAAGCAGTTTCAGAGGAGAAGATTTAAAAAAATTGTCCAATCAGAAACAAGAATTGCCTGTGGCGGCCATGTTTGTTAATGGATCGGGACAAAATGAGCATAAAGGACCTTCCATAGATGCTTCCTACCAAGTTTCAGTTCATTTGGCTGAGGGATTTCAGAGGAGAAGATTAAAATGTGGAAAGTTAACGGACGACGGATGCCAAGTGATGCCAAAAGCTCACATTGCATTTGACAAGGTGAGCTAATAATACACACAGTGAATATATTGCAGCATTGTATAATACAGTGAAACCTGTGAGAAACTAAAATTTGGAATCCGATAGACTTTAGATCTATAACAAAATTGAACAGCATAGACCTACCAAGATTTACATAGACAATAAAAACATTAAGAGAAAATTATTTTTTCATAGACAATCGGTCTTCATCAATAGGTTTCTGCATAGACTGATGAGAATTTACATAGACTCGGTCTACCGGTCTACCGCTAATTTCGCACACTGACCTGTCTAAACCAAACCCTTAATCAAATGTAATCCTGTATAAACTAAACGTTAAATAAAGTCCCAATGTAGGAAATCTTTGTTAATTTAACCTGTATACAGTGAACACCTGTCTATTCTGGTAACAAGGAGGTTTGATTTTAACATGTTTCACTGTAGTATAATATAATACAGAATGTAAAAATATAACCAAAATCTGGTGTGCAATATTATACAGTTATTTAATGGGAGTGCAGGCAATAGATCAAAATATTTTTCCCGAGGTATTGGGAAAGACCAAAGTGTTCTATTGCCCGAGGCTTGGGACAATCATTGATAATGCATATACAAAACACCTGCATTTTAATCTAAATATATGATACATGTATAAGGCTCTATTTGTTCGAAGATATATGATATTTACCTCAGCTTCGGCCTCGGTAAATATCATATATCTTGAAACGATAGTATAGTTATTTAATGGCAGTGCAGGCAATAGATCAAAATATTTTTCCCCGAGGTCTTTTCCAATACCAAGGGAAAAATTTTTTGATCTATTGCCTGCACTCCCATTAAATAACTGTTTTATTACCTAATAATAATTTTTTCTGACAGATTAAAAAACTACTGTTTTCAATATCTAAATATTGTTTAACAATTTTAACAAATAACACGAATTATCTTTTTCATAATAAACATCAAGATTCTTAAATGTTTTAATCTGCGCTTGTTTCTAGACTGCACAAGGGACATATATGTCTCTGGTTGATAGACTGTGCTAGGGACATATATACTCCCCTGGGAAAGAAATGTACATTTATTTCTTTAAGAATATGTTACGCAAATACATTATAATTAAATTGCACAATTTGAAGTTAGATACAGATATTGTACATATAGAACTTCTTTAAAATTAAAAAGAAACGGTAAGTAACGTCACATTGCTGTTAAAATGGCGTCATGAAATAAATGACGTCACTCTGCTGAAAGAGCCATAACATATTTTACAGCACACAAAGTAACGATTATGCATGAAACGTCGCAGTCAAAGGGTTAAATCATGTTAGATTACAACACTTTGACTTTCATACGCTGTAATCCGGTTTGGACTAGACAAGATTTCGCATTAGTAATAAATATTCATGAGACTGTTTTGACCAATCACAGTAAAGGTCAAAGGTAGCCAAGGCAATAGAACACTAGAAAGTCAAAACCCCTAAAATAGTTGAAAATAAAAAATACTTTATAAAACATGTAAATCTTTACAATTAGGTAATAATATGCATTTATTTAATGGGAGTGCAGGCAATAGATCAAACTATTTTTCCCCAAGATACTGGGAAAGACCAAATTGCTCTATTGCCCGGGGGTCAACAGAACACTTTGGTCTTTCCCAATACCAAAGGAAAAATAGTTTGATCTGTTGCCTGCACTCGTATTTCAAATTCAAGAATATGCTGTTTTCAATATCTTAATAATGTTTAAACAAAATAATAAAAAATAAAAAATACTTAATAATATGCATAAAAATTCTAATTAAGAAATAAATCCTGGAAGCCAGAATGTGTTGGGAGTTTTAACATGGATTGGCGGATATTAGTATTTTATCCCGAGTCAGAAGCAAGGGATAAAATTTACTAATATCTGCCAATCCATCTTAAAACTCAAAACACATTCTGGTTTCCATGATTTATTTCGATTCTGATAAGTCTAAGAGTACAAATACAGTAGTATACTTTGATTGGAAGACGGTATAAATATATATTTACGTTTTCGGAAAGTGTCACACACAATTTATGCTGCCAATGGAAAAATCATTCACCGGCGCATGTGCTAATGAGATTATACCGAATGGATAACTCGCTCGTTTGCTAACAAAGCAAAAGAAGGAGGTCATGTTAGAATTAGGTAATAATCCCCAATATTTGCACTAGTGTAATATCTCTTCATATCATGATGTCAATGTCATGTTCTTATTATATTTAAAGTTCTCCTGTACAATAAAAGAGTTATTGCATGAATACTGTCCCTAAAAAAAGAATATAGGAAGTACTCCACTTTGAACACTGTAAACCTCTGATGTAAATATAGATTTTCAACCAAAAACTAAGATTTTCCCCCAAAACCCTTGCTTCAAATATTTCCATCACGGGGGGGGGGGGGGGGGGGGGCGTAACAAGGGAGATCCAACATTTCATTAAACAATATATATGATTCAATATAAAAATATAACAAGGGCAACGCAAAGTGTGGCGTATCCCCTCGCCTAAAAATTTGACCCGGTGACCTTGACCTTTGACCTTAAAAATCAATAGGGTTCCAGATTCTCTTAAGGACTAAGTATGTACCTAGTTTGGTCAAAATCCATTGAAGGATGTTGATTCTAGTGTTCACAAGGATGTTACACAGTAAAAAATTTGACCCAGTGACCTTGACCTTTGACCTTGAAAATCAATAGGGTTCCAGATTCTCTTAAGGACTAAGTATGTACCAAGCTTGGTCAAAATCCATTGAAGGATGTTGATTCTAGAGTGTTCACAAGGATGTTATGAGGTAAACATTTGACCCGGTGACCTTGACCTTTGACCTTGAAAATCAATATGGTTCCAGATTCTCTTAAGGACTAAGTATGTACCAAGTTTGGTCAAAATCCATTGAAGGATGTTGATTCTAGAGTGTTCACAAGGATGTTACACAGTAAAAATGTGACCCGGTGACCTTGACCTTTGACCTTGAAAATCAATAGGTTCCATATTCTCTTCAGGACTAAGTATGTACCAAGATTGGTCAAAATCCATTGAAGGATGTTGATTCTAGAGTGTTCACAAGGATGTTATGTGGAAAAAAATTGACCCGGTGACCTTAACCTTTGACCTTGAAAATCAATAGGGTTCCTTATTCTCTTCAGGACTAAGTATGTACTTAGTTTGGTCAAAATCCATTGAAGGATGTTGATTCTAGTGTTCACAAGGATGTTATGGAAGGACGGACGGACAGACAGACGGTAGAGTTACTATATCCCTTTGCAACTTCGTTGGCGAGGGGATAATAAAGAAAGATAAACAAAATCTTAAAACAGAGAACTAAAATTGTCAAGTTCACTGAAATTTGTTAATGTGTGAGTCTCATCTTATTGGATGAAAAAATTGATGACATATATTATAACCTTACACTGAATAGTAATATACAATTCTTATTTTAAATAATTACAAATACATTTAGAATTGATGCCAATCATTTTATCTAATTTAATACCCAAAATAGCTCAATTAATCCTAATAAATCCAACTACCATACCATCACTATGTCCCAGACTAGGAAATATCTAGTTTGAGATCCATTAATTTATAAGTTTTAGAATAGAAGTCATATCATTTTCCAATAACTCCTCTGAAGAATTAGAAAATGGCAACCATTTATGCTTTTGAAATCCCACCAAAAACAAAATTCGACAGAAGACCACTCGGAGAATATTCCTGCCATGCTCCATTTAACACTGAGGTTTAAAGAAGATTAAATACAGATAATGACACAGACAGATGCAGTGTGATGGTTTGATTTGGTTTATGGTATTTAACGCTACTTTCAACAATATTTCAGTTAAATCGTGGCGGTCAGTTTTATTGATGGAAGAAATCGGAGAAAACCACTGGCCTGCCGCAAGTCACTGACAAACGCACATAATACACCTTGGCATAAGCAGGATTCTAACTCACAACTTTAGTGGTGATAGGTACTGACTGCATAGGTAGATGTACCGGTAAATTAAACTACCATACGATCATGACCACGACAGCCCCTTGCAGTGTAATGATAATAAATCATAAGGGTCAGGTGAGCTAAACAATAGATATAGAATAACATCAGTTTTGAAAGTCGAGACAAACATTATCACTACAGTATCACAGCGAGTCTGATAGGACGACTGGGTAATAATGTATGTTGAGACAAATAAAATTGATGTCAGATAGGACAAGCTGTGATACTAGTAATAAAGTATGTCGAAACCATTAAAACTGACGTCATTGTAATGTTTTTATCAGTGACATAATATGCTTGATGTCACACCGACTGATAAATTTCAGTATCATAATTATAATCAGTTCATTGATACAGACAATATCACTCGTGTGAGATATGATGAAAGGAAAAAATGTCCAAATTACCAATAAAATTTAGAATTGCTTGTGGCTTCTTAATTTTTTCTGTAGTGAATTTATACATCTGGTACAGCTATAAATGTGACTTTAAGTGATCCATTAAATCACTTTTATTCTTCCCAACAAAAGAGCAGCTGCCACACATAAACTTTCTCTTCTTTTCATTACTGTGCTTATGTTTATCAAATCCTGACTTTGACTCATAGACTTCACTACAGATATCACAAGTGTAAACAGGAGAAGCCACATGTGTGACAATATGCTGAACAAGTGCTTCGTTAGAACAGTAAAAACACTGGCAATATCCACACTGAAATTCTTCCATTATGTGACAGGTAGACATGTGCTGATTAAGGTCATCTTGAGTCTTGAATTTTTCACTACATTCATGGCATGCTATTTCATCTGCAGGTGCAGCATGAACTTGAAGATGCTCCATTAGTTGTATTTCAGTCGAGAATTCTTTCTTACATGCTCCACATTGAAATTTAACTTCATGATTCTGCATGTGGTCTGTCAGTTTCTTATTTGACGGAAACTTTTTTTCACAGATACCACACCTGTACTCTACGTTGTCATGACAATTCTTGACGTGTGTTGTCAAATCTTTTTCAGCGTTAAATGGGACTTTACACAATCCGCACATAAAATTCATCCCTTTATTATGCTCTTGTTTCCAGTGGAATGATAAATGTTTTTTGGAATTAAACGATCGGTTACAATCAGTGCAATCATATATTTTCGATTGATGCTTTGTCATGTGATCCCTTAATTCAGCCAATGATTGGAAAGTACTTTGACAAGTATCACACTTAACCATGTCGTGTGGATGGGCAGTTTGTTCATGCTCTTTGTACTTTATCTCTGTTGGAAAACATTTGCCACAAACACAACACTGCTTACAATTTTTCCCATAATGCACTTTCATGTGTTGATTTAAAATGTCCTCTGATATAAACTTCTTAAAACAAATAGTGCATTCATGAAACAAATGGCTATTCTTGTGGATTGTTAACTCTTTTACACTGTTAAACTTTCTTGAGCATAAGATACATTTAATTTCACTCTTCTCTATGTGAGATTTTATATGTCTTGCAAGTTCCCATTTTGTGTCAAATTGTCTTTTACAAATCACACAAGCGAATTCTTCATCTTTACAATTTGTCTTCGCATGAACTTCAAAATCTGATGAGGATAAAAATATTTTGTCACATTTTGTGCATTTTTTACTAAATATATTGTGCATTTTTTCACTGTGATCTTCCAATTCTTCAATTTTCCCAAAAGAGTTAAAACAGATGTCACATTTATGTCTTTTTTCTCCTTTATGTGTTTTAGCATGCTCGTCTAACTCGGCAGTCGATGGAAAACTCAGGTAACATACAGTACATTTTAAACTTTCTGCGTCGTTGTGTATTTTCATGTGCTGGTTCAATTCAATCTGACTTTGGTATACCTTGAAACAAATGTCACAGTTAATAGTGTTCTCATCATGAACTTTAATATGTTTAAGTAAATCTTCCTTCTTGGTAAATAGTCCACTACATTTGTGACAAGGAAAGATGGATTTTCCTGCAAATTTATCTTGATGTAAAATTTCACTATGTGCTTTCATGTGATCATCAAACTCAACTCTTGAAGTAAATTCCTTTGAACACTTAGAGCACAAGTGTTTGTTAGGTTTCAGCTCCTTTGTAACAGGTTTTGACTTGTCTTCTTCATCTTTCTTATTTATATCCTTGGTGTGCATCTCGACATGATGCTTCAAATCTTTCGTGGAATCAAAATATTTATCACAGAAACTACACCTTACATCATCATGTATTTTCATGTGGTTCACGTAATCTTGTACAGAACCGAACGACTTATTACATACCGGCACTTGACATTTTCTAATGTAATGAGTTTTGACGTGTTCAGTTAACTGGTAACTTCTGTCAAATCTCTTTTTGCATGTTAAACACTTATATATAGATTTAGTAAATTTTCTATCATTCTTTAATGTCTCTTGTCCTTTATTCTTCTGTTCTCCTTTTGGTTTTTCCTCCTCTTTTTGATTTTTCATCTTCCTTTCTTCGTCCTTTTTATTTTGTGTCTTTTTTTCTTCTTTGTGCACAGATTCTCGATCCAGTAATTTTTTCTTGTCTTTAATTAGCTCTTTATGAGAATCAGTCATGTGTTTTTCCAAGTTTGACCTTGAACTCTGCATTTTTCCACACACTTTACACTTCAATGTCTGCTCTGTTTTTATTAGTGATGTCTCAATATTTGAACTCTGTCTTGTTTTACGCTCATTCTTAGATTTATTTTGTTTCGTTTCAACTGAATCTTTTTTCTTTGTATCAGATCGATGCTTTGTTTCACATTCATTCTTAGATTTCTCTTGTTTTGTCTCCATTGAATCTTTTTTCTTTGTATCATACTGATGCCTTGTTTCACGCTCATTCTTAGAATTATCTTGTTTTTTCTCAACTGAATCTTTTTTCTTTGTATCAGACCGATGCCTTGTTTCACGCTCGTTCTTAGAATCATCTTGTTTCGTCTCAACTGAATGTTTTTTCTTTGTATCAGTCCGATGCCTTGTTTCACGCTCATTCTTAGAATTATCTTGTTTCGTCTCAACTGAATGTTTTTTCTTTGTATCAGTCCGATGCCTTGTTTTACGCTCGTTCATAGAATTATCTTGATTTGTCTCAACCGAATCTTTTTTCTTTGTATCAGATCGAGTTGACCGTGCCAAACTTTTTTTACGATCGGTACTGTAATTATTTTGTTTTGATTTTGACAAATCCTCTTTTTTTCCATCAGTACTAGATGCCGATCGCAGATTGATCCGATTAAAATTTCTTTTGTGTGTTTTCTTATGTTTTTCAATGCGGTGGCACTTATCAAATTTCTTTTCACAAATTTGACACCTAAAACATGATGTACCAGTGCCATTTTTGTGGATTTTAGAATATGAGCCTAAATTCTGAAGTGTGTTGAAACACATGCCACATGTTTTACACTTATAATTCATTTTGTCAGTGCTACTATCAACTTTCTTTTTCTCAACCGACTTACTATGATTCGATTTGAATTGCTTCTCTTTATTAGCTTCTGCTAAATCAGTTCTCTGACTTTTGTCTTCGTCTGAATCATGCCTAGCCTTTTTATGTGGTTTATCATCTGTGGAGTCCTCCTCTGCTTTACGTTTTTTTAATTCAGCGGTCCTTCTAATATCCCTGCTTTCAGTTTCTGTAGACTTATCTGGAGCAGAAGTTGGTGACTTTCCCTGATGTTTTGTACTATTGCCAAGTTCTTTACCTGTTTTATCAGAGCTTTTATCATGTTCATTCGGTATAATCCTTTTCGAAAGTACTTCAATACTTTTTAAATTCAATTTCAATATCTTTGTTACAGGGTCAAAAATAAATTTCGACTTTGATGGGTTTTTTTCAGTGTTGCTAAGCACTGAGCTATTATCAATAGTTTTGTCTACTTCAGCCGACTCTTTACATTTTTTTATTTTTGACTTTGGACCAATCATATTCTTTGGTACACTACTCTTATGCACATCTTCAGCATTTTTGTCCAAAAGATCCGAAACTTTATACGTTTTACAATATGAACCAATTTTACGGTTCGGAAGGTCTGTTTCTTTCAGAGCCTTACTTACTTTTCTTTTATTATTATTATTCTTTTGATTTGTGACATGCTTTTCTTTCAGAGTTTCTGAATGCTCAGCTGAATTTCTTTCATAAATGACTGAACACGTCTGCATTAGACTATCACCTGTTGACATTTCAGACTTTTCTAAATCTTCATTTTGCTGGTCTTCGTCTGAAATTGAGGGCAAATTGTCTCCCATCTGTGAATAATGGTTACTTTCTGTATGACAAACTTGATCGGAAGTCTGATCTGCTTCCTTAAGACCAACAGAAGATTGTGCAGATTTCGCAGAGTTAGAGTTTTCTGATGAAAGTTTTATCGTTTCAGGTTTTCGGTTAAATGTCTCAACTAGAGTTTCAATATCGTCAATATTTTCCATCGAATCACTGATTTTCCTATTAACAAAATTAACAACAGAATCAATGTTAAAATCTTGGCATTCATAAGTTGAATCAGATTTTACAAACAAATTTTCCTTTTTAATACTTAGAGCCACAAGTTTGGATTGATTTCTATTAATAGTTTCAACCAACATTTCTATGTCATCGTTTGAGCTAACAAACAAATTTTCATTTTTACTGTTTTCAGCCACAGGTTGTGATTCATTTCTATTGATAGTTTCAACCAACATTTCTATATCATCATTGGCACTGACAAACAAATTTTCATTTTTACTATTTTCAGCCACTGGCTTTGATAAGTTTCTATTTATAGTTTCAACCAACATATCTATGTCATACTTTGTGTTTTCATACAAATTATCCTCACTTTTTTGCACACCCCCTAGGCTTGTTTTGATTGTCTCTACCATTGAATCAATGCTAAAAATATCCACTTTTTCTGTTTTAATTTCGGCAGTATTAATTGGTGTTGTTTGTAAAAACTCTTGTTGATTAGATATTTCATATTGTAGATTTGTACCTGAGAGTACTTGGTTTCTTTGGTTTGTTATTTCGAGTGCTGTGTTTGTTAGTTCATTTTCTGAATCTACTTTGTCTCGTTCAGTAATTATTCTTTCAAAATCCAGCTTTATCCCTTCATATTCTATGTTTGTTCTTTCATATTCTAAACTTGTTTTTTCATGTTCTGAACTTGTTATTTCATATTTTTCATGATCTGAACTTGTTTTTCCATATCTTGAAGGTGTCTGATCTTCTGATGGTGATCTGGTATCACTGACATGTTTGGTATCAATCTCTGCACTTGTGGCTACAAAATAGATTGAAAATAAAACTATCATACAAGTCTCAATAGTAAGTCACCAGTGGAAACAGGAAATGTTTAACAATTTTCCAACTCCTTTTATTTGAGCTTTGTCCCTGTTTTTTCTTTTTTTTTCATTTTTCATATTCAGTTTGTGTTTACCATTTAAAAGTTACCTTGAAGTAAAACTAACCACTTCAATTAACTCTTAAGAAGATATATAGGGTCTAACAGATGCAAGATTGTAAAATCTGTGACACCCGAGGGTGTCTCAGATTTAACAATCTTGCACCTTTCACGGTGTTTGACTCTTTTTCTCACCATTTTCTACTTTGTCAATGTTTGTTCACTTGGAGTAAATAACAAACAGAGTTCTCTCCCTAGTTAGTAATTAATGTAAATAAACAAATTACCTCCCTTTGCCCAAAGTCAAATAAACTTTTACAGGTATTCATCGCTGTTGAACGACTGTAATCTCGTGATAACAGAGAAACATTTTTGTGCCTACCCCAAGCCAGGACCTGGATTTCCAATGGCAAATGGTGTGGTCTCTCTTGTTCAATGAATTGAGGTACGAACACAGGCACTTGTTTCATTCAAAAAATATATGCCCCCTCCTCTTCCTTACTTCAAGGTAAACATTTGCCCTTTTCCCCTTCCCCACTTTGCCTCAATATTTTTCGCTTATTTGTGATCCTTTCGCTGACCCAATTATATCGTTACACTCCCGAGATATTTCTCTTTTCGACTGCCTCATTTAAATATACCTACCGGGCCC
Source organism: Bathymodiolus septemdierum (assembly GCA_963383655.1). Lineage (NCBI taxonomy): Eukaryota > Metazoa > Mollusca > Bivalvia > Mytilida > Modiolidae > Bathymodiolus > Bathymodiolus septemdierum. The sequence continues at coordinate 11,246,739 of OY726526.1, read as the reverse complement.
CCCTTAGACGAATTGGACAAGAATATTCAGCGAAAGTCGCTTCGTGAAAATTTAAGTAATTGAAACGGATACAGCCACTTCCAGTCCGGTTTAAATTGATTTAGAAAATTTTAGAAAAGGTTATTTGGAGTTGAACATATTTTTATAATCTGCATTGGAACAATTATCTGTATTTTAAAGGCTTACTTTACATTTGAGAGGAGATGATCATGATGACATTGTTACACAAAAGTCATGGCCGATCTAGAGAATTCCGAATGCATATGAAAAATCCAGTGCAAACAGGAAGTGGTTGTATCCGTTTCAATGACTTAAATTTTCACGAAGCGACTTTCGCTGAATATTCTTGTCCAATTCGTCTGAGGGGGGCCCGGTAGGTATATTTAAATGTGGCAGTCGAAAAGAGAAATATCTCGGGAGTGTAACGATATAATTGGGTCAGCGAAAGGATCACAAATAAACGAAAAATATTGAGGCGAAGTGGGGAAGGGGAAAAGGGCAGATGTTTACCTTGAAGTAAGGAAGAGGAGGGGCATATATTTTTTGAATGAAACAGGTGCCTGTGGGTGAGAAGCAGTTGTTCGTTTTGTTCATATTGGTGAAATTTACTATTTCTTTATAGCGCACAATTAAAATTTGTGGCATTGTTAAATTCATATCCGTTCCATTTAATACCGAATTTATTGTGATATTCTTGCAATCAAATTTGAACTACACGTATAGGAGATATTGACAGAATTTAATAAGGGAGTGTAAGGACAGACAACTCCATGTAAGAGAGTAGATTTTCTGGTTAACTACATGCAGTGGAAAAATGGAATACATGTTAAACAAGTGACAATCTTTTTTTTATAGGTTAATATGTTGACGTTTTATGTTAAAATCCTCTTTAAACAACAGTATTAAGAAAAAACTGCTGGAACGTGCTAATCTGGGTCACGGGTCACTGTAATCGGGCGGCTGTATCGAGAAACAGATACGGTGTTGAAAAAACTGTTGATACTCATAAAATATTGATAAATGCAATAAAATTTTATGTTTGGTATAAACATATTTTATTGGTATAACTGACATATATAAACAAAACAATAGCTATTCTACAATAGGATTCAGAAACAAGCAAATACTTTTTTTAAATCTGTTTCCTATGAAAAACATACAAATATCACAAACAAATATATATGCATGCCGATTTAAATTTCAAACTTGTGAGAATTATTTATACATTGAGGGAGAAAAAAATGTATGTAGCATGTAGTTGAAAGCTACACAATTTACTTCAAAATAATAATACAAAGAGATTGAATAAGATTGAAAAGGTGAAAAATATTATGTAAGCATGTCAGGGTGTGAATCTTTTACTTTTTATGATAAAGGTTTGGACTGATTTAAATACTGCCTTGTTTTCTTTGTCATTTAGATTAACTGAGCCAAAAATAAGTAGATTCAGTGAAATTGTTTCAGGAATGTCCAAAAGTGAGAAGAAAAGTTGTTGTCTTAGAGTCATGTGACGCGGACAATCTAATAAGAAATGAGATACAGTTTCAGTTATTCCACAGATACAATTTGGCGATTCAACAAGGTTTCTAATAAAGAGGTGTGCATTTAAGGCACTACAATTCATACGTAGTCTCGCATGTAATATCTGACCTAACCTACATCCAACATAATAATGGGCTGGAACTTTAGTGTTTTTAGTGTTGATAAGAGATTTAAATGAATTTAGCGATTCCAAATTACGGGTGGGAAGTGGTAAATCATTCCATGCTTTTACAGTTGGAAGGCAGAAAATATTCAGAATAAAGACTAGTTGGACAGTTTATATTAACAATATTGTTTATTTGTCTAGTATTATGGGTGTGTCGGGTACCTACAGTTTTTGGAGTTAATTCAACTAAATATTGTGATTATTTCTTCTATCTTTTAGTTTCTCCCATTTTGTTTCTTCATACAAGCTGTCATGTGATGTTAATTTGGTCCCCCCCCAGTTACTATTCTTGCTGCATCTAATTGAATATTCTCTAATTTATTTATTAAATTTTGTTTTTGATTATCCCATATGACATCAGTGTACTCCACTTAAGGTCTTATAAAAGAAATATAATTTTTTTCTAAAGAGTATCTATCAAGGAATGTTCTAGATTTTTTTCATCATATTTTTGTTTGTCTTCAAGAAATATGAGACAAAACCATGTGTGAAGTTTTATGACGAAATATCTACGATTTCTATGAAAGTTGCGGCTGTATCGAGAAACAGATACGGTGTTGAAAAAAACTGTTGATACTCATAAAATATTGATAAATGCAATAAAACTTTATGTTTGTCTTCAAGAAATATGGTAGACAAAACCATGTGTGAAGTTTTATGACGAAATATCTCCGATTTCTATGTAAATTTACGAATTGAAGTGGGGAAATTTTATGTTCGATTTCTAAAAATCTTCTTCTCTGAAACCACAGGTAAATTTACTTTAGCGATGTATTTTTATCTTGGACAAGAATAATGAGCATCCTGATTGGATGACCGATTTAAAACACACTGACTCTGCATGGTAAAAAGATGCATGTAAAAGAAATCTATGTTATATTTATTCATTTGTTTGATTCTGGAATATTGTTGATCATTGATTTAAACAAGAAAAAAGGGAAAAAGGGGTGAATTTTATTTGTGAATTTTACAGTTAAATAAATGTTATGTTTCGACAGTTTAAAGAGAAAACTAAAAATTTGTTGCGACTAAAGCTTAAATCAGCGTTAAAAATTGAACAAATATCAGTGGTTTTGTAAATGAGATTTATTTTAAATAGAAAATCTGAATTTATTATTTATTAATTTATTATTAATGATACAATTTTATATCCCTTGGGAGGGGGAGGGGGGCTATGATGAAAATTTGAAATAAAAACACAGGACTGGATTTTAAGCAAAAATAATAATCCAGGATTAGTTTTTTATTAAAAAAAATCCAGGACCCTGTGTTCATGAATTTTTTTTTTTTAAAGTTAATAATATGAAATATTGACATCCACACTTGCCTTTTGGACAGCCCATTTCTGTGTCCACACTTGTTTCTTAATAAAAAAAAACAACTATTGTTGCATGTTGGACAATTAAATAAATATGTAATGAGAAACGGAAATTAATTCATTTTTATTAGGAACAGGGGCTTCCAGAATATGAGATACTAACAATAATACAAAAATGTGGTAATTTGATAGGGATCTAGCAGAAAAACTAAAGAAATGTCAAATGTTAGAGTTTGTAAAGACTGAATGTTTATACTATATATTACGAAATCAGATCAGTGGTTTTCTCTACCAATCAAACTGACCACCATGATATAACTGAAATGTTGTTGTAAGTGGTGTTACACTCCATAACCCCCAACCCCTACAGTGTGTACTATCAAAGAATGTGTCAGACAAATTTTTTCCTTCCATACTCGGTTGGACGATAAGTAATAATTTTATTTCCCCCTTTTCAACATTTAATACAGTAGAAGACAAGATTTTGCTCGCATATTTAATACAGAATAAATAATGAACTACCATCATTATTGTCTGCATTCAAATTTGAACATTTCATAACGTGTGTCTGTTGTCATTGATCATGGACAGACTTCATGACTAAATATAAATGGGTTCAAGATAAATCCTCGAGATTCCAGGTCACAAAGACCTTTAGACATAACAGCGACTGATTTAAAGTTGAGTATAAATAATTTTAGTACAGTTTTTTTTTCATTTAATTTTCCATTGAAGTTAGTGATTTTGTTGTACTCATGACAAATTGTATTCATTGAATAAATGAAAGACAGTTTTTCTATGTGAATCCTAGACAACTCCATGCGTAATGGATAGTGTGCTCGTCTAGAGTTTGGTGGATCATTAGTTCGATCCCGGCTTGGTCAACCTCAAGACTACAAATTGATATTTGTTGCTTCTCTGGTAAGCATGCAACATTACGGAGTAAAAGCAAAGACTGGTTGGCTAGCAATCAGTATAATGTGTCCGAGTGGATTTAGATTAAACATATTTTATTGCTAAATATTATAACAATTGGATTGGACACAAATGATAACAACTTACAAGGGTCCTCTCCACGTAATAAATAATTACAATAGTACATGCGTCAGCAATAGTAAAATACAATATACAACATTATAAATAAGTTCTTTGAAAAATGAAAAAAAGGAGACACAACAAAAAACAAAAACAAAACACAAAACAAAAAGCATGAAATTATATAATATAAGCATATTTTACCATACTTGTATCTGAGATGAAATTGATTGATTGATTGATTAATTAAACAAATATATATTTGGGAGGGAGTGTGGGGAGTGTTGTGATCATAAATGGGTAAAACATTTTGTTCGTTTGATGTAAAGTTGTACAGATTTGAAAATTTGCAGATTTTGCATCTCAATTAAGGTGTCATCGCCAAAAAGTAGGACTTCAATTTTAAGTTCATGAATAAAGAAAAACTAGTCCGAGTGGAGCCACATGTCTATCTACCTGCGGAGGGTTGTTTCGGTGAGATAGTACCAGTACTATATAAATACAACTAAGTGGTCTATCTAGTACAAAGCATCTCATCAAAAATAAATTGTTCATGACAGAGCTAAAAAAAATATTGCCTGCTTTGTGTTAAACAACAATTACTTTACTTTAATGTGTAACCAACATGTGTCAGATTTTCATATCGTAATAAATCCAGGAAGAAATCATTGTAACATGTCTTACCTTCAGTTGTTTGTGCCCTAGAATGAACGGATAACAAATCTCAGACTAGTCAGGACGCGGGGATACATTTTGTCAATAAGAAAACTCTTCTTTAAGTTTGTCCTGATATTTTATTATCTGCTATTTTCAATATATAGCACACACAATACATAATCTAGAAATGGAAATGTATGCATGAATGAATTAACAATGTAGACACATAAATATGTCTCACATCTTTATGGTTAATAACAAAATTAGTAATACAATCATCATGTAGAACAATGACTTAAAACTAAATACAGTCAAACCTGTATTAAGAAGTCATCTTTGAGACAAGAAAAAAATGGTTCTTTAGGACAGGTGACCTCTTAAAAGAGGTTCCATTCAAATGAAATTTTCTATGACAGGACAGGGAAAAGGTGATCTTTTAATACAGGTGACTGCTTAATAAAGGTGACCTTTTAATACAGGTGACCACATGGGCAGGTTTGAATGTATCGTTAATGTTTGTTTGAAGTTACCTAACTGACTATCAAAAACTAACTTAATCCATGCATAAAGTTATATTCTTCTTCTTCCCCTAAAGAGTGTACTCAAGGTTGAGTGTAATTACTCTGTATATGTCCATACTGTACAGTTAAAATCAAAATCGTATTTACAGTTAAAAACAGGGTGGAGCATTATTATGGGACTGCACAGTAAGGGTAATGGCCCCTAGCCCTACCTCGATGGTACTGGCCTGACATACTTCTGGTGGTATGCTGTTCCAGGTGATGATAATTCGAGGGATGAAGGAAAAGCGATATACATCTGCTCGTGTATATATCATCCTGAATGCTGCAATCCCTCTATTTCTACAAACAGATGGTATGAGTAGATGTTCTGCATGGATTTGAACTAAATTATGTATGACCTTATACATCAGTTCTTTGTTACTTCAAGCACTTGGTTATACTGTCCTTTGTTACTTCAAGCACTTGGTTATACCGTCCTTTGTTACTTCAAGCACTTGGTTATACTGTCCTTTGTTACTTCAAGCACTTGGTTATAATGTCCTTTGTTACTTCAAGCACTTGGTTATACTGTCCTTTGTTACTTCAAGCACTTGGTTATACTGTCCTTTGCTACTTCAAGCACTTGGTTATACTGTCCTTTGTTACTTCAAGCACTTGGTTATACTGTCCTTTGTTACTTCAAGCACTTGGTTATAACTGTCCTTTGCTACTTCAAGCACTTGGTTATACTGTCCTTTGTTACTTCAAGCACTTGGTTATACTGTCCTTTGTTACTTCAAGCACAGGGTTATACTGTCCTTTGTTACTTCAAGCACTTGGTTATAACTGTCCTTTGCTACTTCAAGCACTTGGTTATACTGTCCTTTGCTACTTCAAGCACTTGGTTATACTGTCCTTTGTTACTTCAAGCACAGGGTTATACTGTCCTTTGTTACTTCAAGCACTTGGTTATACTGTCCTTTGTTACTTCAAGCACTTGGTTATACTGTCCTTTGTTACTTCAAGCACTTGGTTATACTGTCCTTTGTTACTTCAAGCACTTGGTTATACTGTCCTTTGTTACTTCAAGCACAGGGTTATACTGTCCTTTGTTACTTCAAGCACAGGGTTATACTGTCCTTTGTTACTTCAAGCACAGGGTTATTCTGTCCTTTGTTACTTCAAGCACTTGGTTATACTGTCCTTTGTTACTTCAAGCACTTGGTTATACTGTCCTTTGTTACTTCAAGCACTTGGTTATACTGTCCTTTGTTACTTCAAGCACAGGGTTATACTGTCCTTTGTTACTTCAAGCACTTGGTTATACTGTCCTTTGTTACTTCAAGCACAGGGTTATACTGTCCTTTGTTACTTCAAGCACTTGGTTATACTGTCCTTTGTTACTTCAAGCACTTGGTTATACTGTCCTTTGTTACTTCAAGCACTTGGTTATACTGTCCTTTGTTACTTCAAGCACTTGGTTATACTGTCCTTTGTTACTTCAAGCACAGGGTTATACTGTCCTTTGTTACTTCAAGCACTTGGTTATACTGTCCTTTGTTACTTCAAGCACTTGGTTATACTGTCCTTTGTTACTTCAAGCACTTGGTTATACTGTCCTTTGTTACTTCAAGCACTTGGTTATACTGTCCTTTGTTACTTCAAGCACTTGGTTATACTGTCCTTTGTTACTTCAAGCACTTGGTTGTAATGTCCTTTGTTACTTCAAGCACTTGGTTATACTGTCCTTTGTTACTTCAAGCACTTGGTTGTAATGTCCTTTGTTACTTCAAGCACTTGGTTATACTGTCCTTTGTTACTTCAAGCACTTGGTTATACTGTCCTTTGTTACTTCAAGCACTTGGTTATACTGTCCTTTGTTACTTCAAGCACAGGGTTATACTGTCCTTTGTTACTTCAAGCACTTGGTTGTAATGTCCTTTGTTACTTCAAGCACTTGGTTATACTGTCCTTTGTTACTTCAAGCACAGAGTTATACTGTCCTTTGTTACTTCAAGCACTTGGTTATAACTGTCCTTTGTTACTTCAAGCACAGGGTTATACTGTCCTTTGTTACTTCAAGCACTTGGTTATACTGTCCTTTGTTACTTCAAGCACTTGGTTGTAATGTCCTTTGTTACTTCAAGCACTTGGTTATACTGTCCTTTGTTACTTCAAGCACAGGGTTATACTGTCCTTTGTTACTTCAAGCACTTGGTTATAACTGTCCTTTGTTACTTCAAGCACAGGGTTATACTGTCCTTTGTTACTTCAAGCACTTGGTTATACTGTCCTTTGTTACTTCAAGCACAGGGTTATACTGTCCTTTGTTACTTCAAGCACTTGTTATACTGTCCTTTGTTACTTCAAGCACAGGGTTATACTGTCCTTTGTTACTTCAAGCACTTGGTTATACTGTTCTTTGTTACTTCAAACACTTGGTTGTAATGTCCTTTGTTACTTCAAGCACTTGGTTATACTGTCCTTTGTTACTTCAAGCACAGGGTTATACTGTCCTTTGTTACTTCAAGCACTTGGTTGTAATGTCCTTTGTTACTTCAAGCACTTGGTTATACTGTCCTTTGTTACTTCAAGCACAGGGTTATACTGTCCTTTGTTACTTCAAGCACTTGGTTATAACTGTCCTTTGCTACTTCAAGCACTTGGTTATACTGTCCTTTGCTACTTCAAGCACTTGGTTATACTGTCCTTTGTTACTTCAAGCACAGGGTTATACTGTCCTTTGTTACTTCAAGCACAGGGTTATACTGTCCTTTGTTACTTCAAGCACTTGGTTATACTGTCCTTTGTTACTTCAAGCACTTGGTTATACTGTCCTTTGTTACTTCAAGCACTTGGTTATACTGTCCTTTGTTACTTCAAGCACTTGGTTATACCGTCCTTTGTTACTTCAAGCACTTGGTTATACTGTCCTTTGTTACTTCAAGCACTTGGTTATACTGTCCTTTGTTACTTCAAGCACAGGGTTATACTGTCCTTTGTTACTTCAAGCACTTGGTTATAACTGTCCTTTGCTACTTCAAGCACTTGGTTATACTGTCCTTTGCTACTTCAAGCACTTGGTTATACTGTCCTTTGTTACTTCAAGCACAGGGTTATACTGTCCTTTGTTACTTCAAGCACATGGTTATACTGTCCTTTGTTACTTCAAGCACTTGGTTATACTGTCCTTTGTTACTTCAAGCACTTGGTTATACTGTCCTTTGTTACTTCAAGCACTTGGTTATACTGTCCTTTGTTACTTCAAGCACTTGGTTATACTGTCCTTTGTTACTTCAAGCACTTGGTTATACTGACCTTTGTTACTTCAAGCACTTGGTTATAACTGTCCTTTGCTACTTCAAGCACTTGGTTATACTGTCCTTTGCTACTTCAAGCACTTGGTTATACTGTCCTTTGTTACTTCAAGCACAGGGTTATACTGTCCTTTGTTACTTCAAGCACTTGGTTATACTGTCCTTTGTTACTTCAAGCACTTGGTTATACTGTCCTTTGTTACTTCAAGCACTTGGTTATAACTGTCCTTTGCTACTTCAGGCACTTGGTTATACTGTCCTTTGCTACTTCAAGCACTTGGTTATACTGTCCTTTGTTACTTCAAGCACAGGGTTATACTGTCCTTTGTTACTTCAAGCACTTGGTTATACTGTCCTTTGTTACTTCAAGCACTTGGTTATACTGTCCTTTGTTACTTCAAGCACTTGGTTATACTGTCCTTTGTTACTTCAAGCACTTGGTTATACTGTCCTTTGTTACTTCAAGCACTTGGTTATACTGTCCTTTGTTACTTCAAGCACTTGGTTATACTGTCCTTTGTTACTTCAAGCACAGGGTTATACTGTCCTTTGTTACTTCAAGCACAGGGTTATACTGTCCTTTGTTACTTCAAGCACTTGGTTATACTGTCCTTTGTTACTTCAAGCACTTGGTTATACTGTTCTTTGTTACTTCAAGCACTTGGTTATACTGTCCTTTGTTACTTCAAGCACAGGGTTATACTGTCCTTTGTTACCTCAAGCACTTGCTTATACTGTCCTTTGTTACTTCAAGCACTTGGTTATAACTGTCCTTTGCTACTTCAAGCACTTGGTTATACTGTCCTTTGCTACTTCAAGCACTTGGTTATACTGTCCTTTGTTACTTCAAGCACAGGGTTATACTGTCCTTTGTTACTTCAAGCACTTGGTTATACTGTCCTTTGTTACTTCAAGCACTTGGTTATACTGTCCTTTGTTACTTCAAGCACTTGGTTATACTGTCCTTTGTTACTTCAAGCACTTGGTTATACTGTCCTTTGTTACTTCAAGCACTTGGTTATACTGTCCTTTGTTACTTCAAGCACTTGGTTATAACTGTCCTTTGCTACTTCAAGCACTTGGTTATACTGTCCTTTGCTACTTCAAGCACTTGGTTATACTGACCTTTGTTACTTCAAGCACTTGGTTATACTGTCCTTTGTTACTTCAAGCACTTGGTTATACTGTCCTTTGTTACTTCAAGCACTTGCTTATACTGACCTTTGTTACTTCAAGCACTTGGTTACAACTGTCCTTTGCTACTTCAAGCACTTGGTTATACTGTCCTTTGTTACTTCAAGCACTTGCTTATACTGTCCTTTGTTACTTCAAGCACTTGGTTATACTGTCCTATGTTACTTCAAGCACTTGGTTATACTGTCCTTTGTTACTTCAAGCACTTGGTTATACTGTCCTTTGTTACTTCAAGCACTTGCTTATACTGTCCTTTGTTACTTCAAGCACTTGGTTATACTGTCCTTTGTTATTTCAAGCACTTGGTTATACTGTCCTTTGTTACTTCAAGCACTTGGTTATACTGTCCTTTGTTACTTCAAGCACTTGGTTATACTGTCCTTTGTTACTTCAAGCACTTGGTTATAACTGTCCTTTGCTACTTCAGGCACTTGGTTATACTGTCCTTTGCTACTTCAAGCACTTGGTTATACTGTCCTTTGTTACTTCAAGCACAGGGTTATACTGTCCTTTGTTACTTCAAGCACTTGGTTATACTGTCCTTTGTTACTTCAAGCACTTGGTTATACTGTCCTTTGTTACTTCAAGCACTTGGTTATACTGTCCTTTGTTACTTCAAGCACTTGGTTATACTGTCCTTTGTTACTTCAAGCACTTGGTTATACTGTCCTTTGTTACTTCAAGCACTTGGTTATACTGTCCTTTGTTACTTCAAGCACAGGGTTATACTGTCCTTTGTTACTTCAAGCACAGGGTTATACTGTCCTTTGTTACTTCAAGCACTTGGTTATACTGTCCTTTGTTACTTCAAGCACTTGGTTATACTGTTCTTTGTTACTTCAAGCACTTGGTTATACTGTCCTTTGTTACTTCAAGCACAGGGTTATACTGTCCTTTGTTACTTCAAGCACTTGCTTATACTGTCCTTTGTTACTTCAAGCACTTGGTTATAACTGTCCTTTGCTACTTCAAGCACTTGGTTATACTGTCCTTTGCTACTTCAAGCACTTGGTTATACTGTCCTTTGTTACTTCAAGCACAGGGTTATACTGTCCTTTGTTACTTCAAGCACTTGGTTATACTGTCCTTTGTTACTTCAAGCACTTGGTTATACTGTCCTTTGTTACTTCAAGCACTTGGTTATACTGTCCTTTGTTACTTCAAGCACTTGGTTATACTGTCCTTTGTTACTTCAAGCACTTGGTTATACTGTCCTTTGTTACTTCAAGCACTTGGTTATACTGTCCTTTGTTACTTCAAGCACTTGGTTATAACTGTCCTTTGCTACTTCAAGCACTTGGTTATACTGTCCTTTGCTACTTCAAGCACTTGGTTATACTGACCTTTGTTACTTCAAGCACTTGGTTATACTGTCCTTTGTTACTTCAAGCACTTGGTTATACTGTCCTTTGTTACTTCAAGCACTTGCTTATACTGACCTTTGTTACTTCAAGCACTTGGTTATAACTGTCCTTTGCTACTTCAAGCACTTGGTTATACTGTCCTTTGTTACTTCAAGCACTTGCTTATACTGTCCTTTGTTACTTCAAGCACTTGGTTATACTGTCCTATGTTACTTCAAGCACTTGGTTATACTGTCCTTTGTTACTTCAAGCACTTGGTTATACTGTCCTTTGTTACTTCAAGCACTTGCTTATACTGTCCTTTGTTACTTCAAGCACTTGGTTATACTGTCCTTTGTTATTTCAAGCACTTGGTTATACTGTCCTTTGTTACTTCAAGCACTTGCTTATACTGTCCTTTGTTACTTCAAGCACTTGGTTATAACTGTCCTTTGTTACTTCAAGCACTTGGTTATACTGTCCTTTGTTACTTCAAGCACTTGGTTATAACTGTCCTTTGTTACTTCAAGCACTTGGTTATAACTGTCCTTTGTTACTTCAAGCACTTGGTTATACTGTCCTTTGTTACTTCAAGCACTTGGTTATACTGTCCTTTGTTACTCCAAGCACTTGGTTATAACTGTCCTTTGTTACTTCAAGCACTTGGTTATACTGTCCTTTGTTACTTCAAGCACTTGGTTATACTGTCCTTTGTTACTTCAAGCACTTGGTTATACTGTCCTATGTTACTTCAAGCACTTGGTTATACTGTCCTTTGTTACTTCAAGCACTTGGTTATACTGTCCTTTGTTACTTCAAGCACTTGGTTATAACTGTCCTTTGTTACTTCAAGCACTTGGTTATACTGTCCTTTGTTACTTCAAGCACTTGGTTATACTGTCCTTTGTTACTTCAAACACTTGGTTATATGTCTTAAACTACATAATTTATGGGGTAAAAGCATGAATTAACCAAATTAAGAATGATATGAACTCATTTAATGGGACAAAAAAAGGGGAGGCTAAATGCAAACATTTCATAGTTATTAGCTATTAAATATACAACATATATATGTGTTAAAATTGCTTATTATGTTAGAAATTAGCTTAATAACTGTAATATATAAGAGAATAGGTAAGTTTTGGTATATTACACAATCTGAACTCAACAGCTGTAAATGGAGATATTTTCATTAAAATTCTTCAAGGGAGTACCTTTGCATTTGAACACTTATACTTGCAAATATCAGACAGCCACATACCTTAAGAGGTTTTCTTGGGTTGATAGTGCCTAAGGAATAGAAATTAGGCCAACAAATGGTAATAGAAACATTTTTTTTTTACTCTTTAGGTGTCAAACCACTAACACCAATCAGAGCTTAGAACATATACAACAGTAGTCCTTTTTCAAGAAAAAAGTTCCTTTCACTTTGTAGTATTGTGAAAATTACTGAATGGAATGGACTAATTAAAATTGATAATTGGAGTTAAATATATAGGGATTATTTTGAGCCCAAATTTGATGGACTTAGTTGTATTTTAATACCTCTATTGAGGATTTGATGCATGACCCATAAATACTGAATTTCTTGGGGTATGACCGAGCTATTTTTAGAGTAGGTATTTTCTGTAGCATGGCATTTCACTGCAAGATTTTAAACATGCCGTGATATTTTGACAGAACGTAGAGGATTCATGTACGTTTCAGAAAATATATGGTCTTGGAAAGGTTAAACTTAAGATAAAATGGCCAGGTAGGCTCGGAAAAACACAAATTTAGTAGAAAACCTTAAAGAAATTAATTAGTGGTTTCACACCTAAAGGTAAATAATCAGTAAAATTCATGCATGATGAGATCTGTAGACGTAGTTTCTATTTAACTTCAAAAACTGTAGTGACATAATCTCGTTAAGATTAGGATTCCGAAGAAATTTTCTATCTGTATCTTCATCTATTTTCTGTCTGTATCTTCATCCTTCATCCTAGGATGAAGATACAGACATAAAATTTCTATGGAATTCTAATCTCAATGAGATTAATGACAGCGTGCACATGTTTCAATTAAAAAATTACTAATCATTTGCTTAACCGTTTTTTTGCTAATTTAAAAATGGATTTCATGGAAAAAATAAAAAATTGATGTCCTAGTCTTACCCATTTAAACTGTCATTTGTGAAACAGCAACAAACAAAATATCCGGGTTTCACTAATTACCGACAAGAAGCGTCAAGAACCGACAAGAAGCGTTAAAGTACCGACAAGAAGCGTTAAGAATCGATATATATATAACAAACCAATTGAAAAAGATAAAATAAGAAACAAAATACATTTATATAGGATAATATATGATATTAAAAAAAAAAAGTTCAATATTAACAGAAACTTTTCTTTTGTATTGCTTTTATATGTATTTAGTATGTGCTACAGTTACATATAATAATTTCAGGGAATTGTCTTAGGATTATTTGATAGGATGAATCACTAGCCTGGCCACATTTTCACTTAAGTATCTGGTACATAATGTAAGTTCTGAGTTTAGAAAGCTCGACTTTATTGCTTTCACTAAAGCTTTTTCTTCATCTGAACCAATTACTAAGTTGTTCACACTTAAGAGCGTATCAGATATTGTGGTATCAAGCATAGAAGCGATGTGTGTAAAGAATCGTTGGTATGTGTGAAATACACCATCCCAATGCAAATAAATTGGACCCATAATAATTGGGCTTGTGCTCTTTCCCTTGCGAAGCAAGCACCAAGGTTGAATGTTCTGTCAACACCAATAATTGATGATCTACAAGCACTGGCAAAATGTCTGATTTGAAAATCAGTGTAACATTTTATATTAGGAGGTTTGCCAGAAGCTTGAATGATCTCCTTTAAGAAAGGATGTTCGGCAGAATTCATGTTTATGATATTTTGCATATCGTCTGCGACATTTTGCTTATTCCCAGGATTTTGTTCTTTGTTTGCCATATATTTAGCATTTTCAACATACTTTGAGTCTCTAGACTGATGTTCGGAGTTGAAGTTATCAGAAAAGATTTGCTTCACTGATTTTCCCGTTTCTATCTCAGATTTTACATTATGCTTCGTAACTGGTGATGTTCTGATATATTCTTGATTTGTTATCTTTGCGTTACCATGTTTGTTCAAGGTATCAATAAGAAATTTGCCTCAGTATTCGGCAACGGCTTTGTTCTTGCATTCTTGAGAATAGCCTGGTATTTTTTCGAACCAACTGATTCTTTTCTTGTAACTGCTATCCCGCTTAAGGGAAGCATAGTATCGTTTCAATACAAATAAAGTCAAATCAGTCGGCTGTGGTTCCAAAGGAACGAATTCCTTTTTTATTTCTTTACAATAGAGGCCATTATTTTTTACACAAGAATCCAAAGCGTCACCTTGTTTGACAAAATATATCGTTTTAGTAGACAGACTTGGAATTCCATATTCCACAGTCGTCCCAAAACTCATTTTATAGCATTTGCTTTCCTATTGACATTTTCTGTATGGTCAAGCACAAAGTAAACATTTTCTTTGACAGAACTTGGTATCTCTGTATGAGATACATTTTCATTCACCAGAACTTCTAACAACTGATCCATTGATAGAAACTTGTCATTTAGTTCATCAAAATTTTCAGTATCTGTTTCGATAACTTCAGAGCTCATGTCAACCATGTTTGAGGTAACATCATGCAAAGTTTCTATTTGCATACGACTCTAATCTAGCAAGGGAAAGAGTATAATCAAACCTGTCATCAGTTCATTTGCAACACAGTGTACAGTTTTGACTTTTGCTCAAGACCGTAAACTGGTCTTTGTTCAAGTTTTGGCATCTGATATGAAACCACGTTTCACATTTTTCACAATATACACACGTTCGTGTGCACTTCTTTTTACCATTACCACAAGGGTAATTAGCCATTGTACGTTCTTTTGCCCAAGGAGAAAATAATCCTATAAAGGGTTAAATAATCTCTTGCCCAAGGAGAATATTAAGATTTGTGTTTATTTTCTTGCCAATAAGAATAAGTTCTGTTTTTCGTATTCTCTTGCCTAAGGAGAATACTTTATTTAACCCTGCTGCAACGGTTTGAAACTAATACTGATATTGCGGATATCAGTAGAACCGTCAGAATTAGTAACCAATTTTCTCTTGCCCAAGGAGAAAATATAAATGATCTGTCGAAGACAGTCACAGATTCAAGCAATACTTTGCAAGAATCGGTTTTATTTTGTGTGCAACGGTTTTTATAGAAAACTCAAAAATCATATGGTTTCAATAGGCAGTCTGTATAGAGTCAAATCAAACACGCCAAAGAAAGTTTTCTTTTGAAGTTTTAAATTGTAGTCGAAAGAAAGTTGCATTGTGTTTTTCCTGTCTTGTTGATCTAAATTGCAAAACAAATAAAATACAAGCTAATCATTTCACACTATTGTTTCGTTACAACTCTTGATTAGAACCCATATCATTTATGGCTTCGACTATCAAGTTAATCGGTAAGTTTCAATGAAATATCCTTCACCCGGCACGTGCCTTTTGACAGCTGTATAAATCAACCAATTAACACCTACAGTCTAGATTGAAATCCAATTAAGTGTTTTTATGACCAATAAACCATACCCTCGCTACTTCTGCACATAGTACATTTTAACTTTGATAATTTTGATTATCAATTATGGTTTCAATAATGATTTTGTATATATTATTGAAACCATATTATTGTAAACTAATAAAAATAAAACTAATACTAATACTAATAATATAATTTTAGATATTACTTTTTTTTCTTGAACACGTGTGAAAATCGAAAAGAAAAACTAGAGGCTCAGGTGAGCCTGTATCGCTCACCTGACATAAATAAGCCCTCTTGAGAATGTCTGCATGCCGAATACATCTAAGTTACTATTCAAATCCCATACTAGGGTTCTATGTTAAAACTATGTCTGCTCATGGCAGCCATCTTGGATGGAGGTTGTGGTCACCGAACACAATTTTGAAAGTATACTACCCAAGGACCATCCATGCCATGTTTGCTTTAAATTGGCTGACTGGTGTCAGAGGAGAAGACTTTTAAACAATTTTCCCGTAGGGTCCTATGCTAAAACTATGTCCGCTGACAGTGGCCATTTTGAAAGTTGATCATCGATGACATGTTTGCTATATTGGCTTACTGGTTTCAGAGGAGAAGATTTTAAAACATATTTTCCCATAGGGTCCTATGTTAAAACTATGTCCGCTGCAGGCGGCCATCTTGGATGGAGGTCGGGGTCACAGGACATAATTTTGAAAGTTGACCACCTAAGGACCATTCATGCTTTTTGAACTGTGAAGGTCAATACTTAAAATGGACATGTTTTACTGCAAAAACTGTCCTTGTGATATTGTGATTTTTTTTTGGTGGTTTCTTACAGCCAATGTAATGTCCTAACAGGTCACCATTGCGTTCTTGAGATTATTTGGTCAGTAATCTTGTGATACTTATATCATTTGTCATTTCAAAAAAACATGGGGGTGCTTAACTTTTTTCTTTGTGTATATTTAAATCCTTGCTTTGACTAAAGTAATATTCTTCTTCCGGTGACATAGTTTACAAGAAACGCCGGTGACTTTGATACAAGCTGGTTACTGATTTATTTTATGATTTTGTGAGTATTTTACTTGTTTAAGAAACTAAATGCAAAATGCCATCAAATTGGAAAATATCAGTAACTTAATATGGTTGTTTCGAATCATGTCAATTCCGATCACGTTCCGTCTTTTTCGTGTCTGGACGTCTGAAAGGTAAGGCAGATGACTTCCGGTGTTTACTCTGTTACTATGACAACGTCAGCATATCATAGTCATAGATGTGGTAGATTATAAGTAATTGTAATATGGAGACACCAAGGAAACGGCTGAATAAATACTGGTTCGGTACCCCACTATCTGTCTGATATCAGAAATATAATTATAAAGGCAGGTCGTTTTCTTTTCATGATGCCGACAGCAGCAAATAAAGAAAGAAAACAAATTTAATTTTATAGAATTATCTCTGCATTGAAGTCTTTGATACAAAATAAAATAATTTAATTGATATCTGTCTTTTACAGAAAATGTTAAGATATTTAAGTTGAGGATCGAACGTTAAAACGGCACATGTCGATTGCAGTTTTTGTTGTGTATATTGACACCAGTAGTCCAGTGCTTTACATTCCATCGAAATCACGTGATCTGGCAGACGAATATAACAAAATTTTGACAGAATGGAAATGATTCGAAACAATCATATTGCATCACCATCTAGTAGTAAGAGTGAGTGAGTGATTGTTATTTAATGCTTTGTATCAGCATTAGTTCATTTCTAAGGGAGATAATGGCAAGAGTTATCATTCTTTTAACAGAGGAGAAGATTTTTTAGAAATCAACCAATCAGAAACAAGAATTGCATGTGGCGGTCATGTTTGTTAACCGATCGGGACAAATTGAGCAATCTTTATAGAGGACCTTCCATAGATGCTTCCTACCAAGTTTCGGTTCATTTGGCCAAGCGGTTTCAGAGGACAAGATTTAAAACTAGAGGCTTAGGTGAGCCTGTATCGCTCACCTGACATAAATAAGCCCTCTTGAGAATGTCTGCATGCCGAATACATCTAAGTTTTATTATTCAAATCCCATAGGGTTTTACAATGCATGTTAAAACTATGTCTGCTCATGGCAGCCATCTTGGATGGATGTCGTGGTCACCGGACACAATTTTGAAAGTATACTAACCAAGGACCATCCATGCCATGCTTGCTTTAAATTGGCAGACTGGTTTCAGAGGAGAAGACTTTTAAACAATTTTCCCATAGGTCCTATGTTAAAACTATGTCCGCTGACGGTGGCCATATTGGACCGAGATCGGGGTCACTGAACACAATTTTGGCAGTTGACCACCTATGGACCATCGATGACATGTTTGCTATATTGGCCGACTGGTTTCAGAGGAGAAAATTTTAAAACATTTTTTCCCCATAGGGTCCTATGTTAAAACTATGTCTGCTGAAGGTAGCCATCTTGGATGGAGGTCAGTGTCACCGGACACAATTTTGAAAATTGACCACTTAAGGACCATCCATGCCATGTTTGCTTTAATTTGGCTTACTGGTTTCAGAGGAGAAGATTTTTAAACATATTTTCCATTAGTTTAAACATATTTTATTTGCTCAAATATGCAAAAAGGACAAGACATAACTTAAACAAACTTATGAAGTCTTCTCCTATCTCATATTTCCCATAGGGTTCTATGTTAAAACTATGTCCCCAGAAGGTGGCCATCTTGGATGGAGATCTGGGTCACTGGATATAATTTTAAAAGTTGACCATTTAAGGACCATTCATGCCATGTTTGCTTTAAATTGGCTTACTGGTTTCAGAGGAAAAAAAATTTAAACATTTTTCCCATAGGGTCCTATGTTAAAACTATGTCTGCTGATGGCGGCCATCTTGGATGGAGATCTGGGTCACTGGATATAATTTTAAAAGTTGACCACCTAAGGACCATTCATGCCATGTTTGCTTTAAATTGACTTACTGGTTTCAGAGGAGAAGACTTTTAAACATTTTTTCCATAGGGTCCAATGTTAAAACTAAGTCGAGTCATGGTGGCCATCTTTGCAAACGATTCACAAGTTTAGTACAGGACCACCCAATGATCATTCCTGCAGTCACAATTCAATTGGCTTGGTGGTTTCTGACAAGAATATTTTTTAAATTTCAGTCAATGAGAACACATTATGGACCCTGGCAGCCATGTTGGATTTCAAATCAGCACCAAAAACATAAATCTGGTAGAGGATCATCCAATGAAGATTTCTGGTAAGTTTGGTTCAATTCTGTTTAGTGGTTTCAGAGAAGAAGATTTAAATGTGAAAAGCTAACGGACGGACGACGGACGCTTACCCATGACAAAACCTCACGTGGCCTATGGCCAGGTGAGCTAAAAAATAGAAACAAATATAAATTAATAGATGAATATAGGTGAGCTAAAAATCGGACAATCAGAAACAAGAATTGCCTGTGGTGGCCATGTTTGTTAATGGATCGGGAAAAACTGTGCAATCTTTAGACAGGACCTTCTATAGATGCTTCCTACCAAGTTTCAGTTCATTTTGGCTGAGGGGTTTCGGAGGAGAAGATTAAAATGTGAAAAGTTAACGGACGACAGACGCCAAGTGATGGCAAAAGCTCACATTGCCTTTGTCAAGGTGAGCTAGCTAACAACAGTCCGAAAGTAGACATGTCGCTCCACTTGGACACATTATTCTGATTCCGAGCCAACCAGTCTTAGGGCTTGAACCCACGATCTACTGCACTCAAGGCGAGCACACTAACCATTACGCCACTGATGCGGCCTCTATGACAAAACAGAAATTAGGTATAATTTGCATATGTCAAATGAACATAATTATAAATTCTAAATATAGACTGTTATTGACCGAAGTCCAGTGATGGAGACGGGAACCAGAATTATGAACTAGATCAACAAGATGATATACATGTATATTTTCATACATTCATCATCGTCATTGAGGTTTCTCATGAATTAAGGGGTAGTTGTGGCCATGATCATATGGTAGCTGGATATACAACTTCCTATGCAATCAGTGCCCATCACTACTGATGTTGTGAGTTCGAATCTCGATCAGGGCAAGGTGTACAACATTATGTGATAAAGTTTGTCAGTGGTTTTCTCCATCAAAAAAACTGACCACCACCAAACAAAGAACAAACTCATGAATTATTTTTGGTTTTCTGTAATCCAACTGACTCATCAAATTCCCCTTATCTGTTTTTTTTTTATCAAAAATTCCCCCAAAAATATATATATTTTTTTTTTTTAATCATCAATAAAGAAAGTTTTTTCTCTCTGATATTTCAAAAATTGCCAGCCAGGTTACATCTACATCAAAGCAGTATTTATTTAAGGGTAGCAGACAAACAAAATTCAATCATTACTTTTACAACATTATAATCCACTTTCACTGAGATGCATGTACATTATTAAAACAATGTCTTCCATATCCAATAGGATATCAGACTATAAAGGTCACATAATTTATGTAAATTTATTCAAAATTAACTGACAACATGCAAATGTATTTGACTGATCCATGTAAAAATATCTAATATCAAAACTTTACTTAAAATAGTTAATACAATTAAACACAATTAAAACAAGATATGATTATAATCTAACGATTATGAAGTCTCCCAAACCGGCCATTGACACTATCTACCCACATATCAAATTTTGATGATATCGGACAATGTTGAATTTTTACCCCTCATTTTTATGCCATGTTTTGGCAGCCATTTTGAAAATTGCTCCTCTAATGGTGACCTATCACTATGTCAAATTTTATGTCTCTACCATTATCCAGTTAGAAGTTATCAACATTAATGTACAAAATTTCAAGCTTCCCATAGGATTCTATAGTAACCCCCACCCCCTTTGAACCCCCAAAAATATGGCTTTGACCCCCTTTACCACAAATCTGAAAACTTTAGGATCAACTAGAAACATATATCTATAACTCCACCAAGTTTCATGAAATTCTGTCCTGTAGTTCCTGAGATCTGCCGTGGACAAGTTCATGCTTCGCGGAAAGAAAGAATAAGAATAATAATAATAATAATAAGAAACGGAGCAAAAACAATAAGTCTCCAAATGTTGTTTGGGAGACTTAACTAGAAGCTCAGCACTGAGATGAGCCTGTGTCGCTCACCTTTCATTCTGCTTTGAGGAAACTTAATACAGAACCTTCCATAGGCGCTTCAAACCAAATATCAGTTCATTTTGGCAAAGCAGAATCAGAGAAGAAGATTTTTAGAAATCGACCAATCTAAAACAAGAATTGCCTGTGACAGCCATGTTTGTTAATGGATCAAAACAAAATGAGCAAATTCTATAGAGGACCTTCCATAGATGCTTCTTACCAAGTTTCATATCAATTGGCCATGCGGTTTCAGAGGAAAAGCTGTTTTAGAAATCGACCAATAAGAAACAAGAACTGCCAATGACGGTCATGTTTATTAACGGATCATAGCGGAATGAGCAATTCCCATAGAGAACCTTCCATAGATGCTTCCTACCAAGTTTCGGTCCATTTGGCCTGGCTGTTTCAGAGTAGAAGATTTTTAGAAATCGACCAATCAGAAACAAGAATTGCCTGTGGTGGCCATGTTTGTTAATGGATCGGCACAAAATGAGCAATCTTTATAGAGAACCTTCCATAAATGCTTCCTACCAAGTTTTGGTTCATTTGGCAAAGCGGTTTCAGAGGAAAAGATTTTTAGAAATCGACCAATTAGAAACAAGAATTGCCAGTGGCAGCCATATTTGTTAATGGATTGGGACGAAATGAGCAATCTTTATAGAGGACCTCCCATAGCTGCATCCTACCAGGTTTCGATTCATTTGGCCAAGAGGTTTCAGAGGAGAAGATTTTTTAGAAATCAACCAATCAGAAAAAATAATTGTCTGTGGTGGTCATGTTTGTCAACGGATCGGGACGAAATGAGCAATCGTAACAGAGGACTTTCCATAGATGCTTCCTACCAAGTTTCAGTTCATTTGGCCAAACGGTTTCAGAGGAGAAGAATCTAAAACATCAGCCAATCCGAAACCAGAATTGCCTGTGGCGGCCATGTTTATTAACGGATCGGGACGGAATGAGTATCCTTTATAGAGGACCTTCCATAGATGCTTCCTACAAAGTTTCGGATCATTTGGACAAGCGGTTTCAGAGGAGAAGATTTTTAGAAATCGATCAATCAGAAACAAGAATTGCCTGTGGTGGCCAATGTTTGTCAATGGATCGGGACGAAATGAGCAATCTTTACAGAGGACCTCCATAGATGCTTCCTACCAAGTTTCGATTCATTATGCCAAGCGGTTTCAGAGGAGATTTTTAAAAATCAGCAATATCTGTATAGAGGTAAATGCATTTTGAATACAGATATCTATATTTAAACAAGAGTTATCTTTCTTTTAACAGATTTTTTTAGAAATCAATCAATCAGACACATGAATTGTCTGTGGTGGCCATGTTTGTTAACCGATCGGGACAAAATGAGCACTCTTTATAGAGGATCTTCCATAGATGCTTCCTACCAAGTTTCGGTTCATTTGGCCAAGAGGTTTCAGAGGAGAAGATTTTTAGAAATCGACCAATCAGAAACAAGAATTGCCTGTGGCAGCCATGTTTATTGATGAATTGGGACGAAATGAGCAATTTTTATAGAGGACCTTCCAAGGATGCTCCCTATCAAGTTTCGCTTCATTTGGCCAAGCGGTTTCAGAGGAGAAGATTTTTTAGAATTCGACCAATCAGAAACAGGAATGGCCTGTGGCGTCCATGTTTGTTAACGGATCAATACGAAATGAGCAATCTTTATAGAGGACCTGCCATAGATGCTTCCTACCAAGTTTCGGTTCACTTGGCAAAGCGGTTTCAGAGGAAAAGATTTTTTTAAATTGGCCAATCAGAAACAAGAATTGCCTATGGTGGCCATGTTTGTTGATGGATCGGGACAAAATGAGCAATCTTTAGAGAGGACCTTCCATAGAAGTTTCACTTCATTTGGCTGAGCGGTTTCAGAGGAGAAGATTAAAATGTGAAAAGTTAACGGACGACGGATGCCAAGTGATGGCAAAAGCTCAAATTACCTTTGGCAAGGTGAGCTAAAAAACCAAGTCATATTAAACAAGAAATGTGTGCATCACAAAATACGCCCGTCTATATAAATTATCAAATGGTATAATGGTAACCCTTACACAGGGTAATCATGTGGCCAAGTTTGGTCAAGATCCAATATACAGAACTAAAGTTATTGTGCGGAAACGATCCTGTTGTCAGAAATTCTATTCATAGTAATGGTGACCTTGACCTTTGACCTAATGACCCCAAAATAGATAGGGTTCTTCCCCTTCTACAGGGGAATCATGTGGCCAAGTTTGTTAAAGATCCAATATACAGTACAAAAGTTATCATGTGGAAACGACCCTGTTGTCAAAAATTCTATTTATAGTAATGGCGACCTTGACCTTTGACCTAATGGCCCCAAAATAAATAGGATTCTTCCTCTTCCACAGGGCAATCACATGGTCAAGTTTGGTAAAGATCCAATATACAGAACTAAAGTTATCATGTGGAAACGACCTTGTTGTCAAAAATTCTATTTATAGTAACTGTGACATTGACCTTTGACCTAATGACCCCAAAATAAATAGGGTTCTTCCCCTTCCACAGGGGAATCATGTGGCCAAGTTTGGTAAAGATTCGATATATAGAACTAAAGTTATTGTGCGAAAATCTGTGTGGACGCCCACCCGACATATCCCAATCACATAATACGGCCCGTCTCAAGACGGGCATATAATAATCAGGCCACTGGTTTTTTTAGGGGGGGGGGGGGGGGGGGGGGGGGGGGAGAGAGAGAGAGAATAAAAATCTTGAAGCTAAACAAGCAAGCTAGGATATGTAGATTCAATATAACTTCATAATATCAGGTAACATATGATGCTTTGAAGATGTGTGTAAACTTAAATTTAATAAAACATTCAAATGACAATGATCATCAGTCATAAATCCATCAAATACTTCTAAAAATATAGTTATAAAACATTTTGTGTGTCAATGTGAGGATTTTTGTACATAATGTCTCACTAATATTATATATATACAAATGTACACTCATTAATCACTGATAGAACAACAAACAATGGGATAAATTGTTATGATTAGGTGTTCACATTTACAAAATATAAATCAGAGGGAAAAATTTAATAAATTTTCAAACCTCGTAGTTCCCTCATAACAGTTATTTCACAGTTTCAATGGTTATTATGGAGTGAAACTCCTCTTTACCAAAGCCTGATGAACATCTTAAGTTTCAATAACTTGAACCTGTGTAATACAAAAAACCTGTATAATGTCTATTCTGAATGAAAAAGTGGACCCAAAGGGTACTGGTGTTTGTTGTATTCTTGTCCAAGAGATGCTGCCGATTTTTGTTTTGATGACATAATAAAAAAAACTAGAGGCTCCAAGGAGCCTGTAATTGCTCACCTGGTTTTTAATTTGACATCTAAAGTTGATAGAAAATGGGGGTGTTACACATAATTTTGAAAGTGGGCCACCAAAAGATCATTTCAACTCAAATTTCTGAGCAACAGATTTTGATGTGATTTTTTTTCTCATAATATTCCTAAACGGAATAAACTGGC
This sequence comes from Bathymodiolus septemdierum, assembly GCA_963383655.1. NCBI lineage: Eukaryota > Metazoa > Mollusca > Bivalvia > Mytilida > Modiolidae > Bathymodiolus > Bathymodiolus septemdierum. Next base: position 11,222,410 of record OY726526.1, on the reverse strand, counting down.
TGAAAAAATCTCACAGAAAAACCCATAATGTATATTAAACTACTAATTGCCATGTAGCTGCAGATACAATTTCAGTTCATTTTGATGTGTAATAAAGCAGAAATTGATAACTAAAGAAATTTCTATTTTTAGTAACAGCAGCCATTTTGAATGGAGGGCGGGGCTGTCGGACACAATATAGAAAGGGAACCACCCAAGAACCATCCCAGCCAAATTTGCTTTAATTTAATTTAGCAGTTTCAGAGGAGAAGATTTAAATGTGATCTTTTATCAAAATATGTCTAATTTGTATAATCGGTATAAATCGGTTGAAAGAAAAATTTCACAGAAAAACTCAGAATATTTGTTAATCTACTCATTGTCATGTAGCTGCAGTTAAAATTTGAGCTCATTTTAATTTATAATAAAGCAGCAATGGACAATTGAAGAAATTTCTATTTTTAGTAACAGCAGCCATCTTGAATGGAGAGCGGAGCTGTCGGACACAATTTTGAAATGGGACTACCCAAGGACTATCCCAGCCAAATCTGATTTAATTTGGTTCAGCGGTTTCAGAGGAGAAGATTTAAATGTGGTCTTTTATCAAAATATGCCTAATTTGCATAATCGGTAAAAATCGGCTGAAAGAAAAATTTCAAAGAAAAACCCAGAATATATGTTAAACTACTCCTTGCTATGTAGCTGCAGTAAAAAATTTGAGCTCATTTTGACTTAAACTAAAACAGCAATGGACAATTGAAGAAATTTCTATTTTTAGTAACAGCAGCCATCTTGAATGGATAACGGGGCTGTCGGACACAATTTTGAATGGGAACCACCCAGGGACCATCCCTGCCAGGTTAGGTTTAATTTGGTTCAGCAGTTTCAGAGGAGAAGATTTAAATGTGAAAGTTTACGACGTACGACGGATGCCAAGTGATGGCAAAAGCTCACATGGCCTTTGGCCAGGTGAGCTAACAAATGCTACCAATTTATGCTTGGTTGACATCAGACTTGGGGTCAATTACATTCAAATGTAATCGATTACATTACAATTACTTTGCAATTTTCATGATTACATTACATTACGATTACATCAATTTTCAAATGTAATCGATTAAATTACAATTACTTTGTAAATGTAATCGATTACATTACTGATTACATTTAATGTCATGACAACCAATATATTAGTGTTTTATGTTATTTTGTCTCATGTTTATCTGTCCAATATCTCTTATTTAATGTATTTCTTATTCAGAATTATGAATTACAATTCAGTTTTAATGTGATCATTACATGCAATAACATACAGTACATTGTAAATTATAAACAGCAATATCTCATTTTCCTTTTTTCAAAAAATACGTTGTTTCTTATTACTATAACCAATATTGATTCCATCTTATACTATTAGTAAATATTATAACATACATATGCACATTTTAATAATATATTAATATATCAAATAATATCAAACATCCTGTCAAAAGTTTATTGTGGATAATAAACTAGCAGTTAACCTGTGCCACAGATAAAATTTGTAATTGTGGTCTTATTTATGACACCAAATTATATAACAATCACCATTACTAAATTTCACACCATTTCAATGTGATATATAATTCAGAAGATAAAAAAACAAGTCATTCTGGTTCTAAAAACTTGCTTAAAAATATGCACAATTTCTCAGTCTAAATATGAAAACTAAATCCTTAATTTATGTAAATAGATTTAATCAAATATCCATTAATAATGAAAATGATCACATAATCTAATATTAAAAGGAAAATCAGCACCAAAATAAAAAACAGAAATATCACATATCTCTGAATATCAGATACATTGGAATATTCTTTAAAAAAATTCAAAAATTTTACAAATATTACAACTTGCTATTTATCACTTAATTTGTAATATGTATGATTGAAAATATTTTGTTATTGAAATTTAGATTTCTTTTTAAACTTGTATAAGAAATCTTCATGAGATACCTATGTTTTGGTTTATATAAAATATTTCTTTATCTTATGGGAATCATGAGGACTCAATAGTCTTTCATAGAATTAGAAGCAATTTCATATATGAAATCTTGAAAGTTGTGTCAGATAATTTAAAATTTTAGAGCTTGTTGTGTTTTACACAAGTCGACAAACTGTTTTCACTGAAATTTAGAAATCCTAAAGTAATTGAAATTGAGATATTATTTGTTTGGATATCAAGTCTTTGAAGCCATAATTAATACATAATATTTTTTGTACCTGTGATAGTTTTGATTGCAATTAAACATAGAATAATATCTTTTGATCATGTTGTGATTGCCACTTAATTTTAATAGATTTTGTGTGTGGAATTTGTAACAATTGAATTTCATAACATATTTTTTTATTTAGATGTCAATAAACTTTATATTTTTTCTAGTAAACCAATCTACATTATTTGTTTGATAAATTTCATGAAGAAAATTCATCTACATAAATCATACATTAAATATCTAAGGAGATATGTTTCAAGACAAAATAAGTCAAAATGATGAAAAGTAATCTAAATGTAATCAGAAAGTAATCATGATTACAGGGTCAAAATGAATGTAATCGATTACATTACGATTACATGTAATCTAAAAAATGGCCGATTACAGATTACATGAAAAAATGTAATCGATTACAACTGATTACGATTACAAATTACGATTACCCCATGACTGGTTGACATAATAAAACAGCTGATTAAAGCCATAAAGCCAATCAATATAAGATAACTATCCTGCTACATGAGATAAAACTGTACAAATGATAATTGATGTATATATATATCAATGATTTGGTTTGCCAGAATAGATTTCTCATCTCAATATCTCATTGAAGGCAAAGCCTGAACTGTGGGATGCGAAGAGATTGATTGATTTATTGGTTTGTGCTTAACACCAACCTAGCAATATCTCAGCTATATCGTGGCGTGAACGAAACTTAAAACAATTGTGTTATATGTACATATGCAAAGAGAAATCCATTTCAAGAAAAACATATCAACGACATTATGCTTATAGAGGATAAGTCAAGGTGACATGAGTGAAGTCAATAAAACGTCATATTAGAAATGAACAATACATTTTTATATCACACTTGTTGCATGATAAATATAGAATAACAGCAGTTATCACATGTTTTGTTGCAATATGTCCGTTTTTGCATGTCCAATAATAGTTAAAAGTCAGTGTTGGTTACTTGTCCTCAGGGCAAATACGGGGCAAATACCCGTATTTGCCCTCAAATATCCTTATTTGCCCTCATATATCCGTATTTGCCCCCGAATTCAACTTCCGGTATCTGCGCAGTGGTCTCAAAGATTATATGTCCAAGTACAAAGAAACATGATGCATAAAGATATGCATAAAATCATATTTCAATCAAATTAACACATTTCAACATATTGGAATAAAGCTTAAATAACTTGAAACGGAATAATTCACTGAAATGTATACATCGTGTTGAATAGGAATTTCCATTCAAATGTCAACGTCTTAGGTAGATTTTACAAACAGTTTCTAACGTCATTGTACAGATCCACATTGTTTGGTATATTTTTGAAATCAGAATCGAAACAAAAATATTTGCAAGTTGAATAAAGTCAACTCTCTTAATGATTTATTTTCGCAATTTGTCAGTTCAAAGATCTTTTTTGCAATATAAAAGTCAATGCTTGGAAAAGGTCAATGTAAAATATGTGATAAAAAGATCATGACATGAAATTTTCCATAACGTCCCTGGTATTAATCCTCGACTCATATCAGCACTCCAGCTTCGCTGTCGGGCTTGATATGGGAGTCTCGAGCTAATACCAGGGTCGATATGGAAAATGTCATGTAATAATCTCTTATTATGAAGATTGAAAACAGACATTATCGTTAGATATAGCCAATAAACTTGTAATCCTAATTCTTACTTTTAAAATCTATGTTAATCTTCATATAACCTTGATATGAGAAGGGAGGTTATGGTGTTTAACACCTCTTTCAACAATATTTCAGTTATATTGTGGAAGTCAGTTTTATTGGTGGAGGAAACTGGAATACATGGAAGAAACCTCAGACCTGTCACAAGTCACTGACAAACTTTATCACATAATGTTTTAACGAGTACACCTCGCCATCAGCAGGACTTGAACTCACAACGTAAGTGGTGATAGTAAATCCAACTACCATATGATCATGGCCATGGCAGCCCCACACAAGATGAGAAGAACAAGATTTCATCCATAACTTTATTTACAATGAAATGAGTCACTGAATCATCTGTAGAAGTAGAAGTAAAAGTATATATTTCACACTTATGTACTAAATATTATTAGAAATCATATCATATAATATTTACAAGTATTAATATACACTGGTAAGTGTTAATATCATAAATCAGACAAGCCCTCTACAAGTGATAACTTATACTAAGTTGTGATTTTTGAGAATTTTCAAATGCCCTCACTTCACATCGACGGTATAATTTTTTAATCATTGCATATTGCCCAATTTTTTTTTATAATTACATTGAATCACTACACCTCAAGTTCTTAAAAATAACCAGACAGATCGAGCCTATGCTGCTGTTATTAAATTTGGGTGACAACACTCTGATGTAAAGAAATTTTAAAACATTGACCCACAATCTTCACTACCATATTTGGTTGTGTATAAATCACATCTATGTATATTGTGCACACCTTCCATGATCCCTTCAATAACTGATTGTAAAAGTACAATCAAACCTGTCTTAACTTAACTATATCATATCTTGTATGAATTGTAACATATATGTATGCTTTATTTTGAAAAAAATGTTTAAACTAACTAAATAAAACAGAATCCTGTATACACCAAAATTTAAAAATGTCCAAGTCTAGGATTTTTTTTTTATATTAATTTAACCTGTTATAAACCAAGCACATGCCTATTCCAACCTCAAAAATTGGTCCAGATGAATTTCAGTTAAGACAGGTTTTACAGTATATACATTTTCTGATTTCTTGTCATAAATAGTATTCAACTAGATTAGTAAAAAAACAACAACATTTGCATGATTTTTTTTCTTAATATTTTGTCTTCCAAACAATATGTATTAACAAGGGCAACACAGAGCGTGGCGTATCCCCTCGGCTCAAAATTTGACCTTTGACCTTGAAAATCCATAGGATTCCAGATTCTCTTAAGGACTAAGTATGTACCAAGTCTGGTCAAAATCCATTGAAGGATGTTGATTCTAGAGTGTTCACAAGGATGTTACAGGGTAAAAATTAGACCCTGTGACCTTGACCTTCGACCTTGAAAATCAATAGGGTTCCAGTCTCACCTAAAGACTAAGTATGTACCAAGTTTGGTCAAAATCCATTGAAGGATGTTGATTCTAGTGTTCACAAGGATGTTACAGGGTAAAAATTAGACTGTGACTTCGACCTTTGACCTTGAAAATCAATAGGTTCCAGATTCTCTTAAGGACTAAGTATGTACCAAGTTTGGTCAAAATCCATTGTAGGATGTTGATTCTAGAGTGTTCACAAGGATGTTACGGAAGGATGGACGGACGGACAGTAGCGTTACTATATCCCTTCGCAACTTCGTTGGCGAGGGGATAACAAAGGGAGATAAGTCAAATTAATGAATTTGAATTGAATGTTTGGTTTTATGATGTTTAACACCATTTTCAACAATATTTCAGTTATATCGTGGCGGCCAGTTTTATTGGTGGAGGAAACCGGAGTAACCGGCGAAAACCAAAGACCTGTCCTAAGTCACTGAAAAACTTTATCACATAAAATTGTATCGAGTACACCTCGCCATGAACGGGGTTCGCACTCACAAGTTTAAATGACAGATACATATTGCTGTAAATATGCATTTGGCAATATAAAAAGAGGCCTTTAATGTCTACTTCTTAATTAATTACATCAACATTTACATATTCAAATGATCAGATGATTTTTTTTACAAAAAAAATGTCATTGTCATTTTATAAGTAGTTTACATGTAAGCTGCCTTCATAATTATTTCATGCTAATCCAATCAATGTTTGTTTCTTAAATGATAATTTTTCCAGTTTTTAGTATCTCCGCTTGTCACTTCAGGATTGTCTCCCCCTGAAACAGACATAAAAAAATGGCATTACTCTTACTAGCAACAAAAAAATTTCCAAAAATATATTTTAAGTCATTTTCTATTATTATTATTTTTTTATTTTCATTATAAAATGTAAAAATCTGATGTAATGTGCAAACTGCATCTATTAAAAGGTCATGTAGTGTTGTGTTAAGAAATACATAAAATTTGATTTGTTTATATAAATTCCAAAATTTACTTTGAATAATTATATCACATAAAAGTTTCTCATTTTTAGCCATGGCTATTATATACATATTATATCATTTCATTGCGCATGCTAATCCATATTGTAAATTATTGTATTCGGGAGAAGACTTCATAAGTTAGAAAAACTTGTGTCCGATCCCTATTTGTTATATTTAGCAAATAAAAATATGTTTAAACTAAATTAAACTATGATCACCTTCAAGAACGGTAACTCATGCTGTAATCCGTGTGACGTGTGGTTCATGTGCCACTCATTTATTACTGCACATTGAAAAATAGTTCTTATTAGTGTGTATTGAATTCGCAATACAACTGACCACAATAAATTAATATACAAATGAGTTTCTATGATTCTAAATCATTGAGACTGGAACTCTCAGCGGTAAAATTCTAAGAATCGAAGCGCATCGTCACTTCACTTTCAGATGTCGGAGCGAAGGGCTGATTTAAGAACAATAAATATTTATCCCATTTAAGGATATAAATATACATTTGTATATATTTAAGGATAATTAACTATGGAAGTTTGTAGAAAAAAATATTTATTTTACAAAATGGTATCGATGTACTCCACAAATCAGATTTAATCTAAACTGTACACAGTTCAATAAATAGATCGCAATTTTTTTTAACCAGGTGGCGAGTATAACATACAAATCGGACTTGGATGCTGATCGATAAAAATCTGAAGCGCCCTCGTGCATTTCAACGAATTTGAAAAGTAGCTTCGGTCAACATTTCCTATATCACGGTGGATTGCGTCCGCTTTTCCGTACCGTCATTTTTATTTGTAAATTTCTATAAAACGAAATGGATTACTTTTCCAGAAAATCATTTTCAAAATACTTAATGAGTACGATAGATTTCAGTAAACACGATATCGACATTTTCATAAAAGACACTTGGCAAAAAAATATGTGGGTGCCATACGCATATAGGACGATTATTCAAAATTACAAGTTGACTTGAGCTTCGGGTAATTATCATACCTTTGTAAATTTTTAATCATTTTGATTACGTTATTAAATATATGCTACCTCTATTTAATTGACGTGGGTCATAGACATGTCAGGACAGAGACTAATGATAAATATAATGATAAATTTTATGCTTTCAAACAATTTTAAGTGGTGAATTGCTCTAAAAAATAATTGTCAAAAATAAAATGCATTCGTCAATTACAAAAATGACGAGCGCTGGCTGATTCATAGTAATAAATCATTATAGTACCCGAAAGTTCCTCCCTCAGTTGCAGTCGCAATTCTGCAAGTTTTTAAACAGGTGAAATTCGTAGCTCTATGGTCACTAAAAAAGAAATTTTGAAATTTTGAAATTTTATTACCCCCCCTACCCATGGTATTTTGACCCCCCTACCCATGATATATCGACCACCCTACCCATGGTATATCGATTCCCCTACCCATGGTATATTGACCCCCCCTACCCATGGTATATGGACCCCCCTACCCATGGTATATTGACCCCCCTACCCATGGTATATCGACCCCCCCTACCCATGGTATATTGACCCCCTTACCCATGGTATATCGACCCCCATACCCATAGTATATCAACCCCCCTCCCATGGTATATCGACCCCCCTAACCATGGTATATCGACCCCCCTATCCATGGTATATTGACCCCCCTACCCATGGTATATCGACCCCCCTACCCATGGTATATCGACCCCCCTACCCATGGTATATCGACCTCCCTAACCATGGTATATCGACCCCCCTACCCATGGTATATCGACCCCCCTACCCATGGTATATTGACCCCCCTACCCATGGTATATCGACCCCCCTACCCATGGTATATCAACCCCCTTATCCATGGTATATTAACCCCCCTATCCATGGTATATCGACCCTCCTACCCATGGTATATCGACCCCTCCAACCCATGGTATTTTGACCCCCCCCCTGTCCATGGAATATCGACCCCCCTTAGGCCCTACCTAGGTATATCAAACCCTCTCTTATGGTATTATAAACTCCTCTCTCTTGGTAGAAATGAGGGGGGTTCAAAATACCATATGACACCGGGGTAACTGAATTTACCGTTATCTGTGCATTTATGTGAATCATACCTTTGACATTTTTAAATAAATTTTACACACTTGTGTGCTATTTACATGTGTATAATATGTAATAGGTTTACTTATTGCTACAGTTGTTTCCTTTTCCCATTATTTCAGAATAAGATCATTATTCAAGAGTTTCAAATAGCTAATTTATAATGACAAAAGATAATAATTAAGATATTCCAACTGGAAAAGTCTGACCCATGGTGTCAATAATTGTACTATAAATTTGGTTATTATCAATTATTCTTAATTTACTACGTCTTTGGTGCTATTTTCAATTGGCTATTATTAATTATTCTTAATTTACTGCTTTGGTGCTATTTTCAATTGATATCTGTTATCATATGAACTGCTAAGTATTTTTTTTTTAAATAAGCAATGTTGGGTCCAAAAAAATGTTGACTTGCAAACTTATTTTTTTTACAGCTTTACCATTCTTAAACGAAAACATAAAGTTGCATTTAATATCTTACATTTATGTATTATAACCTTATCAATCCGATATGAAACATCAAGGTGCCAGTATATCAAACATGGTTAATATTTAAATGTAATGATTTGTCTAAACTGTCATGACATGGAAATATGAAGATGATATTTGTTTGTTGAATGCAGTAAGATTATTGTATGCTTGGAGGTAAATTCAACATGGCTACAAACAGTAGCCTATAGTGAATAACATTTACATCTTGACAATTTATTGAAATTTTTCCATCAAACAAAGTGCCATATGTTTTCTTAGTGTTGTTGTTTTGGTATTGATTCATCACAAACATGGCTGCTAAAGAACTAGTTGAACAGCTATACAGATGTTTCCTGTTGTCAAAGCCTAAATCTTATTTCCAACACCCATTTTTTTTTATTTCAAGGCTTTCACATTGAGATTGAAAGGTTAGCCTTGGCTCTCAATACTTTCAGTGCTTTGATTTTTCTTTTAGTCTGTTGTTAAAACTCATTTTATATCAACTGGACTAAAAAGGTGATTGTTTTTATTGTCACTTCCAGGATTTTTTCAGCTTTATTGTTACTGGGAGACTTAATGGGGGTGGGAGCTCAGACTGTTGTAACAAACTGACATGTGAAACCATTGGTCATGGGTAGTTGTCTGATAAACCTTAAAAATTGAAATGGGTAAGTGGGGCATGAACTCATGTCAGTGGTATTAGTCCTGTGGTCAGAAATCAACAACTTCAACCACTCTAAAATCCATGCCCCTCTACATGCCTACATACTACATTTTTTGTATTAAAATGTTTGAAAATAACTCTTTTATATATTTACATTACCACTTAGAATAAATTATCAATTAAAGAAAATTATCATTCTAATTATTGAATAATATTAAATTAAATATTATGAAAAAGTTTACATATTACAACTGTAAAACATCCATAAAAACAAAAATCATATTGGTTCTTTTGGGGGGTGGCAGTGTGGGAAACTACCGCTCGCCAAATGCGAGTGTAAAATGATTTTGGCGAGTATTTCTATCCAAGTACTAGCCATTCTGGCGAGTTGGCATGTCTGTGCGAAATACGATAATTTACTGCTCGACAGTTGATGTAACAAAATAAATAGTCCAAAATCGATTGAATGTGATTTACTTGCGTGTTCCGATAAAATAGTACCGAAACATAAGTTTTTATTCAAATTGTCACTCGTTTTTTGTTGCGGACGCCATCACAGTTTTTATGGAAACACTAAAAACTTACGCGATTGTCCCGACCTTGATTGTTATTTTCTTATCGTTTCTGATTAGAAATCGTGAATGAGATACCTATGAAATATCCTTAAAAATTGATGTTTTGTTATTTCAAACATGTTACCATGTCGTAGCCCAAATTTTAGCGGAAGTTGCTAATTATTTACTGAAATAATCGTACATCATTGATCGGAAATGGTACCCTTATTTTGTTAATATCCTAAAAGTTCTAAATGTTGACCTTGGCAGCAAATTTGAATTAGGAATGAAACTAAACCCAACATGAAAATCTTTTAAAGTAATTTTAAGCCAAAAGGAAATCCTTTACCTGAAAAAGATGTTAGCCAAAAGACAGTGAGAAAATTTATACCTAAATGGAAAATAGGGAGAAAATGGTTGATGCATGATGCAAACAAGGGAATGAGGTGTTTCCTAGGCTATATGAGGAAAATTGGACTTTTAATGTTATGGAAGATATGGAGTTCAAACGAGGGATCTCTCACCATAGATGGCTAGTGAAATTTAACTTTGGCAAGTAGATTTCAATAGTTACTAGCCAGATTGGCGAGTAACTTTAAAAAATGGTTTCTCACACTGGGGTGGATGGGGGCTGTTGAGAAAAATATTGATCAGTGTGTAATGCCAAAACTTTATGTCTTTAACCTCAAACCTGCTTTGTTAATTATCTGATAGACACATGCTATATTTCAACTTATTGGACACAATTGTTTGCTTACATCAGATTTCTTCTTATATATTTCTTATAAAATCTTTTCCCCAAAAAATTATACTGAGGTCAATTTTGTCGAAAATTTTCGCTTACAAATGCAAATTGTTTTCTATTTTTTCTTCATGGTCTTCATATAATGTTGTGATTCAAGATTTTAATCAAATTCAGAAGTTAAACAAAAATCTTAATTTGAACATGAAAAATTATGATATAAATATAGTATTTATGAACTTCAAGAAGTTTAAATTCATTAATAAACAAAAACATAATCAAATTGTTATGACAAACTGTTATTATTATATTATTTTGCACATGAAAATTTTATTAGAATTGACCAATAATGACTTTAGTAGATTATTTTTTTCTGAACAAAAAAACCATGGTTTACATGAAATATAGTGGGAAATATCTGAAGTGACAAACAATTATGTCCACTTACTGTACCTTTATAATATATAAAATATAGAAAATACCTTTATAACAGAGAATGATATAGTCTGATCAAGTCAATAAAGAGGCATTGTTAAGTGATGGAAGATAATGATAACTCTGTCTTTGGATTATTTCAGTTCTGTAAGAGTTATGTCCCTTTTGAGTAGGCATTTGTACAGATAGTTTCGGTAGTTTTAGTTTTTCCAATTTTATTTCAATCCCAATTCCCTTATACTTTGAATATTCATATATATTTTAGAGTTAACTCGAATAGAGTTTTTTCCCTTTGTAGAAAAAAATATGTTCTTTCAATAAATAAATGCATTTGTGTATTTACATAGTTTCTCTCACTGAAATTATATCAAAATACCTACCAAAGAAAGACATTCCGTAAATCTGTCTATGATTAGATTTGCTGTAATGAATATAAATCTTTTTATGGTGATGATAAAAGAGATAAATATTTTTTTATTGAGCATCAAAGATATGATTTATCCTATGAATACTTTGCAAGACAACATCTATGTTCATTTTTGACAACAAAGTGTTTTGTCAAATTGTTGGAATTCCAATGGGAACAAATTGTGCTGATTTGTTTTTGCATAGCTATGAATCTCAATTAATGGCTTTTGGACTCTAAAGAAAAGCTTCAAAGCACTCACTGACTAGTTTATTTAACAATATCTGTAGAAAATTATCAAAAACGTAAACTTCTTCTTCTAATTCCAATTACAGGAGTAGACTCTATGGTTAGAATGTGAAACAATCCTAATTTTCTAAAATTTGTAAAACATATTTATCCCAAGGAACTTACAATAAATAAGACTAACTCAACAACAAAATGGGGTTAATTTTTGGATTCAGACATATCCTTTTCCCAAGGTAAATCTAATACTCATGTTTCCAACTAAAGAGACACATTTTATTTCCCTATTGTCAATTTCCTTTTATTGGATGGTGATGTTCCTTTGGTCCCATCATATTGCATGTACATTTCTCAGTAGTTCCTTTTTTCCCTTATTTGTAATACGGTTTTTGACTTTAATGACTATCATCTCATGCTAACAGAAAAAACTTTTACACCAAGGATACCGTTATTACTGCTATAAAGATTTTTTATATAAAGACAATTCTAGAAGCAGAGATCTGATAAGAAATGTTACTTCCCATCCTTGTTTTACAGCAATGTTATTAACCATTATAAAGCTAAAAATTTCAAATCTGACACGTTTAAACTTATAATATAAATATTGGTTACTGTAACGCAGAGCGTTACAAATGTCCCTCAAACGAACAATACAAGTACTAGTGGTATGAATGAATAATAATGTGAGAACATAGCAAGAAATAATTAAAGCCCAGTTTTTAACTCTATTATGTCTATAGTAGGGCTTCTTTGTTATGTTACCCTACAAAGTGCTACAATAAACTAGTAAGCAAAGCAAGAAAAAAATGGCTTCAATTGTCTGCCATCATCTACAACACCAGTAATGGAGATGTTAGAAGACTATATTATTAGCATGAAATCAAATGCAAAAGATGTTTGTCATACACTATTATATTAATAAGCAAATATTAGATAGCTATTTTTATACTAAGTCTGAAAAGATATGGTTGTTATTCACCTTTGTGTTAAATTGAGTGTCTTTGCGGTTTCCATGGCAACGGCAGGCATTTTGAAATTTCCAAGCCTCAAAACCATTTCTACACATGCCATACAACATTTCTATTAAGTTTCATCCAATTCCGAGCACTTTAAATTTTTCACGTTTTTTGTGGCAACAGCGGCCATTCTGAATTTTCTAAGCCTCAAAATTATGTGTACACATGTCAGACAAAATTTCTGGAAAGTTTCATCCAATTCCAAGCACCATAGCAAACCAACGATGAATATCAATTCGCAACATCATAATCTACTTGGAAACCAAATTTCGCCCAAATCGGAGGATTTTTGTACTTGGCGGCCATTTTATACCTTGGTTACCAATGGAAATGGCCGCCATTTTGATTTTTTTCAACCCCCCCAAAAGCTGTCACATACTACGGTGGATATTCCTACAAAGTGGATCATAATATGGCTCCCAAGCCATGGATATCAATTCCCAACATCAAAATCTACTTGGAAACCAAATTTCTCCCAAATCAGAGGATTTTTGTATTTTGGTGGCCATTTTGGATTCAAAATGGCCACCATAGCAAACTAACGATGGATATCAATTCGCAACATCATAATCTACTTGGAAACACCAAATTTCGCTCAAATCAGAGGATTTTTGTATTTTGTCGGCCATTTTGGATTCAAAATGGATGCCATAGCAAACCAACGATGAATATCAATTCGCAACATTAAAATCTACTTGGAAACCAAATTTCGCCCAAATCGGAGGATTTTTGTACTTGACGGCCATTTTATACCTTGGTTACCATGGCAACGGCCACCATTTTGAATTTTTTCAACCTCCCCCCCCAAAATCTGCCACACACTACGGTGAATATTCCTACAAATTTTCATGAAGTTTGATGAAAGGAATCCAATTTTTTTTTGAATCCCCCCTTTTTTGCTTCCATGGCAACTGCGGAAAAGTTTGTACAACCGATTCCAATTTTTTTGGCTTATCTCGTTCCACTAGATGTGGATGTTGTTCCTATCAAGTTTCATCAATTTCTGTTTGTCGAGTAACCTGCTATGATCAATTTTTTAGCATTTTTGTCGTTTCCATGGCAACGGCGGCCATTTTGAAAATTCTTAATGCTTAACATTCCTGTGAAGTTTCATTGATTTCCGTTCCGTTGTCGCCGAGAAATGTGTCGGATAAATTTTTGGTGGAAGAAAGAAAGAAAGAAAGAAAGAGGAAGAATAATAATAAGAAACGGAGCAAACACAATATGTCTCCCAAACTTTGTTTGGGGGACATAATTTCAAAATCTTCATCATAAAGATTATGATTTAGCAACTATAGTTGACTCTTTGCTAAAAAATATAGATAATCTGCTGGTAGAACTAGTATGCCCATCTAGCAATTAAATCTGTACACTTTTATTTCACTCCAAATTATATTACTTTTTATATTCAATTCCAACAAATTGATAACCTACCAGTATTTATTCTGGTCTCCCATGAAGACCATGTCTTTAGAGGGGGTTAGGGATTATGGTTTTTGAAGCCACTTCCAACAATATTTCAGCTATATCGTGGTAGTCAGTTTTATTGGTGGAAGAAACCAGAATATCCGGAGAAAACCACTGACCTGCCGCAAGTCGATGACAAACTTTATCACATAATGTTGTATCGAGTACACCTCACCATGAGTGGAATTCGAACTCTCAATGTTAGTGGGGATAATCTTTGATTGCATAGGTAGTTGAAAATCCAACTATCCAATTATGATTTTTTTGTCCTAAAAGTAATGTCTTCCATCTTCTTAGCTAGTAGTCAGTTAACTACAAGCATTCACTGACCCTGCTATTGTACTCTCCATGTTTATGTTGTCATTCACTGACCCTGCTATTGTACTCTCCATGTTTATGTTGTCATTCACTGACCCTGCTATTGTACTCTCCATGTTTATGTTGTCATTCACTGACCCTGCTATTGTACTCTCCATGTTTATGTTGTCATTCACTGACCCTGCTATTGTACTCTCCATGTTTATGTTGTCATTCACTGACCCTGCTATTGTACTGTCCATGTTTATGTTGTCATTCACTGACCCGACCCTGCTATTGTACTCTCCATGTTGTCATTCACTGACCCTGCTATTGTACTGTCCATGTTTATGTTGTCATTCACTGACCCTGCTATTGTACTCTCCATGTTTATGTTGTCATTCACTGACCCTGCTATTGTACTCTCCATGTTTATGTTGTCATTCACTGACCCTGCTATTATACTCTCCATGTTTATGTTGTCATTCACTGACCCTGCTATTGTACTCTCCATGTTTATGTTGTCATTCACTGACCCTGCTATTGTACTCTCCATGTTTATGTTGTCATTCACTGACCCTGCTATTGTACTCTCCATGTTTATGTTGTCATTCACTGACCCTGCTATTGTACTCTCCATGTTTATGTTGTCATTCACTGACCCTGCTATTGTACTCTCCATGTTTATGTTGTCATTCACTGACCCTGCTATTGTACTCTCCATGTTTATGTTGTCATTCACTGACCCTGCTATTGTACTGTCCATGTTTATGTTGTCATTCACTGACCCTGCTATTATACTCTCCATGTTTATGTTGTCATTTATGGTTGTAAGTGTGTGGTCATTTTTGAGTGGAAGACTGCAGATTTTTTATTCTTTGTTTATATCTGTATTAGCATTGGAGATCCAATTATCAAGATGGTGGATGTTGGGATTCCATTAACAAGCTTATCCCTGCCACATTTGTGTGTCTGTCCAAAGACAGAAAACTGGATATTCAATTGCATGTCACAGTCTTTTTTGTGTTCAATGATTTGATATGAGAGGTTAATGTTATTAATTTTGTTGATATTGGTGGAATTCTTGATTCTTTTTATAATCTTTAACTTACAATAATAAGAAAGAGCAAATAATATATTTACATTACACAAATGGAAATTTAGATGAATCATTGGTACATAATCTGCTTCAAAGATTTCTTGATGAAATCTGATTCTGCCAATCCTGTATAGGACCTCAGGTTTTTTGGATGAAACCTGATTCTGCCAATCCTGTATAGGACCTCAGGTTTTCTTGATGAAACCCGATTCTGCCAATCCTGTATAGAACCTCAGGTTTTCTTGATGAAACCTGATTCTGCCAATTCTGTATAGGATCTCAGGTTTTCTTGATGAATCCTGATTCTGCCAATCCTGTATAGGATCTCAGGTTTTCTTGATGAATCCTGATTCTGCCAATCCTGTATATAGGACCTCAGGTTTTCTTGATGAAACCTGATTCTGCCAATCCTGTATAGGATCTCAGGTTTTCTTGATGAAACCTGATTCTGCCAATCCTGTATAGGACCTCAGGTTTTCTTGATGAAACCTGATTCTGCCAATCCTGTATAGGACCTCAGGTTTTCTTGATGAAACCTGATTCTGCCAATTCTGTATAGGAGCTCAGGTTTTCTTGATGAAACCCGATTCTGCCAATTCTGTATAGAACCTCAGGTTTTCTTGATGAAACCTGATTCTGCCAATCCTGTATAGGATCTCAGGTTTTCTTGATGAAACCTGATTCTGCCAATCCTGTATAGGACCTCAGGTTTTTTTGATGAAACCTGATTCTGCCAATCCTGTATAGGACCTCAGGTTTTCTTGATGAAACCTGATTCTGCCAATCCTGTATATAGGATCTCAGGTTTTCTTGATGAATCCTGATTCTGCCAATTCTGTATAGGACCTCAGGTTTTCTTGATGAAACCTGATTCTGTCAATCCTGTATATAGGATCTCAGGTTTTCTTGATGAAACCTGATTCTGCCAATCCTGTATAGGATCTCAGGTTTTCTTGATGAAACCTGATTCTGTCAATCCTGTATATAGGATCTCAGGTTTTCTTGATGAAACCTGATTCTGCCAATTCTGTATAGGACCTCAGGTTTTCTTGATGAAACCTGATTCTGCCAATTCTGTATAGGACCTCAGGTTTTCTTGATGAAACCTGATTCTACCAATTCTGTATAGGACCTCAGGTTTTATTGATGAAACCTGATTCTGCCAATCCTGTATAGGACCTCAGGTTTTCTTGATGAAACCTGATTCTGCCAATCCTGTATAGGATCTCAGGTTTTATTGATGAAACCTGATTCTGCCAATCCTGTATAGGACCTCAGGTTTTATTGATGAAACCTGATTCTGCCAATCCTGTATAGGACCTCAGGTTTTCTTGATGAAACCTGATTCTGCCAATCCTGTATAGGACCTCAGGTTTTATTGATGAAACCTGATTCTGCCAATCCTGTATAGGACCTCAGGTTTTCTTGATGAAACCTGATTCTGCCAATCCTGTATAGGACCTCAGGTTTTCTTGATGAAACCTGATTCTGCCAATCCTGTATAGGACCTCAGGTTTTCTTGATGAAACCTGATTCTGCCAATCCTGTATAGGACCTCAGGTTTTATTGATGAAACCTGATTCTGCCAATCCTGTATAGGACCTCAGGTTTTCTTGATGAAACCTGATTCTGCCAATCCTGTATAGGACCTCAGGTTTTCTTGATGAAACCTGATTCTGCCAATCCTGTATAGAACCTCAGGTTTTCTTGATGAAACCTGATTCTGCCAATCCTGTATAGGACCTCAGGTTTTATTGATGAAACCTGATTCTGCCAATCCTGTATAGGACCTCAGGTTTTCTTGATGAAACCTGATTCTGCCAATCCTGTATAGGACCTCAGGTTTTCTTGATGAAACCTGATTCTGCCAATCCTGTATAGGACCTCAGGTTTTCTTGATGAAACCTGATTCTGCCAATCCTGTATAGGACCTCAGGTTTTATTGATGAAACCTGATTCTGCCAATCCTGTATAGGACCTCAGGTTTTCTTGATGAAACCTGATTCTGCCAATTCTGTATAGGACCTCAGGTTTTCTTGATGAAACCTGATTCTGCCAATCCTGTATAGAACCTCAGGTTTTCTTGATGAAACCTGATTCTGCCAATCCTGTATAGGACCTCAGGTTTTCTTGCTCCCAAAGACTTTTAATTATTTGGTTTTCCAATCTTTCGACTATTGAGTGTATTTGGTGAAGGTTATTCCAGAAACATGGCATACACTCTAAATTAGATA
This sequence comes from Bathymodiolus septemdierum, assembly GCA_963383655.1. Classification (NCBI taxonomy): domain Eukaryota; kingdom Metazoa; phylum Mollusca; class Bivalvia; order Mytilida; family Modiolidae; genus Bathymodiolus; species Bathymodiolus septemdierum. Next base: position 11,204,362 of record OY726526.1, on the reverse strand, counting down.
TCTACAATTTGTTCATAGTTTTAAATATTGTAAAACCATTGATGATGAACATGACTTCCCTGTTATTCATTGTAAATAAGACAACTTTAATTCACATGACCGTTGAAAACCAGGTAACAATTTTCGCAGGCTACATTTCAACACCCCATCATCAGTAATCCAGTCCTCACGATGAACACTGGTCCCAAGACCAGTAATAACTTTGTTCGGACCAGTGAATTTTTCAGTTTTCATTTAGAACTATATAAAAATAAATGCAAGAATTTAATTCGGACCAGTAAATTCAAATTTCATTTTGAGGACTGGTAACCTACAGTCGATTACATTTGTTTCTAATCCATCACCTGTGAGTGAATTCCTATGAAACCTGTCGATTCAGTTTTGTGCCACAACTATTCTGAAGTGCGAGTTGGGCGATTGCTGTTTATCGCCACCTCAGCAAGAGGCAAATATGCTACCCATTATACCACCGATGCAGTTATATATATACTATTCTGAAGTCATAAGCTTAAACATAACAACACTCAAATTTCCATATTGGTCAAATTGAACCGATTATGAAAGATATAATCTGATTGGTCAATACATGTATATCACTCATCGTCGTTAACCCACATGTGAATGTCATCCATTACTCCTATTATTATATCAATTTACCAGGAAATCATTTTCTTTTTAAAAATGTACAATTGGATTGGTTGTAAAAAAAAAAATTGTCAGATACAATTCCCCTAATCATGACCTTGCCATGCAACCCTTATTCCCCCATCAATGTACTATTACTTCCTTTCACAATTCAATATTTGTTCAATTATTTATTACATGTATTTATTTCTTGTGTATATTGTGTAGTGAGCTCTGTTATATAAAAATAAAAATTACAAAAAAAACCTACCACTTTTCTTTTTCTTCAGCTCTGGAGCAATAGAAGGTAATCCTAAATCTTCTAACTCATCATCTGAATCTACAGTTGCAGTTGAAAATAATCTACTGTTGTAAACCTGAAACAAATGTAAATGGCATCAGAGATCTACAAGCTGAGTTGTTTTTGCTTTCAAGAAGAGAAATCATGTTGTCTTTTGTTAACCAACGGTTCCCACGAATGGCACAAAATTTTGGATCAAAAATTATTTTTAACAGCCCAACCCCCTTGACTTGACCTATATTTTATCTGTCTAGGTTGGTTTGGTTGATTCATGGTGCTTAATGCCACTTTCAACAATATTTCAGTTATATCATGGCGGTCAGTTTTATCGGTCTAAAGATAGGTTTAAAATTTCAAGTGAATCTAACAGATAGAAGAACTTCAGTCAATACTTGGAAACTTAACGACAAATGTCTGACAACTCAAATTCAAACTTTACCTGTATATTTTTTTCTGTCAAAATTTCAAGTCAATCGGATAACTAAAACATGGGGAAAATATCAGAAAACAAAAAGTATTGTGGTGGTGGCCATCTTTGATTTTAAATAAAATTAGTAGAAATATTCTTATATTATAATAATTCACTCTTCCATGCTGTTTCTGAGAAGATCTGCTAAATTTTCAGCTAATTCCAAAGTATTACTGGCCTTGCCAGCCATGTTGAATTTCCGATCAGCACCAAAAACAGTCCTGTCCATCTTGGATAGAGGATGAACTGATGGATAGTTTAAAAATAAGACACTTAAGGACCATGCCAGTAAGGTTCGATTTAATTTGACATATTGGTTAAAATTTTTATCCCCCACCCCCGCTAAGCGGAGCGGAGGATATGGAAATGCCAGGCGTCCGTCCGTCCGAGATATGTTGTAAGCGCTTTAAGATTTTTATTTGTTGACCAATTGATTTCAAACTTACACACAAGCATTATATTAGAAATCTCTAGCTTAAGTTCGAAATTGGGCAAAATTTCGAAAAAAAATTGTGAGAATGGCAGCCATTTTCAAGATGTCTGCCAAAACACAACAAAATTTCAAAGTGGTACAATTTCAACGAAAATTGATATTTAGAAGATTTTCGACCTGAGGAATGTGATAGTGACAAATGGCCATTTTGACAGCTATTTTCAATATGGTCGCCAAAACAGATAACAAATTTTGAAGTGCTCCAATGCTCTAATTACAAAGAAAATTGATATTTAGGGGTTTTTAGAGGAATGTGATCGTGACCAATGCGATTTCAAAATGGTGGTCATTTTGGCAGCCATTTTTAAGATGGCCGCCAAAATGCATAAAATTTCGAAGTGCTCCAATTTCAAAGTAGCTCTTTCCCCAAATTTCCTGACATCCAAAACTTTTTTCTGTATAACATTTTTTATATCCAATAGCTAGCACAATTAAAATAACAAATGATTTCTAATATAGAACCCATATAAAGGCTTGCTAGAAACACAAGCAAAATTCTTGACTGATTATTGACGACACAGCTTCTTTAAAGATTAGTCCATTTCAGTCATAGGAACTAATGAAAGTAATTTATACACAGATCTATGTAAATATGCGGAGGACATTGGCTATGGCATAGCAATCTTGTTAAATGATACCATAGTTTTGTCAAAATCAACCTAATCTGCATATTCAACAAAAATAAGCAAAACTATAGATTTTACAGAAAACCTCTCAAAATATGTTTAAAAATGTTTATCATTTATCTATTGTTTTAAGTTCCATTTCCATCTAACATAAACAAAAATAGAGCTTTGGCTATTTGAAGTGTTTACACCCTATGTTCTATTTACCTTTGTTAACTTTTCAGAACACAGTTTTCTTCCAGGTGATGTCATAATGTTATCCTTGTCAAAGGTCTGCATCTGTCTTTTCTTCATTGGTGCCAGCTGTGGAGTTTGACACAGCGTGTCAGATGTCACCTGCATATTCATTTTCATATCCAAGATAGGGATATCAGTTTTACTGTCCACGATAAGTTTTCCTTTTTTCCTCTTGTAGTTGTATCTTGCTACAAATGAAATCATAGGGATAAATTGCTAGCAATATATGAGAACTGTCTCCTTGGTGTAAGGGCAGTTAGCTTGCCCTTGCCTTGAGTGTTGTACATGGTGGTGGGATCCCTGATCTGATCAAACCAAAGACTATATATCAAATCGGTATTTGCTGCTTCTCCGCTGAGCTCGCAGAATTAAGGAGCAAACAGGTTGTCTCTGCATCAGGATAATGTGTCTGATTGGAGCGAAATGTTTATCTGTAGACTTTTGTTCAAGTGAGCTATCCAACTATATACATGTTGGTCTAGTACAATGCAGACATCAATCCAACTATATACATGTTGGTCTAGTACAATGCAGACATCAATCCAACTATATACATGTTGGTCTAGTACAATGTGGACATCAATCCAACTACAGTACAGAAAGGGACATACTGTGATCAATCACCATGATAGTGGTCATGTCTAGGAGAGTGATGGGGATTACAAATTTTAATTCATGTCGGTGATCAGGGGGCAATAAAACACCAGGTGTTAATCTTGTAATCAAGTGTGTCGTTTTACAGGTAAACTAGTCAGATAAGATGTACAGGTGAAATTACGTTTTTATATCGTCTATTTTTTTTTTCAGGTACTGTCTCAGATTCCCCTCAGAATTAAAAAAAAAACATTTTTATTTCTTTCCTCAAAACGTAAAACATCCTTCAACGTAATCCCGGGAATGAAATCCCGAGATCGAGAAAATAGCACGAGAATGGAGAGTTCATTTGAATTGATGAATAAAATGTAAATAATAAATGATTATTCAACTTCAATTCAGTGAAATCATGGGTTGTGCAAATTTGTTTCAAAGATTTTTAACCTTGGCTGTGTATTGCGTATCTACATCTATTATTTTATTGACACGCGTACACGTGACCTGGCTTGTGCACAAATGAAGTTTCATAAACACATGCGCGATATGCGTGATTTGTTACGTCTTAAAGCGTATTTCCAGTTCAATATTACATTTTAGTTCACTAATAATTTTTATACGTACAGTAATTTTTTTTATTTTAATCTTCGTAGAAAACCCAGTTAAAACCCTTTTCGTTGTAGAAATACGTACTAAATAATTTGTATACGGTCATTGAAGAATTTGATTAAAAATTAACCAAGCAAATATTTATAAGGGAACGACCATTTAACTTGAAGGGGGGGGGGGGTTATGGTTTTTTTCTAAAAAAATATTCCGATTCCCAATGTTGTTGAAAAAAATATTCTGATTTTGGTGGAGGAAAAAAAAATAATCTGATTCAGAGTTTTTGTCATATAATCTAATGTTAAATTCTGGAAAAAAATTTCGCGCTTCGTGCAACAAAAAAAATAAATATTCTAACTCTTGTGTTGTCTGAAAAAAAAATTCTGAACGAAGCAAAAAACCATAACCCTCCCTCTTCAAGTTAAATGGTCGGTCCCTAAACAGATCGTTCAAAGAAGTACTACATGTCCAAAAGTCACTAAATTTACGGATATATTTTGGAAATTTGTGGCTAATCTGCAGAAAGTTTAGAAACATGAAAGGAAATAAGGAATTAACCTTTATCATGATTTTACCCCTACAAATGTTTGACATTACACAGTATCTGACCAAAATCAAATGTCACCAGTTTATTTATTTATTCAAATTCAAATCTTAATTGGCTTTCAACCCAATAGATTTGTGACAAAATACAGCCAAAAAAAACCCAAAGTTTATGGAACAAATTAAAAGCATGCTCTTCGTTTTCCGCTTTTTGTTCATTTTGTAGCCATTAGGCTATGTAAATTTGGATTGTTATAGGTTTTTGTTTGCAATTTTAAAGAAAATTATTTTCATCTATAACGGAATTACGCAACAAGCCAAGTGTGTAAAACAGTTTACTTGAATTGTTAATTTTTTTCAATACGAGAGGTTAAAGTCCAAAACACAAAATAAACCAATAATCAATTTGAAGTCTGCTCTTTACCAACTAAACACTACAAAACCAGCGCTTGCAAAGTCTGTGCTTCAAAACCCTGCGCCTGCGGTTTAACTTATAAACAAAAAATACATTTATGAAGTAGCCCGTATCTACGAATAATTCAATACATACTGAATTCGACCCAACAGAAGAAAATGAGAAATTAAAATTAAACAAGATAAAGTTCAGTTGCGGTTTCAACAAAATTCTTAATATAGAACTCGAGGTCATAAAGTAGAACTTTCTAAAACAAACGAAAACGATAACTAGACAGACATTCTTTGGCAATGAAAAGCAACAAACAGTCAAATATCAACAGCAAGAGGATACAAAATTAATTGTCAAAAATACATCCTTCAGTAGCAATAATTACGGCTTTCGATATTAAAAGTCAACAGGTAGAGCTAATCTCTTAATTGGCGGTAAAATATCAATTGGCGCACAGGTGACCTAGAGCCATAAAATTTAATCCCCACCACCTTGTTTTATGGTCCTTTTTAGGTCTATCACAGTGGGTTTATGTCCATAATGATATGTCTAAAGGATTAAAAATTATGTCTCTCGGAGTGATCAATCACGGTATGTCCCTTTCTGTACTGTATATACATGTTGGTCTAGTACAATGCAGACATCAATCCAACTATATACATGTTGGTCTAGTACAATGTAGACATCAATCCAACTATATACATGTTGGTCTAGTACAATGTGGACATCAATCCAACTATATACATGTTGGTCTAGTACAATGTAGACATCAATCCAACTATATACATGTTGGTCTAGTACAATGTAGACATCAATCCAACTATATACATGTTGGTCTAGTACAATGTAGACATCAATCCAACTATATACATGTTGGTCTAGTACAAAGTAGACATCTATCCAACTATATACATGTTGGTCTAGTACAATGTAGACATCAATCCAACTATATACATGTTGGTCTAGTACAATGTAGACATCAATCCAACTATATACATGTTGGTCTAGTACAATGTAGACATCAATCCAACTATATACATGTTGGTCTAGTACCGGGGTACAATGTGGACATCAATCCAACTATATACATGTTGGTCTAGTACAATGTAGACATCAATCCAACTATATACATGTTGGTCTAGTACAATGTGGACATCAATCCAACTATATACATGTTGGTCTAGTACAATGTGGACATCAATCCAACTATATACATGTTGGTCTAGTACAATGTAGACATCAATCCAACTATATACATGTTGGTCTAGTACAATGTAGACATCAATCCAACTATATACATGTTGGTCTAGTACAATGTAGACATCAATCCAACTATATACATGTTGGTCTAGTACAATGTAGACATCAATCCAACTATATACATGTTGGTCTAGTACAATGTAGACATCAATCCAACTATATACATGTTGGTCTAGTACAATGTAGACATCAATCCAACTATATACATGTTGGTCTAGTACAATGTAGACATCAATCCAACTATATACATGTTGGTCTAGTACAATGTAGACATCAATCCAACTATATACATGTTGGTCTAGTACCGGGGTACAATGTGGACATCAATCCAACTATATACATGTTGGTCTAGTACAATGTAGACATCAATCCAACTATATACATGTTGGTCTAGTACAATGTGGACATCAATCCAACTATATACATGTTGGTCTAGTACAATGTAGACATCAATCCAACTATATACATGTTGGTCTAGTACAATGTAGACATCAATCCAACTATATACATGTTGGTCTAGTACAATGTGGACATCAATCCAACTATATACATGTTGGTCTAGTACAATGTGGACATCAATCCAACTATATACATGTTGGTCTAGTACAATGTAGACATCAATCCAACTATATACATGTTGGTCTAGTACAATGTGGACATCAATCCAACTATATACATGTTGGTCTAGTACAATGTGGACATCAATCCAACTATATACATGTTGGTCTAGTACAATGTAGACATCAATCCAACTATATACATGTTGGTCTAGTACAATGTAGACATCAATCCAACTATATACATGTTGGTCTAGTACAATGTAGACATCAATCCAACTATATACATGTTGGTCTAGTACAATGTGGACATCAATCCAACTATATACATGTTGGTCTAGTACAATGTAGACATCAATCCAACTATATACATGTTGGTCTAGTACAATGTGGACATCAATCCAACTATATACATGTTGGTCTAGTACAATGTGGACATCAATCCAACTATATACATGTTGGTCTAGTACAATGTGGACATCAATCCAACTATATACATGTTGGTCTAGTACAATGTGGACATCAATCCAACTATATACATGTTGGTCTAGTACAATGTGGACATCAATCCAACTATATACATGTTGGTCTAGTACAATGTAGACATCAATCCAACTATATACATGTTGGTCTAGTACAATGTAGACATCAATCCAACTATATACATGTTGGTCTAGTACAATGTAGACATCAATCCAACTATATACATGTTGGTCTAGTACAATGTAGACATCAATCCAACTATATACATGTTGGTCTAGTACAATGTAGACATCAATCCAACTATATACATGTTGGTCTAGTACAATGTAGACATCAATCCAACTATATACATGTTGGTCTAGTACAATGTAGACATCAATCCAACTATATACATGTTGGTCTAGTACAATGTAGACATCAATCCAACTATATACATGTTGGTCTAGTACCGGGGTACAATGCAGACATCAATCCAACTATATACATGTTGGTCTAGTACAATGTAGACATCAATCCAACTATATACATGTTGGTCTAGTACAATGTAGACATCAATCCAACTATATACATGTTGGTCTAGTACAATGTAGACATCAATCCAACTATATACATGTTGGTCTAGTACAATGTAGACATCAATCCAACTATATACATGTTGGTCTAGTACCGGGGTACAATGCAGACATCAATCCAACTATATACATGTTGGTCTAGTACAATGTAGACATCAATCCAACTATATACATGTTGGTCTAGTACAATGTAGACATCAATCCAACTATATACATGTTGGTCTAGTACAATGTAGACATCAATCCAACTATATACATGTTGGTCTAGTACAATGTAGACATCAATCCAACTATATACATGTTGGTCTAGTACAATGTAGACATCAATCCAACTATATACATGTTGGTCTAGTACAATGTAGACATCAATCCAACTATATACATGTTGGTCTAGTACCGGGGTACAATGTGGACATCAATCCAACTATATACATGTTGGTCTAGTACAATGTAGACATCAATCCAACTATATACATGTTGGTCTAGTACAATGTGGACATCAATCCAACTATATACATGTTGGTCTAGTACAATGTAGACATCAATCCAACTATATACATGTTGGTCTAGTACAATGTAGACATCAATCCAACTATATACATGTTGGTCTAGTACAATGTAGACATCAATCCAACTATATACATGTTGGTCTAGTACAATGTAGACATCAATCCAACTATATACATGTTGGTCTAGTACAATGTAGACATCAATCCAACTATATACATGTTGGTCTAGTACAATGTAGACATCAATCCAACTATATACATGTTGGTCTAGTACAATGTAGACATCAATCCAACTATATACATGTTGGTCTAGTACAATGTAGACATCAATCCAACTATATACATGTTGGTCTAGTACTGGGGTACAATGTAGACATCAATCCAACTATATACATGTTGGTCTAGTACAATGCAGACATCAATCCAACTATATACATGTTGGTCTAGTACAATGTGGACATCAATCCAACTATATACATGTTGGTCTAGTACAGATATCATCATCATCTCATCGAATGTAACTTGCTCTTGTCATAATATAGAAAATTAAAAACAAATATCATATGGAAATTACTTGTTCAAAACTCTCACATGGAGAAGCTTTGAATGATATTGGGGTCGTCGTGATCATGATCGTATGGTAGTTGGATTTATAACTATCTATGAAATCACTGCCTATCACCACTAATGTTGTGAGTTCGAATCCTGCTCAGACTGGTGTACTCGATGCAACATTATGTGATAGTTTGTCAGTGACTTGCGGCAGGTCAGTGGTTAAACACCATAATCCTAACCCTGTTTCTTCTTTATTTCTTTTCTTTTAAGACATTTAAATGTGAACATTCAATATTTTTTCCCAATAAACATATGCTGACATCTTTCCTTCATGTTCTAATATTGCACATTAAATTTTTCTCTCAATTCGGTCCATTATAATCTTTTGGGGGTGATGGACCGGTCCATAAATTGCCATATGACCCTCTGTGCTATGAGCGATTTGTTAAATATTGCCCCTCACAATTCAATCATGTTGCATACACAGCTTGTGCAATATGATATACTGCTCGAGACAATATTTCTCACTATTAGTGCAATATACATATAAAATTACCATATATTTGTATCTATCAATAGCTTCATAGTATATTTTATATTGCAAGCCTTATACGACAGCTAGACCATGCCCAGACATACAGAAACTACCTACCAGATTTAGCAAAGAGAGAATGAAGATAGACTTGACTATCTGTTTCCTGAACTGGAGCCATAGGAATTATCTGAAAATATATAATAGGAATAACACATGCCAATACATATTGAATATTAAAATACTTCTTTAAATTACGGTAAACCGGGAAATTTTCGTGCCGTCTTTTTTTCTTGATTTACTGACGAAATACACATTTGCACTGTGTCATATTGTCCCGACGGTAAAGATCTGCCTTGATCTTTCTTAGGTAGTTTGACCACATCATCGAATTGTTTGTACAATAAATTAAAACTGTTTGATAATGATTTAATTAATCCTATACCAGATCGATAAATGATGATTCCCCCCTATGGCTTTAACTATACTTACGCATTTTATGAGTAGTTTTCTTATATATTCACCTCACTTGAGTTTTGAATGCTAAAGAGGAACAATGTATAAATTTCTGATAAAAACGTCGGCATCAAAATCATCATTACTTCCAAAAACTGACAAGCCTTCTTTTGAGTGCTAACAAGAAAGTTGAGCATGAAAAACAAGAAACTGGATAATTTTGAAATCGATCTGAGGTTAAGTGTCATAAAGCCAATACACGCACGCTGACTTGTAAAAACACTCACACAATTATTAGACAGAACTGACTTGATCAAAAGTGCATTCGAGGCCGCAGGCATTGTTGTTAATCAGTAAACTCTTTGATCTGTGACAAGTAACAGGTGTGGATTAACGTTTGAAGTGTGGCATGTTTACACAACACTTACTGTTTATTGTGCTAATCAAATGTCAATCAATGTTTTAATATTTTAACAAGTTTATAAATAATAAATATTATATCATTTTATTTTGTATCTAATCATTTATTTTATGGAAAACAAATATCCTACGTAGAACATCGCTTTGTATCCGACGTCTGCTTATAAATGGTCATGCTTTTTTCTCTCGATTTATCTATGAAAAATTGTCGGATTTGGCATTTCCTTGAAATATTCTATTCTACTTACTAGTATTTTCCCTTTCTTGAAATATTCACGACAGCTTTATTTTCAAGCTTCCAATGTTACCGCGAAAATAGCGAAAATAAATCTGCCGCGAAAATTACCCGGTTTACAGTATGATAACAATGTTATTTCAAAATAATTCAAAAATAATTTTACAAAATTGAAGTACTGGTAAATTGATATGATTAGATAAACTTTGAGAGACTGTTGACCGTATTAGTGAGATGAATGTTTATTAGAGTTAAAATAACAAGTAAATACGGTTTGGAGGGTCTTAAACTGGCCGCTTACACCAGCTGACTGTATATACATTCTCATCTTCGCTAGCCAAGGGTTACGATCCGCTCTACTCATCTTCACCCTTGGCATCGTTAGACGGATTTTCGAGGTCACACGGTGACGGTTTATATGTAATGCAGCTAGTGGTAGCTACAACCAATCAGAACGCGCTTTACACTTCCCGTCTTCGTGCCAACAAAGACATCTTTTCCGTCTATAATAGCCGTTATAGATTTGCTCTGATTGTCTGTCAATGATTTTATATTAATTTTTTCACAAATCTTCACTTGAAAATCAGCCATATTATAATCTCGAGTCAATTTTCAGGGCATTCAAACGAAAGGAAATGAAAGCCTCGCGTCGATTGGCTGAAAATGACATCATTACAAGGGGAGTAACTGTCAAGATCCAGCAGGTGGCAGTGCGCGGGAATTACGAAAATCCGTCTAACGATGCCAAGGGTGAAGATGAGTAGAGCGGATCGTAACCCTTGGCTAGCGAAGATGATACATTCTGTACATACATTTAGAATATTAAAATACATACAATGTACTTTAATTATAATAATAAATCTATTTCAAAATAATTCCAAGATAATTTTACACTGTACTGTACAATGAATATATCTTGCCAGCAATTTCAATTGAAGAAAAAACCAGAGTCGAACAGTTTTTGTTTTTTTGCTTGATGGCGTTTAGCACCACTTTCAACAATATTTCAGTTATATCGTGGCGGTCAGTTTTATTGGTGGAGGACCCGGAGAAAACCACCAACCTATCACTAGTCACTGACAAACTTTATCACATAATGTTGTACACCTCGCCCTGATCGAGATTCGAACTCACAACATCAGTGGTGATAGGCACTGATTGCATAGGTAGTTGTAAATTCAACTACGACGACCCCTTCGAACAGATATATACATTTGTATACTAAAATTCAGCTGGACCAAAGGTTAGATCAAGTTGAATCAGATGTTATCACAGCATAGCTTGTGCATATTTAAGATATGGTATTGATCCGATTGACCAAACCATGAAAACTGGTTCTCATGGACAAGTACCTCTGACAGAATCTCATGATTATATTTTTGCACCATTTGTCATGCTATAATCTTATTTAAGCAATTTGTCCGACATGCTATAATCTTATTTAAGCAATTTGTCCGATTTATTTAATTCCCATTTAACCATTTAAGTTGCATAAAGTGCTAAATAATCTTCGTTAATGACATTATGTATTGTCAAAAGCCCTATGAAAGGTTGCAATTTATACTTTTTGTCAGGGCTCACCAAACAAGGCAAAATGGATGACTTTTTTGCCCTGGTAACTATGAAATCGCCCTCCCAAATTCCTCAGTCTGTAAAATTTTCCCCATTTCAATCTTCTTTCAAATCACTGTAGCCAAACTTGGTAAAAATGTTATCATTCAGAAATTCAACATTGTTTCTATGCCATTTATGCTTTCTTGCTAATTGCAAATTCCGCTGAACTTTGTCATTGGATGGTCCATTACAAATTTTTTTATTTTTGTGTGTATCGGAAATCCAAGCTGGTTGACACCACAGGACATTGTTTAACAAGGGGAATTTGAATAAAAAAAAATGTCTTAAGAGACCACAAACTTGCTTGAACCCAGAGCATGAATAATCAGGTGAGTGATACAGGTTCAGATTACCCTCTAGTTTATAATATCAATGTTCTCTCAAATTTTTCTTACATTATACATTTTTTTCAATGCTTTTTGTTTATCAATTTTTGGTTGCTGATTTTTATTCTTAGGTTCATTTACAGCAGGACTGATGACCTTTGACCGTGTAGCAGGTTGTTTTCTTTTTCTTGTACCATCTTCATCCTAAAACAAAAACAAAAAATATATAACCGCAGCAGTGGTGTAATGGTTAGTGTGCTCGTGTGTTGATCTAGTACAAAGCGGACATCATCCTCCTCTCATTGACAATTACCTTGTTCTCACCATGATATAGCAGAAAAATTGCTGAGTAGGCATTAAACAACAATCAAACACTCACTGAAACAAAATAACAAAAAACGTAATGATACAGTACAGACTGTATACAGACATGACATTCTCTTTATTAATATTTAATGATTGTTCAGGATATGATTACAAAAATATTTTACCAGATTACCTTGGCAGTGTAATGGTTAGCATGCTTGCCTTAAGTGTAGAAGATCGTGGTTTCAAGCCCTGATTGGGTCAAACCAAAGACAACGAAATTACTATTTGTTTCTCTGCTAATTAGCATGCAGTACAATGTATAATTAAAGAAGAAAAAAGTAAAGACTGTTTTGCTCAGTCTTGTTAGTGTGTCCATGTAGACCACCTGTCAACAAAAAGCCAACTCAATGTATTCGATAAATACAAAACAAATATCATCATTATTTTATCAAAAAGTAACTTGTTCTTGCCATGATATGGCTGAAAAAATTGTCTACTTGGCGTTAAATACAATGAGAAGTCCATTTTGAGCAAAACAAATCAATGATATTATGTTTATCCAGGATTTGATAACGTGACATCACTGACTTCATTATAACGTCACAATAGAAAACTTTTTAAAAAAAAATTTCAGTGTGTTAATCCTTTAATTGTGATATTCATTGTTTTTTTTTATTACAAACATCAAAGTCACCCATTTTCATTAAAGGTTTTGTTTACCAATGCCATTCCGGTTTAGAAAACATGAACGTCACAATCTTCCTTATGACGTCTCAGCAGAGGTTATCAAGAATTGTGTAAAGTACATTTTTGTAGGACGATGTTTGTTGATATTTCTAACACGACAGTTCCTAATTTGATATATGTTTAAAAAAAATAATGTTAACTAGCTAATGGTGTCGATGAATTTTATTTATTTTTGCCATCTTCACAGGAACCATCGTTTAAATGTTAGGAGAATTTGGGGATAACTCCTGCTGACTGTTGATAGGTCCTGCTCAGCTCACATGGACTTTGATACGAGTTTTGCTTATGGAGCCAGCAGGTAGATATAGCCGGAGGGAAGGATGATAATTTTCAGATTCGTGAGCATTCATGGCCGTGCCTGTTTCATATTAGTTCTCAATATATTTTGTCTACATATAAGTCAACATAATAATAATAATAATGTTGTGTTAGCAATGATTATGCCAATATAGTGGTCAGGGTTGAAGACATAGTGCACGACCCGAAGGGGAGTGCATTATGTCTTCAACCCTGACCACTATATGGCATAGTCATTGCTAACACATTATTATATAAATGTTAATTGTATATTTTGCTTCTATATTCTGACTATTGCATAAATAATTTTCAAGGTAGGCTATAATTATTTGATCATTTTTCAATATTATTATTTAAATACATGTCTTAAAATTTTGAAATTTTATGAAAACTTTGAAATTTTTTGAATTTTTATCATTTTGAAAATTTTGAAATCTTATGAAAATTTTGAATTTTTTTTAATTTATTTTTAATTTTGATTTTTTTTTTGAAATTTTGAATTTTTTTGAAATTTTGTTTAATTTTGGGGGAAAAAATTGAAATTTTGGAAAATTTTGAACTTTTAAAACAATTATTTTTTCTTAATTTTAGAATTTTGAAAATCGGTAAACCTCGGCCGGAGTGGGTGTTAGTTTTCTGGATCGGAAAACTTTGGGCTCAGCGGGTGTTAATTTCAGGGGTTTCAAAGTGGGCCGGTACCCGATACTTTTACCCGCCTGAGATCGTGTATAGTACCGGCAGAAATTACTGAATCCCCCAAAATTACGGGTGGTCAAAACCACAAGTACGATAGTCGATAGGCTTGTGGAATATTTTTTACATAAAAAATTAATGATCACGTCAATTGCTGAATTCTCGCATTCAAATCGAACAACTGCGTCACGACCAAGTTGATGGGATATTCCCTGTTTTAAAAACACCTTTACCTTAGAATCGTAAATAGCAGTTTGCGCATGCGGTAAATAGATATGTTTTCGCCCCAACATCTTTTCATCCTTGTGTAAAACTCGGACCGGAACAAAGCTGACATCATTTCAAAATAAAAAAATGACCGATTACAAATTATGTTCAAACACAATTTAGTGTAATCTCCAGTAATATAAGTATGATCATTATGTATTATGAATATATGACTACACAATGTTTTGTGCGATATTTGTTTATCCATTTAAAAACCAGGGTCGAATCATGCTGGGGCGTACTGTCTTGTTGCTTAACTCCGTTCATATTGTTTAACTTCCGGTATAAAAAAATAAAAACCTATGGCTAATTTATTTACATATTTTGACGGGGCCCTACCGCGGTTGTTCACAGAAATGAAAGTGTGCTGAAAAACATTTTTTTAAAAGGGGGTACGAGGAGATAAGGGATAGAAAATTACCAGAAATCTTGAAAAAGGACCGGACATGACATGGCTCAAATACGAATTACATTGTAATGTCAAAACGCCGGTCCCCCTTTTTTTTCCAAAATAATTTAACTTTTGTGATTCAAATGTTTTTTTTGCACATAAGTCGTGAAAGTAACAATATATATTGTTTTTGTTTAATTATATTTGTATTGATCTATTAAAATTATAAATTTTTATTAGAGATTGATGATTGCAAATTAAATTTATATGTTTCATCAAGGACGTATTCTATATACGTCCTTGGTTTCATTAATTATGACACTTATATGTCTTGATCCGAGTCAATGGTCTTTGATGATTTTAATTACTGGTAATAAAGTTAGAAAAGCACACAAGCCAAGGTATTGTGAAAAAGAAAAGGACAAAGCCAACAAAAGAATTTTGAGAAGTTTAAGCTTTGATAACAATGGCTTGGTCAAGCCTAGCTGCGGAACCGTAGCTCTTTATGGTCCTTTTGGTTTTTTTTTAAGATATGGCAGACTATCTATGAATAATCTTGGCTGAAGTCTGTAAACTGAAATATTCAATAAAGAAATTGGGGGGAAAATCCAGGCATTATGCATGGTCTTCACTCTTGGTGAAATCTGAACTCTAAAGTTAATGGGATTTTTCTTTCAAAAACATTTAATGTTTTGCAGTCTCTGAAGTACATTTGTTGGTAAAAAAAATGCTAGATTTCAGGAGCTTCCGCCCCCTGAACCCCTTACGGCGCTCTGCCTAATTTTTTAGGTACCTCCTAAAATTTAAGAAGTACCTCCTATTATGAAAAACTTTGAAACCCCTGTAATTTTAGGCATTAACACCTGTTGCTAATATTATCACATGTTGCTAGGGATGGGCGGGGCTTATGAAAGGTTAGTGAAAATTAACACTAAGCTTGTCCAATGAAATGAGTGGATAATGTAAGAAATTTGCATAAAGTACAATAAATATATATTCTCCTTCAATTACCCCTGGGTTACGATATTTCTCCATTCAAGAGAGTTAAATTAAAATTTTTAACCACAAGCCGTGTGGTTAAAATTTTTAATTTAACTCTCTTGAGTGGAGAAATATCGCAACCCACATGGGCAACTAGTGATGGGAATCGGTAACATTTTCAAGATCGATGATCGCTATATCAACATCGACCGATGATCGATCATCGGTGACAATTGCTTGCTAAATGTGTTTACTGACTATAATTAATCAAATAGTCTTTTTTCAAGAGTATGATTGACAAAAGTAAAGATATGAATAAAATTGTATCATAAATTTATAAACTATAATTTTTCCATTAGTAAACATTAACTAAGAACAAAACAAAAGATCGTTTTCCATATGTGTAATACCTGATATAGATAGATAAATAATAGACTAGTCCAAATATGTATTTGACAAAAGTACAGATATCAATAAAATCAAATAATATATTTACAAACTACAATTTTTCCATTTGTAAACATTAACTTAGAACAAAACAAAAGATCGTTTTCCATATGTGTAACACCTGAAATAAAATGGACTATTCCGGGAAGTAGATAAATAATAGACTAGTCCAAATATGTGTATTGACTGAGTGTCAAAAGTAGACTTGGAAAAAACTGCCAGATGTATGTCAGTATGAGGGCAAAAAAACCAGCTGGGATAAAACTGCAATATTTTTGTCAGTATGAAGACAAAAAAAAAAACCAAACAAAAACAAAAACAAACAACCAAAGAACAAAGTTAAGCAATACAATCAGAATCGACCACAAGGTTTAAGAATCGATCATTGGATCGTATGATGACATCCGACTGATTAGTCGATGTTTCCGATGATCGGTGCACAACTATGGGCAACTGAAGGAGAATTTGTTTCTCCCATTATTTAACACAAACTTTATTTCAAAATCCTTCAAAATTACCGATTTGACAACATGCAGGAAAAGGCACAAGACATTTTAATCCTCTAGAGGATTACAGATTTTTTAACCAATGGTTCTGCTGGGTTAAAACGTCATAATAATTGTAGAATAGATATTATCACATGTAAATAAAAGATCAAAGGAAAAATGAACAAATCATCAATAAATACTGTTACCTCATCATTATTACTTTTTACTTCTTCTGTTTCCATTGGCTCTTCTTTTACTGTTATTTCTCCTCCCTATATAAAGTAAATTGATTGATTGGTGTTTAACATTAACAGTATTTCAGCAATATCGTGGCATGAACAAGAAGAGTTTGAAGATACCAAAGGGTAATCAGAATCAGTAAATCGAAGAAGATCAGAAAACACAATGGTACAAAAAGGCAAACAATGATCCACAAAACATACACATAAAACTAAAGATTGAGTAACACGAACCCCATTAAAAACTGGGGGTGAACTCAGGTGCTCCGGAAGGGTGAGCAGTTCCTGTTCCACTATTTGACTATAAAGTAGATGTCAGACAAAATATCAAACATATAGCCATAGTATGTCATGAAATGGTGCTCTTACAGGTAAAACTACCTATGAAAAAATACTCTTTTTTTTTCTGTACACAAAAGAGATACTTGCAACTCTTCCATGTGAGTTCTGGACTCACCATTGGCATTGGAGTTTGGAATTCGCCCCCATTTTCTACAAAAAAAATAACACAAAGAATGCACCAGTGGGACTTGTGACTTTTTGGTTGGGACTTGTTTATCTTACAAGGACCTCTGACCAAAGACTTTAAGTCATAATTAACATGCATAGATTTTTAGTTCAGTTTTTATCACAATTCTGCCATTTAGAAAACTACAAATTCTATGGATATACATTGTATGAAAATTAAAGCACATTAAATATCCATGTACATGTATATTGTTTGATACAATTTATTCTAATATGACATCTATAAAACGGCACACACGATAACACTCAACAACTCTATATTTAGCGCAAGTGCAGTACACAACAAATCTGGCTGTTCCATTGTACCTCCCGCTGTGAAATTACCGTGACGACCGAGTGTAAACAAACAAAACACCGGCATATAACGTATTTTTAAAGTCCTTAAAATAAAAATTCCCCGTCAGTTACAAGTTGTATAAATAAATATTCTGTAACTAAGTATTTTTTTATCATTTGTTTTGAAAATTTACATTTGGGGATCCCCAGTACGCACACAGTCACATACATTCCATTGATATGTGTCGGCTATGAATAACAAAATACACTAACCTTGTTTTCCTACATATACATTGATAACTAGACGGTGATGTAATTAAGTTACTGATATTTTCCAATTTGATGGCATTTTGAATTTTGCTACTCAAACAAGTAAAATGCTCACAAAATCGTAATATAAATCAGTAACCAGCTTGTGTCAATCAGCGTCCCTTGTAAACAACGTCACAGGATGACGATATATTACAAAAGTCAAAGTTGATAGATGGTTGTCTTAAGTACTTTTTCCGGATTTTTTTTTTATGTCAACAATACAAGCTTTTTTTTTCATTAGAATTTTTTTTTTTTATTTCATATCTAACAATAATTGTCGATTATTAACAACTGCTCAAGTGTTCGATATTATGTTTGACAACTCTGCTCCGCCATCTTGTTAGCGCTCGAAATGATGAACGAATGAACTTCGACTTTTTTTTTTAATATTTTTACGCAGGAATTGTTCAATCAAATCTATACTGGAAAATACACAATAAATATGCTTTTCATGTTAATATCCATATCTTTGTTTTAAAATATCTCGTTCAAATACAAATAATTCAAAATCAATTCAAAATTTTCGAAGGAGGTAAATGGAACAGCCACCAAATGCTGTGTGTATACAGTTCACGAATGGTTAAAAATTACCGTATTTGTCCTATTAGAATCGAAATAATTCATGGCAGGCATAGAGTTGTGCAAATTTACACATGGGCTGAGCCTTTATATTCTTAGATTTTACACCTTACTATCGCTCGGGGTAAAATTCGAATATAAAGGCCCAGCCCATGTGTAAATTTGCACAACTCTATGCCTGCCATGAATTATTTCTTAAATGACAAAAAATCTGAGGTATTTAGAAATGAAAACCTTTCTGTCTATTGTATACTGTTTACCTTTGATGAACTTGTATCAATTCCATGGACAGAGTCATCTTCATTTTTAAGCAGACTTCCCGAGATGTCTATAGAAAATATTCCCTTCGGCTCTTTATTCACCAATTCTAAATATTCAAACACAAGTTTTGATGTTTGTTCATCTTCGACTGGTCTGATATGGTATTCTACTCCATTTGTAATGAACACAGATTTTGTATTGGGATGGTTATTTGTGTCGTTATTTTCATTGTTGGCCAGCTTTGCATGGAACAATTGTTTTTCTTCTGAAAGATACATGCACACATTTGTTTCATTGGCATCAACCAGTTCTTTCTGTGTTTCATTTTCCATAGAATCATCAGCAGATTCTTCTCTTTCTGACCCCAATGACCCAAATTTGATCGGAAATGATGAAAATATTTTCTTTGTAAGACCTAACACATCCGTTCTATCACAAGGTTCTTCTTTTATTTTGACATTTTCTGTATTTTCATGCAAAGAATTACTGCTACATGCTACTTCAGATTGACTCTTGTCAAATGATGTACTTTCATTTTGATTTCCATTAGCACTAAGTGTTGAACCATCTTTATCATTTGTATTTTCGCCTTGGCCATTTTGGTTACTTTCAACTGTTGTTTCTGAAGTTTTTTTATTCAGTGGCAAAGATTTGGTTCCGTTTGATTCATTGGTATCCCTTTCAGATTCCATAATGATCTTTTTCACTTTCCATCAATATCCAGATCAATGTTAATAGATGTACTTCATCTTATTCTATAAATAGATATTTGGTGTTACAATAGATACAATTCAATAAAATGAACAAATAATTAAAATTTTCTTTATACATGTATATATTTATAAATTGCACGAATTATCAAATATAATTAATTTATTTCTTGTAAAAATTAAAGTTAATCAATATAGAATTAAACTACATACTGTATATACAATATACGTACATTGTCGGTAAATATAAAATTTATTTGTACGAACTTTAGAAACAGGCAGAATAGCGGGCCTTTGGCGAGCTTTTCAGGCCTGTTTCGCAGCGAATACAAATGAATTTTATATTTAACGACAATGTACGTACATTGTGTTTATCCTGCAAGGTAAAAAAAGTCGGAAAACTTGTCAGATTTAAACAAAAAGGACAGAAACAAGCGTCATTCCTCGCCTTTCATAAATGTTGTCAAGGGTGTCTTCTTCGTGGTCCGCGTTACATTAGTACTAGTTTCATACTTGTCTGCGCTCTCCGCTGTACATAGCTACAGTGTACCAGGAAAGTTTATTCTTAGGCTGAAAAGCTACAGTGTACCAGGAAAGTTTATTCTTAGGCTGAAAAGCTACAGTGTACCAGGAAAGTTTATTCTTAGGCTGAAAAGTTTATTCGTAGGTTGAAAAGTTTATTCGTCTAGTACGAATAAAGCAAAAATTTATTCGTATGGCATATTTGTACAGCAAATGTACTGATTGCAGGATAAAAAAAAATAACATGCATATGAAAAAAAAGATAAATTTCTGTTTAAAGTAAGCAGCCATTGCCGAATTTGGCTACCCTTTGGTCCTCTTGTACTGATGCTCTTAAATCATTTGGTTTCCCAGTCATATGACTTTGAGCTTACCTAATGAAGGTTAACCGTTATTCCAGAAGTGTGCCAGGCACATTAAATTAGTGTTTTTATCAAGTACATGTACAGTACAGAAAGCGACATACCGTGATTGATCACTCCGAGAGACATAATTTTTAATCCTTTAGACATATCATCATGGACATAAACCCACTGTGATAGACCTAAAAAGAACCATAAAACAAGGTGGTGGGGATTAAATTTTATGGCTCTCGGTCACCTGTGCGCCGATTGATATTTTACCGCCAATTAAGAGATTAGCGTTACCTGTTCTACCTGTTGACTTAATATCGTAAGCCGTAATTATTGCTACTGAAGGATGTATTTTTGACAATGAATTTTGTATCCTCTTGCTGTTAATATTTGACTGTTTGTTGCTTTTCATTGCCAAAGAATGTCTGTCTTGTTATCGTTTTCGTTTGTTTTAGAAAGTTCTACTTTATGACCTCGAGTTCTATATTAAGAATTTTGTTGAAACCGCAACTGAACTTTATCTTGTTTAATTTTAATTTCTCATTTTTTTTCTACTGTTGGGTTGTATTCAGTATGTATTGAAATATTCGTAAATACGGGCTACTTCATCAATGTATTTTTTATTTATAAGTTAAACCGCAGTCGCGGGTTTTTGAAGCACGGACTTTGCAAGCGCGGGTTTTTAGTGTTTAGTTGGTAAAGAGCAGACTTAAAATTGATTATTGGTTTATTTTGTCTTTTGGACTTTTACCACTCGTATTGAAAAAAAATTAACAATTCAAGTAAACTGTTTTACACACATGGCTTGTTACGTAATTTCGTTATAGATGAAAATAATTTTTTTTTAAATTGCAAACAAAAACCTATAACAATCCAAATTTACGTAGCCTAATGGCTACAAAATGAACAAAAAGCGGAAAACTATGAGCATGCTTTTAATTTGTTCCATAAACTTTGAGTTTTTTTTACTGTATTTTGTCATAAATCTATTGGGTTGAAAGCCAATTAAGATTTGAATTTGAATAAATAAATAAATAAACTGGTGACATTTGATTTTGGTCAGATACTGTGTAATGTCAAACATTTGTAGGGGTAAAATCATGATGAAGGTTAATTCCTTATTTCCTTTCACGTTTCTAAACTTTCTGCAGATT
Source organism: Bathymodiolus septemdierum (assembly GCA_963383655.1). Classification (NCBI taxonomy): domain Eukaryota; kingdom Metazoa; phylum Mollusca; class Bivalvia; order Mytilida; family Modiolidae; genus Bathymodiolus; species Bathymodiolus septemdierum. The sequence continues at coordinate 11,182,393 of OY726526.1, read as the reverse complement.
AGCCGCTAATTTCCAAAATATATCCGTAAATTTAGTGACTTTTGGACATGTAGTACTTCTTTGAACGATCTGTTTATAAATATTTGTTTCGATAATTTTTAATCAAATTCTTCAATGACCGTATACAGGTATAAAAATTATTTAGTGCGTATTTCTACAACGAAAAGGGTTTTAACTGGGTTTTCTACGAAGATTAAAATAAAAAAAATTACTGAACGTATAAAAAATATTAGTGGACTAAAATGTAATATTGAACTGGAAATGCGCTTTAAAACGTAAAATATTAGTGAACTAAAATGTAATGTTGAACCTGTAATTGCAAAACCAATAACAAAAATGATAAATAAAACAATAACAAATTCTGTGTTTCCAGACCAACAGTTGTTGCACTACACAAGAAGAATAATGCACTAGACAAAAGTAACTATAGACCAGTAAGTATACTACCTGTTATTTCAAAATTCTTTGAACGGGCCATTCACGAACAGTTAACAGAATATTTTAACAATCACTTCCATCCATTTCTGTCAGCTTTCAGATCGGGCTACGGATGCAATACTACACTACTAAAAATTATAGAAGATTGGAAACAGGCACTAGACCAAAATAAATACATTGCAGCAGTACTAATGGACCTGTCCAAGGCCTTTGATTGCCTACCACACAAATTATTATTACTCAAACTTGAAGCATATGGCATGTCAAAATCTGCATTACAGTTAATTGAAAACTACCTTACTAACAGGAAACAATGCGTCAAAGTTGGTACCACACTAAGTAACTGGCAAGACATCTACAAAGGCGTACCACAAGGGTCAATTCTAGGTCCTGTACTATTTAACATCTTTTTAAACGACATTTTTCACTTTACCACAAGCAGCACACTTTATAACTATGCAGACGACAACACTCTCGCACATGCAGATGATAATATTGATAAAGTAGTTGAACATTTAGAAAAAGACAGTTTGGCATTAATAGAATGGTTTTCATGTAACCAGATGAAGGCAAATCCTGATAAATTTCAGGCCATAGCTATTGGCAAAAAATCAATGGATAAAAATATTGTTCTTGATTTAGCAGGAAATAAAATTAAATGTGAAAAAGAAGTAAAATTACTAGGGGTTACAATTGATTTTGAACTTAAATTTAATTCTCATATTTCAAACATTTGTAAAAAAGCATCTAGGCAGTTAAATGTGTTAAAAAGGCTAGGTAAATATTTAAATAAATTGGGTAAATTAACCATATATCATTCATTCATATTGTCTAACTTCAACTTCTGTCCACTTTCATGGCACTTTTGTAGTGAAGCTAATACAAATAAAATAGAAAAAATTCAGGAGCGAGCACTAAGATTTATTTATAATGATTATAATAGTACATATGAAAACTTGTTAATAGTCTCTAAACTTCCAACATTAAAAGTGAGAAGACTGAGAACTATGGCCATTGAGGTTTATAAAATTCTACATCAAGAAAGTCCTTCATATTTACATGACTTAATCAGAATTAAAGATACTAAATATTGTTTTAGGTACGACAACATTACAGAAATCCCTTCAGTACGAACGACAAGGTATGGTCTAAAATCCTTTCGATATGCTGCTGCTAAACTGTGGAACGAGTTGCCAAACCACTTTAGAACACAAACATCTTTTAATCAATTCAAAAATTTAATAAACTCATGGAATGGCAACTCGTGCCACTGCAATGCTTGCTGCTAGTATAAATTTTTCTAGAATAGACATTGCATGAAATTTGCCTTACTGCTGCCTTCTTGCTTTTGTATGCTTTTCAGTTTAACTTTAATTTATTTTAGTTTTTTATTTTAGTGCTTGGCTATTCTGCATAAATATTTTTAAAGTATTCTTGAAATATTTTTGGAATATTTTTAAGATATGTTTTAGAGTGTGTTTTAAGAAGTATATACATATTTTACTTTGTATGCTTTTCAATTAACTTGTGCTTTATTTATTTATTATAGTGCTTTGCTATTTATGCATGAAAATTTTTAAAATGTTTTTAGAATATTTTTGGAATATGTTTTAAAAGTACATGAATATTTTATATGTGTTTTGAGTTAATTTGCTTATTTGCTTGATCATAGACTGCTTAAAAATTGCATGAATGTACTTGTATGTGTAATGGGTGCTATAAATGTCTGCATCTATTGTGTGTTTTGACTTCTGGTCCTATGACAATAAGTACACAGAGAGGCACTGGCTGTGGAGGTCCAGAGGTCAAGACACAGAAATGTATGCATAAATATTTTCCGGATATGTATTTAATTTTGTATTGCATGACATGTTTTATTGTGCTGTATTTAATTTATGTAATTTATTATGCATGTCGGTTTGAAAAGCTCTTGAGAGCTTATGTTGATTGTTATAAAATGTACCGACTTTAAATAAAACTTTTTGATTTGATTTGAACTGGAAATACGCTTTAAAACGTAACAAATCACGCATATCGCGCATGCGTTTATGAACTTCATTTGTGCATAGGCCAGGTCACGTGTACACGTGTCAATAAAATACTAGGTGTAGATACGCAATACACAGCCAAGGTTAAAAAAATTTGAAACATATTTGCACAACCCATGATTTCACTGAATTGAAGTTGAATAATCATTTATTATTTACATTTTATTCATCAATTCAAATGAACTCTCCGTTCTCGTGCTATTTTCTCGATCTCGGGATTTCATTCCCGGGATTACGTTCAAGGATGTTTTACGTTTTGAGGAAAGAAATAAAAAAGTTTTTTTTTTAATTCTGACAATCGGAGACAGTACCTGAAAAAAAAAATAGGCGATTTAAAAACGTAATTTCACCTGTACATCTTATCTGACTAGTTTACCTGTAAAACGACACACTTGATTGCAAGATTAACACCTGGTGTTTTATTGCCCCCTGATCACCGACATGAATTAAAATTTGTAATCTCCATCACTCTCCTAGACATGACCACAATCACGTTGATTGATCACGGCATGTCGCTTTCTGTACTGTATTAAGCATAATATGTTAGTTCTATGGTTATGATATTACATTTCTGTTGAAAGATATTGTTGAATTTGGCAATAAACACTAACCAATTACAATTACTAACCAGAGAGAGCCTGTACTGCTCACCTGATCTGAATGGGCAATGAATAAATCTGAAATTGATTATTGTCTAGCAGTTGTCACAAGGTACAATGTAGAATCTGATTGTAATGTGCAGGAAAGAATTCCATAAGGAAATAAAAGAAAATATGTATTGTATTAAAACTGGCTTTAAAATAAAAATTATATATGCAGACATACAATTTATCGAAATATGCCGGACCGTCGGACCCGATAGGTAAAAATCAAGCCGGTCCGACAATGTTTTCGGCATATCGCGTCCGAAAGTCCTGTAAAAATTTGCTCTCTACTTCGGTCAGGAAATTATTTTCTATTTGTCGGTCCGTCAAACAGTGTCTTTAAAAGTCGATCTTTCTTGCAATAGCATGTTTATTTCTTTAAATAAGCGTTTTCTGTGAATATCTTATCTTGATCATTGCGTAATCCTAATCGAGTAACTTCCCTTAAAGAATTATAATTCGTCCCAAACATAGATCGGCATTCGACTAGATCGGTCTTTAAAATAAACCAAAACGATTATCATTTTAAATATTTGTATTTTGAAAATATATATATTTGTAAGTTTCTTTAGGTTGAAAAAGTTCGTATTGTTCATTAAATATGTTCTTAAAACCTAATTTCTTGGTACATTGTCATTTGTAAAAAAAAATCGGAACTAAATGGTTCAACATGGTTAGGTACGAAAGATTCATGATTTGATACAATACGGACGAACCGGAAACCGAAAGATAATTGCCAAAACACATTCGAGTCGGCATCTCTTTCAGAGTTAGTCGGCAAGGAAAACAAACAATACCTTATTTACTTATGACCACATTAAAAATAACATTCTATAAAAATATTAAGTGTTCTTGTATTGGTAAACCATCATTTTCATATCTTAGGTGTAAAAAAAAAAAGGACAGAATTTTTTTTTCAAAAACAAATCATGTTATTTCACAAAGACATTAATGATGATGGTGATTATGAAGATGAATGTTATGATTTCCAGAATGAGCTTTTTAATTTCGAACAAATATTGAGAATGTCACGAGATAACTGAATACCTAGAAATGTATTCTTGAAGTAAACATGTTAAACAAATAAATGAGTTTTTAGTGGCGATGCGGAATATGTGGTGGCATTTTAGGTTTTTATTCGGTCAGACAGTTTTTCTAAATTGCCTGACTGAATGTCAGACAAGTTGTCTTGGATTTTCGATATGTCTGATATTATATAAGTTGGATGATTCTTGTGAAACAGTAAGAGCTACATTTTATGTATAACAAAACTGTTACAGCACTACAGAAAGGAATCTTCAAAGGAATTATATAAAAAAAATTGCATACAAATCAGACTTAAAGGAAAAGGCCAGTCAGTTGAACAATTGTTATAATTCAATACATTGTAACTTTTTATTTGTAAATAACTAATTATTAAACAAAAAACACCTTTATTAACAATAATATGCCCAATTAAAAATATGAATATTTGGAATTTCCTGTTGTAGTGTAAGTGGCCATGACACCTGTTCATGTGACGTCACACGGACTGATCATGTTATTTGAATAAATAATCTATCTAACTCTTCCCAACATCGTGCCCTTTTGGTTATGTTTTAATATCAGATCAACTGCAATACAATGTTTACAATTGTATATCGTCCTAATTTTTTAGGTTAAATAACTCAGTTTTAACTCGTTTTATGCAAACACATGCTTTTTTCTTTTTTGTCGCCAATGCTGTCATACTTTCCCGTGTTTTTCGTGGTCACTGGTCGATGTGTTGACAAGGATAGTCCTGACCAGTAATTACAAAAAAAAAATTCTTCTCACACTTTCCCTTTTCATTTGTGCAATAAAATGCTTGACATGAAGTCATAATGATATTGTAAATATCAAAAGATAAATATATGACGTTATTTTACGATTTACATAATTTTTAATGATAGAATTGCAACTGATCAATGCTGATATATTATACGATACCAATTGAACGATGTCACAGGCAGGATAAATCCAAGAATGGATTATGTCTTTTGCCTCCTCCACATTGAAGAGTTTTGAAAAATGGTGATCCCCATTTTTAGTGCTACATGCAACTTCAATGACCAAATTCTACCTTAAGGTATACTATTTTTAGCATTCATTAACACAGATGTCTTTTATTTACTGTCATTTAAATTTGCATGCTAACTTGTTAAGATCATGGCATTTTCCTTTAAATTTGTTTTAAAAAGTTACATGTATCAATTTGTGTATTAATCTTGTTGAGATTAGACTTCCAAAGACATTTTCTGCTCTGTATCTCCAGCCACGTGATCAATTTTGTGACGTTTTTATTTATAGGTTGTTCTTCTACGTCAATAATTTGAAAAAAATTATTCAACACCTTCATAAAAACTAACATCGAGAAATGGACTACAGCTTAAAAACGTCACAAAATTTATCATGTGGTACACAAACGTTTGTTTGGTTGATAATGCTTAATGCCACATGCAGCAATATTTCAGTTATATTGTGGTGGTCAGCTTTATTTGTGAAGGATGGGAATATTCGTTGCATAATTATCTCCCTTTCCAAATATCACAGTTTCAAATATTGCGATTTTGCAGGAGAATACATAAGAAATATGAGGACAACATAGCTGTATATTATCTAATTAACCATATAAATGTTCAAAAACACCAAAATATTTCACCAAAGGCTATACTGTTAGAGATGTGACAGTCAATATTTATACTGTAAACATTTGTTACCGCTAAAAATAATAATGGTCGTTCTTCGACGATTTACCTTCCTCGACGACAATAACATCTGACCAACTTGCTATAAAAGCATCTTCAATTCAATTCATATGAACATACCGATATCTGCTCTTAATTCATCACATCTTGGGAAATTATTTGATGCTTTATAAATGTATTTTGTAGAAAGAAAGTCCTTTTTCAGCTCACAATTTTCTCAAAGCACCGGAAGTTATATTTTTTTACATGTATGTGGTCCGGCTGAATTCCTGTGAGTAGATTTAAATATAACAAAGTGTGTCAATCCCTCGAGCGAACCAAACTCATAAAATTGAACAAAAAGTGGAAAAACTCGAGCAAAAGCAAAAACCAAAAAAAAAATCAAACAAACCAAAATATATGAACAAGACGAAGACGATGATTAAACTTTAAAATTAAAAGAAAAAATATGCATAATTCATAAGTCAAAATCAACAAGAGCTTATTTAAAAATTGAAACTGCCAAATCGATAAATTATGGGTGACTAAAGTCATTCATTGTCTCAATCTAGGAGGAATAACGATTAACAAAGTTGCACAATAAAGTATAAAGAGTCACCTTTCTAGAAAGGTGCGCATTGAAGAAAAAATATTTTTAATTTGTAAAGTTATCTCCCATTGTACGGTTTTAGTATACTGGGATTACATGTATGTACAAAATATCGAAAGATAATATGAAATCTCATATATAGAGGACGAAGAACATTTTTTTGTTTCTTGTAAAAAATATGAAGCTGAAAGACTTAGTCCTTTTAAATTTGTTAAGCATAAATCATGTACATATTGGAATGAAATATGTTTTCTTAATGTCAAATAAAGATCCAATAATTATTCTAAATACTGCAATTTTTATACAAAAATGTCTTTTTCCCACTTGAAATGATATTGCTTTTACAGTGTTTATTATTGTTACTACTTAATAATGTTTGTGTATGTATTTGTCAAACCCATTGTATGTATGCGGTTGAACAATAAAATTATGTTATGTTCATACCTGTTAACCTCTGGGAACTGCTAGGGGGGAGATCTCCCCCCTACCAACTCTTCTAAGGGGGAGATTTTGTGCGTCGCCTTTAAACGCACAAAATTGTACCTTATAGTTGCATACATGTGATAGAGTTGCTATGCTACACCTGGAGATTTGTAAATTTTTGGCTGGAGATTTGGTCTCAAAACTGGAGATTTTTATCGACGTATTTGATGCATGTTTTTATTGTTAATTGATGTTTTCTTTTTGTTTGTTTCAGTATTGAACCAACTGCATTCCATTTCAATATATATTGTTTACATTTCTGTCTTATTAGTAGTGTTTCATATGATGAATGAAGGATACAAACTGTATTTATAATTTATTCATAATCATAAGGTTATAATAAAGCAATAACAATGAAGACAGAATGCTCTGAACAATAAAGTCATAGAGCACTAAAAGTAAAAAGTCACTTTGCTGCTGGTGCGTTGGGTGATAGCATACGTTTTGGCATTTTTGTGGTTTATCAATTCCATCCTGGAACTTAGTCCTTAAATAATACTTTGATCGGCTTTGGTGCCAAACAAGCCATAGCAACTCAATCCGAGATGAATTCATTGCACGTTTGATCGAAATAAGAAGTTTTCCTCGGCATCAAAGGTTGTCCGACTCCTGTTTGCACAACGGTTTATAACTATTTTTAATTGCCGCTATCCAGGGGTTTCAAAGTGGGCCGGTACCCGGTACTTTTACCCGCCTGAGATCGTGTATAGTACCGGCAGAAATTACTGAACCCCCCCAAAATTAGCGGTGGTCAAAACCACAAGTACGATGGTGGAATATTTTTCATAAAAAATTAATGATCACGTCAATTGCTGAATTCTCTCATTCAAATCGAACAACTGCGTCACGATCAAGTTGATGGGATATTCCCTGTTTAAAAATAACTTTACCTTAGAATCATAAAAAACAGTTTGCGCATGCGGTAAATAGATATGTTTTCGCCCCAATATCTTTTCATCCTTGTGTAAAACTCGGACCGGAACAAAGCTGACATCATTTCAAAATAAAAAAATGACCGATTACAAATTATGTTCAAACACAATTTAGTGTAATCTCCAGTAATATAAGTATGATCATTATGTATTATGAATATATGACTACACAATATTTTGTGCGATTTTTTTTATCCATTTAAAACCCCTGGTCGAATCATTCTGAGGCGTACTGTCTTGTTACTTAACTCCGTCCATATTGCTTAACTTCTGGTATAAAAAAAATAAAAACCTATGGCTAATTTATTTACATATTTTGACGGGGCCCTACCGCGGTTGTTCACAGAAATGAAAATGTGCTGAAAAACATTTTTAAAAGGGGGTACGAGGAGATAAGGGATAGAAAATTACTAGAAATCTTGAAAAAGGACCGGACATGGCTCAAATACGAATTACATTGTAATGTCAAAACGCCGGCCCCCCTTTTTTTCCAAAATAATTTAACTTTTGTGATTCAAATGTTAATAAATGTCTTCCCGCGAATCGTTTTTGTTCGAACATTTTTTTTGCACATAAGTCGTGAAAGTAACAATATATATTGTTTTTGTTTAATTATATTTGTATTGATCTATTAAAAAATTATAAATTTTATTAAAGATTGATGATTGCAAATTAAATTTATATGTTTCATCAAGGACGTATTCTATATACGTCCTTGGTTTCATTAATTATGACACTTACATGTCTTGATCCTGCCAATGGTCTTTGATGAGTTTAATTACTGGTAATAAAGTAAAAAAAAAACACAAGCCAAGGTATTGTGAAAAAGAAAAGGACAAAGCCAACAAAAGAATTTTGAGAAGTTTAAGCTTTGATAACAATGGCTTGGTTAAGCCTAGCTGCGGAACCGTAGCTCTTTATGGTCCTTTTGGGTTTTTTTAAGATATGGCAGACTATCTATGAATAATCTTGGCTGAAGTCTGTAAACTGAAATATTCAATAAAGAAATTGGGGGGAAAAATCCAGGCATTATGCATGGTCTTCACTCTTGGTGAAATCTGAACTCTAAAGTTAATGGGATTTTTCTTTCAAAAACACTTAATGTTTTGCAGTCTCTGAAGTACATTTTTTGGTCCACAAAATGCTAGATTTCAGGAGCTTCCGCCCCCTGGACCCCTTATGGCCCTCAGCCTAATTTTTAGGTACCTCCTAAAATTTAAGAAGTACCTCCTATTATAAAAAAACTTTGAAACCCCTGCGCTATCACACTTCTAATCATCTAAGCGTGTGCCACAAACCCACTTCCTTATCCCCAATTAACTGTCAATCAGTGGATAATTGTTGTATAATCATCAACACCTTAATTAATCTCCATGACCCAATTTACCTGTAAAGGTGTCAAACAGATCAATAACCGGATATCATTTAAACGCCTTTACTATTCGTATCTCTCGGCGTTTTTCATCAGCGCGGGAGTTCCAAATGGGGAATTTCCAGAAATATTGATTGCAAAATGTAGGTCAAGATTTTATTGTACTTGATTTTTTGTTGGGGGGATATCGTGCGGGAGGAAAAGGTGTGTGCGGGAGATTAAAGTCTCCCGCGCATGAGACCCAGTCCATGCGGGAGATAAGGCTCTTACGCGGGAGACTCCCGCGAAAAAGGGGAGGGTTAACAGGTATGTATAATGTTATGTTATGGTTTTGATTTGTAAAATATGTTGACGTTTATCTATTATTGTAAATCTGAATATGATGGAAATGTTTATCTGATATTGTTATTCTGAATATGGTGGGATTGAAACGTTTATCTAATATTGTAATTCTGAATATGATGGAAATGTTTATCTGATATTGTTATTCTGAATATGGTGGGATTGAAACGTTTATCTAATATTGTAAATCTGAATATGATGGGATGTGAACATTTATCTATTATTGTAAATCTGAATATGATGGGATGTGAACGTTTATCTATTATTGTAAATCTGAATACGGTGGGATGTGAACGTTTATCTATTATTGTAAATCTGAATACAATGGGATGTGAACGTTTATCTAATATTGTAAATCTGAATATGGTGGGATGTGAATGTTTATCTATTATTGTAAATCTGAATATGATGGGATGTGAAGGTTTATCTATTATTGTAAATCTGAATATGATGGGATGTGAACGTTTATCTAATATTGTAATTCTGAATATGATGGAAATGTTTATCTGATATTGTTATTCTGAATATGGTGGGATTGAAACGTTTATCTAATATTGTAAATCTGAATATGATGGGATGTGAACATTTATCTATTATTGTAAATCTGAATATGGTGGGATGTGAACGTTTATCTATTATTATAAATCTGAATATGATGGGATGTGAACGTTTATCTATTATTGTAAATCTGAATATGATGGGATGGAAATGTTTATCTAGTATTGTAATTCTAAATATGGTGGGATATGAACGTTTATCTATTATTGTAATTTTGAGTATGGTGGGATGTGAACGTTTATCTAATATTATAATTCTGAATATGGTGGGATGGAAATGTCTATCTATTATTGTAAATCTAAATATGATGGGATGTGAACGTTTATCTATTATTGTAAATCTGAATATGGTGGGATGGAAATGTTTATCTATTATTGTAATTCTAAATATGGTGGGATTAGAACGTTTAACTAATATTGTAATTCTGAATATGGTGGGATGGAAATGTTTATCTAATATTGTAATTCTGAATATGGTGGGATGTGAATGTTTACCTATTATTGTAAATCTGAATATGATGGGATGTGAACGTTTATCTAATATTGTAATTCTGAATATGATGGAAATGTTTATCTAATAGTGTAATTCTGAATATGATGGAAATGTTTATCTAATATTGTAATTCTGAATATGATGGAATTGGAACGTTTATCTAGTATTGTAAATCTGATTATGATGGGATGTGAACGTTTATCTATTATTGTAAATCTGAATATGATGGGATGTGAACGTTTATCTAGTATTGTAATTCTAAATATGGTGGGATGTGAACATTTATCTATTATTGTAAATCTGAATATGGTGGGATGTGAACGTTTATCTATTATTGTAAATCTGAATATGATGGGATGTGAACGTTTATCTATTATTGTAAATCTGAATATGGTGGGATGTGAACGTTTATCTATTATTGTAAATCTGAATATGATGGGATGTGAACATTTATCTATTATTGTAAATCTGAATATGGTGGGATGTGAACGTTTATCTATTATTATAAATCTGAATATGATGGGATGTGAACGTTTATCTAATATTGTAATTCTGAATATGATGGGATGGAAATGTTTATCTATTATTGTAATTCTGAATATGATGGGATGGAAATGTTTATCTAGTATTGTAATTCTAAATATGGTGGAATATGAACGTTTTTCTATTATTGTAATTTTGAGTATGGTGGGATTAGAACGTTTATCTAATATTGTAATTCTGAATATGGTGGGATGGAAATGTTTATCTATTATTGTAATTCTGAATATTGTGGGATGGAAATGTTTTTCTAGTATTGTAATTCTAAATATGGTGGGATTAGAACGTTTCTCTAATATTGTAATTCTGAATATGGAGGGATGGAAATGTTTATCTAATATTGTAATTCTGAATATGGTGGGATGTGAATGTTTACCTATTATTGTAAATCTGAATATGATGGGATGTGAACGTTTATCTAATATTGTAATTCTGAATATGATGGAAATGTTTATCTAATATTGTAATTCTGAATATGATGGAAATGTTTATCTAATATTGTAATTCTGAATATGGTGGAATTGGAACGTTTATCTAGTATTGTAAATCTGATTATGATGGGATGTGAACGTTTATCTATTATTGTAAATCTGAATATGATGGGATGTGAACGTTTATCTATTATTGTAAATCTGAATATGGTGGGATGTGAACGTTTATCTAATATTGTAAATCTGAATATGGTGGGATGTGAACGTTTATCTATTATTGTAAATCTGAATATGATGGGATGGAAATGTTTATCTATTATTGTAATTCTGAATATGATGGGATGGAAATGTTTATCTAGTATTGTAATTCTAAATATAGTGGGATGTGAACGTTTATCTATTATTGTAATTCTGAATATGGTGGGATGGAATGTTTATTTATTATTGTAAATCTGAATATGATGGGATGTGAACGTTTATCTATTATTGTAAATCTGAATATGGTGGGATGGAAATGTTTATATATTCTTGTAATTCTAAATATGGTGGGATTAGAACGTTTATCTAATATTATAATTCTGAATATGGTGGGATGGAAATGTTTATCTATTATTGTAATTCTGAATATGGTGGGATGGAAATGTTTATCTATTATGGTAATTCTGAATATGATGGGATTGGAACGTTTATCTACTATTGTATTTCTGAATATGGTGGGATGGGAATGTTTATCTACTAATTATTGTAATTCTGAATATGGTGGGATGGGAATGTATATCTACTATTGTAATTTTGAATGTGGTGGGATGGGAATGTCTATCTATGATTGTAATTCTGAATATGGTGGGATGGGAACGTTTATCTATTATTGTAATTTTTAATGTGGTGGGATGGGAACGTTTATCTTCTATTGTAATTCTGAATATGGTGGGATGGGACATGTTTATCTACTAATGTAATTCTGAATATGGTGGGATGGGAAAGTTTATCTATTATTGTAATTCTGAATATGGTGGGATGGAAATGTTTATTTATTATTGTAATTCTGAATATGGTGGGATTGGAACGTTTACCTTTTATTGTATTTCTGAATATGATGGGATTGGAACGTTTATCTATTATTGTAATTCTGAATATGGTGGGATGGGAATATTTATCTACTATTGAAATTTTGAATGTGGTGGGATGGAAATGTTTATCTATTATTGTAATTTTGAATGTGGTGGGATGGGAATGTTTATCTATTATTGTAATTCTGAATATGGTGGGATTGGAACGTTTATCTACTATTGTAATTTTGAATGTGGTGGAAATGGAATGTTTATCTATTATTGTAATTCTGAATATGGTGGGATGGGAATGTTTATCTATTATTGTAATTCTCAATATGGTGGGATGGGAACGTTTCTTTACTATTGTATTTCTGAATATGGTGGGATGGGAATGTTTATCTACTATTGTAATTTTGAATGTGGTGGGATGGGAACGTTTATCTATTATTGTAATTCTGAATATGGTCGGATGGGAACGTTTATCTACTAATGTAAATCTGAATATATTTATCTATTATTGTTATTCTGAAAATAGTGGGATGGAAATGTTTATCTATTATTGTAATTCTGAATATGGTGGGATTGGAACGTTTACCTATTATTGTAATTCTGAATATGATGGGATTGGAACGTTTATCTACTATTGTAATTTTGAATATGGTGGGATGGGACATGTTTATCTACTAATGTAATTCTGAATATGGTGGGATGGGAAAGTTTATCTATTATTGTAATTATGAATATGGTGGGATGGAAATGTTTATTTATTATTGTAATTCTGAATATGGTGGGATTGGAACGTTTACCTATTATTGTATTTCTGAATATGATGGGATTGGAACGTTTATCTACTATTGTAATTCTGAATATGGTGGGATGGGAATGTTTATCTACTATTGAAATTTTGAATGTGGTGGGATGGGAATGTTTATCTATTATTGTAATTCTGAATATGGTGGGATGGAAATGTTTATCTATTATTGTAATTCTGAATATGGTGGGATTGGAACGTTTACCTATTATTATAATTCTGAATATGGTGGGATGGAAATGTTTATCTATTATTGTAATTCTGAATATGGTGGGATGGAAATGTTTATTTATTATGGTAATTCTGAATATGATGGGATTGGAACGTTTATCTACTATTGTATTTCTGAATATGGTGGGATGGGAATGTTTATCTACTAATTATTGTAATTCTGAATATGGTGGGATGGGAATGTATATCTACTATTGTAATTTTGAATGTGGTGGGATGGGAATGTTTATCTTCTATTGTAATTCTGAATATGGTGGGATGGGACATGTTTATCTACTAATGTAATTCTGAATATGGTGGGATGGGAACGTTTATCTATTATTGTAATTTTTAATGTGGTGGGATGGGAATGTTTATCTTCTATTGTAATTCTGAATATGGTGGGATGGGACATGTTTATCTACTAATGTAATTCTGAATATGGTGGGATGGGAAAGTTTATCTATTATTGTAATTCTGAATATGGTGGGATGGAAATGTTTATTTATTATTGTAATTCTGAATATGGTGGGATTGGAACGTTTACCTTTTATTGTATTTCTGAATATGATGGGATTGGAACGTTTATCTATTATTGTAATTCTGAATATGGTGGGATGGGAATATTTATCTACTATTGAAATTTTGAATGTGGTGGAATGGAAATGTTTATCTATTATTGTAATTTTGAATGTGGTGGGATGGGAATGTTTATCTATTATTGTAATTCTGAATATGGTGGTATGGGAACGTTTATCTACTATTGTAATTTTGAATGTGGTGGAAATGGAATGTTTATCTATTATTGTAATTCTGAATATAGTGGGATGGGAATGTTTATCTATTATTGTAATTCTCAATATGGTGGGATGGGAACGTTTCTTTACTATTGTATTTCTGAATATGGTGGGATGGGAATGTTTATCTACTATTGTAATTTTGAATGTGGTGGGATGGGAACGTTTATCTATTATTGTAATTCTGAATATGGTCGGATGGGAACGTTTATCTACTAATGTAAATCTGAATATATTTATCTATTATTGTTATTCTGAAAATAGTGGGATGGAAATGTTTATCTATTATTGTAATTCTGAATATGGTGGGATTGGAACGTTTACCTATTATTGTAATTCTGAATATGATGGGATTGGAACGTTTATCTAGTATTGTAATTTTGAATATGGTGGGATGGGACATGTTTATCTACTAATGTAATTCTGAATATGGTGGGATGGGAAAGTTTATCTATTATTGTAATTATGAATATGGTGGGATGAAAATGTTTATTTATTATTGTAATTCTGAATATGGTGGGATTGGAACGTTTACCTATTATTGTATTTCTGAATATGATGGGATTGGAACGTTTATCTACTATTGTAATTCTGAATATGGTGGGATGGGAATGTTTATCTACTATTGAAATTTTGAATGTGGTGGGATGGGAATGTTTATCTATTATTGTAATTCTGAATATGGTGGGATGGAAATGTTTATCTATTATTGTAATTCTGAATATGGTGGGATTGGAACGTTTACCTATTATTGTAATTCTGAATATGATGGGATTGGAACGTTTATCTACTATTGTAATTCTGAATATGGTGGGATATGAATGTTTATCTACTATTGTAATTTTGAATATGGTGGGATGGGAATGTTTATCTATTATTGTAAATTTGAATATGGTGGGATGGGAACGTTTCTTTACTATTGTAATTTTGAATGTGGTGGAAAAGGAATGTTTATCTATTATTGTAATTCTGAACATGGTGGGATGGGAACATTTATCTATTATTGTAATTCTGAATATGGTGGGATGGGAACGTTTATCTAGTATTGTAATTTTGAATGTGGTGGAAAAGGAATGTTTATCTATTATTGTAATTCTGAATATGGGGGGATGGGAACTTTTATCTATTATTGTAATTCTGAATATGGTGGGATGGAAATGTTTATCTATTATTGTAATTCTGAATATGGTGGGATGGGAACATTTATCTGTGATTGTAATTCTGAATATGGTGGGATGGGAACGTTTATCTACTAATGTAATTCTGAATATGGTGGGATGGGAATGTTTATCTATTATTGTGATTCTGAATATGATGGGATTAGAACGTTTATCTACTATTGTAATTCTGAATATGGTGGGATGGGAATGTTTATCTGCCAATGGAATTTTGAATGTGTTGGGATGGGAATGTTTATCTATTATTGTAATTCTGAATATGGTGGGATTGGAACGTTTATCTACTATTGTAATTTTGAATGTGATGGGATGGGAATGTTTATCTATTATTGTAATTCTGAATATGGTGGGATGGGAACGTTTATCTACTAATGTTATTCTGAATATGGTGGGATGGGAACGATTATCTATTTTTGTAATTCTGAATATGGTGGGATGGAAATGCTGATCTATTATTGTAATTCTGAATATGGTGCGATGGGAACGTTTATCTATTATTGTAGTTCTGAATATAATGGGATTGGAACGTTTATCTACTATTGTAATTCTGAATATGGTGGGATGGGAATGTTTATCTACTATTGAAATTTTGAATGTGGTGGGATGGGAATGTTTATCTATTATTGTAATTCTGAATATGGTGGGATGGAAATGTTTATCTATTATTGTAATTCTGAATATGGTGGGATTGGAACGTTTACCTATTATTATAATTCTGAATATGGTGGGATGGAAATGTTTATCTATTATTGTAATTCTGAATATGGTGGGATGGAAATGTTTATCTATTATGGTAATTCTGAATATGATGGGATTGGAACGTTTATCTACTATTGTATT
This sequence comes from Bathymodiolus septemdierum, assembly GCA_963383655.1. NCBI lineage: Eukaryota > Metazoa > Mollusca > Bivalvia > Mytilida > Modiolidae > Bathymodiolus > Bathymodiolus septemdierum. The sequence goes on along the minus strand of OY726526.1, from coordinate 11,165,910 downwards.
TCTGAATATGGTGGGATGGGAATGTTTATCTACTAATTATTGTAATTCTGAATATGGTGGGATGGGAATGTATATCTACTATTGTAATTTTGAATGTGGTGGGATGGGAATGTTTATCTTCTATTGTAATTCTGAATATGGTGGGATGGGACATGTTTATCTACTAATGTAATTCTGAATATGGTGGGATGGGAACGTTTATCTATTATTGTAATTTTTAATGTGGTGGGATGGGAATGTTTATCTTCTATTGTAATTCTGAATATGGTGGGATGGGACATGTTTATCTACTAATGTAATTCTGAATATGGTGGGATGGGAAAGTTTATCTATTATTGTAATTCTGAATATGGTGGGATGGAAATGTTTATTTATTATTGTAATTCTGAATATGGTGGGATTGGAACGTTTACCTTTTATTGTATTTCTGAATATGATGGGATTGGAACGTTTATCTATTATTGTAATTCTGAATATGGTGGGATGGGAATATTTATCTACTATTGAAATTTTGAATGTGGTGGAATGGAAATGTTTATCTATTATTGTAATTTTGAATGTGGTGGGATGGGAATGTTTATCTATTATTGTAATTCTGAATATGGTGGTATGGGAACGTTTATCTACTATTGTAATTTTGAATGTGGTGGAAATGGAATGTTTATCTATTATTGTAATTCTGAATATGGTGGGATGGGAATGTTTATCTATTATTGTAATTCTCAATATGGTGGGATGGGAACGTTTCTTTACTATTGTATTTCTGAATATGGTGGGATGGGAATGTTTATCTACTATTGTAATTTTGAATGTGGTGGGATGGGAACGTTTATCTATTATTGTAATTCTGAATATGGTCGGATGGGAACGTTTATCTACTAATGTAAATCTGAATATATTTATCTATTATTGTTATTCTGAAAATAGTGGGATGGAAATGTTTATCTATTATTGTAATTCTGAATATGGTGGGATTGGAACGTTTACCTATTATTGTAATTCTGAATATGATGGGATTGGAACGTTTATCTACTATTGTAATTTTGAATATGGTGGGATGGGACATGTTTATCTACTAATGTAATTCTAAATATGGTGGGATGGGAAAGTTTATCTATTATTGTAATTATGAATATGGTGGGATGAAAATGTTTATTTATTATTGTAATTCTGAATATGGTGGGATTGGAACGTTTACCTATTATTGTATTTCTGAATATGATGGGATTGGAACGTTTATCTACTATTGTAATTCTGAATATGGTGGGATGGGAATGTTTATCTACTATTGAAATTTTGAATGTGGTGGGATGGGAATGTTTATCTATTATTGTAATTCTGAATATGGTGGGATGGAAATGTTTATCTATTATTGTAATTCTGAATATGGTGGGATTGGAACGTTTACCTATTATTGTAATTCTGAATATGATGGGATTGGAACGTTTATCTACTATTGTAATTCTGAATATGGTGGGATATGAATGTTTATCTACTATTGTAATTTTGAATATGGTGGGATGGGAATGTTTATCTATTATTGTAAATTTGAATATGGTGGGATGGGAACGTTTCTTTACTATTGTAATTTTGAATGTGGTGGAAAAGGAATGTTTATCTATTATTGTAATTCTGAACATGGTGGGATGGGAACATTTATCTATTATTGTAATTCTGAATATGGTGGGATGGGAACGTTTATCTAGTATTGTAATTTTGAATGTGGTGGAAAAGGAATGTTTATCTATTATTGTAATTCTGAATATGGGGGGATGGGAACTTTTATCTATTATTGTAATTCTGAATATGGTGGGATGGGAACATTTATCTGTGATTGTAATTCTGAATATGGTGGGATGGGAACGTTTATCTACTAATGTAATTCTGAATATGGTGGGATGGGAATGTTTATCTATTATTGTGATTCTGAATATGATGGGATTAGAACGTTTATCTACTATTGTAATTCTGAATATGGTGGGATGGGAATGTTTATCTGCCAATGGAATTTTGAATGTGTTGGGATGGGAATGTTTATCTATTATTGTAATTCTGAATATGGTGGGATTGGAACGTTTATCTACTATTGTAATTTTGAATGTGATGGGATGGGAATGTTTATCTATTATTGTAATTCTGAATATGGTGGGATGGGAACGTTTATCTACTAATGTTATTCTGAATATGGTGGGATGGGAACGATTATCTATTTTTGTAATTCTGAATATGGTGGGATGGAAATGCTGATCTATTATTGTAATTCTGAATATGGTGCGATGGGAACGTTTATCTATTATTGTAGTTCTGAATATAATGGGATTGGAACGTTTATCTACTATTGTAATTCTGAATATGGTGGGATGGGAATATTTATCTATTATTGTAATTCTGAATATGGTGGGATGGAAATGTTTATCTATTATTGTAATTCTAAATATGGTGGGATTGGAACGTTTTTCTACTATTGTAATTTTGAATGGGGTGGGATGGGAAAATTTATCTTCTATTGTAATTCTGAATATGATGGGATTGGAATGTTTATCTATTATTGTAATTCTGAATATGGTGAGATGGTAACGTTTATCTACTAATGTAATTCTGAATATGGTGGGATGGAAATGTTTATCTATTATTGTAATTCTGAATATGGTGGGATTGGAACGTTTACCTATTATTGTAATTCTGAATATGATGGGATTGGAACGTTTATCTACTATTGTAATTCTGAATATGGTGGGATATAAATGTTTATCTACTATTGTAATTTTGAATATGGTGGGATGGGAATGTTTATCTATTATTGTAATTTTGAATATGGTGGGATGGGAACGTTTCTTTACTATTGTAATTTTGAATGTGGTGGAAAAGGAATGTTTATCTATTATTGTAATTCTGAACATGGTGGGATGGGAACATTTATCTATTATTGTAATTCTGAATATGATGGGATGGGAACGTTTATCTAGTATTGTAATTTTGAATGTGGTGGAAAAGGAATGTTTATCTATTATTGTAATTCTGAATATGGGGGGATGGGAACTTTTATCTATTATTGTAATTCTGAATATGGTGGGATGGAAATGTTTATCTATTATTGTAATTCTGAATATGGTGGGATGGGAACATTTATCTGTGATTGTAATTCTGAATATGGTGGGATGGGAAGGTTTATCTATTTTTGCAATTCTGAATATGGTGGGATGGGAATGTTTATCTATTATTGTAATTCTGAATATGGTGGGATGGAAATGTTTATCTATTATTGTAATTCTGAATATGGTGGGATTGGAACGTTTACCTATTATTGTAATTCTGAATATGATGGGATTGGAACGTTTATCTACTATTGTAATTCTGAATATGGTGGGATATGAATGTTTATCTACTATTGTAATTTTGAATATGGTGGGATGGGAATGTTTATCTATTATTGTAAATTTGAATATGGTGGGATGGGAACGTTTCTTTACTATTGTAATTTTGAATGTGGTGGAAAAGGAATGTTTATCTATTATTGTAATTCTGAACATGGTGGGATGGGAACATTTATCTATTATTGTAATTCTGAATATGGTGGGATGGGAACGTTTATCTAGTATTGTAATTTTGAATGTGGTGGAAAAGGAATGTTTATCTATTATTGTAATTCTGAATATGGGGGATGGGAACTTTTATCTATTATTGTAATTCTGAATATGGTGGGATGGAAATGTTTATCTATTATTGTAATTCTGAATATGGTGGGATGGGAACATTTATCTGTGATTGTAATTCTGAATATGGTGGGATGGGAACGTTTATCTACTAATGTAATTCTGAATATGGTGGGATGGGAATGTTTATCTATTATTGTGATTCTGAATATGATGGGATTAGAACGTTTATCTACTATTGTAATTCTGAATATGGTGGGATGGGAATGTTTATCTGCCAATGGAATTTTGAATGTGTTGGGATGGGAATGTTTATCTATTATTGTAATTCTGAATATGGTGGGATTGGAACGTTTATCTACTATTGTAATTTTGAATGTGATGGGATGGGAATGTTTATCTATTATTGTAATTCTGAATATGGTGGGATGGGAACGTTTATCTACTAATGTTATTCTGAATATGGTGGGATGGGAACGATTATCTATTTTTGTAATTCTGAATATGGTGGGATGGAAATGCTTATCTATTATTGTAATTCTGAATATGGTGCGATGGGAACGTTTATCTATTATTGTAGTTCTGAATATAATGGGATTGGAATGTTTATCTACTATTGTAATTCTGAATATGGTGGGATGGGAATATTTATCTATTATTGTAATTCTGAATATGGTGGGATGGAAATGTTTATCTATTATTGTAATTCTAAATATGGTGGGATTGGAACGTTTTTCTACTATTGTAATTTTGAATGGGGTGGGATGGGAAAATTTATCTTCTATTGTAATTCTGAATATGATGGGATTGGAATGTTTATCTATTATTGTAATTCTGAATATGGTGAGATGGTAACGTTTATCTACTAATGTAATTCTGAATATGGTGGGATGGAAATGTTTATCTATTATTGTAATTCTGAATATGGTGGGATTGGAACGTTTACCTATTATTGTAATTCTGAATATGATGGGATTGGAACGTTTATCTACTATTGTAATTCTGAATATGGTGGGATATAAATGTTTATCTACTATTGTAATTTTGAATATGGTGGGATGGGAATGTTTATCTATTATTGTAATTTTGAATATGGTGGGATGGGAACGTTTCTTTACTATTGTAATTTTGAATGTGGTGGAAAAGGAATGTTTATCTATTATTGTAATTCTGAACATGGTGGGATGGGAACATTTATCTATTATTGTAATTCTGAATATGATGGGATGGGAACGTTTATCTAGTATTGTAATTTTGAATGTGGTGGAAAAGGAATGTTTATCTATTATTGTAATTCTGAATATGGGGGGATGGGAACTTTTATCTATTATTGTAATTCTGAATATGGTGGGATGGAAATGTTTATCTATTATTGTAATTCTGAATATGGTGGGATGGGAACATTTATCTGTGATTGTAATTCTGAATATGGTGGGATGGGAACGTTTATCTATTTTTGCAATTCTGAATATGGTGGGATGGGAACGTTTATCTATTATTGTGATTCTGAATATGATGGGATTAGAACGTTTATCTACTATTGTAATTCTGAATATGGTGGGATGGGAATGTTTATCTGCCAATGGAATTTTGAATGTGTTAGGATGGGAATGTTTATCTATTATTGTAATTCTGAATATGGTGGGATTGGAACGTTTATCTACTATTGTAATTTTGAATGTGATGGGATGGGAATGTTTATCTATTATTGTAATTCTGAATATGGTGGGATGGGAACGTTTATCTACTAATGTTATTCTGAATATGGTGGGATGGGAACGATTATCTATTTTTGTAATTCTGAATATGGTGCGATGGGAACGTTTATCTATTATTGTAATTCTGAATATAATGGGATTGGAACGTTTATCTACTATTGTAATTCTGAATATGGTGGGATGGGAATATTTATCTATTATTGTAATTCTGAATATGGTGGGATGGAAATGTTTATCTATTATTGTAATTCTAAATATGGTGGGATTGGAACGTTTTTCTACTATTGTAATTTTGAATGGGGTGGGATGGGAAAATTTATCGTCTATTGTAATTTTGAATATGATGGGATTGGAATGTTTATCTATTATTGTAATTCTGAATATGATGGGATTGGAATGTTTATCTACTATTGTAATTCTGAATATGGTGGGATGGATATGTTTATCTATTATTGTAATTCTGAATATAGTGGGATGGAAATGTTTATCTTCTATTGGAATTCTGAATGTGATGGGATGGGAACGTTTATCTACTAATGCAATTCTGAAATATGATGAGATGAGAATGTTTATCTACTAATGTAACTCGGAATATGGTGGGATGGGAAAGTTTATCTACTAATGTAACTCGGAATATGGTGGGATGGGAACGTTTTTCTACTAATGTAACTCGGAATATGGTGGGATGGGAACTTTTATCTACTATTGTAATTCTGGTGGGATGTGAACGTTTATCTACTAATGTAACTTGCAATATGGTGGGATGGGAACTTTTATCTATTATTGTAATTCTGGTGGGATGGGAACGTTTATCTACTGTTGTATTTCTGGTAAGATGGGAACGTTTATCTACTGTTGTATTTCTGGTAGGATGTACACATTCATCTACTATTGTAATTCTGGTGAGATGGGAATGTTTGTCTACTATTGTAGTTCTGGTGGGATGGGAACATTTGTCTACTATGCTGTGCGCTGCGTATCCCTTTGATCGTATGCTGCGAGCGGCGTTTCACTTTGGTCGTATGCTGTGCACTGCGTATCCAATTGGTCGTATCCCTCTGGTCATATGCTGTGCGCTGTGTTTCGCTTTGGTCGTATGCTGTACATTGTGTATCCCTTTGGTCGTATGCTGCGCGCGGCGTATCACTCTGGTCGTATGCTGTGCGCGGCATATCCTTTTGGTCGTATGCTGTGTGCTGTGTATCCCTTTGGTCGTATGCAGTGCGCTGCGTATCCTGTTGGTCGTATGCTGTGCACAACATATCACTCTGGTCGTATGCTGTGCGTGGCATATCCATTTGGTCGTATGCTGTGTGCTGTGTATCCCTTTGGTCGTATGCTGTGCGCTGCGTATCCCTTTGGTTGTATGCTGTGTGCTGTGTATCCGTTTGGTCGTATGCTGTGCGCGGCATATCCCTTTGGTCGTATGCTGTGCGCAGCGTATCCCTTTGGTCGTATGCTGTGTGCCATGTATCTCTCTGATCGTATTAATATGTGCGTGGCATATCCCATTGGTCGTATGCTGTACGCTACTAATCCCTTTGGTCGTATCCCTATCATCGTATACTCTGCGCAGTGTATCACTTTGATCTTATGCTGTACGCTGTGTATCCCTTTTGTCGCACGCTGTGCGCTGCGTTACTGTGTATCACTTTGATCGTATGCTGTGCGCGGCGTATCCCTTTGGTCGTATGTTGCGCGTAGCGGATCACTTTCTTAACCTTTCTATGTTTTAACAGTGTTTGACCAATTAGCCTATTATCATACACATTCCTTATAAAATGTGTTTTTCCGTATAACAACTAGGTCAATTTATTGCGGATGTATTTCGGGTACAATTGATTCAAAGGTAGGCCTATCCCTGGTGGAACTCTTGGCATTGCCCAAAATAAACACTAGGTCATATGACTGACATGATAAATATCAAGGTCATCTGTGTTTATATATTTGTGTTGTTTACAACTTTTGTCCTACTCACCTCTTCCTGACCTATTCTGGAAGTGACCTAGTTATCGATCATGTTGTGAAGTTGTTATAGAAGACTATTACAATTTAACACACAAAAAAACCCATTAAAAAATGTATTTAGAGCCAAAAATACAACAGTTGTTTACAACTTTTTGTCATAGTCACCTCTTCCCGACCTATTATGGACGTGACCTAGTGATCAGAGACATACGTTTTGTATAATTATATCTCAGCAGGGATGGATCTTGTAAATCTTTTCTGTATGCAAACTTTAATAATAAAATATAAATTATAAAACAAACAAACATGTCTTAAATTGTATTTTATTGCACTTTTTATACTTAAGCATTTCTGTATTCGTTCAAATGCTATGTTTTTTACGACGGCTCATCGGCATAGGTGACCTTTGCCGATTCTGGGTTTAGGCCCAAAATGGTTTTATTGCTCCCAACACTTTTAAATTATTTGGTTTTCCAATCTTTCGATTTTGAGCGTACCTGATGAAAGTTATCCCAGAAACGAGTCGTGCGCACTAAATTAGATATCTACTTTATTATTTCTAACTATTTTAGTGTCGACGATATTTAAAGTAGAATGAAGCAAGCAAGCAACATTCCCCGATATTTGCACTATACGTGTTATGGTAATCTCGTCATTTTAAAGGTTTTGCTCTACAATAAAAGAATTTTGTCCCGCGCAGGATATTTATTGGACTCGATCGCAAATTCGTGCAATACAATAATCTATGTACTTGGGGAATAAAAATAATGTTATTTCAAATATTCTTTCCAAGAAATATAGTAAATATATAATAAACCACTGATAAAATTGTGCATGGACATTAATTGCACTATTCGTGTTGTTGTCCTTAATAAATTCAAGCAATGAAAAAAAAATTCGGACGAAAACATTTTTTTAATATTTTTTCATTTTTCCTAACAATTTCACAACTTAATTTGCTATAGTTTATTTAATCCCACGAAAATGTTTAAAAAATTAATGCATTAAATTTCTTTCAAACATATTAAAAATAATTTACTGTAAATAATATTATTAAATTTAACATAGTTTTGTTTAATCTGACATCATTAGTAATTCTCATCACCGCGATAGCTTGGGTGAAAGAACCATCAAAGACATGACAGCTTGTTATTGTCAATATGAATTAATTAACGATTTACCAAATTAAGACTTAAAATCTTAATTAATTACCCAAATTTACAAACATTAAACTTTGATTAAAATGGCTTTATCCAATTAGTGTTGCTCAATATGTAATTAACACGGAAAATAATAGTTGACAATTGCTAATTATTGAAATGAATGAATGAAAACAACATAGAAGCCATTTGTGTTTTGATAGTAAATTTATATGATTTGTGAGTGTTCATAACGAGTAGGTATATATACTATCAACTGACAACGTTCACTCATTCTCATTCTGTCATTAGAAAAGTTAAATTCAAAAACTTGACTAAAGATTTGAGTAACCATGGTGATAGATATTGTACAGAAGCCTGTCAAAATGTTCTTCAGTGTAGTCAATCTTGCCAAAAGTATTCGTGAGACAAAATCGGACCAGAACGATGCCATTGTCTACAACTACGACCAGAGTCTAGCCGGCGAGAACACCCAGAAGGAAAATATACCCGTGAAACTGTCGACCTTGATTCCATCGACGACAAGCACTCCACTCTCTCAACAGAACAAGGAGGGTCAGTTAAAAAGAAAACGTGAGATCGATTCAATTTACTCAGAAGAGAGCAGCTTTGACTCATCTGACTCATTAAATTCAGACAACGTAGTGGTAGCCGATGACCAACCCAGGAAGAAAGCGAGATGCATCTTCACAAATTTTCAAGTTTCAGTACTGGAGAAACGGTACAACTACAATAAGTATCTGCCGATAGAAGAACGTCCCGTACTCGCCCAGCAACTCGATCTCAGTCAGCTTCAAGTAAAAACATGGTTTCAGAACCGTCGCATGAAGGAGAAACGTCAACATAAAAACAAAAATCAGAAGATGTTTTTTCATCATCATGGAGCTGTCGACATTTCTGTTGCCATGGAAATGCCATATTCCCCTGTTCCAGTGAGTGGATGTCAACCAACTGATCTACCCGGATACAGCAGTCACCATCTGTACACAGGATCACCTAGTATGCAGATATTTGACCCAATGTTGTATATGTATGGGATGGTTTCACCCATTACATTTCCAGGATACCAGTCGCAGTTTTACAACGGACTTTCACCACAGCCTTCTAAACACTATAGAGTATAATTTGTTGTTATTGTGAACTCGTTGTAAACTCTATTGTTTGTCTCATTGTTTGTTAAGTCTGTTGTTTTGAATTAACTTATTAGTGTTATGTTCATTATTGAAATATAAAGTGGTAAAACTGTTTTTGTATTTTTTTTTGTACAACCCTTCTTCAAATACCATGTAAATGCATCCAACCAACAACAACAGATTATTACATTTGTAAATTTGAATTTTGGTGTTTAACACCACTTTCAGAAAGATTTCAGATATATATCATGGCGACCAGTTTTAGTGATGGAGGAAGCCGGAGAGAACCACCGACCATGGGCAAGCAACTGGTAAACTCTATCACTTGCGGCTGCGAATCGAGTGCACCCTTTTTGTAATCTACAAAGCTGGGCACGAGCCCACGCCGTATTGGTGATAGACTTGTATGAGTTGTTAGATCCAACGACCTAACTCATTGAGCCACTTCATAAATTCTAAGTACACGTATAACGTATCATTTCATATACAGCAAATACAAATATCTAAGAATAGGTTTGACTTAGGTTTAGTTTATGGTGTTTAACGACACTTTCAACAATATTTCAGTTATATCGTGGCGGTCAGATTTATTGGTGGAGGAATACTCGGAGAAACCCATCGATCTGCCTAGTTTTGTGACCACGGCGTGTTTCTAGAATAACCTTCATGAAGTAATCTCAAAGTAAAAGACTGTTAGCTTTTTAAGATTAGGATTATGGGTTTTATTTCTGGAGAAAATCATTGTTTCTGAAGAATATGGTTATGGTTATAGTGTGCACCGCCACTTTCAACAATATTTTAGTCATATCGTTTTATTGGTGGATAAAACCGGAGCAATCCACCGACCTGTCGCAAATCACTGACAAACTTTATATCACAATATTGTATGGAGTACACCTCGCGTGAGCTGGATTCGATCTCGCAATGTTAGTGGTAATATGTACAAAATTAGTAAAGAATTTGGACTACAACTAAAAACTATTACTGATGAGTTTTGTCGCTGGTGTACACATGGGTATACTGTACTTCTACTAATTAGTAACAATTGTAAAGTTTTCTCATGCTAAATTAACACCACTCTCTCAATTTTCAACAACCCATGTTAAGACGTTTGCTATTGGAGCTTCTGTCTATTTAATTATAAGTCTAATATGAAATCCACATTTAAACAGTGATGGTCAACAATGTAAACAAAACCAATAATCACCTCACACATCAAAACACAGAAAAACCCATGACATGACTGAAAATTAAGGTCTTGTCTTGGGACCAGGCACACAAATGTGGCGGGATTAAACCGGTCAATGGTATCAAAATTCTCCCTCTTGATCATTGGATCGTTAGGCTAAAGTGAGTGAGTGGTTGTTGTTTAATGCTAACTCAGCAATTTTTCAGCTATATTATGGCGAGAACAAGTTAATTTTCAATGAGATGATGATGAGGTTCTCTTTGTTCTAGACCAACGCACCGAGTTGGATTTTTAGAATGCTAGCTCACTGAAACAACAGTCCGCGGATAGACATGTCGCTCCGCTCAGATACATTATTCTGATTCCGAGCCAACCAGTCTTTGTTTCTTTCTCCTTACTGCTGCGTGCTTAGCGGGGAAGCAACAAATACAAATTTTATAGTCTGGTTTGACCCGACTGGGGCTCGAACCCACGATCTACCGCACTCGAGGCGAGTACGCTAACCATTACACCACCGATGCGGTTCTGCTGGTTAAAGAATATTACTATTGGGACAAAAATAATGTATTAATTACATTTGTGTTAAATGTTCAAAAGATAAATTAATTGATCTTTCGGTTAGGCTAAGAATTGCACGAATTAAGCTATAGCAGGAATGCCCGAAAGGTAAAATATCTCCATAAAATCAATCCGTAGTGCAGGACAAAGTAACCAACTAACACAAGGGGATTGTACATAGAAGAGTTAATCGTGTTTGTAGAATGACATACTCAATTCACGAAACAACTCCTAATGAACAACAGTTTAAAGTAATATGAAAGGCAAATATTGTGGAATTTTTTGATTAAATATTTTCACATAATATGTCACTTAATAAAATTTTAACTAAAATCAACTGCATAACATTAAAAATCCGCTCAAAAGCAGATTTTAGGAGAAATCGCAAAATATTTGACAGTAGATAATTATGTTTTCCCGTACAGTAATGCAAATGATATGCGCGTGACCCAAGATTTGAACTCTTTCGGGGAGATTATCGCTCATGCGCACTGTTCAGTTGATGAAAAAAGTGTCGGATGCAAGTAAAAATATATTCCGTGTGTACCACAAGACAGGTTCCTCAATAATCATTGTCAGGAATGTGTGCGTGCTTACCTCAGCATCCATGATTGTTTATCTTTTCGTCACGAGGTCATGATCGGCAATCATCGGAACAAAGCAACCGAAAGTTAATCAGTCTCCACAACAATGGCGAGGACGATAAAATTGCACACGGATTTGCAGATTTCTAATTGTTGGGAACATATTTCGACTTGAAACATGCATGAATAGTTTAGTAATTCCAAATTTAATCTTCATGGAAAAAATTTCTTCACCCAAACTGGTGTAATATTACTTTAAGCTATCGTCAGTGTATGCTGCAAGGCAAACCAACCTAACCATAATTTCCTCCTTTCGTTGTAGCAATCAAAGCCCGTACATACCGGTATGAGATTCATTGTCTGTGAATTTGTTCTCGTCATAAATATAGCTGATATACTAATCATATGAACTTGGTCGCATGGTAAGAGTTCAAAATGTGTACCATTTACGACTTTTAAATAAATTTAGTAGACGAAAACCTGGAGACTTTTAAATGTGGTTTTTGCTTTTTCTTCGCTAAGCACACACAGGATTTTAGCAGTAAGAACACAGACTGGCTGGCCCGGAGTCAGCATAATGTGTCCGAGAGGAACGACATAATTACATGCGGATTGTTGTTTCAATCAACGTCCGTACTAGAAATATAACCACAACCCAAGACGTATAGTATTTCTGCTTGTCTATACATCTATGCAAATCAGCATAACAAGTATTTCATACACTTTCTTGATATTTTCAATATAGTAAATGTTTAAAGCAATATACCGGTATAATGTTTTACAATTTCAAAAAGCATATATTATAATCAAATTAAAAAAAAACATATTTCAAACAAAAAAAATCCCCAAATTATTGTACCATATTTTTCAAGAATATCGAATATATATAACTTAATTAATTATCTGTTTGAATCCACATAATAAATTTAAATTTTCGCAAGATTAATAGCTATAAGAGAGACAATACACTTTATTCACACTGCGCATGCATAGATCATGATATGATTGACATTTTGAAGGTGACATATAGGTCCAATGGTTCGGGTGTAATTATTGTGAATATTATATGTAATTATGTATGTTTTACACATGTCACTTTAATAAACAATTTACTTACTTACTTACTTACATTGATAAAATTGATTAGGGACATGTATAGGTTATTCAATACCTGTTCATGGTATATGAAAAAGAATGCCTCGAGGCGAAGCCGAGATGCATTCGTTTTCATATACCGTACTAATGACCAGGTTTTGTATAATCAATTTAGCCCATACTTTCTTAGTCGAGTGTCATGATTACCAATTATTACTAATTTAGGCAGTATAAGCCAGATTAGATTGAATGAGTATCAGCTCAAAAGCATTTCCTTCAATTACAACATATGTACTGTACAAGATCACAGGTGCTTGTGGACAGGACACAGCATCCCCCCTTTTTACACCCTACCCCCCTTTTTTTCATTTTTTTTTATTTCCATGCTTAGAAATATGTAAAACAGCAATAATATGCCGTTTTCTGATTGCATAAGTCGACTGATATGTATATAGAGATACCGTTTTCTGATTGCATCAGTCGACTGATTCTAAGCCATGGAAATGAAAAAAAAAATGAAAAAAGGGGAGTAGGGTGTAAAAAGGGGGGATGCTGTGTCCTGTCCGCAAGCACCTGTGTATAAGATGCCTGTGTTTTAACAAAAAGGTATGTAGCCAAGCTTTATAATGTATGATAATAACATTAACATATGTAATTAAGTAATCATTAAATATTGATTAAAGAAATTATAAGTAATTAAGATTTTTTTCTAATAAAAATAAATAAATCAAAATACTATTTTTTTCTATCATATTCAATTATTGTCCCTGAATTTGGTGAGTTTCAACTCACTCACTTCTTTCCTAATAAATGTCAGAGTTTATCATTTACCTCGCCCACAAAGATTTTCTGCTAAGTTTTTTTCTATTGTAATCAGTTATTGTCCCTATATGAAATAACTTTGTGTATAATTTGGTGTCATAAAAAAGGTGTTATTGAAGTTATTAATTATATAAAATTCAGTTAAATTAATTTCATTTTTGAGGCCTTTTTCTATCATCTGTCAGCATCACAGGGAATTGTTATGTTAGATGAATCTTTATAAACGGTCGGGTATTCGATCTAAACTCTTCTCGAGTACAATTAGAGTGAAAGTCTAACATTTACATATATAAGTGGTTATCAATGGTAACTACTTCCTGTAATCGGAATATGGTGAATGTCCATCACCACTCACCCCGCCCCTCCTCCCAAACACACACATAGTTTGGAAATTATTTGGAGTTATCTCCCTTATAACAATAAAATCTAATTGTTGAAACTTTTGTTTTATTTTAGTTATTGTTATCGACTTGCTGATGTTTTTACAATATATCTCAGGTGGATGAATTAATTAACTTGGATTGTTTGGGTAAATTAGTGACTACATTCCCTATGCACAGTCTCCAGATGTTCCCTACTCAGTATAACAAAACTTACACTATTGGAAAATAAAGTTTGAAATTTTGGCTCAACTAAACAGAAGTACAAACATGTATGACAATAAGTAAAGAATAAGGGATTCGTACAACTGCTATGTATGTTTAACATATGAATAAAAGGGGGAAGGGGTGGGTGGGAGTTCATAATCTTTAAATTCTTACAACATAGCAAAATTTGCAGCATTTACTGATATATATCTATACGTATATTGCTTCAAGGGGTTTTCCTTAATCCACCTTTACCATGTTTACAAACACATTCACCTAATTAAATCAACACAAATATGCACTGATGCCTACGTGGTATATGAAAAATATTCAATAACACAAGACAAAGAAAGTATGGGCTAAATCTATTACCGTAAGAGTTGTATATATCGTTAAAGAGACAATCGGCTTATCACAAATAAGAACGACTTGCCAATTAACTCGTTACAGCTATTACTCGGGTGACTTGTTAATTAACTATGAGTTTTATTAGCAGCATGTAAAGTGACCAGTGTTCAGAGTGAATATAAATCTACATGACTTTTGGAATAGGTTATACCATTCCATTTTGTCATCTTGTGAGCAATTCAGTGGTAAAAAACTAAAAATCATAGAAAATACCACTTTGTCTTAGTTACTTGGTAAGTTTGATCAGTCACGAGTACTGTACACGTTCTTATACAGAGAAATGTCACTTTGCGCTGCTGACGTTACCAGAAATAGTCCAGATATAAAACAAGACGTGAGGATATTTACCAGTACGAGCAGACGATCAGAGACGAACTAACGACACACGACACGTCAGTCAAATCCTTACCAGTACCAAGTTGGACTAACACACAACCCCGACTTCAAATTGATAAGCCGCAAACCAAACGAATCCGAAAGGAAAACATGAATTCAATTTGTCGAAATCCGAGAAAAGTTGTCATAATTCTCAACACACAAGCATACAGCTCTGTCGTGGTGTCACACGTGACACGAGTAAACTACCAATGAAAAGAACAAGAACCCCTTTCACGGACTTACAGGTGTTGGAACTGGAGAACTATTTCAAAACTAACAAGTTCCTTACAGCAGAAAATAGTCATCTATTGATAAAATGGCTTCGTCTTAGCAAGGAAAAAAATCAGGATATGGCTTCAAAACAGAAGAGCGAAAGAAATTCGTGAAAACAAACTGGAAATACAGAAGCAGACGATTAATTCCTCAGAATTTGCTCCAATGGAAGTGTCATATTTCCCCCCAAAAGAACTTAAACACATGACGTCACCAACTACACAGACGACAGAAGAATTGGTCCTATACAATTACGTGTGGTAAACCATGCAGACATTTCTAATAAGCTGTAAATATTGTTACATTTAATCGGGTTTATCGTGATTAAGCGATAAACCAATTTAATAAAAGAGATTTCCGGAATTTTACTCGGAGTCTGATTCGTCCCTAAACGTTTTACTCCCTAAACGTTTTACTCGTCACTTCCGTTAACCACGTTGTCCAGAAAGTTTGGCAAACAGCTTCAAAAAATTTTCAATCCCACCCCCTCCCCAAAACCTACCAACTTTTGTCTGCTGTTGTTTTTATTATTTTTCAAGCATATCGGAGTCATTCGCTTGCTGCAACGTGAAGTGATCAGTGATCTAAGTACTGAACTAACATTCAACTGCTTGGCCTACCCAGGTGCGATGGACTAGTCTTCGAGCCTATCAGCTATTCACAATCTGGAATAACAGTGAACCATCATGAACATTATTCCGCATCACAGATTTTCGTTCCATCATGGATGTACAATAGACTGTAATGTACCGACTTAAGGCTTGAATTAGAACTATTTGTTGAAACATCGCTTCTTAGATTAATTTTAATGTTTTTGAAATACTTAAATCTACTTGGGTATAAAACCGGAAGAACTTTAATACTTAGTAATCAATGACTTCTTTGATCACACTAACGATTTTTCATATTTATATATGTATATATATTTTTTATTTTTTATATTCTTTCATTTCAGTTCAGTTTTAATGTTTTTCAATGGTCAAATTATGTTTTATTATTACATGTATTCGAAATCAATTTTCTTATGTCACAGCTGCTGGATTGGCGGGATCTTGCAAGATTTGGGGGTCACGATTCTTTCCGTTATTCAACGTCGGATCATATTAGGTAAAAACTGTACAGCGTTACCGCTGGAAGTTGAGGCGAGGCCATCTCATGTCGACCATGGGAGGTCGGTTCTGAACTGTTACCAGTTTGAACTTGCCAGGTTAATAGTTCTGAATCTTAAAATTTGCTTAAATATTGGTTTCTTCACTGCCTTGAAATTTTGGCAACCAAGGGGTGATGCGAATATGAGACGACGTATTTGGAAAACGTTTCCCATTTTTCTCTCTTGTTCAACCAAGTGGAATTTTAAGCTTCAACTGTTACCAGTTGAGCGCAGATTTGTCCATATTACATTTTTCGGCATTCTGTTAACTCTTGCAAGATCACGTCATTTTAGTGCACTGTGGCCGTTTATTCCAACCGGTTGACTTGTTATATTTCATTATAAATATTCTTTGATTAATATATATTATTGCTATCCTTGATAATGAATTTTATTTTAATGTTGATTAACAAAATACAATAAAGTTTTTACATTATTTCAGTAACTTACAACCAATATCACAAGTATCGTTAATGATACAATTCTAGTGGCAACTCGAAATTGGTATATATTTTCATGTTGCTCATCTTTTTAATTTTCTGTGTTGTGTTTTGTGTTTTATTTGTCCTCTTCCTGTGTCTTGTGTACCCAATGTTGCCAATTTCTCTGGATTGTCCATTCTTGATTGCCCCTTGTTTTATTTGTCCTCTTCCTGTGTCTTGTGTACCCAATGTTGCCAATTTCTCTGGATTGTCCATTCTTGATTGCCCCTTGTTTTATTTGTCCTCTTCCTGTGTCTTGTGTACCCAATGTTGCCAATTTCTCTGGATTGTCCATTCTTGATTGCCCCTTGTTTTATTTGTCCTCTTCTTGTGTCTTGTGTACCCAATGTTGCCAATTTCTCTGGATTGTCCATTCTTGATTGCCCCTTCGGTTTTTTCTAACGTTCATCTAGTAACACATAATTCAGAAAACGGATTATTAATGATAAAAAAAAACAAGATTTTGATGAGAATCAAATTTCACAAAATTTCGGTCATATATTGGCGGTAAATTATAATGGTAGAGGAAAGATGATGAAAAAAACCTGACACAAGTCACTGACAAACTTTATCACACAAAGTTACTTTACAATTCTCTGACAAAGTATATCACACAAAGTTGTTTTACAGATCATTGGCAAACTTGATCACATTTGCTTTTTAGAAGTCACTGACAAACTTTATCGCATTTACTTTTTACAAGACGCTGGCAAATGAAAAATGGAACTTTTACAATATTTAATATTTGCTTAGATTGAATTTATAAAATAGCATATACCAAATACAAAACACACCATCATCAGTTTCAGAATAATGCAGCCAAGGGTATTTT
Organism: Bathymodiolus septemdierum; assembly: GCA_963383655.1. Classification (NCBI taxonomy): domain Eukaryota; kingdom Metazoa; phylum Mollusca; class Bivalvia; order Mytilida; family Modiolidae; genus Bathymodiolus; species Bathymodiolus septemdierum. The sequence continues at coordinate 11,147,920 of OY726526.1, read as the reverse complement.
TTTAACCAGATATTATTAAATGTTCTACTTACACCTCTAATAGCAGTCGCCGGGAAAACGTAGGATCGTGGAAATGTCCAATCACATTTTAACAGTTCTAGTTTTTCAGACTCGTTTGGTTGTCTAACGATTTTAAAATCATATTTTGCAGGCTGAATTCTGCATTTCGCTACAGTCTCTGACTCCCTCAATCCCTGTTGCTTCTTCTAATAATATTGCTGGTGTGGGACCTTGTATCGGCTCAGTCGGACCTTCGGAATTATCATTACTAGAATCACCCCCTTTAGCTTTTTTGGAAAAGAAATCAAGCATTGAAGCTTGTCCGCGCTTCATTACGAGATTACTTCAGCAACTAACTAAGCAGTGCACACTACAGTATATATTTGCTAACAAAATGAAAACAACTTGAAGGTACACAAGTGTAATGTCGATACGTCTAATTCAAAAATATAACCTATAATTGAAACTAGGATATTAGTAAATGCGGTTGTGTCTGAAGATAATGTAATCTTGAATTCAAATTGACGCAGTTTGAATAAAGTAATCTTGAACTTAATTGGTTTTTTTTTATCTGTCAAATTGACGCAGTTTGAATAAAGTGATCCTGGAACTTTATTGTTTTTATCTGTGAAACTGAACGCAGTTTGAACTATTAACGTCTCCTAACAACCCTTTTTTTTTCTCAAGTGACAACGTATTATAAGTGATGACATCGTAACTAAACCCGGATTTTAACATGGTAATAAATGAAAATTGGCACGGAGAAATAAAAATATTTTGAATTCTATTTTTTATTTTTATCCTTCATTTTGGGAAAAATGCATGCTTTAACTCATAACTGCAAAAATAAATTGGAAGCAGTTGCTTCCACTGCATACATGCAGGTCCGCCACCCCTTTACATGACCCCAAAATAAACCTAATGCCACTTTTTAAAAATACCGATTCCAGCTATTCCCACTTACAAATAACAATAGATGTTGTTACAGTTAATTTGTCGTTTTTGCAATTAGTATCAAATTAATTATTACCCGTAATTTACTTGTATTTTATGTCAAATATTGCAGAAAAAGCCAAAATATTAATTGAGTGTGAAGTAAGTGTTATTAATAAAATATCGATTGAAATAAAGTATGAAATAAATAGTAAACATTTTTATAAACTATTTGTACCTTTGAAAAAAGAATAAGAATACGGTTGTTTCGAATCATTTCCATTACGTCACAATTTTGTTATTTTCGTCCGCCAGATCACGTGATTTCGATGGACTAATCGGCATTGAACTTCCGGTGTCAATGTACACAACAAAAACTCCAATCAATGCAGAGACAATTCCTTCTTTATAATTAAATTTGTTTTCTTTCTTTATTTGCGGCTGTCAGCATCATCAAAGGAAAACGATCTGCTTTTATATATATATTTCTGATATCAGACAGTATTTACTCAGCGGTTTCCTTGGCGTCTCCATATTACAATTACTTATAATCTACCACATCTACGACTATGATATGCTGACGTCGTCACAGTAATAGCGTAAACACCGTAAGTCGCCTGCCGATTTGTTCCAAACTCCGGACAGTTACAAGCTCCGGTCCGCACACTAATCCGAGTCCACTAGCGGCAAACTCCGGACAGTTTTCGTATCCGCTACCGAACATGGTTCATCCGCTGGATACCAATCGGCAAACCTCGGATGAGTCCGCTTCGCTTCCTCAATATCTCGGCTGTAATACGGTATTTGATATGCGTCTACGCGTTACATTTCTTCGCCGGAAGACCGTATCACTTCAATCAAACATTGTGCCCCGCGAATAAGTTCTAAAATGGCGACAACAGATGAGTGTATAGAGTTTGCTTTGAAAAAATATTGGTCTTTGATGAAGGCAGGGAATCAGCCGACATTGCGACGAATGAAAATATATTATTATTGGACGAATATTCGAAAGTGAAATTATTTTAATACCTCCTTCATTGAAGATTTCCGAAAGTAGTTCCAATGGGAGCTATCGTAATACGGACGAGGTTTGATGAAGGTACGGAATCAGTCGAAGTTGCGACGAGTGCGCTGGATACTAGTGGACGGTAGTGGTGTGGACCGGAGCTGGTAACTGTCCGGAGTTTGCGCTAGCGGATGAACCATGTTCGGTAGCGGATACGGAAACTGTCCGGAGTTTGGATTTGTTCAGACGTCAAGACAAGAAAAAGACGGAACGTGGTCGGAATTGACACGATTCGAAACAAACGTATTTCATTAAAAAAAAATGAATAATACAAATAACAAGTAATAAATATAAGCTCAAACAGTTTATTCTTTTTTTCTTTTTTTTTGTATATAAGCTTATACATGGACAGTTTTCAAAGTTCGAAGTTTCATGAAATAAGAGTTAAAAATTATTAATTTTTTCTCTCTAACAATAAGGGAAATAGCCGCAACTAAACCTCAAATATTTTTTTTTTATTAGCAATCATTCTCAGTTATGGCTAACGCTCGGCTACAAGTAATGTTTACAACAAACAGACTAGTTAGTCAGAACCTTGTTCACAATGGTTTTAAGTTTCAAGGTAAGAACAGCCGGGGAGATAGAGTATACTGGAAATGTTCCACCAGCAACTGTCCAGCAACTATATAGGCCCACATCAATTTGCCAACTAAAGTAGCAGGAGGAATGCGGGTCCGAAGAGAAAATACAGAGAGATTGATCACAGACTTAAAGAACTTAAACAGAGACTATACAGCTAAGAAATCTCAACAGTCCAATTTACCTACACAGCCAAGAAATCTCAACAGTCCAATTTACCTACACAGCTTTGTATCTTCTGCATTTTGACTAAGAACATTTTGCGAAATGAATATTCATGTATATTTATGTAGTACTTAATGTTAAAATTAAGCTTTGAATGAAATACTAGTATGTGAAATTGTGTTTGGAATCATATTTGTTTATTATTTCATTTAATTTATAAATTAAACAATAATTTGACTGGATGCTGAAATATGAATGTATTGTTGGATTAGAATAAAAATTATGAATTACTATATTTTAGTTCTCTATTCTCTAGGCAATCTAGACACACACAAGTTTACCTTAAGTTAATTAGTTATTGTTTATCACCCTAATCCAAATGTTTGCACATTGTTTATACAATAATTCCAGCTATTCCCACTTGAAATTTTAGATTTCTTTAATGGATTTTCAAAAAGTGGGATTAGGTGAAATGAACCAAATAAACATAAACTGACACAATAAATATCAAGGCCATCTGTGTTTACATATTTTTGTTTACAACTTTTGTCCTACTCACCTCTTCCTGACCTATTCTGGATGTGACCCAATTATCGATCATGTTGTGAAGTATTAAGTTGCAATTTATCACAAAAATACATTAAAAAATAAGCTTAGAGCCAAAAATACAACAGTTGTTTACAACTTTTTGTCATAGTCACCTCTTCCCGACCTATTATGGACGTGACCTATAGTGATCAGAGACATACGTTTTGTATAATGATATCTCAGCAGGGATGGATCTTGTAAATCTTTTCTGTATGCAAACTTTAATAATAAAAAAATAAATTATAAAACAAACAAACATATGTCTTAAATTGTATTTTATTGCACTTTTTATACTTAAGCATTTCTGTATTCGTTCAAATGCTATGTTTTTTACGTAGGCTCATCGGCATAGGTGACCTTTGCCGATTCTGGGTTTAGGCTCAAAATGGTTTTATTGTTCCCAAACACTTTTAATTTATTTGGCTTTCCAATCTTTCGACTTTGAGCGTCACCTGATGAAGGTTATCCCAGAAACACGTCGTGCGCACTAAATTAGATATCTACGTTTTTATTTCTAACTATTTTAGTGTCGACGATATTTAAAGTAGAATGTAAATTGAAGCAAGCAACATTCCCCGATATTTGCACTATACGTGTTATGGTAATCTCGTCATTTTAAAAGTTTTGCTCTACAATAAAAGAATTTTGTCCCGCGCAGGATATTTATTGGACTCGATCGCAAATTCGTGCAATACAATAATCTATGTACTTGGGGACAATTAATATTCACCAATATTCACACCCTATGATATTCTACTTAATTTATGTGCGAAATAAAAATAATTTATTTATTCAAATTGCATATTACACCCAAGCAATTACAATTAAAAAGCATGCAAACATACAAAAAAAAAACCAAAAAAAACACAAACATACATATGTAAATTTAGGAGAAATCTTTGACCGGCGCGGACCCTATCGTCTCAAGTCTAGCGATTGTTTTATGAAGGTACACACAACCGATAACAGATCTGAAGTTGGATTGAGTATGTAATAAAGTTTATTCATGGGTGACGATTGAGTATGTAATCAAGTTTATTCATGGGTGACGATTGAGTATGTAATCAAGTTTATTCATGGGTGACGATTGAGTATGTAATCAAGTCTATTCATGGGTGACGATTGAGTATGTAATCAAGTTTATTCATGGGTGACGATTGAGTATGTAATCAAGTTTATTCATGGGTGACATATCAGTAAAAGAAGGACATTTATTTTCAATAGTATTTATTACTAAATTTCTTGGTTGCTGGTTGAGTTGTCTATTTTTAAAAAAAAATTCCTGTATCAAATACTCTTCCAAAACAGTATCATGTTTTATTTTATTATATAAATAAAGTTTTGAATTATCTGTTAATTTTGAAAGTTTGTTTTTAGTTTTCTGAATGTAATTATTATGGACAACCTTTTTAAATTCTTTTTTAAATGGAACTTTTATCTTATGGAAACACTTATCCATATTAGAAAAATCTTCAGCATCCAAATCAAATTCTTGAAAGATATTTAATGCCAAAGTATACCATGTATAGAAACCTTCATCATGTAAGGATTTATCAATATTAAGGGATTCTTTAATTAATGGGTTTATATTATTGGTATTTATTCGTACAAAATACATCATAACTTGAGTTTTAATAAAGGGAGCAATAAGGAGTCTCCCCAACTCTGATAATGTCGAAATGTTACATGCAGTTTTTTTAAGGCCTAAAACTGTTTTACAATATTTTGTATGTATTTTTTCATATGTTGATTTTTCCTGTAGGACTAAAGTATCACAAAAAGTATTATTTCTGGTTGCTCGAAGCATGGCTCCTATATAAGGAGAGGTATTCGTCCATATACCATATGGCTACGGATAGGGATCAATATAAGTTCTTGTAATTTGTTTCCCAATTCTATTAATTACTTCTTATTATGTAATGTATATAGCTGAATATTGTAATGTTATATTGAATTAATTGATAACATATGTTTAAACTACATACCATATTTCACAATTGTAGCTTAAAATAGAACGGATCAGCGTGTCAAAGAGTTTACATGAGAGGTTGACAGGTAGTTGTTCAAAATTTGAAATAATGTTATTTAAAACATTCATTCCAAAAAATATAGTAAATATATAATAAATCACTGATAAAAAATTGTGCATGGACATTAATTACCTTATTCGTGTTGTTGTCCTGAATAAATTCAAGCAATGAAAAAAAATGCGAACGAAAACATGTGTAATATTTTTCCATTTTTCCTAACAATTTCACAACTTAATTTGCTATATTTTATTTAAATGTTCATAAAATTAATGAATTAAATTACTTCAAAATAACTTACTGCAACTGATATTTTTGATCAACATATATTTTTTCTAATCTGACATCATTAGTAATTCTCATCACCGCGATAGCTTGGTTGAAAGAACCATCAAAGACATCGACAGCTTGCTATTGTCAATATGAATTAATTAACGAGTTACCAAATTAAGACATAAAATCTTAATTAATTACCCAAATTTACAAACATTAAGCTTTGATTAAAATGGCTTTATCCAATTAGTGTTGCTCAAATATGTAATTAACACGGAAAATAATAGTTGACAATTGCTAATTATTGAAATGAATGAATGAAAACAACATAGAAGCCATTTTTGTGTTTTGATAGTAAAATGTTATGAGTTGTGAGTGTTCATAACGAGTAGGTATATAAACTTTCCACTGACAACGTTCACTCATTCTCATTCTGTCATTAGAAAAGTGAAATTCAAAAAATTGACCAAAGATTAGAAAATCAGTAACCATGGTGATCGATATTGTACAGAAGCCTGTCAAAATGTCATTCAGTGTTGTTGATCTTGCCAAAAGTAGTCGTGAGACAAGTTCCAAGCAGAACGACGCCATAGTCTACAACTACGACCAGAGAATATCCAGCGAGAACACTAAGAAGGAAAATACACCAGTAAAAATGTCGACGTTGATTCCATCGATGACAAGCACTCCACTCTCTCAACAGAACAAGGAAGATCAGTTAAAAAGAAAACGTGAGATCGATTCAATTTACTCAGAAGAGAGCAGCTTTGACTCATCTGACTCTAATTCATTAAATTCAGACAACGTAGTGGTAGACGATGACCAACCCAAGAAGAAAGCGAGATGCATCTTTACAAGTGTTCAAGTTTCAGAACTGGAGAAACGGTACAACTACAATAAGTATCTGCCGATAGAAGAACGTCCCGTACTCGCAAAACAACTCGGTCTAATTCAGTTTCAAGTAAAGACTTGGTTTCAGAACCGTCGTATGAAGGAGAAACGTCAACATAAAAACACAAATCAGAAGATGTCTTATCATAATGGAGCTGTCGACATTTCTGTTGCCATGGGAATGCCATACTCATCTGTTCCAGTGAACGGATGTCAACCAACTGAACTACCCGGATACACCAGTCACCATCAGTACACAGGATCACCTAGTATTCAGATGATTGCTCAACTATCGTATATGTATGGGTATGGACTGGTCTCACCCATTACATATCCAGGATACCAGTCGCAGTTTTACAACGGACTTTCACCACAGCCTTCTAAACATTATAGAGTGTAATGTGTTATTGTTGTGAACTCGTTGTGGACTCAATTGTTTGTTAAGTTTGGTGTTTTAATTTATTCGTGTTAAGTTCATTATTGAAATATTTAAGTACAAAATTAAAGAGGTAAATCTATGTTTTTGTCATTTTTTATTTGTACAAAACTAGACCATCAACCTACTTCAGAGACCATGTCAATGCATCCAACCAGATTAGTAAAGGGGGGGTTATGGTGTTAAACGCCAGTTTCAACAATATTTCAGTTATACCATGGCGGGCCGTTTGTATTGGTGGAGGAAACTGGAATACACGGAGAAAACCACCGATTAGTAAAGAATTTGTACTACAACTAAAACTATACTATATTAAGGATGAGTTTTGTCGCTGGTGTACACATGAGTATGCTGTACTTCTACTTATTTGTAACAAGTTAAGTTTTCTTATGCCAAATAAACACCCCTCGCTCCACTTGCAACAACTCATATTAAAACATTTACCATTGATTGATCGATGTTTAACACCAACATTAGCAGTATTTCTATATCGTGGTATTTACTATTTAATTATAAGTCTAATATGAAAAGTAAATTCGACAAATGGTAAAACAATTCCACCAATATCAACAAAACCAATAATGACATCTCACCTAAAATCATTGAACACAGAAGACCACAACATATGAAGTTGGAAATACAGGTCCCCTCTTGGGACAGGGACAAACATATGGCGGGTTTAAACTGGTAAATGGTATCAAAATTCTCCCTCTTGAAAACTTCTCCAACGGCTATCTAGATATAAACAAACCATAAAGAAAAGATGTACATATTCTCTTCCACTCAAAAAGATCACACATTATCACCAAAATAACTACAACATAAACATGGAGAGTACAATAGCTGGGTCAATGAATGACAACATAAACATGGAGAGTACAATAGCTGGGTCAATGAATGACAACATAAACATGGAGAGTACAATAGTTGGGTCAATGAATGACAACATAAACATGGAGAGTACAATAGCTGGGTCAATGAATGACATAAACATGGAGAGTACAATAGCTGGGTCAATGAATGACAACATAAACATGGAGAGTACAATAGCTGGGTCAATGAATGACAACATAAACATGGAGAGTACAATAGCTGGGTCAATGAATGACAACATAAACATGGAGAGTACAATTACTGGGTCAATGAATGACAACATAAACATGGAGAGTACAATAGCTGGGTCAATGAATGACAACATAAACATGGAGAGTACAATAGCTGGGTCAATGAATGACATAAACATGGAGAGTACAATAGCTGGGTCAATGAATGACAACATAAACATGGAGAGTACAATAGCTGGGTCAATGAATGACAACATAAACATGGAGAGTACAATAGCTGGGTCAATGAATGACAACATAAACATGGAGAGTACAATAGCTGGGTCAGTGAATGACAACATAAACATGGAGAGTACAATAGCTGGGTCAGTGAATGACAACATAAACATGGAGAGTACAATAGCTGGGTCAGTGAATGACAACATAAACATGGAGAGTACAATAGCTGGGTCAATGAATGACAACATAAACATGAAGAGTACAATAGCTGGGTCAATGAATGACAACATAAACACGGAGAGTGCAATAGCTGGGTCAGTGAATGACAACATAAACATGGGGAGTACAATAGCTGGGTCAATGAATACTTTTAGTTAACAAAGTACAAGCTAGGAAGATAACATCGATTGGTTAGAGACCATTACTATTAGGACAAAAATGTATTAATTTAAGTTGTGTTAAATGATTCAAAGATTAATTAATCGATCTTTCGATTAGGCTAACTTCATTACAAGAATTAAAGCAGGAAGTTAAAATGGCTCCATAAATCTATCCTTGCGAATTTGCACTTCTTATAGTACAGGACAAAGTAATCAACTGACACAAGGAGATTGTACATAGACGAGTTAATTGTGTTTATAAATGACATACTCAATTCACGAAACAGCACCTATAGTTTAAGTGGTCGTCGATGTCTGTTGCAAAGGAACATTTTCTCACACAACAATAACTTCCTTATTCCATTCTAGAAATCAAAGCTCGTTTATATGCCAGTACATTTCATCTCTTTGGATTTATTGTCTATAAGTAAGTCCTCGTCATGAATGTAACTGATCAGGGCCGTAGCCAGGTTTTCTGAAAGGGGGTGTACAACTAAAAGGCGAGAGCCCTGGTAGAGAGCCCTGGGGGACGAAGCCCCCCGGAAGCTCTGCGGTTTTAGCATTTTACAAACAGTATAATCAAAGGAAAAAATTGATCAAAATGCAAGATTTTTTTTTATCTTTTTTGATGCAGTACTTAGATTTACAATTTTAAGTGTGTTATCTATTGAATGTCACTTTTTGATGGGAATATAATGCTCTCCAATACAGTTATTTCGAATCATGTCAATTCCGACCACGTTCCGTCTTTTTCTTGTCTTGACGTCTGAACAAATCCAAACTCCGGACAGTTTTCGTATCCGCTACCGAACATGGTTCATCCACTGGATACTAGTGGAGAGAAGTGTGCGGACCGGAGCTGGTAACTGTCCGGAGTTTGGAACAAATCGGTAGGCGACTTCCGGTGTTTACGCTATTACTGTGACAACGTCAGCATATCATAGTCGTAGATGCGGTAGATTATAAGTAATTGTAATATGGAGACGCCAAGGAAACCACTGAATAAATACTGGTGTTCGGTACCCCACTATCTGTCTGATATCAGAAATATATACATAAAGGCAGATCGTTTTCCTTTGATCACAGGCGCTTGTGTAAAGTCAGACTCTACACAAGCGCCTGTGCTTTGATGATGTCTACAGCCGCAAATAAAGAAAGAAAACAAATTTAATTTTAAAGAAGTATTTGTCTCTGCATTGAAGTCTTTGATACAAATAAAATAATTTAATTGATATCTGTCTTTTACAGAAAATGTTAAGATTTTTTTAAGCTGAGGATCGAACGTTAAAACGGCACATATCGATTAGAGCTTTTGTTGTGTACATTGAAACCGGAAGTTCAGTGCCAGGAGATCCATCGAAATCACGTGATCTGGTGGACGAAAATAACAAAATTTTGACGGAATGAAAATGATTCGAAACAACCGTATTTCATTCTACGCGGATGTAGTGTTACAAATTCACTGATAATGTGTTCATAATCATGCCTGAAATCATAGTGAATATGCAAGAGTTTTTTTTTTTGAGAGGGGATGCACGTGCACCCAATGCATCCCCCTAGATACGGCCTTGTTGATATACTAATCATTTGAACTTGGTCGCATGGGAAGAGTTCAAAATGTGTACCATTTGCGACTTTTAAATAAATTTAGTAAAAGTAGAAAATGCCTTAAAATAAAAAAAAAATCCATTATTTTAGAAAACACTAAAAGTTGACAACAGGGGGTTGGGGATTGGGCTATCATGTTTAACGCCACTTTCAACAATATTTCAATTATTTCGTGGAGGTCATTTTTAATGGTGGAGGAAACCGGAGTACCGGAGAAAACAATATAGATCTGTCACAAGTCACTGACAAACTTTATCACATAATGTTGTATCGAGTACACCTCGTCTGAGCAGAATTCGAACTCACAACGTTAGTGATATTATGCACTGATTGCATACATGAAGGTAGTTGTAAATTCAACTACCATACGATAACGGCAACGACAGCCCCTAAGTTGACAATAAATTCAGAGTGCTGTATATTCGTCATACTTTTTTGACATTTAAAATTAAAAAAATAATCAAACATAATCAACAACGCAGTGACAAATATATATAACGCTTTTAAATTCCGAGACATTTGTGATGAATTTTGATTTTTACTTTGATTTCAACATTTTAGAGGATAACTATAGCTTTTATATAGAAAGTATTCTTTGAGCAAATTGATAAGCAATATAAAAAAAAAAAACAGAAATAACGACTAGGTGACTCTCTGAATGTTGTTTAAGTGGGCAAAATTTTCAGTTATATCAAGGCGAGAACCAAAGACTTTTAAATGTGGTTTTTGTTGCTTCTTCGATAAGCACACATTATTTTAGCAGTAAAAGCAAAGAGTGGCTGACTCGGAGTCAGGATATTTGTGTCCTTGAGGAACTACATAACTACATGCGGACTGCTGTTTCTGTCATAGTCCGGGTTAGGGTTATGGTGTTTAACGCCACTTTCGGCAATATTTCAGTGGCGGTCAGTTTTATTGGTGGAGGAAACCGGAGTACCCGGAGAAAACCACCGACCTATCGCAAGTCACAGACAAACTTTATCACATAATGTTACACATCACCTGAACGGGATTCGAACTCACAACGTTAGTGGTGATTGCATAGACAGACCCTAGTTAAAATCCAGCTGCCATACGATCCTGACCACGACGGCCCCCGCAGTCAGAGTCCGTACTCGAAACATAACAACAACCCATATCCCAAGACAATAGTTTGCCGCTTGTCTATAAATTTACAATCAATCTAATAAGTGTTTCATACACATTCTTAATATTTTCAAATCAATATGGTAAATGCTTAAAGCAAAATATAATGTTTTACAAATTCAAAAATATATTTAAAATCAATTAAAAAAAAAACATGTTTCAAACATAAAAAAACCAACAAATTATTGTACCATATTTTTCAATAATATCGAAAATATATTGATAAAATCGATTATAGGGACATGACAAATCTATTACCATAAAATTTGTAAAATACCGCTAAAGAGACAATAGGTCTATCACATATAAAAACGACTGGCCAATTAACTCGTTACAGCTATTACTCGGGTGACTTGTAAATTAATTATGTGTTTTTATTAGCAGAATGTAAAGTGACCAGTGTTCAGAGTGAGTATAAATCTACATGACTTTTGGAATAGGTTATGCCAATCCATTTTGTCATCTTGTGTCTTGTGAGAAACTTAGTAGTAACGTTCGTAGAAAATTCTTAGTTACCTGGTAAGTTTGATCACACACGAGTACTGCCGATAACTATGTCACATACATGTAGCGCTGCTGACGTTACCAGAACAAGTCCAGATATACAACCAGGACGTGAGGATATTTACCAGTTCAGTGAGATCAGATACGAGCAGACGACACACGGCACGTCAATCAAATCATTACCAGTACCAGGGTTGACCAACACCCCGGCAATCCCGACTTCAAATTGATAAACCGCAAACCAAACCGAAGCCGAAAAGAAAACATGAATTCAATTTGTCGAAATCCGAGAAAAGTTTTCATAATTCTCAACACACAAGCATACAGCTCTGTCCAGGTGTCATACGTGACACGAGTAAACTACTAATGAAAAGAACAAGAACCCCTTTCACGGACTTACAGTTGTTGGAACTGGGGAACTATTTCAAAACTAACAAGTTCCTTACAGTGGAGAATAGTCAGAAGCAGAAGCAGACGATTAATTCCTCAGAAATTGTTCCCATGGAAGTGTCATATTTTCATCAAGAAGAACTGAAACACATGACGTCACCAACTACACAGAAGACAATAGAATCGGTCTTGTAGAATTACGTGTGGTAAACCATGCAGACATTTCTAATAAGCTGTAAATATTGTCACATTTAATATATATTATTGCTATCCTTGATAATGAATTTTATTTTAATGTTGATTAACAAAATACAATAAAGTTTTTACATTATTTCAGTAACTTACAACCAATATCACAAGTATCGTTAATGATACAATTCTAGTGGCAACTCGAAATTGGTATATATTTTCATGTTGCTCATCTTTTTAATTTTCTGTGTTGTGTTTTGTGTTTTGTTTATCCTCTTCCTGTGTCTTGTGTACCCAATGTTGCCAATTTCTCTGGATTGTCCATTCTTGATTGCCCCTTCGGTTTTCTCGAACGTTTATTTAATAATATAACCACACACGATTAGCACATAATTCAGAAAATGGAATATTAATGATAAAAAACAAGATGTTGATGACAATCATGGATGTTTAGCATCAAATTTCACAAAATTTTGGTCATATCTTGGCGGTATATTATAATGGTGGAGGAAAGAAGAGAAAAATACCTGACACAAGTCTCTGACAAACTGTATCACACAAAGTTGTTTTACAAGTCTCTGACAAACTGTATCACACAAAGTTGTTTTACAGGTCACTGGCAAACTTGATCACATTTGCTTTTTAGAAGTCACTGGCAAACTTGATCGCATTTACTTTTTACAAGACACTGGCAAATGAAAAATTGAACTTTTACAATATTTAATAGTTGCTTAGTATAAAAATAAAAAAAACAATTCAAAGAAAATAAACAATGATTATCAAAAATATGTATAATTTACGAATTTTGATATTTTTATTATCTGACATTTAGGCCATGTTAAATATTATTCGATTCATTAACCTGTGACAAAACTTTATTTAACCTTTCCCCCAGGTGAACTTTAAATTAATCAATCAAAATGTTGCGGGCAATTTTTTCAACGAGTTCGGTTACAGACGGTTGAAATACATGAGAAAATAGAATTTTCTAAATTTCACATTGAAAGAGAATTAGATATATTTTTTCAGAAGTTAATTGGGTTAAAGTTATGGTGTTTAACGCCACTTTCAACAATATTTCAGTTATATCATGAAGGGCAGTTTTATTGTTGAAGGAAGCCGAAGTACCAGGGGAAAACAACCGACCTGCAGCAAGTGAATGACAAACTTTATCACATAATGTTGTATCGAGTATACTCAGCCATGAGCGGGATTCGAATTCACAAATTTAGGGCTGTGTTAACATATTTAAAATAATATTTTAATAAATAAGACTGATTTATTTATAAATATAAATACATGTATAATATTTAATAAGATTTTCTATAAATATATGGAGTTATGATGTGTCAACGCTCTCATGTGTGCCACTGGGGCCTGAAGGAACCGGAAGTTGACCGTTCGAACATTTTAAAAGAGTTTTTGGTGGTAATAAACAGCAGACGGACAGAAAAATAAATTCGATGTATAAATTAGATAATACAAATTGAACCGTTTGTTTTGTGTATATAGAGATAAGGGAGGAAATCCGATTTTCAGTTTTTGACAAAAATAGTATCCTCCCCTCTCTCTTTAAGCATAAACATATGATTAAAAAAACATAAAGTAACATCGAACTCCTGTTGTTCGTACAAGCTTACAGTTTCTAGGGAAAACGCCGTCATTTTGACTATACTAATCAATAATCATGTCAAAGGGGGAATGTTTTCTTTCTGTAATGTGTCATTAGTTATCTGTATTTCTTCACAGCCTTTGTGAAGATCACACGATTGAAACAATCCGATTATAATATTGTTTATATAATTTACGCCTACATGTATTATAACAACACAAAACAAACATTATCGTTCCCAATGTTAGAAATTAGGAAGCAAAAGTAAGATAATAAGATATTAAAAATTGTTTATGCATTATCCTTGCTAAGAATATACACACACGACTCCTCGCTGCTATATCAACATCGCAATCGACTGTCCTTGTTGTATCAACATCGCAATCGACTGTCCTTGTTGTATCAACATCGCTATCGACCTGCCCTGCTGTGTATCAGCGTCGCCATCGAAAGTTGTACATTTATAACGATCATTATGAAAATTTGACGTTTCTCAGACATTTGAAAGCTATAACGCTGCACCCCGAGACAATTATTACTCCTATGAACAATATTATCATATACATACTAGTAGCGGCATATGTATCGATTGTGACAGTGGTGTCATTCTTTATACCAGAGTTCATCAAAACTTCTGTTATGTATGTGGTATTCAGCATTGTTGTAAGCTTCTTCCTGCGAGCGATTCTTGATGAAATGAGTCCGGGAAATACGATTGACAACTTATCTTAGAAAAAACATACGATTGACAACTTATCTTAGAAATAACATACGATTGACAACTTATCTTAGAAATAACATACGAAAACAATACCACAACAATGCTGGTTTCGCTTAAAAATCAAACACAATAATGCACTTCCAACAAAGCACCTCCATTCTTTAAATGTCTTGTTCCTACTATGCTAAAATACTCCTGCTTGTAAATGTTCTCTCCAGAAAAAAAAGTTTTAAAGTACACTCTTTCAAGAACTCCTGCAGAAATCAAATCCCCGACACTATGAAACATTTTGGGTGTCGAAAAATACAATTATCGCTAAGTATATACGATAATTTTTTTTTTACAGAAAACGGAAAGTATGGTTCATGTTTCACAGTATGATAGAGGCGTATGCCATAACAATATACGATACGTGCATATGCTACACTGCTTTAACCAATATACGGTACGCACGTATGATATACTCCTTTGACAAAAACACGGTACGTGGGTATGATACACCCCCCTTTAACAAAAACACGGTACGTCCGTATGATACACTCCTTTAACAAAAACACGGTACATGCGTATGCTATACTCCTTTAACCAATATACGATACGTGCGTATGATACACTCCTTTAACAATATACCGGAATTGTGCGTATGGTATACTCCTTTATAAATTGTCAAACCTTATAGTACTTCTACGTAGCAGACATTGTTCTACACTTAAAAATACGTCATGTACAAATCCAGCATTTTAACTTAAATGAATAATAGAATACTGCGTATGATTTATAAAGACACACACTGTAATTGCTTCAATACAGAAAAACAGGAAAACGAAAGCTAGAACAAATCGATATTGTCTTAGAAACAATTGTCACGTTGAGGTTATACAGCCATTAATAAAGAGCTTATTATTAGTCCCAAGGTGGTAAGCTTGTTTTTTCATCAATTAAATATGACATTTTGTAAAATAAATGTTATCCTTGACCGTCATGAACCTAGAATTTAAGATAAAAACGTAGATATCAAATTCAAAAGATTGCAAAGCAAAATAATTTAAAAGTAAAAACCTGAACATGTATCGCTAATCTGGATATTCAGGTACGTTTGAATTCAAACAAGTATGAGATTTTTCAGAAAAGAACATTTTATTCATATTCCTATATAATTTAACAATGTACTGAGAAGTCAGCCATCTTGGAATTCCGACCCACAATATCTAAGATAGAATTATTTTTGATTTCCGATCGACTAATAAAATGTACGGGATCGTTCTATGATATTCATATATACAGTTTCAGTTACAGTGTTCAATCAAAAAATGTAGTTTCTTAGAAAATAATTTTTTTCCCTTTCCCAAAGTGTCCTATGTTAAAACTATGCCATGTAGTGCTGGACATCTTAGATTCCCATCGATACGTAAACACACATCTTGTTAAAGACCGCTCAATGAGCATTTCAGCACAGTTTACAGTCAAATGGCTTTGAAGTTTCGGATAAGAATATTTGGTAAAACATTTCTCCATAGGGTCCAATTTTAAAAATTTGTCATCAGTGGCGACCATTTTATATTTCCGCTTGAACAATTCCATCATACATGCAGTCTCTGAGAAGAAGTTTTTTTTTTAAAATAAAGTTAAGTCGATGAGAAAGCAAAATTGGTCTTAGTATTAGTCATGGCGAATTTTTGAATGACACGAAAATCAAGTAAAATGTTGAGGACTATCTAATTAATATCTATGTCAAGTTTGGTTCCAATTGGGTCTGTTGTTTGCGAGAAATAGATATAGGAGTTTAAACAATTTCGTCATATGATAGTTACCAGCCTCTGTAATATACTCTACCTATATTTAAAACCTGGTTCATTGATTTCAGTGCTTTGTCTGCTAAATGATTTGCTATAGTAATGGAATTTCGCGATATCACCGAATCACATCAAACTTGACCCTGTCAAGCAGTATAATGTTTTAAAAAATATTAGCATTGTTTAGTTAATGTATTGTGTTATTTAGTTGAAAGGTGTCACGTGACAAGCTGTCCATATCAGCTCGCGTCACGATTATGGTTATGGAAAGAAAGTTTAAACAGTGATGGTCAACAATTCCACCAATATCAACAAATTTTACAATACACTATCACCTTATGTCATTGAACATAAAACAGACAACGATATATGACATTGGAAATCCATATCCTAGCTTGAGACAGTCACAAAAGTGTGGTGGGGTTAAACCGGTTAATGGATGTGTTATATTAATTGAACTGGGGAAACCAGATCACTGTCGGACAATTGCATAAATGACTAATGTATTTTACATATTTTGATACATGTATTATTCCTTAATGCAGGTCAAACCAGAGACTCTGAAATTGTTATTTGTTGTTTCTCCGCTAAGCGCGCAGCATTGAGGAGATAGAGCAAAGACTGGTTGGCTCGCAATCAGGATAATGTGTCCGAGTGGGGCGACATGTCTATCCGCGGACAGTTGTTTCAGTGAGCTAGCACTATAAAAATCCAACTAAACGTGTTGGTCTAGTACAGATCGGCCCTCATCTTCATCCCATTGGAAATTAACTTGTTCTCGCCATGATATAGCTGAAACATTAAACAACAATCACACACACACTCCATAATGGATTATATTATATCTTAGAGGTTTGGAGTTATAATTATTTAGTGTATTGTGACTGAACTTTTTGTGTACTAGTATTGTGCAACACATTTTTATTTTTTTTTTATATTGGATATCTTTTCGCATTTTGGTATCAGGAGATTGATCTTAGGTTTGGTCTAAGAGTTATCCATCTTAGAACAAATTAAAATATGAGAAGATTTTGATTACCAATAGCAAGATTAAGAATGTGACGGTGTGTATGTATTCATTTCAGTATAAAATTTACACCATTGATGCTTATGTAAATGGGATGAAATTATTATATTCAGAAATAACAATCTGTTAGATTTTCACAAGGAATTATTTTCATACTCAAAATTTCTGTAAAAAAAACTTTTGAAAACGTGTCAGTTTGAAGATGTCTAAGCGGTTATCAGAAGCCGTAAGTCGAAGGACAGACAATACAATAACCAAAGGGAAAAAATAACAAACAATGGTCCTGGAAACACTACACGGAAAACTAAAGATTGAGCAGCACGAATCCCACTGAAAACAGGGGGCTATGAAAATATATATTTGCGATGAGTCGATTTGAATGATTTAACTGCATTTTCCGTATATACAGGTAAATAAAATAAAAACAACCGGAGATGTTTTATGACCCAGTTTTGCAACCAAAAACACCATAAAAATAATGTTGCAGTAATCATGATCATATTGCATATTGGTCATCATTTTTGAAGACGAGATTGTTCATGAGGGAAAAAGGGGGGAATAACTAAACTGTGGCTGATCATACTATCCACTGGTTGATGAATTAAAATGCATCACTGCGGAAATCAGTACCAAGGTTTTCATGATTTTTATTAGATACGACCGCAAAAAATTCACAGTAATGATTTGTTGTTATTGTCGTCCGTCTGTATACACAAATGGTTTCCGTGCGAGAATTTAAGTTCTAGTAGACGGATCCTTCTGAATTTACAAAGCAAAGGTTAGTATTGATTAGGTGTATTGTACTCCTACCCGTTTACAAACAAGAGGCTCTAAGGTGCAAACATTGGCGTTTCTGTTATTTGTACATGGAGAGTTTATTTTTTATCTGAGTTTAACGTTCAGGTAATCTTCTTTCAGAAAAATGCATATTGTTGTTATACAACTATTAGATTTTTTGGACATAAAAAGAGCTCAAAAGAGGGATTTCAAATTTTTAACTTATTTATTTTTCACCCTATTTCATTGTTTTTTTTTGGGTGCAAAATGATCATCTTAATGGGCTATATTTTTGCTGTATTTTAATTAAAAAGGGGTCTAAAAGGGGTCAAAATTTCGACAATTCGCATATTTGGAAGGAATATAGAATGTTGATTTTTAATCCCATTTTAATGTGTTTTTTTTTTAATATATTGAACTGAGAGATTCCGGTAGTGCATCGACGGATTTCTTCTATCTCATAAGGAGATAAATTGAACCGAAAGGAATCAACATCTAAAATACAGTTGATCAGACAAAGTCCTGTATCCACACTTGTTGTTAATATACACTTGTTCAACTTTCCCTTGTCGACATGCTGCATTCGTTTCATGCTTCGCTTTGCGTAGCCCTTTATCTATCATAGATTGAATTAGCTTATATATGCTTATTTACTTCTTTAAGATATTTCAGTACAATTATATGTAAAGATATTTAGATTATATAATAACTCAGACAGGTATAGAATAAAAATGAAATTGTTATTTGATAAAGTTGGATTTAATCATGTCTGGGAAAATCAAAGTTCATTTAATAAAAATCGTTTAACTTATGCTATATATAAAAAACTGAGAAATGATTTCATTAATTTTTGGGAGGAATCCATTTAAAAAAATATCACTGAAAAAAAAATGAAACAAATTATGAACATACAAGGATTTGAAGAAGAAATTTGAGATGGAAAACTTTTTGAAATTAGATATTGACAGATCTGATATTTCAAATATTGTAAGACTCAGAATAAGTAATAGTATCCTTATGATCGAAAAGGGCAGGCACAGAAAAATAGATTTAGAAAACAGATTATGCCCCTTATGTAAATTAGAAGTGGAAGATGAATTGCACTTCACTATAAAATGTACCAAACTCCAAGAGTTGAGAAATAAATTTTATCAGAAAATTTCACATATTTTACCCTCTTTCTATAATCTTTCAGACACTGAAAAATTCCATCTCATATTTGGTAGTAATGATTATGATGTCAGTAAATGTTGCATAAAAGGTATTAGTGAGATGTACACATTTAGATGTTCATTAACTTATTTTATTCCACTATATATATCATTAAAATATATATTAATACATATTAAGATTATGTGTTTTATCAAACATTATATACTTATATTATGATAGGGACAATGATAACTGTCTGTAAGCCTTGTACATGTAACTCCTCAGTCAAATTGAAAGAAAAAATACAGTGTTATTTATATATGTTTGCCTTGAAATATACATGATTAATGTTTGCTATTTTGTACTGTGTTTGATAAAAATCCAGATTTTGGATTTTAAATCAATAAAATCTTTGACTTTGACTATTTGACTCATTGAATGGAATTTTTCTCCTATGAATGTTGAGCTGTTCTAATACATGATAGAAGCGTGATATCTGTGCCTGTATTGGATGTTCACTACATGTCGTGTCTTCTCCTCGGTCAATGCAGGAAAATGATATATCATCAATCAAAGCTATTGTCTGTGACTTGGATTTATGTGGCATTTAAACAATTTTACTCTGAATTATCCAAAACAGATGCATATGTCTTTTATTATGTGATAATTACATGCAAATGGACAAGATTGTACAATTTTTGCGAAGTAATATTTTGTGGAGGAGGGAGAGAGCGGAGGGGGAGAGGTTAGGGGGGCGTGTAACAATCAAAGATATACTTTAAAAAAATTTTGATTTCCTATTTGAGAGTCATGTTAAAATAAACATTACTAGTAATTCCTCTGTTAATAATAAAGATATGTAAAAACTTTGCTTGACTAAAGTACAATATTTATAAATCGGAAACATGTACCATACGACCTTGAAATGTGTGATCAAGTACACATGAAATGATAGTCATATGATTGATGCAATGTGCATATACCGCGCGTGATTAAGACGTGCATTCGTAGTTTGGCATAGGTATTGTATATACAATTATATCGATTGGAAAATACGTGACATCGAAATTCATAATATCCTATATGTCCATAGGAAGGTCTGGTATGCTGTTTTATAACATATATATCGTTTCTTTGGAGTCTCATTGTATGGAAATAGAACACTGTTACCCCTATGTATGTTATAGCTCATCCTATAGGCGAATCCTTTTGATATGAATAGCTCTAGAGTATAATAGTTTCTTATTGACTCGTTATGACAAAATGTCCCCCTAAAGAATCGTTTTGCAATTTGAACTGTGCCACCGTGGTCGTGGTCGTATGGTAATTGTAAATCCAACTACCTATGTAATCAGTGCCTATCATCACTGAATTTGTGAGTTCGAATCCCGCTTATGGCGAGGTGTACTCGATACAACATTATGTGATAAAGTTTGTCAGTGACTTGCGGCATGTCGGTGGGTATCGCCGGGTACTGCTGGTTCCTTCACCGAATAAAACTGACCGCCATGACATAATTGAAATATTATTGAAAGTGGCGCTAAACACCATAACCCTAACTCTACAAAGACATCTACATAAACTGAGTGCAACTGAGGTATGTAATGTCAATGGTACTTTTTAGCAGCTTTGTTTATGCTTACTTTATAAAATGATTGATATTATGCACCTGTTTGTGAATGAATTACTGAATGCAAACATCTGTGCAAAAATGTTAACAATAGGATGTGGATTGTTTTGTGTATGAATAAAAACACCTTGAAGTATCGAGTTTTCCGAATCATGGCAATGCTTTATCAAAGACAGTCTATTTGTTCTTTCAAATATCATATAGGCCTTATAATAATAATAACAATTTTATTTTCCCATGCTAACCATATGGAACCGAGTTTTTTTAAATGTACATAAAAATACTATTTTGACCATACATTTACGTGTTTTAAAAGTTTCGTAGATTAATATTTAGATCACGGGAGAAAGACAATAATAAACGGAAAAACATTACTAAATAAATATGGCCATACTTTGTTAAGTGACAGACACACTCAGATTGAATGAACTTTTCTATCACAAATAAAACTGAACGCCATTATCGATGGAAGTTGGATTTAACGTCTATAAACTCTTATATAATCAATATGTACTTTCATTAACATATATATGAATTGTTCTGTTGTATATCAATGGTAGGTAGCATACGCATTCATTCCAAGTCCAGCAAACATTGACCCAAGGTTTCATGTCTCCTAAAATCAGTAAGTTCAAGGTCATGGAAATTTATCATTTTCTCCTTCCTAAACAGGGACCGTTGTGGTCGTGATCATATGGCAGTTGGATTTACAACTACCTATGTAATCAGTGCCTATCACCACTGATGTGAGTTCGAACCTCGATCAGGACGAGGTGTGCAACATTATGTGATAAAGTTTGTCAGTGACTTGCGACAGGTCGGTGGTTTTCTCCGGATACTCTGGTTTCCACCACAAATAAATCTGACCACCACGGTATAACTGAAATATTGTTGAAAGTGGCGTTAAACACCATCAAACAAACCTTTCTAAGCTAAAATTTATTTATCCAAACTTTTCAATGATATAGTATTACGACAAATTCAAACAAGGAACTCTTATAATATACATCCAATAAAAGATAAACATGGTTTAAAAATGAAAGTCAAGGTCAATATCAGTAATGACGAAGTTTGTATGGTATGTGTTCACATGGTAAAAAGACACAACAGAAAGAATGAAAGCAAGAAACTTAAAATAAAGGAAAGCAAAAGAAATTAAAGATCTTTGGGAGCAAGAAAACCCAACAGGATAACAAAAAAATCCGTTAATATTGCCAGACCCGAGGGTGATAAACTTGACTGTTATTGATGAAACACTGACTGTTGGACGGATGATGCAATCAGGGACTAACTACAATATCTATATATCAATCAATAAGTTAAACAATGATAACTTCTTTTATTCAAGTGAATAACACAAAAAAGCTGGAATATTGGAAAGCCAAATAACTTAAAGCATTTGAGAGCTATAAAACTAACGAAACTATACAGAATAACCAACATGGGCTAAGGGCACATCTGTTTGAGGGAGGAAAACCTTAATACAATATAGGAACTGTAAGATTTAATTATAATATGATATCTAATATACCATGTCAGTAACACAACTGTGACTGCTGAGTTTATAATGACCTCGGTCCTAAGAGTCAACAAGCAGACGTGTTGTCACAAACTGCTAACGTTAGTATATCTATAAAAAAAAATTAAGAATGAATAAAAGAAAAGATCCAACAAACATCATATTTTAATTGACTTGATTGGTCACTTCATTCATTTTTTTGTTAATATTGGCGAACGTGACTTCCGTGCAGTATGATAATGCAGATATGCACATACGTACATTGTATTGTAAACAACTGCAAAATGACATTGACTTGTCAATATCTATTACAATAACATCATATTGTATTTCCTTTTTACACGAAACAAATCCTATGATTCACGATTGTGAAAATATAGCTATTTATATCATTTATTATTTAACTTGTTATCTTTTACAATTTTAGAGAAATAAAATATCAAAATCTCATTTTGAATCGAAGACTTGTTGCGTAAAGGTTTTTGATGTTGCCTTGGACAATGAGTATAAGAGAAGTGTTTAGATACCAAAGTGGTAATCAAAAGTAGTAAATCGAAGGAGGACCATACAATGGCCAGCTGAATAAGAACAAACAATGATCTACAAAACTTTACACACAAAACTAAATATCGAGGAACACGAACTCCACTAATATAAGTATAATCTAGTACAGTTTTTTAGTTCGCCATGTTGAGAATCTTATGTAATAAATGTTTGTCAATTATCATGATAAGGGCCGTCGTGGTCGTGATTGCATGGTATTTGGATTTATAACTACATATGCAATCATTGCTTATCACCTCTGGAGTTGTGAGTTCGAATCCCGATCATGGGGAGGTGTATTTGATAAAGATTGTCAGTGACTTGTGACATGTCGGTAGTTTGCTCCGGGTACTCCGGTTTCCTCCACCAATAAAACTGATCGGCACGATATGACTAAATTATTGTTGAAAGTGGCTTTACACTACATAACCCTAACCATAACCAATTATCATGACTGGGATTCTTCCGTAAACGACGATTTTCTCCACAAATAAAACCCATAATCCTAATCTCAAAAATGTAACAGTCTTTGGACCTAGAGATTACCTCATGAAGGTTATTCTAGACCCGTGCCGTAGTTATAAAATGAGATATCTATGTTTTTACTACTATAACTGGCTTGATATCGTTACTGCTTGACTATTAGTCTTTCGAGGATATTTATATATAATCTCAGTTATCTTCTTCTAATAAACGGTCTACGTTTTTATTAAAGGCGTGTTTTTTTTTACGTCCAGAGATATATTTCCAATTATTATTTATCACTATAGTTACAGTACACATAACTATGCATTGGTAACTGATAGAACACGAGAGACAGTTTTTAGTGTACATGCAATACTTTATCAATGAACACGACCTCTACTGCAAATCGGCATCACACATTAGGACCAATGAGAATGCTCAGTTTCATATTACGTCATGATTTTGTTACAATTTCATCCAATAGATTACGACAGTAACCTTCACTCCAGTGTCACATCCCGGTGATTGACTTGTACCGTCTGTCAGAATAATATTTAGATCGTGGGGAAAGACACTAATAAATGGGGAAAAAAACTATATGGGCAAGTCATCATTACTAAATAATTATGGCCACACTTTGATAAGGGACAAACACACCTAGTATGAACGAACTTTTCTGTCACGAATACAACTGACTGCCATTATCAATGAAGTTGGATCTAACGTCTATAAACTCGTATATATATATATACGTCTGAAAATTAAACCAAACAGTGTTAGAATTAGATTTTAGAGCTGTCAAATTTTGTTTCTTCCCTCGACGAGATTTGAACTCACACCATTGATACACTGCAGCACCATTCGCTTAGCCTTACGTCCAGCGCCCTAGATCACTGGACCACATCCACTCCCTCAGATATATACTTTGTGTATCAACATATTTGAATTTTCCTGTTGTGTATCAATGGAAGGTATCTCAAGTATTCCAAGTCCAGCAAACATTGACTCCAGGTTTCACGTACTCTAAAGCCACACAGTTCAAGGTCATGAACATTTATTGTTATAACCGTAACGATATAAAATAAAGTTTATTTATCCAAACTTTTCAATGATATAGTATTACGACAAAATCAAACAAGGAACTCTTATAATATACATCCAATAAAAGATAAACATGGTTTAAAAATAAATATCAAGGTCAATATCAGTAATGTAGAAGTTTGTATGTTATGTGTTCACTTGGTAAAAAGACAAGACAGAAAAAGGAACCCGTTTGATATTTAATAATTGGAAATCGCCTGATCAAGATTCAAGAACATTTGTGCAGATTTCAACAAAATAAATGACGAATTGCCATATATTTAACGTATTATATTGTAAAGCGGGATATTTATCAGAAACGTTTGAAAGACACATAATAAAATATCCAAAAGAAAAAAGGACAAAAGGACAAACAATGATCTACAAAACACTACACAGAAAGCTAAAGATTACGCAACAAGAATCACACAAAATAACCGGGGGTTAGGTGTGGTGAAAGCAGGTGCTCCAGAAGTGTAAGCAGTTCCTGCTCCACTAGTGGAATCCGTCGTGTTACTTTTGTAATATATATTTCTGACCAAGATTTGCTTTATGACGTCTTAACCGCTTAGACGCAGCTGTATGTAGTATATGACAATTCGATAAAGGTAGGCAAGTTTGAAAATTGTACACCAAAGCTAACAGCGACATCTACAAAAATACAAAAAGTCACACTTAGAAAGACGGACATTATGATTAAGTAAAAAGCTGGGAAAAACATGATTCATCTTTATAATCGTTCTGATTAAAATCATATATCTAATTTGCGCTCCTTTACTGATATGTTGTGACGTATCGTGACATATCAACGAAGAGAGCAAGTAAGAGATGTGATTTTAATCAGACTGCATTATATATACAATACACCATTATCATAGTACAATTAACGGGTAATATTTTTCAACTGGCAAGAAAATACGGTCATTCATTTTGCAAAATATGTGCCAAGAAGAGAGAACACGTGAGAGAGAATGATAAATAATAACACAAGTTACTATTTATAGGAACAACAGACCGAAATCTAGAGCAATGCAAGATCTGCATAATTAATGTTCTTGATGAAAGCAACAATAAGGATCGCGCTGGACAAACGGATATAGTCTGATCGTTCAAACATCGTAAGCACATATGTGCTTGTCTTTTTGTCTAATATCTGATTATTATAGTTAGGAGATAACTGTATTGTATCTTAAGTTCTGCGACGGCAATCGAAACACTGACTATACTGAGCGTATGATGCTCTCGGGAACTAATAGTCAGTCAGCAGAGATGTACCCCAAGTGACAATAATAAAGACGTAGGCTTAGTGTGTATGACGCGTTACTTGAATAGCATTCATCAGGTAAGATTGGATAGCCAAATAATTTAAAGGTCTTTTGCCAGCAAGAAAACGAAAGGGCCTAAACAGGATATAAAAAAATCGGCTAAAACCACATACTAGTATGCGTGAAGGAAAATAACCTAAGTTTCAATAATTACATTAATTAGAAACCGAAAATTTCAATAATAAATAAATATCTTATAAACCGTTCCAATGTCGAAACACTAACTACAAGGTGGATCATACCTCGGGGACTAATAGTCCACCAGCAGAAGAATTGACCTATTTCATCGTTCTAAAAACGCAGATATTTAAATTAGTGCGCATGACGCATTTCTGGAATAACCAAAACATTTAAAGGTCTCTAGGAGCAAGAAAACCAATAACTTAAAGGTCTCTAGAACCAAGAAAACCAAATAATTTAATGGTCTCTAGGAGCAAGAAAACCAAATGATTTAAAGGTCTCTAGGGGCTAGAAAACCAAATGATTTAAAGGTCTCTAGGGGCAAGAAAACCAAATAATTTAATGGTCTCTAGGAGCAAGAAAACCAAATAATTTAAAGGTCTCTAAGAGCAAGAAAACCAAATAATTTAAAGGTCTCTAAGAGCAAGAAAACCAAATAATTTAAAGGTCTCTAGGAGCAAGAAAACCAAATAATTTAAAGGTCTCTAGGAGCAAGAAAACCAAATAATTTAAAGGTCTCTAAGAGCAAGAAAACCAAATAATTTAATGGTCTCTAGGAGCAAGAAAACCAACTAATTTAAAGGTCTCTAGGAGCAAGAAAACCAAATAATTTAAAGGTCTCTAGGAGCAAGAAAACCAAATAATTTAAAGGTCTCTAAGAGCAAGAAAACCAAATAATTTAAAGGTCTCTAAGAGCAAGAAAACCAAATAATTTAAAGGTCTCTAAGAGCAAGAAAACCAAATAATTTAAAGGTCTCTAAGAGCAAGAAAACCAAATAATTTAAAGGTCTCTAAGAGCAAGAAAATCAAATAATTTAAAGGTCTCTAAGAGCAAGAAAACCAAATAATTTAAAGGTCTCTAAGAGCAAGAAAACCAAATAATTTAAAGGTCTCTAGGAGCAAGAAAATCAAATAATTTAAAGGTCTCTAGGAGCAAAAAAAACAACTAAATAATTTAATGGTCTCTAAGAGCAAGAAAACCAAATAACTTAAAGATCTCTAGGAGCAAGAAAACCAAATAATTTAAAGGTCTCTAGGAGCAAGAAAACCAAATAATTTAAAGGTCTCTAGGAGCAAAAAAGCCCAAATAATTTAAAGGTCTCTAAGAGCAAGAAAACCAAATAACTTAAAGGTCTCTAGGAGCAAGAAAACCAAATAATTTAAAGGTCTCTAAGAGCAAGAAAACCAAATAATTTAAAGGTCTCTAAGAGCAAGAAAACCAAATAATTTAAAGGTCTCTAGGGGCAAGAAAACCAAATAATTTAAAGGTCTCTAGGAGCAAAAAAAAACAAATAATTGAATGGTCTCTAAGAGCAAGAAAACCAAATAATTTAAAGGTCTCTAGGAGCAAAAAAAACAAATAATTTAATGGTCTCTAAGAGCAAGAAAATCAAATAATTTAAAGGTCTCTAAGAGCAAGAAAACCAAATAATTTAAAGGTCTCTAGGAGCAAGAAAACCAAATAAATTAAAGGTCTCTAGGAGCAAAAAACCCAAATAACTTAAAGGTCTCTAGGAGCAAGAAAACCAAATAATTTAAAGGTCTCTAGGAGCAAGAAAACCAAATAATTTAAAGGTCTCTAGGAGCAAGAAAACCAAATAAATTAAAGGTCTCTAAGAGCAAGAAAACCAAATAATTTAATGGTCTCTAGGAGCAAGAAAACCAAATAACTTAAAGGTCTCTAGGAGCAAGAAAACCAAATAATTTAAAGGTCTCTAGGAGCAAGAAAACCAAATAAATTAAAGGTCTCTAAGAGCAAGAAAACCAAATAATTTAAAGGTCTCTAGGAGCAAGAAAACCAAATAATTTAAAGGTCTCTAAGAGCAAGAAAACCAAATAATTTAAAGGTCTCTAGGAGCAAGAAAACCAAATAATTTAAAGGTCTCTAAGAGCAAGAAAACCAAATAATTTAAAGGTCTCTAGCAGCAAGAAAACCAAATAATTTAAAGGTCTTTAAGAGCAAGAAAACCAAATAATTTAAAGGTCTCTAAGAGCAAGAAAACCAAATAACTTAAAGGTCTCTATGAGCAAGAAAACCAAATAATTTAAAGGTCTCTAAGAGCAAGAAAACCAAATAATTTAAAGGTCTCTAGGAGCAAGAAAACCAAATAAATTAATGGTCTCTAAGAACAAGAAAACCAAATAACATAAAAGTTTCTAGGAGCAAGAAAACCAAATAATTTAAAGGTCTCTAAGAGCAAGAAAACCAAATAATTTAAAGGTCTCTAGGAGCAAGAAAACCAAATAATTTAATGGTCTCTAGGAGCAAGAAAACCAAATAATTTAAAGGTCTCTAGGAGCAATAAAACCCAAATAATTTAAAGGTCTCTAAGAGCAAGAAAACCAAATAACTTAAAGGTCTCTAGGAGTAAGAAAACCAAATAATTTAAAGGTCTCTAAGAGCAAGAAAACCAAATAATTTAAAGGTCTCTAAGAGCAAGAAAACCAAATAATTTAAAGGTCTCTAGGAGCAAGAAAACCAAATAATTTAAAGGTCTCTAGGAGCAATAAAACCAAATAATTTAAAGGTCTCTAGGAGCAAGAAAACCAAATAATTTAAAGGTCTCTATGAGCAAGAAAACCAAATAATTTAAAGGTCTCTATGAGCAAGAAAACCAAATGGCGCAACATCATAGCCAAAAGCAGGTACATTTACAAATACCTGAGGGAGATGGACATTAGGTTTAATAATTACATTATTTATAAACGAAAAATTTCAATGATGAATATATCTCATAAACCTTGTCATTACCGAGACAATGAATGTTGGGCGGATGATATCCTGGGGGACTAATAGTCCACAAGCAGAGGTATTGTCACAAACTGAAATATATCAAATACGTCTTGAGTAACATGGCGGGTGTCTTACAAGAGACAGGAACTGCTTTACCCTTTACGACCACCTGGGTTCACCCCTTGTTTTTTGGTGTTGCTCATCTTTTTAGTTTTCTAATGTTTATTATATACCAATTAATAAATTATTTCATTTTAGTGCATGACACAAAAGGGGGGTTAGTGATATGGTGCTTAACCCCTCTTTCCACAATATTTCAGTTATATCGTGGCGGTCAGTTTTATTGGTGGAGGAAACCGTAGTACCCTGAGAAAACCACCGACCTGCTGCAAGTCACTGGTAAACTTTATCACATAATGTTGTATCGAGTACACCTCGCCATGAATGGGGTTCGAACTCACAGCTTTAGAGATGATATGTACTGATTGCATAGGAAGTTGCATATCCAACTACCATACGATCACGCCCACGACGTCCCATATGACACAAAAACCTTGGCTTTTGTGTGTATCTTTTTGTTCGTGGAGACACAACGATATCAGACTGATTAATATTAATCTACATGTAGCTATCACCTCAGTCGTTTATTATCTTTATACTAGACGAACGTGACTTCCGTACAGAGAATGATAATGCAGATATCATATTGTATTGTAATAAAGTACAAAACAACATTGACTTGTCAATATTTATCACATGATTTAAACCGGAATAATATCATATTGTATTCATTATCATAAAACAAAAGCAGACAAATAATAATCGTATGTTACTGACAATATTTAATTTTATTTTCCTTCTAACACTTTGAAAACAAAATAGTGGAAATATCCTCCTATCGACATTTACCTGAACTTGATGGGTTTTTGTTGTGGCACCGGACTATGAGGATAAGTATAATCGCTTGTACTTTTTTACTCCGCCATTTTGACTTTGTGCAAAAGTAAAAGTATGTTCTAATAAGCATGGTACATGGATTTACATTCACCAAAACAATCCGTGCCTTGTGAGTTCGACTTTTACCGGTAGTGAGGTGTACTCGATAAAATCTTAGGTTATAAATATTTGTCAATTATCATGACTGGGATTCTCAAGAAACTCCACTTTCCTCCACACAAGAACCCAATAAATATAATACTAAAATAAGACAATCTCACGATTTTGAGAGTACAGGTTATTCCAGAAACGCAGGATGAGCACAGAATTAGAGTCTACGTTTTCATTAATGGCGTGTTTTATTTTCATGATCAGATCGCATCTATCCCATTGAACTTGAAATTAAAGGATTCCACAGATATAGATAAGTCTACTTCATACCTTGACTTACACCTTAAAATTGACAGTGAAGGGTGGCGAAGAACGAAACTTTACTACAAAAGAGATGATTTCAATTTTCTCATTGTGAACTTTCTATTTATATGTAGCAACATTCCAGCAGCACCTGCATATGGAGTATACATCTCTGAGTTGATACAATATTCCAGAGCTTGTGGTTCCTATCAGGATTTCCTTGACAGAGGGTTGCTCCTAACAAGGAAGCTACTGAACCAAGGGTTCCTCTTGGTTAAGTTGAAGTCATCACTTCGAACGTTTTACGGTCGTCACCATGACTTGGTTGACCGTTATGGAATATCTGTGTCACGAATGATCACGGATATTTTCCACTTGTCACAGATACTTCTCGGTCCTTTCCTCATTCATGACTTATCACCGGGTTTGCAACTAGATTAGCACGACGGGTGCCACTAGTAGAACAGGAACAGCTTACCCTTCCGCAGCACCTGAGTTTACCCCTCGGTTCTTAGTGGGGTTCGTGCTACCCGGTCTTTACTTCTATGTGTATGCTTTGTGGATCTTTTTGTACTTTTTCTTTTGGACATTGTGTTGTCTGTTCTTCTTCGATACACGGATTCTGATTACCCCTTTGGTATCTTCAAACTCTTTCAATTAACAATTATCATTATATCAACAGTACATACAACAATACTATTGGCTATTGATAGAACACGAGAGATGTCATAGTGAACACGCAACACTTCAGAATTGAACACGGTCTGTGCCAATCGGCATCACACATTGGCGCCAATGAGTGTGTTCAATTGCATTACGTCACGGATCTTTTACAATTTCATCCAATTGATGACGACAATAGCCTTCACTTCAGTGTCACATGATTGACTTTATACAGTCTTTCATGACCGCATGATACTCCTTATGCGGTGACTATATTACCGTGATCAATTAATATACGTACGGGATAGTAGGAAATATATGTCTGCTACAACTGTTATTATTAAACCTCTCTATATAAATGTATCTATAGGATTGGTCCGATCAGCGGTCACATGACTTTGACAATTGCGACGTTTCCTTCGACATCCCCAAAAATTCACCGTGCGAGGTAAATAATAGTATTGTCACCTTCGACAACCCCAATTTTTTCCGCTAGGTGGCGATAACCGCAAACCGGAAATCGTCTGTTTGTGTAGAAACTATGGCAACTGCAGGTCCGTTTGCCGCTAGCTCAGAGGAACTTGGAAAATGTACTTCCAAACATACTATCTGATAAATATATACTTCACCTTTAATGTGAGATTGCTCTGAGAAATCCATTCTCGCAAAGGAAATCAACTATAGTATGTTTATTGAGGATTTGGTAGCGTGATCAACAATTTTAGACTGTTGTCATAAAGGTATCACCTTTTGTCCGTTGTTCGGTTAATAAAACGATTATGGCCATCTTAGTCGGTGGACATCCAGAATTGTCAACTTGTGAGGGTTGTCTTCCCTCGGGCTAAAGCCCCACACGTTGACAATAAAAGCCCTCGGGAAAACAACCCCCACAAGTTGACAATTCTGGATGTCCACCTCCTAAGAAGGCCATAATTGTATATAGTCATATAGACAATTCTGCTTAGATATATATTGTTTATGGACTGATATCCTGCTATCGACGGTTTTTAAAATTATAATTAATGGTAGTTTTGGATTCTCGCCTTCAGTAAGTTGAAATGATTGTATCAAGCGAAGTTTGACCATTTTCGTATGTATGACATATCTAAGATTGTGTAACTTGTCTAATTTGTTAGAACATATCTACATTACAATTCCTTTTCACGATTCTATCAAAATAGATGAGAGAGAGGTTTCGATTGCAGAGTGCCTTGTTCACAAAAGTAATTTAAAATTTGGAATGTTCAAGAAGTAACCCCGATACTGCCATATAAATAAAAAGTAGGACAATTTTGATATTGTTCAACATCAACTGTAAATCAAATGCCAAGCACAAACTGAAATACCGCGCCATATAGATGTTAGCATAACCACATGCTGTTCTGGCCATTTCTTCATTTATATTTCTTAATCCTATAATGTTTTGTGCTGTGGTTTCTTTCATCGATTAAATACATTTTTTATTCTATATATAATCAATAATTTGCATAAAAACTTATTTTCTTTTGAAAAGGAGACAAAGTCATGTTTCTTTTAATTTACGTCAATACTTGAATGTCGTCCACATGCACTGGCTATTATTAAAACCTTTACGCGTCAAAGTACTACCACTCCTTCCACAGTTCGACCCAAGTTCATCTTGTAGAGGACTTGGCAAAAATGTCATTACTATAAATATTGCAGTGTTTTACGTCTGATATCGGAAATTAATTCTGACAGGTGTCCAGCAAACAGCAAGAAACGTCAAGATTTGAAGGTCAAGGATGACCAATAAATATATTTTTAACTCGTTATTGCATGTAGTCAGAAGGCCGAAGACTAAAATTCACTGACAAATGTCAAGGTCGAACCAACAATGCACCAGAATTATGTTTTTTAATAATAAGCCAAGGTCAAGTAATATGTGGTATACGTGTAGTTCCCGCCATAGTAAAAATATTCTGAATAAAATTCGGTTGCATGCACGTCACGGTCTATTTGCTGGACAAGAACAATATTTAAATTGTCTTTGTTAGAAACATGGATATCAAATATTTAAAGGAATATTATATAACACGAAGGTGACACACAATAGTTATTTGTATATTTATAGTAACGACATATCTTGTGCACGCAAGTTATGCATTAATACTTCAAGGCCATCTTTGTTATTTGAGTTTTCTTCTAAGGGAGTGATCATTTAATTTATACGGGGAAGGGAAGGCGGGGAAAGAAAATCGTTCCTGAATTTGTTTTCACCATATCTACCAGACTTGGACTTGTGGTGTCCTTGGTTAATTTTTGATTCTTGCATAGCATGTTTTTCTTTACATAACAGGTCCCGCCGGTTATATTTTTCCACCGCCCTGTCATCTTGACAAATTTTCCGTTATTTATTTCTTCCACCACCACCCTATTAAGACCAGATTGTCGTTCCCTAAAACAGACGTCTCAAAATGAATATAGTTTTATCTAATTATATTACCTGTCATTATTGTAGGTATACTAATATTACAACCAACATCTCATCTGCTATGCTTACATGGCATACCCGTACAATCATCAAAATATTAGGACATAATGTCATTAGCTTATGAATAAGGGTAATAACAAAATTACCGAACTCCGAACAATCTTACGAAGGGAAAGTCAAAACTCATAAGTATATAAACAGACAAATCAGTCAACACCCGGAAAACTGAAAACCGTAATGACCCTGACTTGGTACAGGAATTTCTAAAGAAATGGTGGGTTGAATCAGATTTTAA
Source organism: Bathymodiolus septemdierum (assembly GCA_963383655.1). Taxonomy (NCBI): domain Eukaryota; kingdom Metazoa; phylum Mollusca; class Bivalvia; order Mytilida; family Modiolidae; genus Bathymodiolus; species Bathymodiolus septemdierum. Next base: position 11,114,144 of record OY726526.1, on the reverse strand, counting down.
AGCGCCAAACCTCCCGCTTTCATTACCGCTCAAAGGTTCCGGCTGTCACTATAACAGTATTTATAACAATACTGGAACAAAATAGGTAAAATAGTTGTCAAAGCAGCGCCAAACCCAGTGAAGCAAAAGATTCATAATGTTTTTATTTTTCTGTGTTGTCCTATTTTGTGTATTTACGTCCGTTGCGATTTCCGCCAAAAAAAACGCGATGTTATAGTATATTGAATGTCTTATTGTTGACCAAATATTTTGTCTATATGCCATGTTCATGCCTATTACAAAACAACATATATGATCAATAGAGGGTTAGGGTTATGGCATTTAACGCCACCTTTAAAAATATTTCAGATATATCATGGAGGTAAGTTTTATAGGAGGAGGAAACCGGAGTACCCGGAGAAAACCACCGACTCGCGACAAGTCCCCGACAAACTTTATCACATAAAGCTTTATCGAGTACACCTCACCATGAGCGGAATTCGAAATCGATACTTTAGTATGATCAATAGAGAGAACAAAGCAGATGACCATACAATTTACTATATCACGAAATAACAGATTAAACAATAGTGGTCAGCACTTCCACCAATATCAATGAAACATGCAACCACCTCTAACATCAATCCAATGAACACATAAAAAGATCACGTCCTGGCTTGGGAGAGGTATGCTGCGGGATTATACCGGTAATATTGGAGCCTAGCCATCCCCTCTCAATAACTGGATCTCCGAAGATAATACAGCACTAAGTATGCATGGACAGACCCGTTTGCAATTAGCAGCAGCTCATTGTTAGCAATTTTGTTATTTGTTGTCGCTGATGAACAGTTTTAAGGCCAAATGTTCAGACCCCATCCTTTGTATCCTCTTTTTGTTGTCGCAGTTTAAACACCAAATTGGATCCTTCCAAAGGTTACGAAAAACAACGACCTAACAGGCTTTACTCTACTTTTGCTTGTTAAAACAACCAACAAGATACGATAGTAACCTGTTACTTCTGACACAACCATGTTTAACCTTGTAACGTCTAGCTGAACTTTAGGTTACCCAATCAAAACACCTCTTGAAAAATTTTGAAAAATCTTTTATTTCAGAAAATTAATTCTCACTAAAAAGATAAGCCTGTTCCAATTTTTAGCGGTGGAAGATATTCTTGTCTTGTATCCCTCAATACAAGACAAGAAAAAAAAAATCACGCCCTTTTTCCCCGGGAAAAAATCTAATCATATCTCTTCATCACGGTTCAAACTTTATTCTCATCAATAAAACCACGATTATGGCGTCTTAAGATAGGTGCTCATATATACAGTTATCAATCAAAAGAAGATTTATTTTTGTTATCTATAGCAAAATACTTTTATGTCGTCTTGGAGATTATGTGATATCAAGTCATGCTAATACGCACAGTATATTCTGAATCTGCCATACCAATGATGAACACTATGCCACCCTCAATCTATCTAGTACAGACCTTAATGAAAGGACATACTTTAATGCTATCCATAGCACATTGGTGAACAAATGGTTGCTACTTTGTCAATTAAGCACGGTGGGTGTCATATGCGAAACAGGAACTAATTTCCCTTCCGGAGCACCTAGCTTCTCTCTGTTTGTTCACGTTAATTATTGTTTGTCTATATCTATTTTTTGTAATTAATTTATCCACGTGTTTGTCTTTACATATCGAATAACGATGTTGTCAATACGTCTTGGTATCTACCACGTTTCTTGATCCCTCTGAAATGAATGATTTATAATTATATCATGTCTTCCCTTAGTATTCTGTTAGAAATGTATTGCTTGAACATGGTAAGATCGATTTTTATCATAATGTCAATGTCCGTTCGTTTGTTATATTATAGAAAGTATGAATAGTAGCATAAAACATTGAGTTTGATACTATTGCTATTTTACACAACGACATATGTATCCATTAAGAAATAATTTATGACAGTCCTTCGGTTATTGGAGATTTTACCACGGGGGTAGATCATATTTGCGAAAATATTAGACATACCTACGGTAAAATAGTAAATAAACCACGGGAATACATACATTATATCGATTCTAATAGCAAAATGTACCCAGCAAAAAAACCAAGAACGCTAGATGTGCCTCGCAAAAGAATAACACCATTGACGGAGCTATGACGGTTTTGAGCACAAAATCTATCGTAACGTTGTCTATTTGTGCTGGTCATAGTTTTTAGCATTTCAACATGAAACCGAATATTTGACGCCATATAAAAATATAGGTTCTATTATTGAAATCGCATAGGTGGTGTAATGGCTACCGCGTTCGTCGTAAATTCGTTAGATCATGGGATTCAACAACGGTCGGGACAGATCAAACACTATAAAATTGGTACCTTCTACTGCTCTAAGTACATGGCATTACGGAGTAAGATCAAAAACTGATTTGGCTGGAATCATGATAATGTGTACGAGTGGGGCGACATGCCTATCCGCGGACGGTTGTCTCACTACTGCTAAAAATCCAACTAAACATGTTGGTTTATTATTTGAAAGCGGACATCATCATCTTATCGAAATGTTACTTGTTCCCGCCATGACTATTGCTGACAATCTCATGTTCTGACAGCTCACAGAGATGACTTTCCCAGGTAGTTATAATAAGACTTGGAATGTTTCATTGATCTTCTATTATAGAAAACCTCCTCGGAGCTGTAATGATTAATGTGGTATTGATCATGGGTTCAATCATCACTCGAGTCAAACAAAAGACTGAAATATTTTGGCTCTGATTGCGGTTATGTGCTTGAGTGGAGAAACACGTTAATCTGCGGACTATTGCTTCAGTGTGCTAGCTAGGAATATAAAAATGTCTACAAAGCAAATTATAATTATCTCATCAAAAAGTAACTTGTTCTTCCAATGATGTAGCTGAAAAATTGCTCATTTGGCGTTAAACAACAACCCCTCACTAACTCACTCAAAATAACGTTTTATTTTATTGGATTACCTCTCCTTTATCGGGATTTAAATGATTTCACCGCTATTATTTTCACCGTTAGGATAAATAAGATTGTAGTATGTCATTTAGATTTTATTCATTTCATTTATTGACTGTTGCTTAATGGAGAGCTGTATTCGGCATGAAGGTAAAATGTGGCAAATGTCAACTTTTCATGAACAATGAATATTATAAAAAGAAATAAAAGAAGAAAATATTTAGCAGTGCACCACTGACTGCTTGAGAAGAGGATATTGTCCTTTCAGTTAACAGAACAATAGCTTTGTTATAACTATGTCGACATTAAGTAGATACAAAGTATCTTATGTCATAAGAACATAATAATATCTACACAATGCCTCAGAACATTCTGATTGAGGTTACGTGCATTGTGTAATACATTCCTTTTGTTTTCATCTTGTGTTAGATGATTACGTTGATCTGTACTTAGAGTAGTGCAAATCTGCAAACGTGGAGTAACGGAATGAAACACAGACTTGTGTATCTGGACATTGCTCTCCAGTCCGACAATTAACATTGAAACTCTTATTTGTTTGGGACCATAAAACTAGCTTAACCCCGCCACTTTCTTTTATTGAAGTACCTGTAACAACCAAGGAAAGCGAGCGATCATATATTTGTGTGCTATGGGTATCGATTTTGGATCTTTCTAAGATTTTTCTTTTGTGATGTTTTTCATTTCATTTCAACAGTAAATTCTTAATTTCAACAACAAATATGACAACTCATTAAACAAGCTACAATATTTACTCGTACTCGTACTTAAACCATTGTCCAATCAGAACACATTACACACTGGGTGCAATGTTCTGATTGGTCGGTTTTTCTATTGAATTCTGGAAATGTTCTGACAGCGTGGTATTTTTTATTTTTCATTTTATTTCAACAGTAAACAATCATAAGGTCAACAACAAATATGACACCTCATCAAGCAAGTTACAATATTTACTCGTACTCAACCATTGTCCAATCAGAACACTTTACACATTGGATTGACGTTTTTTCTTCGAGTAAGAGTACATAAACTGTACTTTGAAAGTGTTCTGACCACAAGGCCAGATCCAGATCTATTGAAATACTGTCTCAGTCTTAAATCTGCGTTTTGTCCTCCACAATCACGCTGAAATCTTAGTAAAAACGCAATATCTATTGGTACTTCTCTATCTGAATTTTGATTTAGTTGCAGACGTCTTGAATGAATGCTATGAATTATGTAGACATTTTACCTTCCAGGCATTCCCGTTTTATTTCAATTCTTGCTATGACCTTATCCGAAAGTTTGAAGCATTTAACACAAATTGAATTAATACATGTATCTAAGTATTAAAATATTATAGACTGATACCCCTTTCTCTTTTCAATGGTATATACATTTTTCTATCTGAGTTTGCCATTTATGCTAGCTTGGGACTATGTTTTTTGTATCTAGCAATTAATTCAGTTGCGGGGTGACTATTTACACAGAAAACATTTAATGGTGCATTTATAATTACAATTATATTTGATGTTTCAGCCATAGGGCGGCATCACTTCATACAATATATATTATGCAAGCAGATGGGAAAGTTAAATGATAAGCTTCTTGTACCATAACGTCAAAGTGTACAATCAATATCGTTAAGAGCACTGGGTACTGATGAATGTTCCTAGTACTCAACCCACACTGCTGCACATAGCGTATTCTTGCGGATGATACGGGTGTGCTCTCAATTTGTCATGTTTGTCATGTTATAATACATAAAATCTGACCATGGATGAAAGTGCGTGTCGTGTCTAGAAGCAGTAGTTCATTTAAAGGTTTGTGTGTATTTTCAAAGCGTAAAACAAAACAAATATAATCAAGCAAAAAGTGATTTAGTTCTTCACATACATCTTTGTGCAAGAAAATACAGGAATCAAATATATTCAGTTGAGTGCAATTTACAAAATGGTTAAAATAAGGAAATATTTCCCAATTAATGCCCCTTCTTATGATATTATTGAAATTGTATACATAAATGAAAACCAGGTCAGGAAAACATACAGACAAGTATTATTGATCGTATTTAGCCCACACTTTGTTATAGCTTCATGTCGATGAAACTTTATTCAATGATTCGTTAATAAACGTCAGGGAATACCGAAGAAGTAATACAACAAAATATGTGTTGGACACCACCACACACAAATAATGTATTATTTGCTTTAAAAGATAAAAAAAACCCCAAGAAAATAAGAGCAAAATGAGCACAAACAGGTCGAAAAGAAGGCAAGCAACAAACGCCTTGGAGAGTTTAATTAGAACACATTAATGTAAGATCTGGTTAGTTCTAAAGGCTTGGAGAGCATAAATAGAACACATTAATGTAAGATCTGGTTAGTTCTAACTCAAATAGTTTGTTGACAGTCAGTAGGTCACCACTATCATAGCGTCATAATTGTTGAACTTTTAATAACCTTACGATGAACAGCTTGTCTCTAATAATTATAGGTCATTACAAATCTGGACGTCTGAGTACTTATACGTATTATGAGAGCATGCGCGGTAATAGTTGACCATCTGACTGATCTGATTCATTAATGAGCATAATTGAAGTGGAATTCAGTGTTGTATTAGTTCAGATAATACAATCTCTAGGTTACTGTTCTAATGAGGACACAAAGAACCAACACAATACATGATGACATAGTAGGTTTACAACACATGAAAGTAAAATGTCATAGTCTTTTACTATTAAAGCAGCAATCACTTTCTGGTCATGATTCAAATATCCATGTCTGCCTATGCTAGGGCAAAATAAACACTAATCTAAACAGAAGCATAATCAACACATGATACAAACATATACAATATACGTTGTGAGGACTTTCTGAAAGTAAGCTTCATTTTATGCAAATTGTACACATGAAATTGTTGTTATCTGTGCTGTTGTGTTTTTATTGATGCATTTCTGTTCAAATTCGGTTGTGTTTAGTTTTATTTTATTTATCAAACACTAAACAATACCTATATACTATGAGAGAAATATTATATTACAAAATAGATGTAAATAAGAGTGAACTATTTTTGTTTTATTTGCTCATACTCCTTCATTCTTCGTGCTTACTAGAGTAGAAAGAATTAGCAATTTTATAATCTTTAGTTTGACTCGAATAAGAATCGAACCTACAATCTAACTCACTCAAAGCGAGTAATCTAACTATGCATAACAGACGTTATTTGTAATTTAAAAGAACCATTAGGCAAGTGAATTTATGTACCAGATATATTTTTTAACATATGAATGATAATAAAGTTGTGCATGCGGTGCATAATAGTTTAACATTAAAAACAAAAGTTAGCAGGAACTGCTTGCCCTTCCGGAGCACCTGAGCTCACCCCTGTTTTTTTTATTGGGGTTAGTTTTGCTCCCTCTTTAGTGTTCTGTGTAGTGTTTAGTAGATCATTGTTTTCCCTGTTGTACTTTTTCTTCCTCCCATTGTGTTGTATGTCCTTCTTCGATTTACGGATTTTGATTACCTCTTTGGAATCTTCAAACTCTTAAATTATATTGGTTCCTTCTGTCAGGAATATAATTTTGTTCCCATGCTTCACACCAATATTATTACTATTGAAATAAGATGTCAATGTTGTTTGTTAATAGATGATAATCTTATCTGTAGGTAGGTATTGGAACGTGGGAATTAATTTGTTTAATGGGTGTGAATGTTGTTTGTGATGTGGTTATGTTGTTTGTTAGAAGAGTTTGAAGATACCAAATGGGTAATTAGAATCCATATATCGAAGAAGAACAGACAACACAATGGCCAGAAGTTAGAAGATACCAAAGGAGTAATCAGATTCCGTATATCGAAGAAGAACAGACAGACAACGCAATGGCCAAAAGGAAAAGTACAAAAGGACAAACAACGATCTTAGTATAGGTGTGTGTACTGTTAATATAATGATAACTGTTAATTGGAAGAGTTTGAAGATACCAAAGGGGTAACCAGAATATGTATATCGAAGAAGAACAGATTACACAATGGCCAAACGAAAAAGTACAAATGGACAAACAACGATCCACAAAACATACACATAAAACTAAAGATCGAGTAACACGAACCCCACTAAAAACCAGGGGCGAACTCAGATGCTCCGGAAGGGTAAGCAGTACCGGCTCCACTAGTGATTAGTGCGAGGTGCTGCTTTGCTTAACCGATATATTATATAAATATTGCTTCTTTCATTATTATGCCACCTAATATTATTTCAAGGAATGGAAAATGCGAATTCTTTATCCTGGTATGTAAAAAGAGTGTAGCAATCTCTTGGTACATTTTATTCATTCCTCGCCTACAGCAGACATCTCTTAAGAAGGGCTAATACACGGCATTGAATATCATAAGGGGCAGTACACCGCAACGGATGATAGGTGGAATTGAAGTCTTATTCCTATGAAATCGGATTCCCATGCGTGTTTGGAGAACGAATTCGACCAACGGTATGATCGTGATACAAATTAAAATAAAACCAACATTTAGTACAAGCAAAATATCCGTTAATACAAGATCTTCTGTACTGTAAAAGATAATGAAAATCCATAAATTGGTAAGCATGCTTGTACCACTGTTTGTTTACAATATGAAACAAAATACAGCGTTCTATATTTTATGAATGGAAGACCAACTGACCCTTATGTAACCCTTAATTTGTTTTCTTTACAAACGAGTACATTCATCAGTAAAAACAAAAGTTCAAAGGTCACTAATAATCGTATATATCTTCCCTGTACAATGTCTGATTATGTGATCATTCTGGGTTAATACATTCGACTTCTGACTGACCTCGTGTTTAATATACATATAGACTAAGTGGCTATATTATATAGCTTAACCTAGAGTCAATATGTACTTGTTGTTGTTTCCTCATTATGAACACAACGTAGTCATATTAGTTTAGAAAGGTATCAAGAAGCTTTAATCAATAATAGCGAATAATAGTAACTGTACGGTTTGTTGTATTTATAATGGAGGACGAAATGAAAGAAAGGATAATAATTTGAAAAAGATGGAATTCAAGTACATGTATTTTCTAATATCTGACCTTCTTTTTCCCAAATTGATAAATAATTCGGAAGAAGAAAACGAAGGGAAAAAAACGAATAGAAAATGTTGGTTGCTGTTTTATGAACACACGAAGTAGGATGTAATTGTTCCAAAAAAAAGTTTGAAGATATCAATGGGATAATTGGAAGTGGCAAAAGGAAAACAAACAATGATCAACATTACACAGAAACTAAAGATTGAGCAAAAATTACACGACGGTAAGCTCAGATGGTCCGGAATGGAATGCAGTTCCTCCTAAGTTATTGATACCCGTCGTGCACTCTTGTCAAAAATCAGATGGAAAGTCATCAATGAAAAAATAGGACAAGATTGCAGAACATGCTCGTAATCATTATTTTGTGACACTGATATTCCGTGACGGTTAATCAAGTAGAAACCCCCGGTTCAGTAGCTCCTTGTAAGCAGCAACCCTTTACCAAGGAAATCAAGTAGAAACCCCCGGTTCAGTAGCTCCTTGTAACCAGCAACCCTTTACCAAGGAAATCAAGTAGAAACCCTCGGTTCAGTAGCTCCTTGTAAGCAGCAGCCCTTTACCAAGGAAATCAAGTAGAAACCCTCGGTTCAGTAGCTCCTTGTAAGCAGCAGCCCTTTACCAAGGAAATCAAGTAGAAACCCCCGGTTCAGTAGCTCCTTGTAAGCAGCAGCCCTTTACCAAGGAAATCAAGTAGAAACCCCCGGTTCAGTAGCTCCTTGTAACCAGCAACCCTTTACCAAGGAAATCAAGTAGAAACCCCCGGTTCAGTAGCTCCTTGTAAGCAGCAGCCCTTTACCAAGGAAATCAAGTAGAAACCCTCGGTTCAGTAGCTCCTTGTAAGCAGCAACCCTTTACCAAGGAAATCAAGTAGAAACCCCCGGTTCAGTAGCTCCTTGTAAGCAGCAACCCTTTACCAAGGAAATCAAGTAGAAACCCCCGGTTCAGTAGCTCCTTGTAAGCAGCAACCCTTTACCAAGGAAATCAAGTAGAAACCCCCGGTTCAGTAGCTCCTTGTAAGCAGCAACCCTTTACCAAGGAAATCAAGTAGAAACCCCCGGTTCAGTAGCTCCTTGTAACCAGCAACCCTTTACCAAGGAAATCAAGTAGAAACCCCCGGTTCAGTAGCTCCTTGTAAGCAGCAACCCTTTACCAAGGAAATCAAGTAGAAACCCCCGGTTCAGTAGCTCCTTGTAAGCAGCAGCCCTTTACCAAGGAAATCAAGTAGAAACCCTCGGTTCAGTAGCTCCTTGTAACCAGCAACCCTTTACCAAGGAAATCAAGTAGAAACCCCCGGTTCAGTAGCTCCTTGTAAGCAGCAACCCTTTACCAAGGAAATCAAGTAGAAACCCCCGGTTCAGTAGCTCCTTGTAAGCAGCAGCCCTTTACCAAGGAAATCAAGTAGAAACCCCCGGTTCAGTAGCTCCTTGTAAGCAGCAACCCTTTACCAAGGAAATCAAGTAGAAACCCTCGGTTCAGTAGCTCCTTGTAAGCAGCAACCCTTTACCAAGGAAATCAAGTAGAAACCCCCGGTTCAGTAGCTCCTTGTAAGCAGCAGCCCTTTACCAAGGAAATCAAGTAGAAACCCTCGGTTCAGTAGCTCCTTGTAAGCAGCAACCCTTTACCAAGGAAATCAAGTAGAAACCCCCGGTTCAGTAGCTCCTTGTAAGCAGCAGCCCTTTACCAAGGAAATCAAGTAGAAACCCTCGGTTCAGTAGCTCCTTGTAACCAGCAACCCTTTACCAAGGAAATCAAGTAGAAACCCCCGGTTCAGTAGCTCCTTGTAAGCAGCAACCCTTTACCAAGGAAATCAAGTAGAAACCCCCGGTTCAGTAGCTCCTTGTAAGCAGCAGCCCTTTACCAAGGAAATCAAGTAGAAACCCCCGGTTCAGTAGCTCCTTGTAAGCAGCAACCCTTTACCAAGGAAATCAAGTAGAAACCCTCGGTTCAGTAGCTCCTTGTAAGCAGCAACCCTTTACCAAGGAAATCAAGTAGAAACCCTCGGTTCAGTAGCTCCTTGTAAGCAGCAGCCCTTTACCAAGGAAATCAAGTAGAAACCCTCGGTTCAGTAGCTCCTTGTAAGCAGCAACCCTTTACCAAGGAAATCAAGTAGAAACCCCCGGTTCAGTAGCTCCTTGTAAGCAGCAGCCCTTTACCAAGGAAATCAAGTAGAAACCCTCGGTTCAGTAGCTCCTTGTAAGCAGCAGCCCTTTACCAAGGAAATCAAGTAGAAACCCTCGGTTCAGTAGCTCCTTGTAAGCAGCAACCCTTTACCAAGGAAATCAAGTAGAAACCCCCGGTTCAGTAGCTCCTTGTAAGCAGCAGCCCTTTACCAAGGAAATCAAGTAGAAACCCCCGGTTCAGTAGCTCCTTGTAAGCAGCAACCCTTTACCAAGGAAATCAAGTAGAAACCCTCGGTTCAGTAGCTCCTTGTAAGCAGCAACCCTTTACCAAGGAAATCAAGTAGAAACCCCCGGTTCAGTAGCTCCTTGTAAGCAGCAACCCTTTACCAAGGAAATCAAGTAGAAACCCTCGGTTCAGTAGCTCCTTGTAAGCAGCAGCCCTTTACCAAGGAAATCAAGTAGAAACCCCCGGTTCAGTAGCTCCTTGTAAGCAGCAGCCCTTTACCAAGGAAATCAAGTAGAAACCCTCGGTTCAGTAGCTCCTTGTAAGCAGCAGCCCTTTACCAAGGAAATCAAGTAGAAACCCTCGGTTCAGTAGCTCCTTGTAAGCAGCAGCCCTTTACCAAGGAAATCAAGTAGAAACCCCCGGTTCAGTAGCTCCTTGTAAGCAGCAACCCTTTACCAAGGAAATCAAGTAGAAACCCTCGGTTCAGTAGCTCCTTGTAAGCAGCAACCCTTTACCAAGGAAATCAAGTAGAAACCCCCGGTTCAGTAGCTCCTTGTAAGCAGCAGCCCTTTACCAAGGAAATCAAGTAGAAACCCTCGGTTCAGTAGCTCCTTGTAAGCAGCAACCCTTTACCAAGGAAATCAAGTAGAAACCCCCAGTTCAGTAGCTCCTTGTAAGCAGCAGCCCTTTACCAAGGAAATCAAGTAGAAACCCTCGGTTCAGTAGCTCCTTGTAAGCAGCAACCCTTTACCAAGGAAATCAAGTAGAAACCCCCGGTTCAGTAGCTCCTTGTAAGCAGCAGCCCTTTACCAAGGAAATCAAGTAGAAACCCTCGGTTCAGTAGCTCCTTGTAAGCAGCAGCCCTTTACCAAGGAAATCAAGTAGAAACCCTCGGTTCAGTAGCTCCTTGTAAGCAGCAACCCTTTACCAAGGAAATCAAGTAGAAACCCCCGGTTCAGTAGCTCCTTGTAAGCAGCAACCCTTTACCAAGGAAATCAAGTAGAAACCCTCGGTTCAGTAGCTCCTTGTAAGCAGCAACCCTTTACCAAGGAAATCAAGTAGAAACCCTCGGTTCAGTAGCTCCTTGTAAGCAGCAACCCTTTACCAAGGAAATCAAGTAGAAACCCCCGGTTCAGTAGCTCCTTGTAACCAGCAACCCTTTACCAAGGAAATCAAGTAGAAACCCCCGGTTCAGTAGCTCCTTGTAAGCAGCAACCCTTTACCAAGGAAATCAAGTAGAAACCCCCGGTTCAGTAGCTCCTTGTAAGCAGCAACCCTTTACCAAGGAAATCAAGTAGAAACCCCCAGTTCAGTAGCTCCTTGTAAGCAGCAACCCTTTACCAAGGAAATCAAGTAGAAACCCCCGGTTCAGTAGCTCCTTGTAAGCAGCAACCCTTTACCAAGGAAATCCTAATAGGAACCACAAGCTCTGGAATATTGTATCAACTGGAAGATATATAATCCAAATGGAGGTTCTGTTGCAATATTGCTATGCACATAAAAGGAAAGTTCACGATGGTGAAAAAGGGAATTGGTTGATATGTTGCATTTCTTATCATTGGGAAACAAACGTGAGTTATGCCTGTAGTTTCAGAATCCAAATTCATCCACCAATGAACTAATCAATGCTGGCATATATAGTACATTGTTATACAGATCAAAGATAGGTTTTAAATGATGTAAATAACACAATTCTAAGACTGAATAACTGTTCCTTAGATCACATCTTTTTATCGCAAGATACTACAGATGACCACCATTTTGCGCATAAACTTTGTACTTAAAAGAGTTGAAGATACCAAATGGGAAATCAGAATCTATAAATCGAAGAAGGACAGACAACAGAATGGCGAAAAAGAAAAAGGACAAAAGGAAAAACATTACACATAAAATTAAAGATCGAGTATCACGAACCCCACTATGCTAAGTAACCTACATCGGTTTTCCACCTCAGGCTTAATGAATTATGCAGGCAATCCATTCTATATGAGATTGGTTACCATCACTTAAACTCTGACATTTTGCTCCTGTCTGTGTATATGACTTTATAAAGCAATCATCGGAAAAAAGGGTAGTTTCATGTCGGTTAAAGTATCCAAAACATGAAACTACCCATCTATATAAAATTACATTATATTCTGTATTTATTTTTATTTACAAAGGTTTAATTTGAGATAGATGAGGATAATAAGACAAACAAAAGCCAACAACACGACACATTTTGACCACGAAGAGTAGTCAAATGATAACATATAGTTAGAAGTGCACAATAACAAACAAGTTTCATATATCCTCTGTAAAGTTAACTGTTTAATGGAGGGAAATGTTCGCTTTACTTGTAAGATAAGATAAGATAAGATAAGCTTTATTCATAGTCGGCATATTTAAATAACAATACAACACAAGCCCTAGTGGGCTTTTGACCGACATACACACTACAAGAATAAATAACAGTTAAAAACAACAAAAGCATGCACACAAATTAATAATTTAGATACAAGCACTCATAGTAGCAAAATACAGCAAATAAGTTAAAGCACACATATAGCACAGACAAGGTAAAACATATACAAAAGTAAAAAAGTTAATCAAGCACAGTAATAAAACCTAAAAAAAAAAAGATAATAAAAAAATAAATAAAACTGGTGTTACGAGCTAAAAGCATGGTATACTGCTAAAAAATAAATAAATATACATTTGTAAATAATATAAAAATTGAAAAGACCTTGATGATATTAATTTTTTTCACATGCTTTTGTAGAAAAATAGTTCGGTATAAAATATGCACAAGTTTTCTTTCCCGTCTTTACAAAGCTACAAAGTCAGAGCTTTTAATAATATTATTAAACATATTTTCTCTTAAGTCATTACTGACATTAAAATTCCTTTAAAGTCCTCGTTTTCAATCTGTTTGTACTAAATCACGTTGTTGGACACGGGTCATAACTTTGTTTACATTTTAAAACTTGTCAACTCTGAATGACCCTACCTAGATAGAACGTGATACCTCATATTAACATCACAAAATAGGTCAGTAATGGCTACATTACAAATATGTCATACTTTGTAATTTAAATGAAGCAGAAAATGAAAACACCCGTGGTGATGACTAGCAATGTAAAGTAAAACACCTGTGGTGATGACTAGCAATGTAAAGTAAAATACCCGTGGTGATGACTAGCAATGTAAAGTAAGACACCCGTGGTGATGACTAGCAATGTATAATAAAACACCGTGGTGATGACTAGCAATGTAAAGTAAAACATCCGTAGTGATGACTAGCAATGTAAAGTAAAACACCCATGGTGATGACTAGCAATATAAAATAAAACACCCGTGGTCATGCCTAGCAATGTAAAGTAAAACACCGTGGTGATGACTAGCAATGTAAAGTAAAACACCCGTGGTGATGACTAGCAATGTAAGGTAAAACACCCATGGTGATGACTAGCAATGTAAAGTAAAACACCCGTAGTGATGACTAGCAATGTAAAGTAAAACACCCGTAGTGATGACTAGCAATGTAAAGTAAAACACCGTGGTGATGACTAGCAATGTAAAGTAAAACACCCGTGGTGATGACTAGCAATGTAAAGTAAAACACCCGTGGTGATGACTAGAAATGTAAAGTAAAACCAGTCTAAGTCAAACCCTAATTAAACCGGAACATCCTGCTTAACGCGAACAGCTTATTAAGCTCAGGGCTGACTGTTATGAAACTAAAAGACAGATTAAATGAATCAGTTCAACTGTGTTTCATAAAAAGAACGTAGGAACCAATATTTTGTTTAATGAAATGACAAATCTTATCTGGTAAAAGACGACTCTGGTTCTAACATAAAATTCTCTGAAATGGGAAGAAGTTCCTACTCCGTTTATGGCACATGTACTTTTGTTCATTGCTTTTGATTTGTTTCTGAAAATATCTAGAATGTATCACGTTTATTGTCTTTGTAAAGGTTATTATAAGGTATTAAGCATTATTAGTATGTTTATTCCTGTATGGTATCTGTAATCAGATCATATTTATATAAAGTTTTTCTTATATAGATTAAACAGCATGATAGAAAGTCGTTAGTGCAACATAAACACAGGCCTCTTTCAATTAAATTTGAAAGATCTTTTGTCATTGTAACCCCGTTCACAGTTGCCTAACAGGAGTCCACAGGTCGTCCACGTGTCACAGTTTAGAATAATCCTTCAGGACCTCACAGTGACCCGTGACCCACCTTAGCATGTTCTACCAGTTAATTCTTAATAATGTTGTTTAATAATATTCACGCCTTCATTTGGTGATACACAAATCGCTTTGTCATATTTTAACATAGAAAAATATACTAGTATTATATGATTCGTGCTTACAGATTTAGAACAATAGCAGAACATAATACTTCTGAAAATATGCTTGAAACTTAGATAAAGCACATTTAATATTTAGTGTTAATTTTGTGTTATTTTCGTTTGTATATTGTCTTGTATGAATAGTATGAAGATTGCGGCAATGTTTCTTAGTAGTCATGTCGTTTAAAATCCGATTGTTTTGATTGATTGATTTGCTGTTTAATGTCATATAAACAATATGCCAGCTATATGCATGACGAAAACACTAAATAAGATAGAGGAGTGGATATTGGATAAGTCTATAGATGGACATTTTGATTCCCATAAATAAAACAGAGAAATAATAGTTAGGATCGGATAGTTTTCACTAGCAGTGCGCCACCGCCAACTTCTGTACAGTTATTGCTCGTTCGGAGTTGCCATATTAAGTCTCCCATTTACATGACGTCTTATTCCAACTGAGGTAATCTTTATAACTATGAGGACAGAAAATCCTTAAATTAGTCTTCATGATAATATTTCCTGTGTGTATTCTTTAAATGGTTTGTGTTCACATTGTTTGCATGAAAAGTTTGAAGATACCAGAGGGGCAATTAAATGCTGTAAGTGGAAGAACAGACAATACAATTGTCAAAGGACAGAGGGTTAATTAAATGCTGTAAGTGGAAGTACAGACAATACAATTGTCAAAGGACAGAGGGTTAATTAAATGCTGTAAGTGGAAGTACAGACAATACAATTGTCAAAGGACAGAGGGGTAATTAAATGCTGTAAGTGGAAGTACAGACAATACAATTGTCAAAGGACAGAGGGGTAATTAAATGTTGTAAATGGAAGTACAGACACTACAATTGTCAAAGGACAGAGGGTTAATTAAATGCTGTAAGTGGAAGTACAGACAATACAATTGTCAAAGGACAGAGGGGTAATTAAATGCTGTAAGGGGAAGTACAGACAATACAATTGTCAAAGGACAGAGGGGTAATTAAATGCTGTAAGTGGAAGTACAGACAATACAATTGTCAAAGGACAGAGGGGTAATTAAATGTTGTATATGGAAGTACAGACACTACAATTGTCAAAGGACAGAGGGTTAATTAAATGCTGTAAAGGGAAGTACAGACAATACAATTGTCAAAGGACAGAGGGGTAATTAAATGTTGTAAGTGGAAGTACAGACAATACAATTGTCAAAGGACAGAGGGGTAATTAAATGTTGTAAGTGGAAGTACAGACAATACAATTGTCAAAGGACAGAGGGGTAATTAAATGTTGTAAGTGGAAGTACAGACAATACAATTGTCCAAGAACAGAGGGGTAATTAAATGCTGTAAGTGGAAGTACAGACAATACAATTGTCCAAGAACAGAGGGGTAGTTAAATGCTGTAAGTGGAAGTACAGACAATACAATTGTCAAAGGACAGAGGGGTAATTAAATGCTGTAAGGGGAAGTACAGACAATACAATTGTCAAAGGACAGAAGGGTAACTAAATGCTGTAAGTGGAAGTACAGACAATACAATTGTCAAAGGACAGAGGGGTAATTAAATGCTGTAAGGGGAAGTACAGACAATACAATTGTCAAAGGACAGAGGGGTAATTAAATGCTGTAAATGGAAGTACAGACAATACAATTGTCAAAGGACAGAAGGGTAAATAAATGCTGTAAGTGGAAGTACAGACAATACAATTGTCAAAGGACAGAAGGGTAACTAAATGCTGTAAGTGGAAGTACAGACAATACAATTGTCAAAGGACAGAGAGGTAATTAAATGCTGTAAGGGGAAGTACAGACAATACAATTGTCCAAGAACAGAGGGGTAATTAAATGCTGTAAATGGAAGTACAGACAATACAATTGTCAAAGGACAGAAGGGTAAATAAATGCTGTAAGTGGAAGTACAGACAATACAATTGTCAAAGGACAGAGGGGTAATTAAATGCTGTAAGGGGAAGTACAGACAATACAATTGTCAAAGGACAGAGGGGTAATTAAATGCTGTAAGTGGAAGTACAGACAATACAATTGTCAAAGGACAGAGGGGTAATTAAATGTTGTATATGGAAGTACAGACACTACAATTGTCAAAGGACAGAGGGTTAATTAAATGCTGTAAGGGGAAGTACAGACAATACAATTGTCAAAGGACAGAAGGGTAACTAAATGCTGTAAGTGGAAGTACAGACAATACAATTGTCCAAGAACAGAGGGGTAATTAAATGCTGTAAATGGAAGTACAGACAATACAATTGTCAAAGGACAGAAGAGTAATTAAATGTTGTAAGTGGAAGTACAGACAATACAATTGTCAAAGGACAGAGGGGTAATTAAATGTTGTAAGTGGAAGTACAGACAATACAATTGTCAAAGGACAGAGGGGTAATTAAATGCTGTAAGTGGAAGTACAGACAATACAATTGTCAAAGGACAGAGGGGTAATTAAATGCTGTAAGGGGAAGTACAGACAATACAATTGTCAAAGGACAGAAGGGTAAATAAATGCTGTAAGTGGAAGTACAGACAATACAATTGTCAAAGGACAGAGGGGTAATTAAATGCTGTAAGTGGAAGTACAGACAATACAATTGTCAAAGGACAGAGGGGTAATTAAATGTTGTAAGTGGAAGTACAGACAATACAATTGTCAAAGGACAGAGGGGTAATTAAATGCTGTAAGTGGAAGTACAGACAATACAATTGTCAAAGGACAGAGGGGTAATTAAATGCTGTAAGGGGAAGTACAGACAATACAATTGTCAAAGGACAGAAGGGTAACTAAATGCTGTAAGTGGAAGTACAGACAATACAATTGTCCAAGAACAGAGGGGTAATTAAATGCTGTAAATGGAAGTACAGACAATACAATTGTCAAAGGACAGAAGGGTAAATAAATGCTGTAAGTGGAAGTACAGACAATACAATTGTCAAAGGACAGAGGGGTAATTAAATGCTGTAAGGGGAAGTACAGACAATACAATTGTCAAAGGACAGAGGGGTAATTAAATGCTGTAAGTGGAAGTACAGACAATACAATTGTCAAAGGACAGAGGGGTAATTAAATGTTGTATATGGAAGTACAGACACTACAATTGTCAAAGGACAGAGGGTTAATTAAATGCTGTAAAGGGAAGTACAGACAATACAATTGTCAAAGGACAGAAGAGTAATTAAATGTTGTAAGTGGAAGTACAGACAACACAATTGTCAAAGGACAGAGGGGTAATTAAATGTTGTAAGTGGAAGTACAGACAATACAATTGTCAAAGGACAGAGGGGTAATTAAATGTTGTAAGTGGAAGTACAGACAATACAATTGTCAAAGGACAGAGGGGTAATTAAATGTTGTAAGTGGAAGTACAGACAATACAATTGTCCAAGAACAGAGGGGTAATTAAATGCTGTAAGGGGAAGTACAGACAATACAATTGTCAAAGGACAGAAGGGTAACTAAATGCTGTAAGTGGAAGTACAGACAATACAATTGTCCAAGAACAGAGGGGTAATTAAATGCTGTAAATGGAAGTACAGACAATACAATTGTCAAAGGACAGAAGGGTAAATAAATGCTGTAAGTGGAAGTACAGACAATACAATTGTCAAAGGACAGAGGGGTAATTAAATGTTGTAAAGATAAGAACAGACAATACAATTGTCAAAGGACAGAAGGGTAATTAAATGCTGTAAGGATAAGTACAGACAATACAATTGTCAAAGGACAGAAGGGTAATTAAATGCTGTAAGTAGAAGTACAGACAATACAATTGTCAAAGGACAGAAGGGTAATTAAATGCTGTAAGGGGAAGTACAGACAATACAATTGTCAAAGGACAGAAGGGTAACTAAATGCTGTAAGTGGAAGTACAGACAATACAATTGTCAAAGGACAGAAGGGTAATTAAATGCTGTAAATGGAAGTACAGACAATACAATTGTCAAAGGACAGAGGGTTAATTAATTGCTGTAAGGGGAAGTACAGACAATACAATTGTCAAAGGACAGAGGGGTAATTAAATGTTGTAAAGATAAGAACAGACAATACAATTGTCAAAGGACAGAAGGGTAATTAAATGCTGTAAGGATAAGTACAGACAATACAATTGTCAAAGGACAGAAGGGTAATTAAATGCTGTAAGTAGAAGTACAGACAATACAATTGTCAAAGGACAGAGGGGTGATTAAATGCTGTAAGTGGAAGTACAGACAATACAATTGTCCAAGGACAGAGGGGTAATTAAATGCTGTAAATGGAAGTACAGACAATACAATTGTCAAAGGACAGAGGGTTAATTAATTGCTGTAAGGGGAAGTACAGACAATACAATTGTCAAAGGACAGAGGGGTAATTAAATGCTGTAAGTGGAAGTACAGACAATACAATTGTCAAAGGACAGAGGGGCAATTAAATGCTGTAAGGGGAAGTACAGACAATACAACTGTCAAAGGACAGAAGGGTAATTAAATGTTGTAAGTGGAAGTACAGACAATACAATTGTCAAAGGACAGAGGGGCAATTAAATGCTGTAAGGGGAAGTACAGACAATACAATTGTCAAAGGACAGAAGGGTAATTAAATGCTGTAAGTAGAAGTACAGACAATACAATTGTCAAAGGACAGAGGGGAAATTAAATGCTGTAAATGGAAGTACAGACAATACAATTGTCAAAGGACAGAGGGTTAATTAAATGCTGTAAGTGGAAGTACAGACAATACAATTGTCAAAGGACAGAGGGGTAATTAAATGTTGTAAGGGGAAGTACAGACAATACAATTGTCAAAGGACAGAAGGGTAATTAAATGCTGTAAGGGGAAGTACAGACAATACAATTGTCAAAGGACAGAGGGTTAATTAAATGCTGTAAATGGAAGTACAGACAATACAATTGTCAAAGGACAGAAGGGAAATTAAATGCTGTAAGGGGAAGTACAGGCAATACAATTGTCAAAGGACAGAAGGGTAATTAAATGCTGTAAGTGGAAGTACAGACAATACAATTGTCAAAGGACAGAGGGGAAATTAAATGCTGTAAGTGGAAGTACAGACAATACAATTGTCAAAGCACAGAGGGGTAATTAAATGTTGTAAAGATAAGAACAGACAATACAATTGTCAAAGGACAGAAGGGTAATTAAATGCTGTAAGGATAAGTACAGACAATACAATTGTCAAAGGACAGAAGGGTAATTAAATGCTGTAAGTAGAAGTACAGACAATACAATTGTCAAAGGACAGAGGGGTGATTAAATGCTGTAAGTGGAAGTACAGACAATACAATTGTCCAAGGACAGAGGGGTAATTAAATGCTGTAAATGGAAGTACAGACAATACAATTGTCAAAGGACAGAGGGTTAATTAATTGCTGTAAGGGGAAGTACAGACAATACAATTGTCAAAGGACAGAGGGGTAATTAAATGCTGTAAGTGGAAGTACAGACAATACAATTGTCAAAGGACAGAGGGGCAATTAAATGCTGTAAGGGGAAGTACAGACAATACAACTGTCAAAGGACAGAAGGGTAATTAAATGTTGTAAGTGGAAGTACAGACAATACAATTGTCAAAGGACAGAGGGGCAATTAAATGCTGTAAGGGGAAGTACAGACAATACAATTGTCAAAGGACAGAAGGGTAATTAAATGCTGTAAGTAGAAGTACAGACAATACAATTGTCAAAGGACAGAGGGGAAATTAAATGCTGTAAATGGAAGTACAGACAATACAATTGTCAAAGGACAGAGGGTTAATTAAATGCTGTAAGTGGAAGTACAGACAATACAATTGTCAAAGGACAGAGGGGTAATTAAATGTTGTAAGGGGAAGTACAGACAATACAATTGTCAAAGGACAGAAGGGTAATTAAATGCTGTAAGGGGAAGTACAGACAATACAATTGTCAAAGGACAGAGGGTTAATTAAATGCTGTAAATGGAAGTACAGACAATACAATTGTCAAAGGACAGAAGGGAAATTAAATGCTGTAAGGGGAAGTACAGGCAATACAATTGTCAAAGGACAGAAGGGTAATTAAATGCTGTAAGTGGAAGTACAGACAATACAATTGTCAAAGGACAGAGGGGAAATTAAATGCTGTAAGGGGAAGTACAGGCAATACAATTGTCAAAGGACAGAAGGGTAATTAAATGCTGTAAGTAGAAGTACAGACAATACAATTGTCAAAGGACAGAAGGGTAATTAAATGCTGTAAGGGGAAGTACAGACAATACAATTGTCAAAGGACAGAAGGGTAACTAAATGCTGTAAGTGGAAGTACAGACAATACAATTGTCAAAGGACAGAAGGGTAAATAAATGCTGTAAGTGGAAGTACAGACAATACAATTGTCCAAGAACAGAGGGGTAATTAAATGCTGTAAATGGAAGTACAGACAATACAATTGTCAAAGGACAGAAGGGTAAATAAATGCTGTAAGTGGAAGTACAGACAATACAATTGTCAAAGGACAGAGGGGTAATTAAATGTTGTAAAGATAAGAACAGACAATACAATTGTCAAAGGACAGAAGGGTAATTAAATGCTGTAAGGATAAGTACAGACAATACAATTGTCAAAGGACAGAAGGGTAATTAAATGCTGTAAGTAGAAGTACAGACAATACAATTGTCAAAGGACAGAGGGGTGATTAAATGCTGTAAGTGGAAGTACAGACAATACAATTGTCCAAGGACAGAGGGGTAATTAAATGCTGTAAATGGAAGTACAGACAATACAATTGTCAAAGGACAGAGGGTTAATTAATTGCTGTAAGGGGAAGTACAGACAATACAATTGTCAAAGGACAGAGGGGTAATTAAATGCTGTAAGTGGAAGTACAGACAATACAATTGTCAAAGGACAGAGGGGCAATTAAATGCTGTAAGGGGAAGTACAGACAATACAACTGTCAAAGGACAGAAGGGTAATTAAATGTTGTAAGTGGAAGTACAGACAATACAATTGTCAAAGGACAGAGGGGCAATTAAATGCTGTAAGGGGAAGTACAGACAATACAATTGTCAAAGGACAGAAGGGTAATTAAATGCTGTAAGTAGAAGTACAGACAATACAATTGTCAAAGGACAGAGGGGAAATTAAATGCTGTAAATGGAAGTACAGACAATACAATTGTCAAAGGACAGAGGGTTAATTAAATGCTGTAAGTGGAAGTACAGACAATACAATTGTCAAAGGACAGAGGGGTAATTAAATGTTGTAAGGGGAAGTACAGACAATACAATTGTCAAAGGACAGAAGGGTAATTAAATGCTGTAAGGGGAAGTACAAACAATACAATTGTCAAAGGACAGAGGGTTAATTAAATGCTGTAAATGGAAGTACAGACAATACAATTGTCAAAGGACAGAAGGGAAATTAAATGCTGTAAGGGGAAGTACAGGCAATACAATTGTCAAAGGACAGAAGGGTAATTAAATGCTGTAAGTGGAAGTACAGACAATACAATTGTCAAAGGACAGAGGGGAAATTAAATGCTGTAAGGGGAAGTACAGGCAATACAATTGTCAAAGGACAGAAGGGTAATTAAATGCTGTAAGTGGAAGTACAGACAATACAACTGTCAAAGGACAGAGGGGTAATTAAATGCTGTAAGTGGAAGTACAGACAATACAATTGTCAAAGGACAGAGGGGAAATTAAATGCTGTAAGGGGAAGTACAGGCAATACAATTGTCAAAGGACAGAAGGGTAATTAAATGCTGTAAGTGGAAGTACAGACAATACAATTGTCAAAGGACAGAAGGGTAACTAAATGCTGTAAGTGGAAGTACAGACAATACAACTGTCAAAGGACAGAGGGGTAATTAAATGCTGTAAGTGGAAGTACAGACAATACAATTGTCAAAGGACAGAGGGGAAATTAAATGCTGTAAGGGGAAGTACAGGCAATACAATTGTCAAAGGACAGAAGGGTAATTAAATGCTGTAAGTGGAAGTACAGACAATACAATTGTCAAAGGACAGAGGGGAAATTAAATGCTGTAAGGGGAAGTACAGGCAATACAATTGTCAAAGGACAGAAGGGTAATTAAATGCTGTAAGTGGAAGTACAGACAATACAATTGTCAAAGGACAGAGGGGCAATTAAATGCTGTAAGGGGAAGTACAGGCAATACAATTGTCAAAGGACAGAAGGGTAATTAAATGCTGTAAGTGGAAGTACAGACAATACAATTGTCAAAGGACAGAGGGGAAATTAAATGCTGTAAGGGGAAGTACAGGCAATACAATTGTCAAAGGACAGAAGGGTAATTAAATGCTGTAAGTGGAAGTACAGACAATACAATTGTCAAAGGACAGAGGGGAAATTAAATGCTGTAAGGGGAAGTACAGGCAATACAATTGTCAAAGGACAGAAGGGTAATTAAATGCTGTAAGTGGAAGTACAGACAATACAATTGTCAAAGGACAGAGGGTTAATTAATTGCTGTAAGGGGAAGTACAGACAATACAATTGTCAAAGGACAGAAGGGTAATTAAATGCTGTAAGTGGAAGTACAGACAATACAATTGTCAAAGGACAGAGGGGCAATTAAATGCTGTAAGTGGAAGTACAGACAATACAATTGTCAAAGGACAGACAGATGAACAATGGTCAACACAACACTACGCACAAAATAAAATATTCAGCAACATGAACCTGACTAAAAATCGGAGAGAAACGCAGGTGTTGCGTAAAAGTAATCATCATTTCCACTCTCACTAGTGTTACTCTTATATTTAATGTCCGAACCCTTCTAAAAATCGGAGAGAAACGCAGGTGTTGCGGAAAAGTAATCATCATTTCCACTCTCACTAGTGTTACTCTTATATTTAATGTCACAAATTTGTGTCTTGAATTAATGACAACTAAAGCTATGCTATTTACATATGAACGGTTAGGAACTCTACTAAACATTATGATTGTTATTTAAGAACAACATTAACCTTTTGGGTATTGGACTGATACGTATAATTATGTCGATTCACATCGATTTTGTTTTAATAACTCGCAGTAACCGAATTAAAGAAAGAAATATTCTGAAGAGTATTAAACGTGACTTCCTGTCTTGATCTTAATGCGCAGATAATTTCACCATTAAATGTAAATGAATGATAATTGCGATTAATTCAAGGTAAATTAGATAAACTTAAATAATTTGCACCGGTAGTTTGTTTATCAATCTTATCACATTCATATATCCTTGTTATGTTGATCGTTTCTAATGTATAAACTGCACGTCCCTATTACATTTGTTTAGTAATACATAACGCCCACAATCAAATGTAACCTTGAAATAATATATATAGTTGTACATGCCTTTTAAGTAACCCAGGAAAAAAACTAATATTGGGATCCCATTAACTGGTTTAACTCCGCCATATTTTTGTGCTTGTTCCAAGCCAGGACCTGGATTTCCAACGTCATATTTTCAACGAGTTGAGGTGACAGGTGGTTGTTCGTTTTGTTAATATTGGTGAAATTGTTAATCATCACTGCTTAAAGTTTCTTTCCATAATATGAAGGAGAAGCTCCCGTGTTCTCGTTGTTTTTGAAAGATGGGGAATAGGGGAATACTCTTCTTTTGGAAAATTACTTGAAGCTAGATCTTCACATCATATATTCTATGGTTGTCATCTTGACTTTATGAAGTTTGGACACTCCTCTGGTATGAATGTGTCTTCTCCAATATCCTCATTTATAATTAAAACAATAAAGAGTAGATATCTAATTTAGTGAGCACGAGGCTTTTGTAGAATATCCACCAGGTAGACTCATAGTCGAAAGATTAGAAAGCCTGATAATCTAAAAGTATTTTGGAGCAAGAAAAAATAAAGAAAACCTCAACAGAATATCGAAAAATCGAATATGATTACGTATACCTCAGGGAGATATTACTTTTTTTGGGAGCTGTAAATTTCAACAAATATATCTAATAAACCACTTCAGAACCGAAATACTGACTACTGGTCATGTGATACCACCGGGCATATATAGTCTATCAGCGGAATACTGACTACTGGTCGTGTGATACCACCGGGGATATATAGTCTATCAGCGAAATACTGACTACTGGTCGTGTGATGCCACCGGGGATATATAGTCTATCAGTAAAATACTGACTACTGGTCATGTGATACCACCGGGGATATATAGTCTATCAGCGAAATACTGACTACTGGTCATGTGATACCACCGGGGATATATAGTCTATCAGTGAAATACTGACTACTGGTCATGTGATACCACCGGGGATATATAGTCTATCAGCGAAATACTGACTACTGGTCATGTGATACCACCGGGGATATATAGTCTATCAGCGAAATACTGACTACTGGTCATGTGATACCACCGGGGATATATAGTCTATCAGTGAAATACTGACTACTGGTCATGTGATACCACCGGGGATATATAGTCTATCAGTAAAATACTGACTACTGGTCGTGTGATACCACCGGGGATATATAGTCTATCAGCGAAATACTGACTACTGGACGTCTGATACCACCGGGGATATATAGTCTATCAGCGAAATACTGACTACTGGACGTGTGATACCACCGGAGATATATAGTCTATCAGCAGAGCCCAGGTGATAGTAATACAAATATAGATATCTAAGTTAGAGTTGTCTGCGCGTTTCTGAAATAACCTTTATTACGTACACAAGCAATTAGAAATTGTGTCAGTGCTCAAAGATCGTCATTTTACTGTGTTATCTGCTATCTTTAGTTCACTTCATTAGAAGTGTCACGTTGTACTCTTTAGTTTTAATGGAATTATTTTTGACCATTTTGAAAAATTTCGTGTTTATTTATGCTCCTGTTTTTTTGTGTTTTTTTTTGTTTTTTTTAACAAAATGCTTGACTTTCGTAGAAACAAAGGTACATCGAAGGAAATAAAATGTTGTGTAGCATGGTCTATTGTAAAACCAGTTTTTATTTAGTTAAACCTGATCCTTTATTTTGGTCTTTGCGATGACTGTCCTTCTTCGATTTACGGATTCTGATTACCCCTTTGGTATCTTCAAACTTTTCTGATCAATTACTTAATTTTGATTCTTCAGCCAACAAAGCGAAATATTACACTAATAATTTGCCATAAGAGAGTGTAGAAGGTTAGAATTCCACCTTAATATTAAATGGTTGTTCTCTTAATGTCTACTGTTTCTAGCTGTTTTATGATTTGCTTAGTCTGAAAGCAGTAAGTCTCAGAAAAGTGACTATTTGTTTCCCAATGTCCTGTTTGAATAGCCTTTTCCGAGTCTATTAAACTAAGGTTCTTCTCCCTCAGACATAGATCACCATAGCCGATGTTGGTTATCTTGTGTAGGCCCTTTTATTGCTCCCAAACACCTTTTAACTTATTTGGCTTTCTAATCTTTCGATATTAAACTTACCTGATGAAGGTTATTTCAGAAAAGCGTCGTGTGCACTAAATTTGATATCTACGGTTCATAAAATGGTGTTCATTACGAACATTACAATAGGTGGTGTACGTGTGTACTGGTCAGAACTTTCAAAACAGACGGTCTACACTCCGTGGTTTCTGTACTGTGTGTGGTGTGTCATGTCATTTTGTGACATTGGCTGTCATTTTACTGTGTGCTTGGTAATGTCACGTCTACTTGCATGGTGTTTAGGAAAAATGATACTGTGATACAGGAAGAGATATGGTTATATGAAGTAAAAGTTTACCCCTACCAATACATGTATTGCCTTATACAATCTGTACGAACACCGATATTTCTTTTTAATCTGAGAGTTGCATTTTTATACAGAGATTTAGTTTGGTGCACAAATTATTATTTCTCTAAAGGATAAAAACATATCTTGGGTTGAAAATGAAAAGTATCATTCTCCATTTTTCTCTTGTCCGTTCCATTGTTTTTTTAAGATTTGTTGTGTGCCATTGTTTAGTATCATATTTGTTGCGTTATTATAATATGTCAGGTGAATTGACTACGCTTTGCTATATAAATAAAAACAAAGGTTAGACAGTCATGGTCAACAATTACACCTATTTCAATAACATCTTTGCTTTCTGTTTTTGTTTTTGTTTTTTGTTATTGTTTTTGTTTTGCTTTTTTAAAGTAGTTTTATTTTTACCGCATTATTTTACTTTTATGCTACAAATATAAATATTTTTATGATATTTTCCCATGTTTTCCATTTACTGAATGTGTGTACTAACAAAGTGATCTATTGGTACAAAATTAAATGTAAACAAATAGAAAAGTGGGTCATATTTACCTACTGACCAATCTGTTCAATGACAAATATTATGTACCTGGCATGACAAGTTGACCTTTCTAGTGGTCAGTTAGAGGTTAGACTATTTAATATATGTATGTTTTTGTGATTGTTGTTGTGTCCTGAGCATCAACAAACAAAACCACATGACAGTCTTTAATTCTTTGCTCGAGGAAATATACATTTTTAAAGAGTGGCAAATAAATAATAAAAGACCGGTAATAGGTCATAGGAGTGACAAATAATGGGATACCTGTGACATTGCACCTGAATTTGAATCGCTCTAATCTGAAGCTTATCTATATCAAATATTTTATCTGTAGTCATGATGACAACACATGTGTAGTCGTGTTGTCCTTGTATATATTGCTGACCTTGTTCCTGTCCTGAATATTCATGAAATATTGTATCTTTGTCCTGAGCCGTATAATGAATAAAAGTGGGCATCGGTGGCTAAGTGGTCTATTGTGTTAAATAAGTGGTATATTGTATATTTCTAACTGCAAGTCTAATACCGCCAACATGGGTACATGCCCCGATACCCTACTGAAATGTAAAGGTTTGCAGACACCTATCTATGGTTGGACGTTTTACATGTTAATGCGATATCTCAGTAACAATGGAAGGAACTCCTAACGGTGTATGATGAAGAAGTATTTCTAGGTCTGATATAAATTCTGGAATTGGCATTTTTGGTTTTTTATATATGTTCAAGAGGCAAATTCTTACCCGGTCATATCCTAATACATATACATACGACTTTTCTTACCCGGTCATATCCTAATACATATACATACAACTTTTCTTACCCGGTCATATCCTAATACATATACATACGACTTTTCTTATCCGGTCATATCCTAATACATATACATACGACTTTTCTTACCCGGTCATATCCTAATACATATACATACGACTTTTCTTACCCGGTCATATCCTAATACATATACATACGACTTTTCTTACCCGGTCATATCCTAATACATATACATACGACTTTTCTTATCCGGTCATATCCTAATACATATACATACGACTTTTCTTACCCAGTCATATCCTAATACATATACATACGACTTTTCTTACCCGGTCATATCCTAATACATATACATACGACTTTTCTTACCCGGTCATATCCTAATACATATACATACGACTTTTCTTACCCAGTCATATCCTAATACATATACATACGATTTTTCTTACCCGGTCATATCCTAATACATATACATACGACTTTTCTTACCCGGTCATATCATAATACATATACATACGACTTTTCTTACCCGGTCATATCCTAATACATATACATACGACTTTTCTTACCCGGTCATATCCTAATACATATACATACGACTTTTCTTACCCGGTCATATCCTAATACATATACATACGACTTTTCTTACCCAGTCATATCCTAATACATATACATACGACTTTTCTTACCCGGTCATATCCTAATACATATACATACGACTTTTCTTACCCGGTCATATCCTAATACATATACATACGACTTTTCTTACCCAGTCATATCCTAATACATATACATACGACTTTTCTTACCCGGTCATATCCTAATACATATACATACGACTTTTCTTACCCGGTCATATCCTAATACATATACATACGACTTTTCTTACCCAGTCATATCCTAATACATATACATACGACTTTTCTTACCCGGTCATATCCTAATACATATGCATACGACTTTTCTTACCCGGTCATATCCTAATACATATACATACGACTTTTCTTACCCGGTCATATCCTAATACATATACATACGACTTTTCTTACCCGGTCATATCCTAATACATATACATACGACTTTTCTTACCCGGTCATATCCTAATACATATACATACGACTTTTCTTACCCAGTCATATCCTAATACATATACATACGACTTTTCTTACCCGGTCATATCCTAATACATATACATACGACTTTTCTTACCCGGTCATATCCTAATACATATACATACGACTTTTCTTACCCGGTCATATCCTAATACATATACATACAACTTTTCTTACCCGGTCATATCCTAATACATATACATACAACTTTTCTTTCCCGGTCATATCCTAATACATATACATACAACTTTTCTTACCCGGTCATATCCTAATACATATACATACGATTTTTCTTACCCGGTCATATCTTAATACATATACATACGACTTTTCTTACCCGGTCATATCCTAATACATATACATACGACTTTTCTTACCCGGTCATATCCTAATACATATACATACGACTTTTCTTACCCGGTCATATCCTAATGCATATACATACGACTTTTCTTACCCGGTCATATCCTAATACATATACATACGACTTTTCTTACCCGGTCATATCCTAATACATATACATACGACTTTTCTTACCCGGTCATATCCTAATACATATACATACGACTTTTCTTACCCAGTCATATCCTAATACATATACATACGACTTTTCTTACCCGGTCATATCCTAATACATATACATACGACTTTTCTTACCCGGTCATATCCTAATACATATACATACGACTTTTCTTACCCGGTCATATCCTAATACATATACATACGACTTTTCTTACCCGGTCATATCCTAATACATATACATACGACTTTTCTTACCCGGTCATATCCTAATACATATACATACAACTTTTCTTACCCGGTCATATCCTAATACATATACATACGACTTTTCTTACCCGGTCATATCCTAATACATATACATACGACTTTTCTTACCCGGTCATATCCTAATACATATACATACGACTTTTCTTACCCGGTCATATCCTAATACATATACATACGACTTTTCTTACCCGGTCATATCCTAATACATATACATACGACTTTTCTTACCCGGTCATATCCTAATACATATACATACGACTTTTCTTACCCGGTCATATCCTAATACATATACATACGACTTTTCTTACCCGGTCATATCCTAATACATATGCATACGACTTTTCTTACCCGGTCATATCCTAATACATATACATACGACTTTTCTTACCCGGTCATATCCTAATACATATACATACGACTTTTCTTACCCGGTCATATCCTAATACATATACATACGACTTTTCTTACCCGGTCATATCCTAATACATATACATACGACTTTTCTTACCCGGTCATATCCTAATACATATACATACGACTTTTCTTACCCGGTCATATCCTAATACATATACATACGACTTTTCTTACCCGGTCATATCCTAATACATATACATACGACTTTTCTTACCCGGTCATATCCTAATACATATACATACGACTTTTCTTACCCGGTCATATCCTAATACATATACATACGACTTTTCTTACCCGGTCATATCCTAATACATATACATACAACTTTTCTTACCCGGTCATATCCTAATACATATACATACAACTTTTCTTACCCGGTCATATCCTAATACATATACATACAACTTTTCTTACCCGGTCATATCCTAATACATATACATACGACTTTTCTTACCCGGTCATATCCTAATGCATATACATACGACTTTTCTTACCCGGTCATATCCTAATACATATACATACGACTTTTCTTATCCGGTCATATCCTAATACATATACATACGACTTTTCTTACCCGGTCATATCCTAATACATATACATACGACCTTTCTTACCCAGTCATATCCTAATACATATACATACGACTTTTCTTACCCGGTCATATCCTAATACATATACATACGACTTTTCTTACCCGGTCATATCCTAATACATATACATACGACTTTTCTTACCCAGTCATATCCTAATACATATACATACGACTTTTCTTACCCGGTCATATCCTAATACATATACATACGACTTTTCTTACCCGGTCATATCCTAATACATATACATACGACTTTTCTTACCCGGTCATATCCTAATACATATACATACGACTTTTTGATTAGATTTTGGAACTGTTTCGACAGAGTGATATATTCTTTTTCATTATATAACTGGTTTATCTTGAAAAAAAAAAGGTTTAGTTTCATATTCTATGTATGTAAAAACACTAGTCTTCACTTCTCTTTATGAGTCCCCGTCTTTTTATGACAGTGCTCATGTTTTGAATTTTACAAAGCAGAAAGGTCCTAATGGGGTATATTCAAAACTTAAAATGGTGAAATGTGAAAAATTCTGATTAGATTGCAAAAATGAAAAAAATTATGTATAAAAAATATCAGTCATTAGAATATCAATTTCTTTTAATAAATGACCGGTATGTATAATGAAATGAGTATAATATAATACTATATGTCTATAGATAAACACAAAATTCATTTTATTCGTCCTCATATATTAAAGCACAAAAATCATAATTGCATAATCTTCAATATGATGAAGGAGGCAATTATATGGCAGAAACAGAAACAGAAAAAAACTACTACATCTAAATTAATCATATTAAAACTAACATTTCGCATCAACAGATGTCAAATTGTCACTTTAATGAGGCCATTGTCCTGGTCAAAGTTCACATGTATCACTTCAAGGCGGTTTGTATTTAGTAGTAGAAAAATAATAACATTTTATATTCACTAGATTTAAATAGAAACACAAGTATTTTGATTGACTTGTACAAGTCACTTGTGGAAATATCTACATTTCAAGACTGTTGTCAAACGATCAGTCTTACAGCGATAAAATGAACTTTTACAGATGAAATGTTATCCAGTATATTACCTAGTTTTTGTGCATACTCATTTGCCTTTATGAACAGTTCTGTCTTGTTCTCGATTTTATGATAGTTTGTATATATTATTTACAACTATCTAAATATATTCCGTCTCTGCAGAGACGATAATAAACGATGGATTTTCACATAGTGAAAATGTATTAAGATAAGAAAGTCAACAAAAATGTCAAAAATATTTTTTTATCAATGTGTGACGTAAGAGTGTTTTTGACATTTACTTCACTGAATTTGGTACTGCTTTGAAAACTATTTTACCTATTTGGTCCACTATTGTTATAAATACTGTTAGTGACAGCCGGAACCTTTGAGCCGTAATGAAAGCGGGAAGGTTTGGCGCTTTAAAATCTGATTCAACCCACCATTTCTTTAGAAATGCCTGTACCAAGTCAGGGTCATTACGGTTTTCACAGTTTTCCGGTTATTGACTGATTTTGTCTGTTTATATACTTATGAGTTTTGACTTTCCCTTTGTAAGATTGTTCGGAGTTCGGTAATTTTGTTATTACCCTTATACACTCATTATCTTACACCACTAATCTAATAAATTAAATTTCTGCTTGTGTCTTGATATACTTATTTCTTCAATACAATCTTATGCTATGAAGTTTGACTGTACCTTCCACCATGTCTGTGGTTTTCTTTAGCTACGCTTTGGTTTCCTTCACCAATAAAACTGACCACCACGATATAACTGGTGTTTTATAATAGCGAATCGCCTCATAGTTACCATTCTTGTCTCTATTGCAGAAGATCGCAGTCTTGGTGCTGAATCGGGTCAACTCAAAGACTAGCACTGACACGGAATGAGAGAACAGGAACAAGAGTGGTTGGGATGGAGTCAGTATAAAGTGTTCGAGAGGAGCGGCATGTCCACATGCAGACTATTATTTCTGTAATCTAGCGGTATTAAAATCCAGCTCAACGTTTTGGTCTACTGCAAAGCATACACCATCATCATCATCATTATCATCTGATGCTAAAGTAGCTTGTTCTTGTCAAAATACAGCTGAATAACTGTGCACTTGGCGTTAACAACAATCAATCAATCACTCACTTTAAGACAACGAATGTACAGCTGTTTCAAGTGGGGTTCGTGTAGCTCGATCTTTAGTTTTCTGCTAAGTCTTTTGTATATGGTTGTTTCTCCTTTTGTCCATCTTCAAACTCCTCTTACATGAATAAGAAAGATGCTCTTTTTAATATTATAGCACGATGAAAATATTATACAATGAGTTTAAAATATTGCCATAGAGAAATATGACGAGTAAGGTGAGTAAATAAAATCACTTACAATAATAACGTTGTCACAAATCAAAGAAAGTACCGAACATGTAATACATTAAATAACAAACTGGATGATTGCACAAGCAACAAGAAAACTGAGAGCTTCAAGCGATATTTACATAAACAGGCTATCCTTATTTATTACTTTGTTAATCCGCATACCAAGTGTTTGGTCAACTAGAACACATATGTTTGTATATTGTTGATAATACTGGTCAATGAGATGCGTCCTACTTTAGTGGGTTGTTGTGAAATTAGCATATCATAGATTTAATACAGGAGAAGAGGATCTATTAAGGGTAATCTGTATAATGTTTGGAAGATATTAGATCATACATGACACATGTAAAACAAAATTGTATCAAGTTATAGATCATCCATTTCCGTTAAATGTGGAAAAGAAACTTGCATTGTTGGCAAAATACGTACTATTTTAAAAAGAGTGACATTTGGTGTAGACCTATATAAATGGGCAACGTTCAATTGCTCTAAACTCTTCAACTGGGCATTAAGATTTAAAATATGCCATTTACATTCTGTCATGGCGTGGTTTTTTAAAAGCCTATTTAGCAAACCTTTGTGTTGCGTCAAAGATTCAGCAATTGGAGCAACACCAGGTTATCCGGGTGGATTAATATTTCCCGCACCCTATAAGTTATCCTTTACGACGTATTTTTTCTCCTAGCAAGCTAAGGAGAGAATCATAAATTTACATAGCTGCAATCGTAAATATTATACAGAGAAGTCTTCCGATTAGATTGAAATATGTTGTTAAAGACATCATCTACATAGCTGAACGTGAAATTAAAGGACATTCTTTTAGTTGTTCGTGGCAAGACCATGCATGAAATCTGCTTCATACGAATAAAAGTCGCAAAAACAGGAACACAAGGGCACCAATAGAAATACCGACTGTTTGCTGAAAAAAAATCCACTAAGTATAATGAATAGGTTGCCTATTAAAAAATCTAGTATTTTGATAATGTTCGTTTCAGAGAATAGTTTGCTAGAATCAGAGTGTTTCTCTATTTTTTAAAAAAAAATTTTTTATACAAAATAAGGTTTCTCCTTTCCTTAACAATATATTGATACCCACGATAGTCAGTTTTGTTGTGAAACAAAGTTGATCAATCTCATTTAATTTGTTTTTTAGTTGAGAGTATGAAATGGTTGTGCAATAAAAATATAAATACGAAGACAAAAAGAAAATAAGATGGAAGAAACAAGAAGATGTGATATAACACAGTGGTAGAGCGCATTATCGCCTTCCTATTCATTTGCTCCGATGACAGTTACTCATTCACACATTGTGCAGAGAATGACCCCTTCTGAATTAAGCCAGCTGATTGTTCAGTCGCTCATCGTGTCATCTTTTACAATCATTAACCTTATAATACCTACACCATTATGAAATGTATTATTGTCGTAACTTTGAATTACTCTTGTTTCACAGATATTACACCGATCCATTTGGACGTTAACCTCATAATTTCTATAGGTATAATTGATAAAACTATCAGTGAAAAGGAGTATGTAGATACAACGACCAGCAATAAATATATTAAGGACAAGTTTATTTTAGGAATAAAGAAATGCTCGAAAGCAAAATACAAAGCAACCGACCATCTTTGGTGTGAAATTTCGTTATTACCTGTATTCGCAGAGAAAAGTTTGAAGATACTAAACGGATAATCAGAAGTTATAAGTCGAAAAGGGACAGACAACACAATGTCCAAAAGAAAAAGGACAAAAGTGCAAACGATGATCCACAAATTACCATACAGAAAACTAAAGATTGACCAACATGAACACTACTAAAACCTGGGGCGAACTCAAATGCCCCGGAAAGATAAGCAGTTTCTCACCACTAGTGTTACCCGTTGTGCTAAAATAAAGCGACAGGAAATTATCCGATATGCAATAACAGTCCGATGATATCTCATATTCGGTGCTAAATCATAAACCCGGAAAGGAGGACCGGATTGTGACTACGACAAGCGGAACACATCCATAAGGGTTATTTGTGACGCATACATTCCGTAACGACCAAACAAGTCATGACGGCGACGTACAGACGAATTATATCAAAATATGTAGCTTAATTAAATTGCAACGAACAAATAAGTAATCCACAAGTATGGCGACGGACAACTTAATATTGCATATCGCCTATTAAAGTAAGCTCAAAATCCAAACATATCGTTGAGTTCAAACCAATATTGATAAATATGATAACTTATAAGCAAGCATTTAACAATCCATAAACAAACACGTCATAGTTGATATTACTCGCTTTAAGGCTTCTTTAAACAGATTTTCTTCTTTCAGTAATCTGTTGATCACCGCAAGTCAAGAAAACTATTCAATTACAATTATTCCTTCAAATAAAACGACGATCATCCTCTATTTGTATAGAAAGTAAATGTTATATTAATAGTCATAGCAAAATAATATGATGGATAAATATGAACCGCATCGGTGGCGTAATGGTTAGGGTGTTCCGCCGCGAGTGCGATAGTTCGTGGGTTCGAGCCATGGTCGGGTTTAACCAAAGACTTTAAAATTGGTCTTTTGTTGCTTCTCCGCTAAGCACGCAGCATTAAGGAGTAAGAACAGAGACTGGTTGGCACGGAATCGGAATACTGTGTCCGAGTGGAGCGACATGTCTATTCACGGACTGTTGTTTCAGTGAGCTAGCACTATAAAAATCTAAGACAGCGTGTTGGTCTAGAACAAAGCGGACCTCATTATCATCTCATTGAAAATTAACTTGTTCTCGCCATGATATAGCTGAACAATTGCTGAGTTGGCGTTAAATAACAATCACTCACTCACTCACTCACTCACTCACTGGATAAATATGGATGCTTCTGTCAGCGCCTTCGTTGTATTTAGTGGGGTAGGATAGGGAACACACTCAGTTTATTCTGTAATTTTAGAGAATCAGCTTCAGCCTTGTTACCTTTAGGTTGTGATGCAGGAACAATACCAGCAAATAAAATATGCTGCAATGAATAAGATATTTAGTTCATTACCTATCCTTATAATATATAGTTATGCTACATAATCCATAAAGGTCGCCAGTCTTTTTAGGTTTTTTAACCATGTCGTCGAATAATCATCTAACTAAGGAATCATAAAATAAATATTTTGTAGATCAAAGTATATCAACACAAAAATTCTTTTAAAACATTTAGACATATGTCAATAATTGTAAATATCTCGTTTTATAAATGTGTCTATATTGGTGCTATATATATGTGATTATAAATAACATTAAACAAGAGAGAACAAAGTCGAGGCGACCAACACGATTTCATGGCCAGGTCATTTAAGTCTGTTTTGGAACAAACCACAGAGTACAAAGTCCACGAGATCAAATACATTTTATGAACAAATCATTTAAGTTTGTTTTCGTACCTATACCAGAGTACAAAGTCTACCGAGGAAAATTTCCATCAGCAAAGCAAAACTGCCAAAATATCGAGGCGATACCAATATGTTTAAATGCCCTAATCTGTCTATGTTGCTTAGAGCATGATGAAATAAATTTCTGACCTATAATCTCGAGAAAAAAAATCAAAACCTACATATCGTTGTCTTCCATATTCTGACAATCGAATTCCTACATATATATTAAATTATTGAACGAGATATGCAAGTATATTATTATTTGTCATTCTATGCCTCGTACCTTTGCGCAAGCCCACTGTTATATGGTACGTTCTTTATTTGTGGGCAGAGGCGTTGGTGTGGATCGACAAGTGTGTGTGTGTGTGTTTGAAGGGGGGGGGGGGGGGGGGGTAGCAGAGGAGCGAAATGTGGGAGGGCAAGCTTTCAAAACTGTGAAGTAAAAAACAAAACGGTTGTTTGGCTTCAAAGTTTTAAAATATACCCTTGTACCACTTTCTACTGCACATTTTTTCTAAATGTTTCTCACAAAAGTTGGGTTGCCCCCTCCTTCTTGTCTCGGCTTTTATACTCATGCAAGGCATGCATATTGGTCTATGAAAAACGTTGTTTGATCTGGTAGACACAATAATAAAACCTGTTTATATATCACTGACAAATACCAAGATACAAGTCGCATACAAATTGTCTGGTAATGGATTTGCTTTTCTTATGTTTCATAAATAAAGGCACTGGACAAGAAAAGCCTTCACCGTCTAGTAAGAAAAAAAACCCAAATGTAATGGAACTGTGCAAAAATATCACAAACCGGATATACAAAACAACAGCATCAATGAAAATCAAAAGTAAATAAAGCAATAATGAAAACGTAGTCATCTAATAATGTCCGAGGTCACAAGATTAGAAAGCCAAATGACTTAACAGATTATCCCTGCCCTAGGGAGATTTAATTTAGTTTTAGTAAATTACACTATCTAGGGACCGTAACTTTAAAACATGAATACATATAAAGTTTATGTATTAAACTGAAAAACTTACTACTGGCCGATCACCACGGTAATAAATACCACCTGTGGTTTCTAATAATCCACAAGCTACCTTCCAAAGCCGGCTCTACAAGTAAACACATTGGTCAAGTATTTACATATTATTTATTTTGTAAAAAGTACATAAGTAATCACATTGGTAATTTATTGTTTAAACCAGTACTAGCTATACTGCGTTTTTATTCTTTAAATATGGTAATAGATCATTAGAAATGACAGACGAAATCCTAGAAAAGGATGTTATTATTATAGCGAGTATGAAAACAACATGAAACACGTTCATATATGTATAATTGTGGAAGTGACAATAAACAGTGACAATAAACTTAATTTACTGGAGTGTTAAGGTTTCCAGTCACTAACCTATGACCGGGGGTTTCACCGATCAGTTCGTTGTAAAGGTTCCGAGCTTCTCTCCCCATTAACTCTGACAGTAACGATCAAGCTGAAAACACGATAAAGCTGACAATAGTGATAAAGCTGACAATAGTGATAAAGCTGACAATAGCGATAAACATAAATTGTAATACAACTTAGTTTGATTTCATTTAAAATGCTTTGTATCCTATGCTATCCACCCACAAACACCATTCACTTTAACATTGGGCAAAACTTAATTAAATACAGAATGTAAACTTGACCAGTCATATCTATTTTATTCCTCTTTTACTGTGGTAATCTAAATATCCGCCCACAGACTAAATCAGTGCCATATATTTTCATGTGCACTTGTTCTCGCCATGCATGAATATGGCTGAAATACTGCTAACTTGATGTTAAACAACAATCAGTCTGAAATACTGCTAACTTGATGTTAAACAACAATCAGTCTGAAATACTGCTAACTTGATGTTAAACAACAATCAGTCTGAAATACTGCTAACTTGATGTTAAACAACAATCAGTCTGAAATACTGCTAACTTGATGTTAAACAACAATCAGTCTGAAATACTGCTAACTTGATGTTAAACAACAATCAATCTGAAATACTGCTAACTTGATGTTAAACAACAATCAGTCTGAAATACTGCTAACTTGATGTTAAACAACAATCAGTCTGAAATACTGTTAACTTGATGTTAAACAACAATCAGTCTGAAATACTGCTAACTTGATGTTAAACAACAATCAGTCTGAAATACTATTAACTTGATGTTAAGCAACAATCAGTCTGAAATACTGCTAACTTGATGTTAAACAACGATCAGTCTGAAATACTGTTAACTTGATGTTAAACAACGATCAGTCTGAAATACTGCTAACTTGATGTTAAACAACAATCAGTCTGAAATACTGCTAACTTGATGTTAAACAACAATCAGTCTGAAATACTGCTAACTTGATGTTAAGCAACAATCAGTCTGAAATACTGCTAACTTGATGTTAAACAACAATCAGTCTGAAATACTGTTAACTTGATGTTAAGCAACAATCAGTCTGAAATACTGCTAACTTGATGTTAAACAACGATCAGTCTGAAATACTGTTAACTTGATGTTAAGCAACAATCAGTCTGAAATACTGTTAACTTGAGGTTAAACAACAATCAGTCTGAAATACTGCTAACTTGATGTTAAACAACAATCAGTCTGAAATACTGCTAACTTGATGTTAAGCAACAATCAGTCAATGAACTGAGGATAAGCCTTATTAGGAAATACACAATTAACAGAATATATGAATAAAAACAACATAAACAATATAAATTGTCTTTTTTATTAACCTATTTTGTTTTAGTTGACACATGAACGTGACAGGTAGCAAGAAAAGTACAGGAGCAGTTTTAACCCGTAAGACATCATTTATAATAGTCCTTCACATAACACATTATTATTCGTCTTATTTTATTTTAATATACATTTTTATGGAGGTAAACCCTAACTTGATGACACTAATGAGATACATTTTAACAGAACATACAATTAAAATGACAATGATTTGTTCACACTTTGTAACTTCTTTTAGAACATTCCTTTTATATATTTATAAACACTACATTTTAGGATTTGTTTTTGCAAATCTCAGAAGTTTTTAAATTGTATATATAAAACTTGATATGGTAAGAATTAAGGTTTGAAGATATCAGAAGCCTTAAATTAAAGAAACACAGACAATCAATGGCCATAAGAAAAAGAACAAAAGGACAAACAATGACAAATATTTAATGTGAACAGTTTGATGATAACAAAGGAGTAATCAGAGGCCTTAAATTATAGAAACACAGACATTGCAATGGTCATAAAAAAAAAGAACAAAAGGACAAACAACGTGAACAGTTTGATGATAACAAAGGAGTAATCAGAGGTCTTAAATTATAGAAACACAGACATTGCAATGGTCATGAAAAAAAGAACAAAAGGACAAACAATGACAAATATTTAATGTGAACAGTTTGATGAAATTGGTAAAATTTGTAATATTTACTCCAACAAACTCACCAATAAAGAGCATGAACAACGACGAGTTGTCTTGATATCAGGATAATGTACTTAAGTTTAGGGACATGTACACCAGCGGAATGTT
This sequence comes from Bathymodiolus septemdierum, assembly GCA_963383655.1. NCBI lineage: Eukaryota > Metazoa > Mollusca > Bivalvia > Mytilida > Modiolidae > Bathymodiolus > Bathymodiolus septemdierum. Next base: position 11,074,125 of record OY726526.1, on the reverse strand, counting down.
GATTCAGTGAGAGAGAACTATCAATATCCAGTTCAACATGTTGATGTAGTACAAAATTTACATCATTATCATCTTATCAAAGAGCAAGATACTTTACAACATTCTGACCCAATTTGTATTTGTTTGGTTTGTTTGTTTGATGGTGTTTAGCGCCACTTTCAACAATATTTCAGCTATATCGTGGCGGTCAGGTTTATTGGTGGCAGAAACCGAAGGATCCGGAGAAAACCCCCGACCTGTAGCAAGTTACTGACATAATGTTGCACACCTCGCCCTGATCGAGATTCGAACTCACATCAGTGGTGATAGGCACTGCTTGCATAGATAGTTGTAAATCCAACTACCATACGATCATGACCATGACGGTCCCAACCCAATGTGTACCATATCTACACATTAAACATGATTATTTCACGACATTTACAACGTATGAAGCAGTTTACATCATCTCAACACAATGTCTTATATAACTCAAATGTTGAGTGAGTGCGACTCGTCCCATAATGTGGATGGATTATTATTCCCCACAATAGCTTCACGTGGATTATGTTTACAATGTATTTTAATTCCACTGCTACAGTATTTAATTTGGTAATGTACTATTAATAAATGTAATACAAAAGAATTGTCAACATAGAAGTTTTCAACAGTGCCGCGGCATAATTAGTTTGAACACTGGCACTTCGAAATATTACTCAGATTAGCATACATTAATTGTGTATGTGAAAAAAGAACAGCTTTAACTTTTGTATTTATCGTACAATAAAATTTGCAAAAAATGTGTTATTCAATTTGATGATAGAAAAAAAGATAACGGAAACCCAATTGATACCTCAATAGTAGTTCAGGTAAGGGGCGTGGCTTAATAACGTTATTAGGCTACTATAAAAAGTGTTATTATGACAGGGGTGTGGATTAATAGCTTGATTAAGCTAAAGTGAAAATCTAGAATAAACCTTTTCGGTAAAGAACTAAAGTAACAACCTTTCAACACAACATTGAGAGACAATTATTTTTCTGCAACTAAGCAACTAAAAAGAATCGCAAAAAGAAAGAAGCACCAGTTCAAACAAAACTTTATGAATAAAAACTATAGCTGCATTTTTCCATATATAGCCCATGACACAATTTTCTCTCGTAATTGTCAGGGTAAAGAAATGTTCCAACAAATTTCAAAATGAACAACATTGATAGTCAATGGCCTAGAACATGAATAAAATTCGATAAAAATATAAATGTACTAAAAAATTGAGGGGTAAAGGTATTTAGCGACACAGTTCCAACAATAGTTCGGTTAGATCGTGGAGCAACCCGGAATACAAGAAGAAAACCATATACCCACCCAAATCGCTGACTAACTACATCAGACATATACATTTTCATTATCACATAAAGCTGTATCGAACTCAGAACTTTATTGGTGATAAGACGACTTATTGCGTTACCGTTATCGTATGGAAGTTGGATTTACATCTACTGGTACAGTGCCTTACACCATTAAAGTTTAGCATGGTTAGAAGAAATTGAGGAAAGCGTGTTTTAAATATGCCTCAATAAAAAACAGAAAAAAGAAGCAAAGACAGTTATGGTCGACAATATAACCTACCACAAAAACGCAAAATATTATAGACAGATGTCTAAGTCATGGGATGGAACGTGCATAAATGTGTGGCGGGTTTAAACCGGGTTTTAAATTTTCAGGATGTCAAGATTGCGACATTACGAAAAAAAAAATTTTTTTTAGCTTATGGCGTAAGTAATGAGAAAGTAAACATATTCGTCGGATATTTGTGCTTAGATTACATGATATTTGTGCTTAGTTTACATGATATTTGTGCTTAGTTTACATGATATTTGTGCTTAGTTTACATGATATTTGTGCTTAGTTTACATGATATTTATTAAAAACAAATATTCAACTACAAATGCAAAATAAACAACGAGATTCAGAAAAAAAAAGAAAAAAAAAAGAAGAAACCTTTCAACACAACATTGAGAGACAATTATTTTTCTGCAACTAAGCAACTAAAAAGAGACGCAAAAAGAAAGAAGCACCAGTTCAAACAAAACTTTATGAATAAACTTTTGGAAACTAAAGGTGATAACCCACAAGAAATGTGGAAGTTACTGAGAAAAGCTAGGGAATATAGTAGTAACAATAAAATTGATGCAAAATTTGATCCCAATGATTCAATGAAACATTTCCAAACTCAAGGAGATTGGAAAGAAAATACTGATCCGCAACATGAGGCGGAAATATGTGATTTCTTATCTAACGAAGAGAAATATTCTATAAATGATACTACTACTGATAAACCATTCACAATTTCAGACGTTAAAAATGTAATAAAATCTTTAAAAACAGGAAAGTCCAGTGGACCAGATTTTATTTTGAATGACATTTTCAAAGGCAGCTGTCCACTCTTTGTCAAAGCAATAACTAACCTCTTTAATATGCTATTTTCATCAGGGGTATACCCTACATCCTGGTTATCATCTTGTATAGTACCAATACATAAAAGTGGAGATCCATTTGATCCAAACAACTACAGAGGCATTTCCCTTTTAAACGGAATAGCTAAACTATTTAGTGTAATATTAAATAATAGAATCATGTTACACATGAAGGATACATTTAGTAATGTTTAATTTGGTTTTCGTCCTAATATGAGAACTGCTGATAGTTTATTCATTTTCAAAACTTTAATCAATAAATATTTTAACCTTTCAAAGAAACCCATTTATTCATGTTTCATCGATTTATGTAAAGCCTGCGATTCAGTCTGGCATAATGGCTTGTTTTCTAAACTCCAATCTTCGGGCATTGGGAGCAAAACTATCAAAATTATTCGTGGTATGTATACGGATACCAAATCCTCTTTGAAAAGGACTGAAGGTATAACTGATTATTTTACTATCAACAGAGGAGGGCGTCAAGGTGACTCTTTGAACCCAACACTTTCCAAAATTTATATTAATGATATGACAGAACTTTTTATGAATTCAAAATGTGATCCACTATCTTTCGAAAATTCATGTATTGGCAGTCTAATGTTTGCTGATGATCTACTTGTTCTTTCAGAGTCCAAAGAAGGTCTTCAAGAAAGTCTGAACAAATTTTCATTATACTGTAAGGAATGGCAACTAACAGTAAACTCCAATAAAACTAAGACTATGATTTTTGGTAAAAATTTAAAGAACATAAAGAATACTAAATTTAGCTATAGAAACACCTATTTAGAAAACGTCAGTGAATTTAAATTTCTTGGAAATGCTATAACACAGAATGGAAATTTGGTTTCTTGTGCTGAAGCTCTGTCAAAAAAGGCACTTAAGGTCATGTATTCTATAAAAAACTATACGAGCAGTCTAAATGAATTGCCTGTAAATGTTTCTACACATCTCTTTGATTCTCTTGTACGTCCTTTTCTAACATATAACTGTGAAATATGGAATATGGACTGATGTTTATAAACCATACTTCAACGCTACTGAAAGGGCTAAGAAGAACAACTTTAATGTAGATCAAATGCAATTTATAAAAAAAAAACTCCTTACGACAAGATACATAATGAGTTCTGTAAATTTATTCTTGGAATCAAAAAATGTTCAAGCAATTGTTCAGCTAGATATGAGTTGGGAAGATCCCCAATAGATAATTTCATAGACTCAATCTTTACTTTATTGAGATCGATTACTTGCAGTTGATACACCTGAAACTTTAAAAGAATGTTTTTCTCTTTCTAAGTCTCTCCATGAGAAAGGATTTTTTTCTTGGTACTCATACATTAACCATGTAAGAACTAAAAATAAAATGGACCTTGGAAATCAAGATATGAAAAAGAATTCTTGTAAAAAATATTACAAAAATATACTAAATAAAGACTATGAAGAAATATTTGATAATAAATTAAAATCGATAGATAATAACAGTAAACTCTTTCTATTCAAAGCATTGAAGTCTGAAAATAAGTCGGAATTTTACTTGAAATATCCATATTTTGAAATAAGAAGATTATTTGTAAATTTAGACTAAGTGACCACTCGCTGGCAATTGAAACGGAACGATATAAGAAAATACCTCGGCATTTACGAACGTCCAATAAATGTGAAACTCTTGATGACGAAAACCATTTCTTTTTAAATTGTAAGCTAAATGAACATTTAAGAAAAGCTTTTCTCAGTGACTTTGACAATATTGATAATACAAATCTACTTGAAATTATTTTAAATCCAACTAACATCAAGCAGGTGAAATCTTTAGGCTCCTTCATTAAACAGTCATTGGAACTGAGGACAGGGGGCACATGATTCCATTTGTTCTATTGTGTCTTGAATTTGTTTATGTGTTGTACATTGTATGTTTATGTATTGTTGAATATTCAATGTAGCCATTGACCCTGATTAGGGTGGAAATTGTGCTTAATAAAGTTATCATGACAGGGGTGTGGCTTAATAGCAACAGTTTATTTTAACCCATTTATTATGACAAAATATAACCCAAATGCAGGATAACAAATGACAATATCGAAAGAAAATAGTGGGAAGTTATGATAATGATGTAGATCTACATAGATTAGTTCTATACAAAATTCATGGCTACTTGAATTTTCCATTAGTTGGTATATAACGCTGAAGCTAATCACTTACAACCTTGGATGAACAGAACTATTTGATATGCTAAGTGAGAGTACGACCTGTTATTGAGGAATATCATACATACATATATATATGTATATATATTGCCACCATATCTAAAGTGACAATATATTGCCACCATATCTAAAGTGACAATAATGGAGTCTGATTGTCTTGATACCTTTATTTATATGTTAAAACAGTAAGCACTTTAATGTATCTATATATGTCAGTTTGTAACATTTAGCTAACTCCGACAGGCATCCTAATTGATTTTTACTTACTAACGTTTTCTTTATTGACTTGTTATTTCAAAAATCAATTCCCCAGGCAACGTGATAGCTTTAGAAGATTGGATTAATCTAGTATATATAGTTACAATGTACTTTTCTATTGGAAATTTACATAAACGAAATGAACAACAAAGAAATCTATCACAAACGACAGGTGCAGTTGTTCTTTCATCTAATATCGGTGCATCTGTACTCGTGTATATTAGTTTCACATGTTCGTCCAATTTCCTTTTTATAATTTATGGTTTTTGTTTTATGTTTGTTTACAAATTAACTAAAAAATGGAAGATGACTTATTAATGTGTATGCATCATGAGCTGAATGACATGATAAACGATAAACTATTTTGAATACAATAGCTCTTAATTCACAAATCAGATACACATGGGCCATTGGCAAGATAACTCCAGCACATGTTTTCGCACATATTGCATCATGTTACTGATAGTCTTCTTTGTAGAGTTTTGTAGATTTGTGTTTGTCCCTTTGACTTTATTCTTTTGTCCATTGTGTTGTCTGTTCTTCAGACTTCTCTTATAGATTTTAGAATATCTGTTAATTATGTTAAGGGGGCACATCAGTAAACCAGCCATTATGACAGTCCTCGAAAATAGTACAAAATAGAACACCAGGTACTTTGAAAAAACATTTCAGTTGTTTCTTGATTATGATATTTTTTTACAGTTAATCCTATCATATTTGGTTAGGTTTTAGCTGCAAAAAAAACACGTCATTTGTTGAAATATAACCACATATAAAAACATGGATGTCAAATTACTACACCCTGTGTGGAAGGATTTCCTGGATACTGTAAATACTGTTGTTTTGACCTGATATTGAAAACAGCTGATTATTTTCTTATTTGACATACAATGTTTGTTTCAAAGTGGATCAGAATGTGGACCTTGGATCAAAATAATAGGAAATAGTTGTCTTGTTATCCAGAAAATTCATTTGGATTTTTAATGATTTTTTTATTTACAATGTAAGTCAATGGTGGAATATATAGTGGTGTGCCCTCTTAAACAACGCTGTGCAAAAATTAAAGACTTTGAAACACATGCTTTGCATTTCATGTTGTATTATGCAAGGACAACGCATAACAGTTGAGCAAGTTCCATGTTGCAATTAATAAAGGACGAAGTCCTTTTAACGGTAGGCTGTCCGATTTTTCCTACTTTCTATATTGATAGCCAAATATCTGTTCACCGGAAGTTTAAAAATATAGATCAATTGATATTAAGAAACGCAAAAGAAATGTATTTCAATGAAAAATTCCTAATTCTTTAATTATTTACTCTATGCAAAATCGAAATAAACTTGAAATAATATTCTAATAAAAAAAATCTCTTTAGATGTACGAAACTCTCGACGGAAGAGCGGCGTAGGTAAAATGAACGGAAACAGCCATAACAAATCGGCTACAAAATTCATTCAAAATAAAAGATAATAACGTATACTGATCATCGTATTATTGAAATTTTAGGACTTCGTCCTTCAAACAGGTTGCCTGTCTCATATTATAAACAATTATAAAATGACCGTTGGCCCGAATATGAATGTTTCCGCATCCTGTCAGGTCCATATCAAAATTGTCAGTTCATATACTGATGCTTGCTCAGTCCATACATCTTAATATTGCCTTCTATAAACGTAGCTGCTATATAAATAAATAATGTATTTGAAAATAATTTACAATCTATAAATGTTTATGCACATGCATTCTACGCATTTTCTTTTCTAAATTGTTACTTGAAACAGATGCTGTTTTTAGTCATTTTACCAGCTGATGTGAGTTGGATAAATAAGATGTAAATTTCTTGTTTTTCAGAAGCAATATTCTGGTATATCGGATTTTTCTAACATTCCATGAAATAACTTATAGGAGTTAATAATGGAATATATGTGTTTATGTAAATAGCAGTTAAACATCTGACATATTTATTCAATATTAGGTAATGTTCTAAAATTATACACGAGGTACCACGTGGTATGAACTAGATTGCTCTCTATGCATGTGCTTCTAAATCTGGAGACGTGATTAAACATTTCCAACATAATTAAAAGGTTAATATATAGATGAAGGACCACGAACGTATGTTGTATGATTAGGTTCTATTCAATCAGTGCGTTACACCGCTATAGAGTTTAATTTCTGCCCGTGGTGTTGTGTAATAAATACAATATTTTAGGATACTTTTATTTCCTCGGGTATTATAGAGTTATTGCATGACTATTGGTGAATATTGTCTATAGAAGAAGAATATTATAAGTTATAAGCTCCCTAGTGACCGTCTATCGTTATTTAGACGGTCAGTAAATCGTTGAAGGGTGAGCGCTCCAGCGCGAACCTTTCAATTATTTACTTACCGTCTAAATAACCATAGTCGGTCACGGGAGCTTATAACATTTTTGTACGATGTTGCTGATCTATAACTTGAAACAGTAACTAAGTTTTTTCCACGAACTATGTTTGACGGACTTTCTTGGAAGTTCTAAGGCTAAAGACGTAATGGTCAATACACAAAATTAAGCACCGCCCACTGACCTTCTGTAGTTTTTCATCTGCATCTTTAGAAGAAAATATGAATCATCATCTTTCTTGCAGTTGTGTTTAATTATGCTAATTCAAAATACACACACATATATATAGAGAGCCTGGTCAAATACGTCGTCTCAGTTATCGATTACAATATTTCTTTATTTCGGACAGCATCAAAGTCAAATTATGCAATAATAGATTACACAATGCTACAGTCTGCTTCTGTCGTTATTTTTAGGAATAGAATTTTCCACTGGCCAGTAAAGCGTATTAATCTTATTCTCTAGATTTCCATATATGGCTCTGCCTTCATCGTTATTATTAGGAATGATTTTATCCAATCATAGGTCGTCAAATAAATCGTACAATATGTTTTATCCTGCAACTGGGTTATTTTTTGTCATAATAAATGGGTTGAAATAAACTGTTGCTTTATTATGACAGTGCCATAATAACACTTTTCACATTAGCCTAATAAAGCTATTAAGCCACACCCCTGTCATAATAACACTTTTTATATTAGCCTAATAACGCTATTAAGCCACGCCCCTTACCGGAACTACTATTGAGGTAAATTGAATAGCATTTTGTTTGCAAATTTTATTGCAGGATAAATACAATATTGGTATATGCACGCACAATAACCACTTTGATTGTTGCATGATGATGTAATGATTAGAAGCGGTATTGCATTAGTGCGAATATCAGGGAATATTGCAGACTGATTATCTAGTTTCAGAAGGATGTCATTGACATAGCTTAGTAACGGTGGAATGTAATCAAGCTATACCAAATCAAAACAACAAAAGCCTAGACAACAAACCAGAAACTTCGACCAAGTTCTCCTAAAGGGTTCACTGTTTAGAGATTGATATGAACAGAATTTGGATTTCGTACATACTCGATCATTTTATTGTTTTATTTATGAATAAACGTTAGAGAAACCAGAAGGAGCATTCAAGAATGAACAATTCAGAGATACTGGCAACATTGGGCACAGAGGACAGAGGACGAAGACAAACAAAATACAACAACACAACACAACACAGAAAACTAAAAAGATGAGCAACACGGACTCCACCAATAGCCGGGGGATGAACCAAGAAGTTCGCGAAGGATAAGCAGTTCCTGTCTCTTTTAAGACACTCGCCATGTTACTCATAAAGCCAACACGTGTTGGACTCCACTATATACGCTAACAACCACAAATAACATAAAAAAAAACATGAACCTTCCTACAAACAACTAGGCCTAAGGACGAACCGAACGTCGTTTTTGCAGAAATCTTCGCGGACATTAAAACACGGTGCTATGAACCCAAAGAGATATGATAGGTCAAATGTTGGACACCACTACACGCAAACAAACACAATAAGACATGAACCCTCCTAAAACAATAGTAGGTAAAGACGAGCCGAACATTATTTTATGCGGAAATAAAACTGTTCACTTGGTGTATAAACAGTAACTCACTCATAGTATTAACTCACGGAGGAAATAGTTGACAATAGAGACAACGAATCATATACCACCGTACAATGGATTTTTTTTCTATATCGGTACTAATGGGTCATAAAGGATAATATACAGATTAATAAGTGAACAGTTCAAAACTCGTACGATTATTGTCTAACTCTAAACCAGTTCACCTTATATGACATTTCATTTCACTGTTTTATAAGGTAACTATAACCAGATCATGTCGGTGTACTTTAATGAGGGCAATATACACTGATTAGGAGACTTAATTCCCTGGATATATTATTGTATTGTTCGGTATTTATTTTAAAAATCGTCTTAGCGTGTTGTACCTACTACCACTATGTTTCCATTCAGATACAACCTTTTATCTCTAATGTTCAGGATTATAGCCTTCTTCATAATAACACTGTTCGCCCGTTGATATGTGTGGGTTGGCATTTTAACACTGTTCGCCCGTTGATATGTGTGGGTTGGCATTTTAACACTGTTCGCCCGTTGATATGTGTGGGTTGGCATTTTAACACTGTTCGCCCGTTGATATGTGTGGGTTGGCATTTTAACACTATTCATCCATTTATAGGTGTGAGTTGGCATTTTAACACTGTTCGCCCGTTGATATGTGTGGGTTGGCATTTTAACACTGTTCGCCCGTTGATATGTGTGGGTTGACATTTTAACACTGTTCGCCCGTTGATATGTGTGGGTTGGCATTTTAACACTGTTCGCCCGTTGATATGTGTGGGTTGGCATTTTAACACTATTCACCCATTTATATGTGTGAGTTGGCATTTTAACACTGTTCGCCCGTTGATATGTGTGGGTTGGCATTTTAACACTGTTCGCCCGTTGATATGTGTGGGTTGGCATTTTAACACTGTTCGCCCGTTGATATGTGTGGGTTGGCATTTTAACACTGTTCGCCCGTTGATATGTGTGGGTTGGCATTTTAACACTGTTCGCCCGTTGATATGTGTGGGTTGGCATTTTAACACTGTTCGCCCGTTGATATGTGTGGGTTGGCATTTTAACACTATTCATTCATTTATATGTGTGGGTTGGCATTTTAACACTGTTCGCCCGTTGATATGTGTGGGTTGGCATTTTAACACTGTTCGCCCGTTTATATGTGTGGGTTGGCATTTTAACACTGTTCGCCCGTTGATATGTGTGGGTTGACATTTTAACACTGTTTGTCCGTTGATATGTGTGGGTTGGCATTTTAACACTGTTCATCCATGTATATATGTGGGTTGGCATTTTAGCACTGTTCGCCCGTTGATATGTGTGGGTTGGCATTTTAACAGTGTTCGCCCGTTGATATGTGTGGGTTGGCATTTTAACACTGTTCGCCCGTTGATATGTGTGGGTTGGCATTTTAACACTGTTCGCCCGTTGATATGTGTGGGTTGGCATTTTAACAGTGTTCGCCCGTTGATATGTGTGGGTTGGCATTTTAACACTGTTCGCCCGTTGATATGTGTGGGTTGATATTTTAACACTGTTCGCCCGTTGATATGTGTGGGTTGGCATTTTAACACTGTTCGTCCGTTGATATGTGTGGGTTGGCATTTTAACACTGTTCGCCCGTTGATATGTATGGGTTGGCATTTTAACACTGTTCGCCCGTTGATATGTGTGGGTTGGAATTTAACACTGTTCGCCCGTTGATATGTGTGGTTTGGCATTTTAACACTGTTCGCCCGTTGATATGTGTGGGTTGGCATTTTAACACTGTTCGCCCGTTGATATGTGTGGGTTGGCATTTTAACACTGTTCGCCCGTTGATATGTGTGGGTTGGAATTTAACACTGTTCGCCCGTTGATATGTGTGGTTTGGCATTTTAACACTGTTCGCCCGTTGATATGTGTGGGTTGGCATTTTAACACTGTTCGCCCGTTGATATGTGTGGGTTGGCATTTTAACACTGTTCGCCCGTTGATATGTGTGGGTTGGAATTTAACACTGTTCGCCCGTTGATATGTATGGTTTGGCATTTTAACACTGTTCGCCCGTTGATATGTGTGGGTTGGCATTTTAACACTGTTTGCCCGTTGATATGTATGGGTTGGCATTTTAACAATGTTCGCCCGTTGATATGTGTGGGTTGGCATTTTAACACTGTTCGCCCGTTGATATGTATGGGTTGGCATTTTAACACTGTTCGCCCGTTGATATGTGTGGGATGGCATTTTACTCACACGTGAAAATCACTTGCATGACTACATCATTTCACTTAAAATGGATGTTTTGGCCCATAAAACTAATTTAACCCCGCCATATTTTATTTAAGTGCCTTTACCAAGACAAGAAAGTGTGCGGTTATGTATTTGTGTGTCAGTGGTGTCCATTTCACTTCATTCTACCAGTTTGCTATTTGATTTTTGTAATGTTACGACAGTGTCATATTTTTTGTTTATCATTTAATGGTAGTATTAAACTTTTTGTCATTGCCACATCCAACATATGATACAGTTATAGGTTATATTGTGGTGGTCAGTTTTATTGATGGAAGTATAACTGAGTACCCACAGAAAGCAAGAACCAGAGTTTAAAAAATTGGTACAAAGACAGTTTGAATACAATACAAATCAAAGAACATTCACTATGATGTAAGCTCATATATCTTTTATATCTATTATCTTTTGTTTGTTAAATCTCTAAAAAATATTCATTATCAATGACATAATGAATTTGGTTATACATTGTTTCACCCACATTAAAAACTAGTCAAATAGAAAATTTTTGGACACAGCAAAAAGGCGTCCATAACAACATCAGCCATATTTTAAAGATATATGATTTATTTTGAAAAGGCTATAAGAAGCCGTACTATATCGAACCTAATGACACCTTCAAACAATTTTAGTAAATGTACACAAACAACGAGAGCAGGGATTTAATGTAACAGTTATGGGCAACTTTCCAGTTGTAATCAGACAATGTGTTGCCATAAAGAGTACGACAGTTTGTTGGACAATGCGGCTCTTTCAGCTTATAGCGATATTTAATATTCAATATACAGTGTAATAAGATGTTTATATAATAATGGGACCAAGCAGGTTTAAAACACCTTTGTCAAAAGATTTACGAATCTGTAATAGCAACTGAAGATTTAAGATATATCAATGTACATTGAATACTCACACTTTGACCTTGAACTCCAAATCAATTCATCTTAAATAAACGTTAGAGAACACCAAAGGGGCAATAAAGAATGGACAATCTAGAGAAACTGGCAACATCGGGCACACAATACACAGGACGAAGACAAACAAATTAAAAAAGACAACACAGAAAAACTAAAAAGATGAGCAACACGGACCACACCAAGAAATCCGAGGTGAACCTATGTGCTCGCGGAGAAGCATATAATTTAGAATAGCAATAATAGTGTCGACAATGCTTTAATCTGTTTTTGCTATAACATGGCCACATTATACATGCTGAAGTTGATATTATGTAGTGCTGGTTACCATGGCGCTAACGCATTCTGACTACACGCTGAACTGGATTTCATAGTGCTGGTTATCGTAGTGACACCAAAGGATGTTTATCGGGTGATCTAGTTCTGGTTCTATGAGATGGCAGTCCGAACAGGATTCCCATTCTTACCAGTCCATGATAGACATACTATCCGAACAGGATTCTCATTCTTTCCAGTCCATGGTAGACATACTATCCGAAGAGGATTCCCATTTTTACCCGTCCATGGTAGACATACTATCCGAACAGATTCCCATTCTTACCAGTCCATGATAGACATACTATCCGAACAGGATTCTCATTCTTTCCAGTCCATGGCAGACATACTATCCGAACAGGATTCCCATTTTTACCCGTCCATGGTAGACATACTATCCGAACAGGATTCCCATTCTTACCAGTCCATGGTAGACATGCAATCCGAAGAGGATTCCCATTCTTACCAGTTCATGGTAGACATACTATCCGAACAGGATTCCCATTCTTACCAGTTCATGGTAGACATACCATCCGAAGAGGATGCCCATTCTGACCAGTCCATGGTAGACATACCATCCGAAGAGGATTCCCATTCTTACCAGTTCATGGTAGACATACTATCCGAACAGGATTCCCATTCTTACCAGTCCATGGTAGACATACCATCCGAAGAGGATTCCCATTCTTACCAGTTCATGGTAGACATACTATCCGAACAGGATTCCCATTCTTACCAGTTCATGGTAGACATACTATCCGAAGAGGATTCCCATTCTGACCAGTCCATGGTAGACATACCATCCGAAGAGGATTCCCATTCTTACCAGTTCATGGTAGACATACTATCCGAACAGGATTCCCATTCTTACCAGTTCATGATAGACATACTATCCGAACAGGATTCCCATTCTTACCAGTTCATGGTAGACATACTATCCGAACAGGATTCCCATTCTTACCAGTTCATGGTAGACATACTATCCGAAGAGGATTCCCATTCTTACCAGTTCATGGTAGACATACTATCCGAACATGATTCCCATTCTTACCAGTTCATGGTAGACATACTATCCGAACAGGATTCCCATTCTTACCAGTCCATGGTAGACATACCTTCCGAACAGGATTCCCATTCTTACCAGTTCATGGTAGACATACTATTCGAACAGGATTCCCATTCTTACCAGTTCATGGTAGACATACTATCCGAACAGGATTCCCATTCTTACCAGTTCATGGTAGACATACTATCCGAACAGGATTCCCATTCTTACCAGTTCATGGTAGACATACTATCCGAACAGGATTCCCATTCTTACCAGTTCATGGTAGACATACTATCCGAAGAGGATTCCCATTCTGACCAGTCCATGGTGGACATACCATCCGAAGAGGATTCCCATTCTTACCAGTCCATGGTAGACATACCATCCGAAGAGGATTCCCATTCTTACCAATCCATGGTAGACATACCATCCGAAGAGGATTCCCATTCTTACCAGTTCATGGTAGACATACTATCCGAACAGGATTCCCATTCTTACCAGTCCATGGTAGACATACCATCCGAAGAGGATTCCCATTCTTACCAGTTCATGGTAGACATACTATCCGAACAGGATTCCCATTCTTATCAGTTCATGGTAGACATACTATCCGAACAGGATTCCCATTCTTACCAGTTCATGGTAGACATACTATCCGAACAGGATTCCCATTCTTTCCAGTCCATGGTAGACATACTATCCGAACAGGATTCCCATTCTTACCAGTTCATGGTAGACATACTATCCGAACAGGATTCCCATTCTTACCAGTTCATGGTAGACATACCATCCGAACAGGATTCCCATTCTTACCAGTTCATGGTAGACATACTATCCGAACAGGATTCCCATTCTTATCAGTCCATGGTAGACATACTATCCGAACAGGATTCCCATTCTTACCAGTCCATGGTAGACATACTATCCGAACAGGATTCCCATTCTTACCAGTCCATGGTAGACATACTATCCGAACAGGATTCCCATTCTTACCAGTTCATGGTAGACATACCATCCGAACAGGATTCCCATTCTTACCAGTTCATGGTAGACATACTATCCGAACAGGATTCCCATTCTGACCAGTCCATGGTAGACATACTATCCGAACAAGATTCCCATTCTTACCAGTCCATGATAGACATACCATCCGAAGAGGATTCCCATTCTGACCAGTCCATGGTAGACATACCATCCGAAGAGGATTCCCATTCTTACCAATCCATGGTAGACATACCATCCGAAGAGGATTCCCATTCTTACCAGTTCATGGTAGACATACTATCCGAAGAGGATTCCCATTCTTACCAGTTCATGGTAGACATACCATCCGAACAGGATTCCCATTCTTACCAGTTCATGGTAGACATACCATCCGAACAGGATTCCCATTCTTACCAGTTCATGATAGACATACTATCCGAACAGGATTCCCATTCTTACCAGTTCATGGTAGACATACTATCCGAACAGGATTCCCATTCTTACCAGTTCATGGTAGACATACTATCCGAACAGGATTCCCATTCTTACCAGTTCATGGTAGACATACCATCCGAAGAGGATTCCCATTCTTACCAGTTCATGATAGACATACCATCCGAAGAGGATTCCCATTCTTACCAATCCATGGTAGACATACCATCCGAAGAGGATTCCCATTCTTACCAGTTCATGGTAGACATACTATCCGAAGAGGATTCCCATTCTTACCAGTTCATGGTAGACATACCATCCGAACAGGATTCCCATTCTTACCAGTTCATGGTAGACATACTATCCGAACAGGATTCCCATTCTTACCAGTTCATGGTAGACATACTATCCGAACAGGATTCCCATTCTTACCAGTTCATGGTAGACATACTATCCGAACAGGATTCCCATTCTTACCAGTCCATGGTAGACATACCATCCGAACAGGATTCCCATTCTTACCAGTTCATGGTAGACATACTATCCGAACAGGATTCCCATTCTTACCAGTCCATGGTAGACATACCATCCGAACAGGATTCCCATTCTTACCAGTTCATGGTAGACATACTATCCGAACAGGATTCCCATTCTGACCAGTCCATGGTAGACATTCTATCCGAACAGGATTCCCATCCTTACCAGTTCATGGTAGACATACTATCCGAACAAGATTCCCATTCTGACCAGTCCATGGTAGACATACCACCCGAACAGGATTCCCATTCTTACCAGTTCATGGTAGACATACTATCCGAACAGGATTCCCATTCTTACCAGTTCATGGTAGACATACTATCCGAACAGGATTCCCAATTCTGACCGGTCCTTGTTATATCTACTCGTTGTTTTAAAAGAATATCACGAAGTTTCAAAATTATATTCTTTGATTGAACCAGACCGGTGTTCTATCTGAGATCCTCCTCACTCTCAGTAATCATAGATAAATCAGTCTAGGTCATATTAAAATACAAAAATAAACATTTAAAACATGGAATTAAGACACTGTTTATTTCAGAGAGTAATATCATAAACAGTGTCGGATTAAGATGAAGAAATGACCTAAGCATTTTTGCTAGGCTGCTCCCAATTCCCCACCCTCACGACTAGAGGAAGATGGAAAAGTGTTTAATCAATTTGAATAAAGGCGAAGATGATGAGAGGTCGTTAAATTCTGCAATATTCTAAAATGGAGTGTAACTGTGGAAGGAAAATTACCGAAGGGTTGTTTAGAGAGTGCAGTGCGTGATGACAGCATAAGTGTGAAAGTCCAATGGAACTGCTAAAAGAGTATAATAGACCCTGGCCGGAGTCCCCTTAAATCTAGAAGCCCTGGGCCTCATCCTTCCTGGAAATGATCATAAATGAACAAATATGAACTTGACTGATATGCAATTTCAGAATTCCGTGATCAAAGGATCTTTCTGAAACCACGCAATTTGGTATCATATCACATACAACATAAATAAATTTCAATGTCAATGTCAATGCTAAAGGATAATACCCAGATTAACAGGTGAACCAATCCTCTTTACCTTAAATGATATATTAAGTTAAGTATTTTAAAAAGTAATTATATTTTAAGTCATATCCATTTATTTTAAATCGGATAAGATATGATTAATAATGACGATATCAGTTTGTTCTCCACAGACGAACACCCTAGGATAGAAATGGATTCTAGATGAGAGGTACATCTCCGAGAGGAACATCAACTGGTTTTATATTAAAATAGCCAATAAAACGTTCAAAGTTAAGGCTATATTTGACAAAAATGTTGAAAACGAAACAATGCCACAAAAAAATAATAATAAACAAAATTCGCAGAACATATATTATAGATTAGAAGAGAACAAATGAATTTGATTGATCAAGAATTTCAGAATCCAGTAATTCATGCTGAAACCACCAAGATTGATATCACGGTATCATTTCATTACACAATAAAAGCATTTCCAATGTCAATGTCAGTGATAAAGGGCCATAAAGGATACTATCCAGATTAACAGTTGAACAATTCAAAACTCGTACGATTATTGTCTGACAAATCGTTTCACATTAAATGACATTATAAGTGTTTAAAAAGTAATTATATTTAAGACATATCGTA
The DNA here is from genome assembly GCA_963383655.1 of Bathymodiolus septemdierum. Taxonomy (NCBI): domain Eukaryota; kingdom Metazoa; phylum Mollusca; class Bivalvia; order Mytilida; family Modiolidae; genus Bathymodiolus; species Bathymodiolus septemdierum. The sequence goes on along the minus strand of OY726526.1, from coordinate 11,057,075 downwards.
TCGTAAAGCGGGTAAGATGTAATTAAAAATGTCGATATCACTTATTTTACAAATATCCCAGAGGAACTCCTTAGGATTGAAGTAGGATCCAGATGCAAAATACTATCCAGAAAATGACACCCATTGGCAGTGTGTGACGACCCCATTCCGATACGTAGATAAGTGTCTGGTGTTTTAGAAATGTCTATCACCCCTTGCACATAAAACAATGACAAAAACAAAACAGCTCCACTTGAACTATAATGTTAGGTATGGTCATTGGTAGTCCGTTGCCAAGGTAAACATCTCCGACTCTGTTCATTATGTAGTGTCATATATGTATATGTATATGTATATATATTGATACAATATAATATCAATTAATCTGGTTAAGTGGTACTTTGGAACTCTGATAGAAATGTGTTTGTAAATAGGGTGTCAAAACATCATTGTATTATACTGTCCATGTTTATGTTGTCATTCATTTTTGTGACGGTCTTTTTGAGTGGAAGCGAATATGTGCAGGATTTGTTATCGTTTGTTTATAGATGTATTGCCGTTGGAGATCCAGTTATAAAGAGGGGAGGGTTGGGATCCCATTAACCCTTTTAACCTCGCCACATTTTTGTGCCTGTCCCAAGCCAGGATGACATGGATTTCCAACGTCATATGTCGTGGTATATTTTGCATTCAGTGAGTTCAGTTAAGATGAGAGATGGTTGTTAGTTTTGTTGATATTTGTGGAATTTACTACCATCACTGTTCAAGCTTTCTTTTCATAAAACAATAACGGGATCTGTTTTCACTGTCGTAATATCTTGCCAATCCTTTTACATAGTTGACATTTGCTGAATTGAGTAACACGGTGGGTACCACATGTGAATCATGAACTCTTGACTTTGTATAACCCCTGAATTCACCTCCATTTTTGTTGCTCATTTTCAGTTTTCTGCGTTTGTTCACGATGATTGGTGTTTGTCTTTGTCTCATCTTCCCCTTTTTGGTCACGTCTTTGTTTTTCTATATTAGGATTAGGGTTATTGTTATGGTGTTGAACGCCACTTTCTCTATTAGTTTATTTTTGCATCATCACGTCTTGGTATCGTCCACCATATTTATTAATATCGGATACTTCCTTTTTGAGTAGTCGTGACCCTCTACTCCCTGTCGTAGTGATTATAGTCGTGACCCTCTACTCCCTGTCGTAGTGATTATTTAGAAAAACATTCTATGTATTCCTTTCGATTCTTAATTTTGCGTTGTGAATTGAACATGTTTATTAAATTTAAAAACAATACTAATGACAAATTAATGCGCTACTGATTTATATTTAACTGCAGTAAACATTTTGTGAATTGGTGAATATATTTTACATTAGTTTCGACCCATGTGGTCATTCCTGATGTATAAAATATCTAAAACAGACATTTTTTAAGATGCCTTAAAATACTTTCAGTAATTTTGCAGCTATATCATGAGTTCACCCTCGAGTTTTAGTGGGGTTCGCATATCATGAGTTCGAGTTTAGTGGGGTTCGTATATCATGTTGTATTTTGAAGATCATTGTTTGTCCTGTTGTCCCTTTGTCTTTGGCCATTGTATTGTATATCCGTCTTCGGTTTAGGGCTTCTGATTTCTCCTTATCAGGTTTGCGACCTATGTGTACTGTTCCCTATAATTGATATGTTATCATATCTTAAGGAATCAATATCGTTTACAAAACCTTACAAAAGACGTTAATAGCTATCATCCAACTTTTAAAGAGATTAATTAATTTTTCTTCCTGATTCGAACTATATATATATAGTATGATTGTGCAGGCGTAATCGATCAATGTTTCTGTAATTTGAGTATAAAATCTTATCTTCTAGGAGAAGAACCTTTAATAATGCTTTAGGAACGACTGATTACAAACATTATACATAGATTTGTGTCTATACCGATATACAAGTCAATAAAATATACATTAGATCTTCTATCAAATAGATTACCAACTAATTTCTTCTATCAAACTAAACAGAGACAACCGAAGGGTCAATCAAAAATGGACAATCCAGACAACACAGGCAACATTGAGCACGAGACATAAAACAAAGATATACAAAACAAATGAATTTTATTATTTTATGTGCATTTTATGTATTTTGATTTCTTTAGATAAAATGTAACAGAAAATAAAAATGCCAACATCTAAATTTAAAACACAGTAGATCATTTAACACACGTAACGAACTGAAAATATCCTAATGCAAGACAACAAATTATCACAGGTACTCGGGGCAGGATAGTCCCCTTTCTCAAACTACGAAAACATTGTATCGTATCCTTCAGCTATTAAACTGAAAATAATAGCTGAAGGATACGATACAATGTTTTCTAAGGGGGTATTCTGTCCGCGAGTCAACACAAATGACCACCATGATGTAACTGAAATATTACTGAAAGTGGTGCTAAACACTTATAATAGATTAATACGGACTAATGCATCTTTACGTGCTAAAATGTTCACGGTGACTCTATCCTGATTTATAAAACGTAAACACACATTCAAAGATATTGGTTAATATATGTTTGTTAGAAAAATTACCCATAAATCAATGTCAAGAACCATCTGCTCATTTTAATGTCAAGGTTATTGGTAATCATTCTCACGTACACGTGCAATACATGTAAACATTAATATACATTTAACGGGACATGAAAATCATCTTTAATTAAATTGTTAGGAGTATACAATGAACCCACCATGCTTTATATTTTATGTTTTCACCTAATCATATTAATACAAACTACATAATGTTTTTAATAAGTTTCTTCATAATGTACAAGATATACCTAATCTTGTTTTGTTTGGCGTTTTGTAGTTAAAGTATTCATATTCTGATATAAAGTATTCATATTCTGATATAAAGTATTCATATTCTGATATAAAGTATTCATATTCTGATATAAAGTATTCATATTCTGATATAAAGTATTCATATTCTGATATTATCAGAAATTTTACTTTCAATTTGTTGCAACATTCCAGCTGCACTTGCATATAGAGTATATATCTCTCAGTTGATATTCCAGATCGTGTTGTTCCTATCCAGATTTCCTTGATAACGGATTGCTGCTGACAAAGAAGCTATAGAACCAAGGATTCCTAGTGGTTATGTTGAAGTCATAACTTCAAACATTTACAGTCATCTCCATGACTTAGTAAATAGTTACAGAACATCAGTGTCACAGATGACCACTTATATGTTTGTTGTATGTAATCTCGTCCGTCTTTCCTCTCTTTCGTGACTTATCAACGGATTTTTAACTAGAGTAACGGGGTGGGTACCACCAGTAGAGCAGGAAATTCTCGGAGCACCTGTAATCACCTCTGATATTTAGTGGGCTTCACATTGTAATCATCTATCTAATGTTTTAACGACCATTGTTTGTCTTTTTTTGCCTTTCATTCCACGACATTGGATTGTCCGTTCTTAATTTACCACTTCTGATTACCGATTTGGTGTCTTCAATCTTTTCTCCCACCACTCGACCAAGTACAAGACCAATCATACAAACTTGACACAGAATATCATAAATTTAGTTCTGATACTACTATTTACACACACTGTATTTATTATATGTTGGTACGTCGCAGTAGAAAGTGTGTGTACTACAATTCCGTGACAACGTTTATATTTCTTTATTACTCAGCACAATTTCACGCCTTTACTTATGGTTCTTTCGATTGTTATAGGTATATTAGCATTCAGATCATTGAACTCGATACGTGATACAAATGCCTCTTTCTACCAAGGTTGAATGAAATACACAGCCCTTTTAATAAGTGGAATGTATTTCAACCTTAATGGTATATAAATAATATGTGAAAAGAATGAGGAAAACTTGACGATTATCTTTATTAAAGATAAATCCTTTATTTCGACATTTTAATGGCTGGATTGAGTCTAAATCTACCACAAATCCTAAAAATGCTTCTATTTACAAAAGAAACAAATTGTCTCCATACACGACCCAACTATTCTTTCTGGACGATCCCAGTTTTCTTGGTTCGAATTCTCTACAGGTCGACTTTTCCACTATTAGAGTAAAAAGAGAATAAAAAAAAAAAAACATTCCCTTTGTAAGTGGAATTATCTTCCTTTTTCAACTTCCGAACTAGAAACTAGAGCTAGATAGACCCTAGTTTCTTAATTATTGATGAAGTAAAGCTATTAGTTTACATCACCTGGTAAATCTTATTATTAATATTGTAGAAGAATGTGACCGCATTTTCACTCATTGATTATCAAGCAATCCTCGACTTTCAAGTTTGTTTTTTAAATTCATTATTGCGTCCTACAATCCGACCCTTTGAATCACGATTTAAAAACAACTCGTCCATCAATAAAAATACTTTATCTAATAATAACATGTAAACATGGTCATTGAAAAACAAAGAATCTATTGCGTCATAGACAATGTAACCAATATCACGTTGAAATAAACAGGTCGATATGATCGCTGGAGTTCATTGACCTGACCTATATATGTGACATATTTAGATGAACTGTAGTGTTATGGTACTTGGTTTGACAGGATAAAATTGTAATATGGGAAATGAATTTAATTTAATTTGAAAGAAATTATTCAATTTAAGAGATAACATATAGAATAGAATAAATAACATATATATAGAAATAGAATAGAATAGAATAGAAGTTGTATCTATTTCAATTCTATTCTATATATGGAAATAGATACAACGTCTGAAAAACCAATCAACGATCAATTACTGTATAACGATACTATACAAGTAAAATAAATTATAAACGTCTAAAATGGTTTGTAAAACAACGTTAATTTTGTTATTCAACAAAGTGCTTTATCACTTTATTACTTTGTTTTGTGTACTTGGTGTTGTTTTACAAACCATTTTAGACGTTTATAGATTTAGATATATATAATATTTTTGTATCTATGTATTATTGAAGTATATGGTATACATGTATTGTGCATGAATATTAAAATATACGTATATTAAACCTATTTTAATCGTGTTGATTATGACAGGCCTTTCGGTCATTAAACTGTTCCGTTCTACTTCTGTACACGTACTCCAACGTCGTTCAATCATTGGATACAGTTTCTGATGGATTAATTTTCAAGCATGGGTACATAAATTGCACTCGAAAGTTTGATGACTTAAGGCCAGGACTCGGTAAATAGATTGCACTCGAAAGTATGACGACTTAAGGCCAGGACTCGGTACATAAATTGCACTCGAAAGTTTGATGACTTAAGGCCAGGACTCTCTCTCTCTCTCTCTCTCTCTCTCTCTCTCTCTCTCTCATTGTTACAGAGGTGAATAATATAGTATATTCTACATTATATAGCAACAGACATTTACCAATCAAGTTACAAACTATAAACAACTGTTTACATGAGTGTGCTATATATACCCAGGAAAACAGAAAAGAAAAACTGCATGATTATGTTACTGTAATAATATGGTAATGTTTGTACACTATAATGCCATGTCGTCAAACCTTAGTGGTCTAAATATGCGTATTAGTTAAATACTCTGTTTCGAAAGGTGTGGATATGCCTTTAGTGAGTGTCATATCTAAAAGTATTACTGTCATTCCAACTTTATCTTGCTAAAGTTTGTAGTGACAAGTCAAAAATATTATTGTAAATACATTTGGTAATTGTAAGCAAATAGCAAATAGTTCATGGCACTGAGGATCATATGGCAGTATATGGACCGGTCCGTCACCAAAAAAATATTATATGGACCGAAGCTTCTGAGGTCCATATAATATTTTTTTGGTGACAGACCGGTCCATATACTGCCATATGACCCGAAGTGACATGAACTATTTGCTATATTATACTTTTTATCTAAAATAATGCAGGTATCTGGCCGGTCCATATACTACCGGTCCATATATACGAAAATAGTGACCGGCTGCGCTAACAAAGATAAATAGGGAAAATAAAAACGTAAAGTGTAATATTTGGTAATAGCACACTGTATATTAACAACGCATGTATGCCTGTTTAATAAAGGAAGGACATTTTTATTATCGTATGGAATTTGAAACCTAAAACACCTTTCGTAAATTCTTAATAGGAAAAGTGTGTAGAAAGTGCACTTTAAACGTAAACAGTACGTGTACCAGTGTAGTACTAAGTGACTATTTGTTGTTTTTCCTTTTTAGTGTTTACAAACTATTAGAAACTACATAAATATTTATACTTCTTTCTCTTGTTTATAGATCAGTCACATGACTATTAGTTCCAGATAATGACCTATTACATAATTTGTTTTTTGTTTTCTCAAACACCAGAAATATTTGATATTTACAACTACATTGCATATCATAACATCTCAACATAAAAAACAAACACAAATATAATATATCTGCACTTTATCTAATAAAATCATTATTCCTTTCAATTGCTTTTTAAATGTTTTTAAATTAATACTGGAGAGGGGCGATATGAATGTATTATTTGGTTTTTAAGCTGGTAAATGAAATAATAAAAGCATATACTAAACTTTTTAATCTAGATCTAATAACAGGTACCGTCTGGATGTTTTGAATTGAACAAGAAAAGTAAGGTGGTAATAGATAGGGAACTTTGTAATTATGTCTTCCACGGTACCACTAACGACCGGTTTTAATAAATTGTTGCTTGTTCGCATCTGCTAGAGGTTTTCTTTTATCCACAAGAAGAGTGGCAAACACGGAGCTCTTATAAAAGTCCTGTCTTTTATTTCTGTATCTTTCTTTTTCAGTCTGACACAACCAGTGGATACGTACCCCTTCTTTCGGTGGGGTTATGCCCAGTAGTGGAGAAACTATGTCCTATTTCTACATCCCGGGGTTCCCTCGGGAGCATCACAATAAGATGAACATTCCAGAGACGCGTCATGTACACTAGACTAGATATATACGAATTATACTATCAAGTAAAACATAAATAAGGAGATACTAACACGTGTACAATGTATTTGTTTACAACCTGCCTTTCTCTTGTTTATCCGAGTTGTATAATATGTGTTGTTTATGTTTGACTTACTTTATTTTATTGCTATAAATAGTCATGATATTAATGTTTTATTACATCTAAGATGGCATGATCAAGATATTTGTAACAGCATATAGTGAAGTTGATTACGTTTGTTTGGAACAGCATATAGTGAAGTAGATTACGTTTGTTTAGAACAGCATATAGTGAAGTAGATTACGTTTGTTTGTAACAGCATATAGTGAAGTAGATTACGTTTGTTTGGAACAGCATGTAGTGAAGTAGATTACGTTTGTTTGTAACAGCATGTAGTGAAGTAGATTACTTTTGTTTGTAACAGCATATAGTGAAGTAGATTACGTTTGTTTGTAACAGCATGTAGTGAAGTAGATTACGTTTGTTTTTAACAGCATGTAGTGAAGTAGATTACGTTTGTTTGCAACAGCATGTAGTGAAGTAGATTACGTTTGTTTGTAACAGCATGTAGTGAAGTATATTACGTTTGTTTGTAACAGCATATAGTGAAGTAGATTACGTTTGTTTGTAACAGCATGTAGTGAAGTAGATTACGTTTGTTTGCAACAGCATGTAGTGAAGTAGATTACGTTTGTTTGTAATCTACTTCACTACATATTTGATATCTCCGTCAATATAGACAGACGTGGGTCAGAGAGCCATCCACACGAATGCCTTTACAATATATTCCTAACCTTGACCATTTATACATATTGATAATAAAATCAAAGATTATTTACATCGATTCCACGAATTGAATATCTTTGGCCAGTGTAGCCATTTACTGAAATAGTGTTTATTGTTTCCTGTTCCTTTCGTCTTCAGAATTTTCTCTATTTTCCATATGTCATCGTCTCTAACATCTACTTTTTCAACTCTGATTGATAGGACGTTCCTTTTATTTCTTCGTCATGAAAATCCTTCAATCTGTATATTGGGAGTCCACCACGCAGTATTGGTGGTGTCAGTGATGGTGGTGGTGGTGGTGGTGTCAGTGGTGGTGGTGGATATGCTTGACTGCTCGGTGGATACACATCACTGCTCTGGGGATACGGCTGCGTTGTTTCATGCCTATTTCTTTTATGTCTCAGTAGAGCGTCTTTTCTAGGAAATTCCATATCACACTCCGGACAAGTCGCAGACATCATCGTGAGCTTTAAAAAAAACTCCTTTGAAGTTCTATCATGAAATAACTTAGCATGTGGATTTACAGCATATTTATATTCTCCAATGACCACAGGCTAGACTGTTAATACCATCGTCTAGAATATACCGTTTATCGTCGAATGGAGAGAGTCCAAGTTTATTGATGGTGATATTGTATAACTGATGATCGTAGGATCTGATCTAGTTTATGGTAGACATATGTGTAGTTTTATCGAAGAGACACTGTTTCTAATGTTCGTGCTTGGTGTGATGTTTGATGACACTCTTCTTTATACCTTTGGCCGTCCTCTTTTCTTTTAAGCATCCTTCCTCTTCATAGATCATGGAATACATCTTCGATTTGAGACCCACGAATTCTTGTATTGCGATGCCATGTGTTTCGTCCTTCATTTTCCCAAGGACTTTCTTATTTTCTGTGCTGTATAATGGGTGTTCTGGATCATATTCTGATGTGTCAAATAAATGTATGTCTCTTATCATATATTCATATATATTTTCGGTGGAGATGTTTTAACACAGAACAACAACTTAGCACATTGTCCATACTTTTTCTTAATGTAGTTGTAGTGAAAGTCGTACATGGTGTCTTAGACATATCTAATATAGTAAACCCTACATATATAGGTCTGTTGAAATAGAGACGTTGTTTCAACCACCACCAATATCTAAATGTATAAATGGTCAAGGTTAGGAATATATTGTAAAGGCATTCGTGTCGATGACTCTCCGACCCACGTCTGTCTATATTGACGGAGATATCAAATATTGTATATATCATATTCTTGTCGTATATTCCTATGGAGATCAAAGAAAGATACCTTATGCAAACAATAATACCTTAGCAAACAAAATTGTATTGCAAAGATTTTCCAATCCAATATTACCTTGGCACACACAACATGCACACCTTAGTCACACCTCAACGGTTTTCACAAGCAGACATTAATTCAATTACGAACACGCTGGACTTTAATCAATACACAATCAACTCAGGTGAACCCGAGGTGATTTAAATATAGACATGATGCATACCAATCAAAATATTACCAATTAAATACACAAATTAATTACAATACCTATTACAACATATTGATTAATTGCAATACACCAATTAACACCTAATTAATGAATTAACCACCTAATTATGTGACGTCATATACGGTAAGCATCACACTGGGAGGCTTACTCAAGGAGGTTTACCTTTTCCACATTGTAATAACATTACACTTCCGGTGGCCAGAACAGACATTTGACCTACTACTTCAAATGTTATGGTTTCCAGACATAAACTCGTTGCTTGGGGATCCCACTTGTCAGTTTGTTATATCTCTCCCCCTCTCTCCCTTAAGACTGTTAGATAAAGTTGAAAAAATTCTGAAAGTGGCGACAAACACCATTGCTTCGACTTATCTAAGACAACGCCTTATTCCAAATCAAAATAACGAAATTTGGCTGTATTAATCGAGTGAGTGATTGTAAATTTGGCTGTATTAATCGAGTGAGTGATTGTAAATTTGGCTGTATTAATCGAGTGAGTGATTGTAAATTTGGCTGTATTAATCGAGTGAGTGATTGTAAATTTGGCTGTATTAATCGAGTGAGTGATTGTAAATTTGGCTGTATTAATCGAGTGAGTGATTGTAAATTTGGCTGTATTAATCGGGTGAGTGATTGTTGTATAACGCCAACTTAGCAATTTTTCAGCTATATCATGGCGAGAACAAGTTAATTTTCAATGAGGTCCGTTTTTTACTAGACCAACACGTGTATTCGGATTTTTATAGTGCTCGCTCACTGAAGCAATAGTCCTCGGATGGACATATCGCCCCACTCGGACGCATTTTCCTGATTCCCAGCCAACCAGTCTTTGCTATTTCTCTTTAATACTGCGTGCTTAGCGGAGAAGAAACAAATACCAATTTTATAGTCTTTTGTTTGACCCGATCGGGGCACAAACCCATGAGCTACGGCACTCGAGGCGAGCACGCTAACCACCGATGTGGTTTAATAAAATCGAATATTCAGTCTTATTATTTATAATCTATGACAATTACTATTACCTTGGCATTTCATCTTAATCTCTTAAATAAAAACAATTGTTTGTGAAGATTTAATAATCAGACAAGTGTTGCATTCCTTCATGTTATAATTACCAGCTACATATAATGTATTAATCTTGATATATTGGTCACAGTTGATATCATTTGAGAAACGTTATGATACATAAAAGATAAACCATTGTTCTTTGTAGATTGTTCAAGTTTAAATAAAATAGGTTCTAGTTTTCGAACTGAACCATACAGTACATCGTCACCTATTTGTCCGTGATTAACTGGATATTTACTTTTACAACAGCGTTAGCGATCACGTATATGTGTTATGTGTATCTATTTACTTTTACAACAGCGTTAGCGATCACGTATATGTGTTATGTGTATCTATTTTCTTTTACAATAGCGTTAGCGATCACGTATATGTGCTATGTGTATCTATTCTCTTTTACAACAGCGTTAGCGATCACGTATATGTGCTATGTGTATCTATTTACTTTTACAACAGCGTTAGCGATCACGTATATGTGTTATGTGTATCTATTTTCTTTTACAATAGCGTTAGCGATCACGTATATGTGCTATGTGTATCTATTCTCTTTTACAACAGCGTTAGCGATCACGTATATGTGCTATGTGTATTTATTTACCTTTACAACAGCGTTAGCGATCACGTATATGTGCTATGTGTATCTATTTTCTTTTACAACAGCGTTAGCGATCACGTATATGTGCTATGTGTATCTATTTTCTTTTACAACAGCGTTAGCGATCACGTATATGTGCTAAGTGTATCTATTTACTTTTACAACAGCGTTAGCGATCACGTATATGTGCTATGTGTATCTATTTACTTTTACAACAGCGTTAGCGATCACGTATATGTGTTATGTGTATCTATTTTCTTTTACAACAGCGTTAGCGATCACGTATATGTGCTATGTGTATCTATTTTCTTTTCCAACAGCGTTAGCGATCACGTATATGTGCTATGTGTATCTATTTACGTTTACAACAGCGTTAGCGATCACGTATATGTGCTATGTGTATCTATTTACTTTTACAACAGCGTTAGCGATCACGTATATGTGCTATGTGTATCTATTTACTTTTACAACAGAGTTAGCGATCACGTATATGTGTTATGTGTATCTATTTACTTTTACAACAGCGTTAGCGATCACGTATATGTGTTATGTGTATCTATTTTCTTTTACAATAGCGTTAGTGATCACGTATATGTGCTATGTGTATCTATTCTCTTTTACAACAGCGTTAGCGATCACGTATATGTGCTATGTGTATCTATTTACTTTTACAACAGCGTTAGCGATCACGTATATGTGCTATGTGTATCTATTTTCTTTTACAACAGCGTTAGCGATCACGTATATGTGCTATGTGTATCTATTTTCTTTTACAACAGCGTTAGCGATCACGTATATGTGCTAAGTGTATCTATTTATTTTTACAACAGCGTTAGCGATCACGTATATGTGCTATGTGTATCTATTTTCTTTTACAACAGCGTTAGCGATCACGTATATGTGCTATGTGTATCTATTTACTTTTACAACAGCGTTAGCGATCACGTATATGTGCTATGTGTATCTATTTACTTTTACAACAGCGTTAGCGATCACGTATATGTGCTATGTGTATCTATTTTCTTTTACAACAGCGTTAGCGATCACGTATATGTGCTATGTGTATCTATTTACTTTTACAACAGCGTTAGCGATCACGTATATGTGCTATGTGTATCTATTTTCTTTTACAACAGCGTTAGCGATCACGTATATGTGCTATGTGTATCTATTTACTTTTACAACAGCGTTAGCGATCACGTATATGTGCTATGTGTATCTATTTTCTTTTACAACAGCGTTAGCGATCACGTATATGTGCTATGTGTATCTATTTACTTTTACAACAGCGTTAGCGATCACGTATATGTGCTATGTGTATCTATTTACTTTTACAACAGCGTTAGCGATCACGTATATGTGCTATGTGTATCTATTTACTTTTACAACAGCGTTAGCGATCACGTATATGTGCTATGTGTATCTATTTACTTTTACAACAGCGTTAGCGGTCACGGATATGTGTTATGTGTATCTATTTACTTTTACAACAGCGTTAGCGATCACGTATATGTGCTATGTGTATCTATTTACTTTTACAACAGCGTTAGCGATCACGTATATGTGCTATGTGTATCTATTTACTTTTACAACAGCGTTAGCGGTCACGTATATGTGCTATGTGTATCTATTTACTTTTACAACAGCGTTAGCGATCACGTATATGTGCTATGTGTATCTATTTACTTTTACAACAGCGTTAGCGGTCACGTATATGTGCTATGTGTATCTATTTACTTTTACAACAGCGTTAGCGATCACGTATATGTGTTATGTGTATCTATTTACTTTTACAACAGCATTAGCGATCACGTATATGTGCTATGTGTATCTATTTTCTTTTACAACAGCGTTAGCGATCACGTACATGTGCTATGTGTATCTATTTACTTTTACAACAGCGTTAGCGATCACGTATATGTGTTATGTGTATCTATTTACTTTTACAACAGCGTTAGCGATCACGTATATGTGCTATGTGTATCTATTTACTTTTACAACAACGTTAGCGATCACGTATATGTGTTATGTGTATCTATTTACTTTTACAACAGCGTTAGCGGTCACGGATATGTGTTATGTGTATCTATTTACTTTTACAACAGCGTTAGCGATCACGTATATGTGCTATGTGTATCTATTTACTTTTACAACAGCGTTAGCGATCACGTATATGTGCTATGTGTATCTATTTACTTTTACAACAGCGTTAGCGATCACGTATATGTGCTATGTGTATCTATTTACTTTTACAACAGCTTTAGCGATCACGTATATGTGCTATGTGTATCTATTTACTTTTACAACAGCGTTAGCGGTCACGTATATGTGCTATGTGTATCTATTTACTTTTACAACAGCGTTAGCGATCACGTATATGTGTTATGTGTATCTATTTACTTTTACAACAGCGTTAGCGATCACGTATATGTGCTATGTGTATCTATTTTCTTTTACAACAGCGTTAGCGATCACGTACATTTGCTATGTGTATCTATTTACTTTTACAACAGCGTTAGCGATCACGTATATGTGTTATGTGTATCTATTTACTTTTACAACAGCATTAGCGATCACGTATATGTGCTATGTGTATCTATTTTCTTTTACAACAGCGTTAGCGATCACGTACATGTGCTATGTGTATCTATTTACTTTTACAACAGCGTTAGCGATCACGTATATGTGTTATGTGTATCTATTTACTTTTACAACAGCGTTAGCGATCACGTATATGTGCTATGTGTATCTATTTACTTTTACAACAACGTTAGCGATCACGTATATGTGTTATGTGTATCTATTTACTTTTACAACAGCGTTAGCGGTCACGGATATGTGTTATGTGTATCTATTTACTTTTACAACAGCGTTAGCGATCACGTATATGTGCTATGTGTATCTATTTACTTTTACAACAGCGTTAGCGATCACGTATATGTGCTATGTGTATCTATTTACTTTTACAACAGCGTTAGCGATCACGTATATGTGCTATGTGTATCTATTTACTTTTACAACAGCTTTAGCGATCACGTATATGTGCTATGTGTATCTATTTACTTTTACAACAGCGTTAGCGGTCACGTATATGTGCTATGTGTATCTATTTACTTTTACAACAGCGTTAGCGATCACGTATATGTGTTATGTGTATCTATTTACTTTTACAACAGCGTTAGCGATCACGTATATGTGCTATGTGTATCTATTTTCTTTTACAACAGCGTTAGCGATCACGTACATTTGCTATGTGTATCTATTTACTTTTACAACAGCGTTAGCGATCACGTATATGTGTTATGTGTATCTATTTACTTTTACAACAGCGTTAGCGATCACGTATATGTGTTATGTGTATCTATTTACTTTTACAACAGCGTTAGCGATCACGTATATGTGTTATATGTATCTATTTACTTTTACAACAGCGTTAGCGATCACGTATATGTGCTATGTGTATCTATTTACTTTTACAACAGCGTTAGCGATCACGTATATGTGCTATGTGTATCTATTTACTTTTACAAGAGCGTTAGCGATCACGTATATGTGTTATGTGTATCTATTTACTTTTACAACAGCGTTAGCGATCACGTATATGTGTTATATGTATCTATTTACTTTTACAACAGCGTTAGCGATCACGTATATGTGCTATGTGTATCTATTTACTTTTACAACAGCGTTAGCGATCACGTATATGTGCTATGTGTATCTATTTACTTTTACAACAGCGTTAGCGATCACGTATATGTGCTATGTGTATCTATTTACTTTTACAACAGCGTTAGCGATCACGTATATGTGCTATGTGTATCTATTTACTTTTACAACAGCGTTAGCGATCACGTATATGTGCTATGTGTATCTATTTTCTTTTACAACAGCTGTAGCGATCACGTACATGTGCTATGTGTATCTATTTTCTTTTTATGTTTCGACGATTTCTTTATTCCAATTTGGAACTGTTTCGACAGTGTTGCATTTTTTTTCATTGCATTAGCCATATTTCAGTTCTGTTGTAGTGACCATGTTTAGTCCAACAAATGTTCTGATCAAATCCAAAAATTGGACCTTAAAGCACATGTCGAGGATCCCCTACCACGAGTTACATTGGTACGACCCAATTCATCAATGGCCAATCATCTTGGACCACTAAATAACTGATCCATCGCAAGGAAAAAAGTAATGCACAATTCAATACGTAATAAATGTAAGGACTTATTACAATTATGTTTCCAAGGAAACTAACTGAAATATGCATTCAATTGAAATATTAATGTAAAATAAAAAATACGAAGAATATCAGACTGTCGGACCAATTCCTAAGTCCTATAGAAAAATAGTAGAGAGAGGCAAAATCTATACCCTTAACACACAAATACATGACCGCTCACATTCCTCGGTTGGTACAGGCACTGCAATAACAAATGGCGGGGTTAAAGTAGTTTTATAGGCCCATTCATTTAGTAGGAAGTAAGCCAATTGACAATAGTCAAGCGTGATGTTGACCTATGACATTTGATTGGGTAGAATGTACGGGTTAATCAGTTTGGAATATTTCAAGATGCATATCTATATAGAAATGTGCAATGGCATTGCGTGTAGAGATCAGAAAATAGAATGGTTCATTTAATGGGAATTCAGTCAGTTCGACAAAAGCCATGCGCGATGTTGACAGAAGCAATTTGATTGGGTAGTTTGCATAGGGTGATCATTTTGGCATATTTCAAGTCCTAAAATGGAATAATAAATATAGACACTGATTTCTGTTCAAGACTATGGTAATCTAGATCTTAGATTGAAACAAACACAGACGTGTGTCAGAGGTACGCAAATTAAAAAAAAACAACTCTGCGTCATTAGAATTTCATACCTTAACACTGAAAAATAGAAGTTGAATTGAAATCGTTAATGAAAAATACAGCTTCGTCTAATGATCATTAACCACTATATTCTACCTTTCTAACAAATACAGCTCCGTCTAATGATCATTAACAACTATATTCTACCTTTCTAACTAAAATACAGCTTCGTCTAATGATCATTAACCATTATGTTCTACCATTTTAACTAAAATACAGCTCCGTCTAATGATCATTAACCACTATATTCTACCTTTCTAACTAAAATACAGCTCCGTCTAATGATCATTAACCACTATATTCTACCTTTCTAACTAAAATACAGCTTCGTCTAATGATCATTAACCACTATATTCTACCTTTCTAACTAAAATACAGCTCCGTCTAATGATCATTAACCACTATATTCTACCTTTCTAACTAAAATACAGCTTCGTCTAATGATCATTAACCACTATATTCTACCTTTCTAACTAAAATACAGCTCCGTCTAATGATCATTAACCACTATATTCTACCTTTCTAACTAAAATACAGCTTCGTCTAATGATCATTAACCACTATATTCTACCTTTCTAACTAAAATACAGCTCCGTCTAATGATCATTAACCACTATATTCTACCTTTCTAACTAAAATACAGCTTCGTCTAATGATCATTAACCACTATATTCTACCTTTCTAACTAAAATACAGCTCCGTCTAATGATCATTAACCACTATATTCTACCTTTCTAACTAAAATACAGCTCCGTCCAATGATCATTAACCACTATATTCTACCTTTCTAACTAAAATACAGCTTCGTCTAATGATCATTAACCACTATATTCTACCTTTCTAACTAAAATACAGCTTCGTCTAATGATCATTAACCACTATATTCTACCTTTCTAACTAAAATACAGCTCCGTCTAATGATCATTAACCACTATATTCTACCTTTCTAACTAAAATACAGCTTCGTCCAATGATCATTAACCACTATATTCTACCTTTCTAACTAAAATACAGCTCCGTCTAATGATCATTAACCACTATATTCTACCTTTCTAACTAAAATACAGCTTCGTCCAATGATCATTAACCACTATGTTCTACCTTTCTAACTAAAATACAGCTCCGTCTAATGATCATTAACCACTATATTCTACCTTTCTAACTAAAATACAGCTCCGTCTAATGATCATTAACCACTATGTTCTACCTTTCTAACTAAAATACAGCTTCGTCTAATGATCATTAACCACTATATTCTACCTTTCTAACTAAAATACAGCTCCGTCTAATGATCATTAACCACTATATTCTACCTTTCTAACTAAAATACAGCTCCGTCTAATGATCATTAACCACTATATTCTACCTTTCTAACTAAAATACAGCTCCGTCTAATGATCATTAACCACTATGTTCTACCTTTCTAACTAAAATACAGCTTCGTCTAATGATCATTAACCACTATATTCTACCTTTCTAACTAAAATACAGCTCCGTCTAATGGTCATTAACCACTATGTTCTACCTTTCTAACTAAAATACAGCTTCGTCTAATGATCATTAACCACTATATTCTACCTTTCTAACTAAAATACAGCTCCGTCTAATGGTCATTAACCACTATATTCTACCTTTCTAACTAAAATACAGCTTCGTCTAATGATCATTAACCACTATATTCTACCTTTCTAACTAAAATACAGCTCCGTCTAATGATCATTAACCACTATATTCTACCTTTCTAACTAAAATACAGCTCCGTCTAATGATCATTAAACACTATATTCTACCTTTCTAACTAAAATACAGCTTCGTCTAATGATCATTAACCACTATGTTCTACCTTTCTAACTAAAATACAGCTCCGTCTAATGATCATTAACCACTATATTCTACCTTTCTTACTAAAATACAGCTTCGTCTAATGATCATTAACCACTATATTCTACCTTTCTAACTAAAATACAGCTTCGTCTAATGATCATTAACCACTATATTCTACCTTTCTAACTAAAATACAGCTCCGTCTAATGATCATTAACCACTATATTCTACCTTTCTAACTAAAATACAGCTCCGTCTAATGATCATTAACCACTATATTCTACCTTTCTAACTAAAATACAGCTTCGTCCAATGATCATTAACCACTATATTCTACCTTTCTAACTAAAATACAGCTCCGTCTAATGATCATTAACCACTATATTCTACCTTTCTAACTAAAATACAGCTTCGTCTAATGATCATTAACCACTATATTCTACCTTTCTAACTAAAATACAGCTCCGTCTAATGATCATTAACCACTATATTCTACCTTTCTAACTAAAATACAGCTTCGTCTAATGATCATTAACCACTATATTCTACTTTTCTAACTAAAATACAGCTCCGTCTAATGATCATTAACCACTATATTCTACCTTTCTAACTAAAATACAGCTCCGTCCAATGATCATTAACCACTATATTCTACCTTTCTAACTAAAATACAGCTTCGTCTAATGATCATTAACCACTATATTCTACCTTTCTAACTAAAATACAGCTTCGTCTAATGATCATTAACCACTATATTCTACCTTTCTAACTAAAATACAGCTCCGTCTAATGATCATTAACCACTATATTCTACCTTTCTAACTAAAATACAGCTTCGTCCAATGATCATTAACCACTATATTCTACCTTTCTAACTAAAATACAGCTCCGTCTAATGATCATTAACCACTATATTCTACCTTTCTAACTAAAATACAGCTTCGTCCAATGATCATTAACCACTATGTTCTACCTTTCTAACTAAAATACAGCTCCGTCTAATGATCATTAACCACTATATTCTACCTTTCTAACTAAAATACAGCTCCATCTAATGATCATTAACCACTATGTTCTACCTTTCTAACTAAAATACAGCTTCGTCTAATGATCATTAACCACTATATTCTACCTTTCTAACTAAAATACAGCTCCGTCTAATGATCATTAACCACTATATTCTACCTTTCTAACTAAAATACAGCTCCGTCTAATGATCATTAACCACTATATTCTACCTTTCTAACTAAAATACAGCTCCGTCTAATGATCATTAACCACTATGTTCTACCTTTCTAACTAAAATACAGCTTCGTCTAATGATCATTAACCACTATATTCTACCTTTCTAACTAAAATACAGCTCCGTCTAATGGTCATTAACCACTATGTTCTACCTTTCTAACTAAAATACAGCTTCGTCTAATGATCATTAACCACTATATTCTACCTTTCTAACTAAAATACAGCTCCGTCTAATGGTCATTAACCACTATATTCTACCTTTCTAACTAAAATACAGCTTCGTCTAATGATCATTAACCACTATATTCTACCTTTCTAACTAAAATACAGCTCCGTCTAATGATCATTAACCACTATATTCTACCTTTCTAACTAAAATACAGCTCCGTCTAATGATCATTAAACACTATATTCTACCTTTCTAACTAAAATACAGCTTCGTCTAATGATCATTAACCACTATGTTCTACCTTTCTAACTAAAATACAGCTCCGTCTAATGATCATTAACCACTATATTCTACCTTTCTTACTAAAATACAGCTTCGTCTAATGATCATTAACCACTATATTCTACCTTTCTAACTAAAATACAGCTTCGTCTAATGATCATTAACCACTATATTCTACCTTTCTAACTAAAATACAGCTCCGTCTAATGATCATTAACCACTATATTCTACCTTTCTAACTAAAATACAGCTCCGTCTAATGATCATTAACCACTATATTCTACCTTTCTAACTAAAATACAGCTTCGTCCAATGATCATTAACCACTATATTCTACCTTTCTAACTAAAATACAGCTCCGTCTAATGATCATTAACCACTATATTCTACCTTTCTAACTAAAATACAGCTTCGTCTAATGATCATTAACCACTATATTCTACCTTTCTAACTAAAATACAGCTCCGTCTAATGATCATTAACCACTATATTCTACCTTTCTAACTAAAATACAGCTTCGTCCAATGATCATTAACCACTATATTCTACCTTTCTAACTAAAATACAGCTCCGTCTAATGATCATTAACCACTATGTTCTACCTTTCTAGCTAAAATACAGCTTCGTCCAATGATCATTAACCACTATGTTCTACCTTTCTAACTAAAATACAGCTTCGTCTAATGATCATTAACCACTATATTCTACCTTTCTAACTAAAATACAGCTTCGTCTAATGATCATTAACCACTATATTCTACCTTTCTAACTAAAATACAGCTCCGTCTAATGATCATTAACCACTATATTCTACCTTTCTAACTAAAATACAGCTCCGTCTAATGATCATTAACCACTATGTTCTACCTTTCTAACTAAAATACAGCTTCGTCTAATGATCATTAACCACTATATTCTACCTTTCTAACTAAAATACAGCTCCGTCTAATGATCATTAACCACTATGTTCTACCTTTCTAACTAAAATACAGCTTCGTCTAATGATCATTAACCACTATATTCTACCTTTCTAACTAAAATACAGCTCCGTCTAATGGTCATTAACCACTATATTCTACCTTTCTAACTAAAATACAGCTTCGTCTAATGATCATTAACCACTATATTCTACCTTTCTAACTAAAATACAGCTCCGTCTAATGATCATTAACCACTATATTCTACCTTTCTAACTAAAATACAGCTCCGTCTAATGATCATTAAACACTATATTCTACCTTTCTAACTAAAATACAGCTTCGTCTAATGATCATTAACCACTATGTTCTACCTTTCTAACTAAAATACAGCTCCGTCTAATGATCATTAACCACTATATTCTACCTTTCTTACTAAAATACAGCTTCGTCTAATGATCATTAACCACTATATTCTACCTTTCTAACTAAAATACAGCTTCGTCTAATGATCATTAACCACTATATTCTACCTTTCTAACTAAAATACAGCTCCGTCTAATGATCATTAACCACTATATTCTACCTTTCTAATTAAAATACAGCTCCGTCTAATGATCATTAACCACTATATTCTACCTTTCTAACTAAAATACAGCTTCGTCTAATGATCATTAACCACTATATTCTACCTTTCTAACTAAAATACAGCTTCGTCTAATGATCATTAACCACTATATTCTACCTTTCTAACTAAAATACAGCTCCGTCTAATGATCATTAACCACTATGTTCTACCTTTCTAACTAAAATACAGCTTCGTCTAATGATCATTAACCACTATGTTCTACCTTTCTAATAAAATACAGCTTCGTCTAATGATCATTAACCACTATGTTCTACCTTTCTAACTAAAATACAGCTTCGTCTAATGATCATTAACCACTATGTTCTACCTTTCTAACTAAAATACAGCTTCGTCTAATGATCATTAACCACTATATTCTACCTTTCTAACTAAAATACAGCTTCGTCTAATGATCATTAACCACTATGTTCTACCTTTCTAACTAAAATACAGCTCCGTCTAATGATCATTAACCACTATATTCTACCTTTCTTACTAAAATACAGCTCCGTCTAATGATCATTAACCACTATATTCTACCTTTCTAACTAAAATACAGCTTCGTCTAATGATCATTAACCACTATGTTCTACCTTTCTAACTAAAATACAGCTTCGTCTAATGATCATTAACCACTATGTTCTACCTTTCTAACTAAAATACAGCTTCGTCTAATGATCATTAACCACTATGTTCTACCTTTCTAACTAAAATACAGCTTCGTCTAATGATCATTAACCACTATGTTCTACCTTTCTAACTAAAATACAGCTTCGTCTAATGATCATTAACCACTATGTTCTACCTTTCTAACTAAAATACAGCTTCGTCTAATGATCATTAACCACTATATTCTACCTTTCTAACTAAAATACAGCTCCGTCTAATGATCATTAACCACTATGTTCTACCTTTCTAACTAAAATACAGCTTCGTCTAATGATCATTAACCACTATGTTCTACCTTTCTAACTAAAATACAGCTTCGTCTAATGATCATTAACCACTATATTCTACCTTTCTAACTAAAATACAGCTTCGTCTAATGATCATTAACCACTATATTCTACCTTTCTAACTAAAATACAGCTTCGTCTAATGATCATTAACCACTATATTCTACCTTTCTAACTAAAATACAGCTCCGTCTAATGATCATTAACCACTATGTTCTACCTTTCTAACTAAAATACAGCTTCGTCTAATGATCATTAACCACTATATTCTACCTTTCTAACTAAAATACAGCTTCGTCTAATGATCATTAACCACTATGTTCTACCTTTCTAACTAAAATACAGCTTCGTCTAATGATCATTAACCACTATATTCTACCTTTCTAACTAAAATACAGCTTCGTCTAATGATCATTAACCACTATATTCTACCTTTCTAACTAAAATACAGCTTCGTCTAATGATCATAACCTACTATATTCTACCTTTCTAACTAAAATACAGCTCCGTCTAATGATCATTAACCACTATATTCTACCTTTCTAACTAAAATACAGCTTCGTCTAATGATCATTAACCACTATATTCTACCTTTCTAACTAAAATACAGCTCCGTCTAATGATCATTAACCACTATATTCTACCTTTCTAACTAAAATACAGCTCCGTCTAATGATCATTAACCACTATATTCTACCTTTCTAACTAAAATACAGCTCCGTCTAATGATCATTAACCACTATATTCTACCTTTCTAACTAAAATACAGCTTCGTCTAATGATCATTAACCACTATATTCTACCTTTCTAACTAAAATACAGCTTCGTCTAATGATCATTAACCACTATATTCTACCTTTCTAACTAAAATACAGCTCCGTCTAATGATCATTAACCACTATATTCTACCTTTCTAACTAAAATACAGCTTTGTCCAATGATCATTAACCACTATATTCTACCTTTCTAACTAAAATACAGCTCCGTCTAATGATCATTAACCACTATATTCTACCTTTCTAACTAAAATACAGCTTCGTCTAATGATCATTAACCACTATATTCTACCTTTCTAACTAAAATACAGCTCCGTCTAATGATGATTAACCACTATGTTCTACCTTTCTAACTAAAATACAGCTTCGTCCAATGATCATTAACCACTATATTCTACCTTTCTAACTAAAATACAGCTCCGTCTAATGATCATTAACCACTATATTCTACCTTTCTAACTAAAATACAGCTTCGTCCAATGATCATTAACCACTATGTTCTACCTTTCTAACTAAAATACAGCTTCGTCTAATGATCATTAACCACTATATTCTACCTTTCTAACTAAAATACAGCTTCGTCTAATGAACATTAACCACTATATTCTACCTTTCTAACTAAAATACAGCTCCGTCTAATGATCATTAACCACTATGTTCTACCTTTCTAACTAAAATACAGCTCCGTCTAATGATCATTAACCACTATATTCTACCTTTCTAACTAAAATACAGCTTCGTCCAATGATCATTAACCACTATATTCTACCTTTCTAACTAAAATACAGCTCCGTCTAATGATCATTAACCACTATATTCTACCTTTCTAACTAAAATACAGCTTCGTCCAATGATCATTAACCACTATGTTCTACCTTTCTAACTAAAATACAGCTTCGTCTAATGATCATTAACCACTATATTCTACCTTTCTAACTAAAATACAGCTTCGTCTAATGATCATTAACCACTATGTTCTACCTTTCTAACTAAAATACAGCTCCGTCTAATGATCATTAACCACTATATTCTACCTTTCTAACTAAAATACAGTTCCGTCTAATGATCATTAACCACTATATTCTACCTTTCTAACTAAAATACAGCTCCGTCTAATGATCATTAACCACTATATTCTACCTTTCTAACTAAAATACAGCTCCGTCTAATGATCATTAACCACTATATTCTACCTTTCTAACTAAAATACAGCTCCGTCTAATGATCATTAACCACTATATTCTACCTTTCTAACTAAAATACAGCTCCGTCTAATGATCATTAACCACTATATTCTACCTTTCTAACTAAAATACAGCTCCGTCTAATGATGATTAACCACTATATTCTACCTTTCTAACTAAAATACAGCTCCGTCTAATGATCATTAACCACTATATTCTACCTTTCTAACTAAAATACAGCTCCGTCTAATGATCATTAACCACTATATTCTACCTTTCTAACTAAAATACAGCTCCGTCTAATGATCATTAACCACTATGTTCTACCTTTCTAACTAAAATACAGCTTCGTCCAATGATCATTAACCACTATATTCTACCTTTCTAACTAAAATACAGCTCCGTCTAATGATCATTAACCACTATATTCTACCTTTCTAACTAAAATACAGCTTCGTCCAATGATCATTAACCACTATGTTCTACCTTTCTAACTAAAATACAGCTTCGTCTAATGATCATTAACCACTATATTCTACCTTTCTAACTAAAATACAGCTTCGTCTAATGATCATTAACCACTATATTCTACCTTTCTAACTAAAATACAGCTCCGTCCTAATGATCATTAACCACTATGTTCTACCTTTCTAACTAAAATACAGCTTCGTCTAATGATCATTAACCACTATATTCTACCTTTCTAACTAAAATACAGCTCCGTCTAATGATCATTAACCACTATATTCTACCTTTCTAACTAAAATACAGCTCCGTCTAATGATCATTAACCACTATATTCTACCTTTCTAACTAAAATACAGCTCCGTCTAATGATCATTAACCACTATATTCTACCTTTCTAACTAAAATACAGCTCCGTCTAATGATCATTAACCACTATATTCTACCTTTCTAACTAAAATACAGCTCCGTCTAATGATCATTAACCACTATGTTCTACCTTTCTAACTAAAATACAGCTCCGTCTAATGATCATTAACCACTATATTCTACCTTTCTAACTAAAATACAGCTCCGTCTAATGATCATTAACCACTATATTCTACCTTTCTAACTAAAATACAGCTCCGTCTAATGATCATTAACCACTATATTCTACCTTTCTAACTAAAATACAGCTTCGTCCAATGATCATTAACCACTATGTTCTACCTTTCTAACTAAAATACAGCTTCGTCTAATGATCATTAACCACTATATTCTACCTTTCTAACTAAAATACAGCTTAGTCTAATGATCATTAACCACTATATCAGCTTAGTCTAATGATCATTAACCACTATATTCTACCTTTCTAACTAAAATACAGCTTCGTCCAATGATCATTAACCACTATATTCTACCTTTCTAACTAAAATACAGCTCCGTCTAATGATCATTAACCACTATATTCTACCTTTCTAACTAAAATACAGCTCCGTCTAATGATCATTAACCACTATATTCTACCTTTCTAACTAAAATACAGCTCCGTCTAATGATCATTAACCACTATATTCTACCTTTCTAACTAAAATACAGCTCCGTCTAATGATCATTAACCACTATATTTTACCTTTCTAACTAAAATACAGCTCCGTCTAATGATCATTAACCACTATATTCTACCTTTCTAACTAAAATACAGCTCCGTCTAATGATCATTAACCACTATATTCTACCTTTCTAACTAAAATACAGCTCCGTCCAATGATCATTAACCACTATGTTCTACCTTTCTAACTAAAATACAGCTTCGTCTAATGATCATTAACCACTATATTCTACCTTTCTAACTAAAATACAGCTCCGTCTAATGATCATTAACCACTATATTCTACCTTTCTAACTAAAACACAGCTCCGTCTAATGATCATTAACCACTATATTCTACCTTTCTAACTAAAATACAGCTCCGTCTAATGATCATTAACCACTATATTCTACCTTTCTAACTAAAATACAGCTCCGTCTAATGATCATTAACCACTATATTCTACCTTTCTAACTAAAATACAGCTCCGTCTAATGATCATTAACCACTATATTCTACCTTTCTAACTAAAATACAGCTCCGTCTAATGATCATTAACCACTATATTCTACCTTTCTAACTAAAATACAGCTCCGTCTAATGATCATTAACCACTATATTCTACCTTTCTAACTAAAATACAGCTCCGTCTAATGATCATTAACCACTATATTCTACCTTTCTAACTAAAATACAGCTCCGTCTAATGATCATTAACCACTATATTCTACCTTTCTAACTAAAATACAGCTCCGTCTAATGATCATTAACCACTATGTTCTACCTTTCTAACTAAAATACAGCTCCGTCTAATGATCATTAACCACTATATTCTACCTTTCTAACTAAAATACAGCTCCGTCTAATGATCATTAACCACTATGTTCTACCTTTCTAACTAAAATACAGCTTCGTCTAATGATCATTAACCACTATATTCTACCTTTCTAACTAAAATACAGCTCCGTCTAATGGTCATTAACCACTATATTCTACCTTTCTAACTAAAATACAGCTTCGTCTAATGATCATTAATCACTATATTCTACCTTTCTAACTAAAATACAGCTTCGTCTAATGATCATTAACCACTATATTCTACCTTTCTAACTAAAATACAGCTCCGTATAATGATCATTAACCACTATGTTCTACCTTTCTAACTAAAATACAGCTTCGTCTAATGATCATTAACCACTATATTCTACCTTTCTAACTAAAATACAGCTCCGTCTAATGGTCATTAACCACTATATTCTACCTTTCTAACTAAAATACAGCTTCGCCTAATGATCATTAACCACTATATTCTACCTTTCTAACTAAAATACAGCTCCGTCTACTGATCATTAACCACTATATTCTACCTTTCTAACTAAAATACAGCTCCGTCTAATGATCATTAAACACTATATTCTACCTTTCTAACTAAAATACAGCTTCGTCTAATGATCATTAACCACTATGTTCTACCTTTCTAACTAAAATACAGCTCCGTCTAATGATCATTAACCACTATATTCTACCTTTCTTACTAAAATACAGCTCCGTCTAATGATCATTAACCACTATATTCTACCTTTCTTACTAAAATACAGCTTCGTCTAATGATCATTAACCACTATATTCTACCTTTCTAACTAAAATACAGCTTCGTCTAATGATCATTAACCACTATATTCTACCTTTCTAACTAAAATACAGCTTCGTCTAATGATCATTAACCACTATGTTCTACCTTTCTAACTAAAATACAGCTCCGTCTAATGATCATTAACCACTATGTTCTACCTTTCTTACTAAAATACAGCTTCGTCTAATGATCATTAACCACTATATTCTACCTTTCTAACTAAAATACAGCTTCGTCTAATGATCATTAACCACTATATTCTACCTTTCTAACTAAAATACAGCTTCGTCTAATGATCATTAACCACTATGTTCTACCTTTCTAACTAAAATACAGCTCCGTCTAATGATCATTAACCACTATATTCTACCTTTCTAACTAAAATACAGCTTCGTCTAATGATCATTAACCACTATATTCTACCTTTCTAACTAAAATACAGCTCCGTCTAATGATCATTAACCACTATATTCTACCTTTCTAACTAAAATACAGCTTCGTCTAATGATCATTAACCACTATGTTCTACCTTTCTAACTAAAATACAGCTTCGTCTAATGATCATTAACCACTATATTCTACCTTTCTAACTAAAATACAGCTCCGTCTAATGATCATTAACCACTATATTCTACCTTTCTAGCTAAAATACAGCTCCGTCTAATGATCATTAACCACTATATTCTACCTTTATAACTAAAATACAGCTCCGTCTAATGATCATTAACCACTATATTCTACCTTTCTAACTAAAATACAGCTTCGTCTAATGATCATTAACCACTATATTCTACCTTTCTAACTAAAATACAGCTTCGTCTAATGATCATTAACCACTATGTTCTACCTTTCTAACTAAAATACAGCTTCGTCTAATGATCATTAACCACTATATTCTACCTTTCTAACTAAAATACAGCTTCGTCTAATGATCATTAACCACTATATTCTACCTTTCTAACTAAAATACAGCTTCGTCCAATGATCATTAACCACTATATTCTACCTTTCTAACTAAAATACAGCTTCGTCTAATGATCATTAACCACTATGTTCTACCTTTCTAACTAAAATACAGCTCCGTCTAATGATCATTAACCACTATATTCTACCTTTCTAACTAAAATACAGCTTCGTCTAATGATCATTAACCACTATATTCTACCTTTCTAACTAAAATACAGCTTCGTCTAATGATCATTAACCACTATATTCTACCTTTCTAACTAAAATACAGCTTCGTCTAATGATCATTAACCACTATATTCTACCTTTCTAACTAAAATACAGCTTCGTCTAATGATCATTAACCACTATATTCTACCTTTCTAACTAAAATACAGCTCCGTCTAATGATCATTAACCACTATATTCTACCTTTCTTACTAAAATACAGCTTCGTCTAATGATCATTAACCACTATGTTCTACCTTTCTAACTAAAATACAGCTTCGTCTAATGATCATTAACCACTATATTCTACCTTTCTAACTAAAATACAGCTTCGTCTAATGATCATTAACCACTATATTCTACCTTTCTAACTAAAATACAGCTCCGTCTAATGATCATTAACCACTATATTCTACCTTTCTAACTAAAATACAGCTTCGTCTAATGATCATTAACCACTATGTTCTACCTTTCTAACTAAAATACAGCTTCGTCTAATGATCATTAACCACTATATTCTACCTTTCTAACTAAAATACAGCTCCGTCTAATGATCATTAACCACTATATTCTACCTTTCTAACTAAAATACAGCTCCGTCTAATGATCATTAACCACTATATTCTACCTTTCTAACTAAAATACAGCTCCGTCTAATGATCATTAACCACTATATTCTACCTTTCTAACTAAAATACAGCTTCGTCTAATGATCATTAACCACTATGTTCTACCTTTCTAACTAAAATACAGCTCCGTCTAATGATCATTAACCACTATATTCTACCTTTCTAACTAAAATACAGCTTCGTCTAATGATCATTAACCACTATATTCTACCTTTCTAACTAAAATACAGCTCCGTCTAATGATCATTAACCACTATATTCTACCTTTCTAACTAAAATACAGCTTCGTCTAATGATCATTAACCACTATATTCTACCTTTCTAACTAAAATACAGCTTCGTCTAATGATCATTAACCACTATATTCTACCTTTCTAACTAAAATACAGCTTCGTCTAATGATCATTAACCACTATATTCTACCTTTCTAACTAAAATACAGCTTCGTCTAATGATCATTAACCACTATATTCTACCTTTCTAACTAAAATACAGCTCCGTCTAATGATCATTAACCACTATGTTCTACCTTTCTAACTAAAATACAGCTTCGTCTAATGATCATTAACCACTATATTCTACCTTTCTAACTAAAATACAGCTTCGTCTAATGATCATTAACCACTATATTCTACCTTTCTAACTAAAATACAGCTTCGTCTAATGATCATTAACCACTATATTCTACCTTTCTAACTAAAATACAGCTCCGTCTAATGATCATTAACCACTATATTCTACCTTTCTAACTAAAATACAGCTTCGTCTAATGATCATTAACCACTATATTCTACCTTTCTAACTAAAATACAGCTCCGTCTAATGATCATTAACCACTATATTCTACCTTTCTAACTAAAATACAGCTTCGTCTAATGATCATTAACCACTATATTCTACCTTTCTAACTAAAATACAGCTTCGTCTAATGATCATTAACCACTATATTCTACCTTTCTAACTAAAATACAGCTTCGTCTAATGATCATTAACCACTATATTCTACCTTTCTAACTAAAATACAGCTTCGTCTAATGATCATTAACCACTATATTCTACCTTTCTAACTAAAATACAGCTTCGTCTAATGATCATTAACCACTATATTCTACCTTTCTAACTAAAATACAGCTTCGTCTAATGATCATTAACCACTATATTCTACCTTTCTAACTAAAATACAGCTTCGTCTAATGATCATTAACCACTATATTCTACCTTTCTAACTAAAATACAGCTTCGTCTAATGATCATTAACCACTATATTCTACCTTTCTAACTAAAATACAGCTCCGTCTAATGATCATTAACCACTATATTCTACCTTTCTAACTAAAATACAGCTTCGTCTAATGATCATTAACCACTATATTCTACCTTTCTAACTAAAATACAGCTTCCGTCTAATGATCATTAACCACTATGTTCTACCTTTCTAACTAAAATACAGCTTCGTCTAATGATCATTAACCACTATATTCTACCTTTCTAACTAAAAAGCTCCGTCTAATGATCATTAACCACTATATTCTACCTTTCTAACTAAAATACAGCTTCGTCTAATGATCATTAACCACTATATTCTACCTTTCTAACTAAAATACAGCTCCGTCTAATGATCATTAACCACTATATTCTACCTTTCTAACTAAAATACAGCTTCGTCTAATGATCATTAACCACTATATTCTACCTTTCTAACTAAAATACAGCTCCGTCTAATGATCATTAACCACTATATTCTACCTTTCTAACTAAAATACAGCTTCGTCTAATGATCATTAACCACTATATTCTACCTTTCTAACTAAAATACAGCTCCGTCTAATGATCATTAACCACTATATTCTACCTTTCTAACTAAAATACAGCTTCGTCTAATGATCATTAACCACTATATTCTACCTTTCTAACTAAAATACAGCTTCGTCTAATGATCATTAACCACTATATTCTACCTTTCTAACTAAAATACAGCTTCGTCTAATGATCATTAACCCCACTATGTTCTACCTTTCTAACTAAAATACAGCTTCGTCTAATGATCATTAACCACTA